>CAJVNO010000001.1:235739-835739 GCA_911174995.1 Penicillium olsonii | reverse complement strand
ATTAAGGCATTGAAGCTCCATGGTTCAATGCTTTCGGGTTGAGGAACATCTATCTGATACTGAACGGAACTCTGCAAGGCTGGGAGGCATATCCAAGGTTCCCGCGATCCTAATATTGAGAAACTCCAACTCGTGTCGAGGGTCAACGGGTGATCCAAGAATGCTTATATCTCAACCAAACCAGCGTTATCCACGGATATCTTCACAGCCTGCAATCCTCGGCAGATACTCAATCTCTGGAGAACCTTGGAACTCTGGATCGAGAGCAGTGGTGGTAATAAATTATGTGTGGGCGTATACTTCGGATCGGATTATGCCTCTTCCGGGAGCTCCAGGGCTGTCTACGCGAGTCAGGACCAGCCAGTGGAACTTGCAAGATCCACCTCCTCTACACCCACCCTGCAATGGTTAGTATTACCACGCAGTGGCAACTTTTTGCCGATCCTTCAGCCCGTTGTTTGGCACCGAAGCATTCTAGAAACACTGGAAACACTCGTCGACCAGATGAAACCCCCGGCACTGACGTTGCTTGTCCAAGGCAAAGGCAACCCATCGACTCCGTATCTCCGTACGGTTGGAGAGCCTCATTGCCTCCTCGGCAAGGTGCGGGATCGACATATCCATGAGTCGGTGATCCGTGGCCTCGAATCTCCTGTGGCGTCAAGAATAGCCATCTCCGCAATTGACGATCGCTTCTCCAACGGAGAATTAATCCCATTGTTACATATCTTCAGCAAAACCAGGCAGATGGGCCCTACAATACAATAGTCGACACACTCCGTACTACCATACGCCCGGCATCGTACATGGAGTACCAGAACGGACTCCTGATCTCCTGGCCTACCGGCGGGTCGTGCCCACTCGTTAGCGCTAGCCCTCGTAAGCCGAGCATTCAGAATAGGAGGAGATTTATTTTGCACATCAGTCTCCGCGGCTATGGGTCCCGAGGCCAAGTACAAATGTCGTTTCCAATGGGATCGACAAGCTCCTGCTTTTTGGGCGCTGCTGGCCGCCGGTGCTAAACCCTAGCCGGTCAACTTGTCTCAAATTTCTGATTTGCCGCGGCGATCTCTATCGCACCGCTGTCATGTCGGCGGTACCATCTGGCCTTCCAAGGTTGGGGGGTCGCGAATAGGTCCCGGCACTGACACATTTGCCCCGGTGGGTTTGATATTGGATCTATCGTACCCGTTGCCCGTGCGACTCTGTGCTATGCGTTAGGCACGGCGCGAATCGGATCGCTCATAATGACTCCCGGCAATCTGGTCCATCACAAGGGGTCGAGCTGTCATGGGGACCACGTGTGGTGCAATTGACAGCTCAGTCGGCCATTATCCCAAATCGGATTTACGGATTCGCGGGTACGGATTTGTTGCACTCGTCACGGGGCTTTGGGTTTCTCTCAATTTTGGTGTTCATGGCATAGGGTTTGGCAATAATGATCAACGCCGTTGAAAGTTTCCGGTGTGGAGTTGTTTATGCAGAATGTATTATGCTCGCAGTACTCGTATGGAAATTGCCTGGGCATTTTCGTGGGAAATCCCGATTCGAGTCTCGATTCAATAGCGCGGACCGCATCACACCATCATTTCATTTTGCGAATAGCAAGAATTTTGTCATAACATTGTACGGAGTACTCCGTGATTAACTTTGGTTGAAAACTTTGGAAGTGAAACGCTCCTGTATGTGCAGGGAATACTCTGCAGGCCTCATTGGACAGACTGTTCCCAGGACCTGGTCCCCCCTAGCTGCATAGGACTACACTTGCTTCCCTCAAGAGACTACTTAGTTGCATATCGTGATGTATAAAGTTCAGTGGATGCATTAGACCTAGTCAGACGCCGCTACGGCTGCATGGCACAGCGGATCTAGATCCTTTCGGGCTGCCTGGCCCGAGACTGCCTCTTGTCACGAGCCAATCCGTCCTTGGTGCCTTGCTTGGTATGCGATGGCTCTCATGATATAACAGCTGATGTGCGAAAGGATTCTACGTATGTATCCATTGACTAGGTACTCCGTACTGACTAACTATACTGCTTGTAGTGCTGTAGACCCGCCTGCAGGTGCCCCGGTGGATTGCTTTTACTGTGAATCCTTCGCCCCATCACAAATGTATACAATTAGTTTTTGCTTTTTCTCCCGTTGCTATACGTTTGAGATACGTGAATACGTCAGAATCTGATCTGAAACTGCCCCTGAAACTGCCCCTACCAAAGACAAAGCAGAGACTTCAGTCAAGACGGAAATCCCGAGATCCTGGGTCGTCTCAGCGCGGACCATTAGCAGGCTCTGATACCCGATCGAAGTCATCTAAATCCGTCGACTCGTCATTGTTTCGGGTCCGCTGTCGGCCATTGCTGGTCATTTTAGGCGGATAGTTTGGATGATTCGTCGGTGCGCGCACCGATCGACGGCGGCATGGGCACTTTGTGATCCTGGTGAAATCCCACGGTCCGCGTAGAACGGAGTCTGAGTGTACTGGGTATGTTTGGGTGCTCGTGCTGGGCCAAGGCCTGAGATCAATCACGGGCCTTCTCGTCCGTCAGTTTTGGATCAGTCTCAATTGGTATCTCTGATTCCGGTTTCTGATCAATACACTCCATTGATGTTTGTGACATGTTAATGCGGGGTTTGCTTTTTGAGCTTAGAGTTACATAGATGGATATGTCAATCTGCAGGCTGACAAGGTTGGGATGCTTTGCATGCGCTCAACGGCGGTGTGATACATCCATTTTGTACATACTCGTACTTTGTGGTGTTGGGGTGGGCGCACCACTAGCTTGAAAAATCTTGGAATCCTAGGTACTGTATGCGTTCTAGTTTGAGTTTTTACTTGATGATTAGCACGAAAATGCCCTAAGGCCAACGCCCAATGCTGGCTGTTGCCCGATTGGTGCAGAGAAATCCGCGATGTTGAGATTTCCGGACGTGTTAATATACAATGCAATATATTACAAGGCTAAAAGGGAAATCGATATAAGATCCGCAATTGGCTTAAGGTAACTAAATATGGAAGGCAATTAAAAACACTTCAAACCTTCACGATCTGAGTGGAGCTGAGGGAGCTAACAAGTTCGTGGCATCGAGTCCAGACCCAATTTTTTTGGGAAAATGTCTCAGAATTCTCGACTGAATCTCTGGCAGCCTCAATCACTCGTATCTACTAGTATAACCATTCTTCTACGCTGAGCCTGGAATATTAAACACAACCTTCCAATGTTGTATATAGTGGTACTCCGTACACATAGGGTCCCACCGCTACCAGATCGATCTTATCTTGTGATATCATTTGATCGACCGTACAGCTCACTCTCTAATATTGCATCATATCTCATACTCGTAGAACCTTTCTCTTGAATGCTTTTATTGAATGATATGAGCTCATTTCCACTGCCTCGAAAAATGAAAGGAGAAAAGAAACTATGAACGCAGAGCGCCATTCGGAGTGCTTCCGAAGTTGCTCGCTTCCAAGGTTCATTCCAAGCCTTCGATCTTCTCACAAACTCTTCAATCGTTCCCTTAGCAGTGTCTGCTTACATGAAGATTAACCAATATATCCAAGAAAGAAATGTTGAGCTGCCCATAGTCCCATGGTACTGTGTGTTTGACCTTCATATAGATTCCATGTGAGCTCAAATTCCAAGGGGTCGCATTTATCAATGGCTGCTCCGTACCTAGGTACAGACTTTGAAGGATTCATACCTTAGGGAATGGCCCGTTAGGTGATACCGAGTACGAGTATTCAATTGCGATGAGCTCATATGTTCGAAAAAGGGGGAAAGAAATAAACCCATGAGCATAAAAGCAATGTGAAATGATGATATCTACGGAGTAATGCCCAGGGGACTAACCAAAGGTCACCAAAGCATTGCCAATTTCTCGGCTCTTGTGCTTGGCGTTGTGCCCCTACTCTTCCTATGCTTACAATTTGGCTCAATTACAGCAGTGTTGGGACACTGGCAGTAGCCACCTAGGAGCGGAATACCCTGAGTACCTCGAGTATGAAATTGGCGAGAAAATATCGGAGGCCGTGATTTACACGGCGGAGACTGTTGGCTGTGATAGGAGTGTTCCCAAACACACGACGTCGTTATCACAGTGACTCGAGATTTTGGCTCATTTAGTCAATCATGCTGGATAGACATGTGCTACCAGACGAGAGATTAGTACTTACCGCGGTCAAATCAGACCCAATGCCGGCGCCAAATATAGTACCAGTGTCAGTCTAACAGTCTCTATTGCGCACGCAACGAGGCTGCTGCTGATCACTGCGCTTCCAGGTATGATGTCCTTATCTTCAACAACCTTGGAATGCATGCACTGTCTGAACTTGCTCGGGTTGCTACAGCTGTCCTCGTTGGAGTCTACGCGAAACGAGGGACTTAATGGAGGCTCATTCAAAGGTTGCATTCAGAATAGTACTTACTGCCTTGTGACTGAATGTGATCTCCGTGTAGATCTGCATGTGGAACAGGTGAGCAACATGACAAGATCGCTCGATAAGATTCTTAGCATCTGATCGCTGGTAGACTTCAATGCAGATAGCTCACACCCCCAGAGGAAGCTAGCGCCAGTCTCTGCTCCAGGCCGCCTGGCGAGGCTAGCTATCGTCTTCCTTGAGAGGGGGAGAACCCTATCATTTTGGGTAATATCAGTTGCATTTTCTTTGCTTCGAATAGTCCTTCTCCTACTCGTCTTCGCTTCCGCTGAACATCTCCTCTAATTCAGCAGGCAGCTTTGATCAAGTTCTCAAGTGAAGAGCTGGTCAATATCACCCAAGGCTGCATTCCTTCCTTCGCCATGTTGACACTGGCGTCGTAACACGATCGGAGTTTCATGATGAACCATTCTGAGTCGTCCATTGCGATGCCAGTCCTGGGACCGAGTTTACCTTCCGAGATAGCAGAGAGAATATGGGGGTCAACTTCCCAGGACAGGTTGAGTCGTCTGTGTTGAGCCCAATGCAGCTCCTGAACACAAAGATAACGCCACACTCAGCCGTGTGTGCTCTGCGCATCCATGGATTAAGCTTGTCGGGTATCAGATCGTCTCATGCTTAGATGCCATAGGGTCGTTTGCCCAGAGCGCCGTATCTTGCATCGAAGGCGTCCTCCATGTACATCCGTCATCTTCCCGCGAATTTATAATTCCTGTTCATGGGCATTTGTGCTGTTCTGGGATCTGCTCGAGCGAGTAACGAAAACCACAAAGGGGTCTGCTGGAGAGGTGGGACAGCCTGAGAGGACTAGCTGGGCCATAGCGTGAATGGTTGACGGAGTAGCTGGTCATATGTAAGAGCGATGGAACTAGAGGTGAGGAGGACCTCAGGATATGAATGTGATCAGGTTAGATACGATCAGGTATGTAAAATGACGCAGAAGGTGCCCTTGGTTCAAGGTTGGAATTTGGGTGGCAGAAGGCAAGAGCCTCGACTCTTTTGACACTGTCCAGACTTGATCTCGGTTTGGTTGGATACAACAATGACGGCGGAAGTGGCTTCGGGGGCCTCGGAAGGTGATAGGTTGATATTGCGAGGGGAGCAGAGAAGGCAAGATGATGGAGTGAAGGCGAGAAACCGGCGTCGTGGGAAACGACGGTCCTCTAAGGTTCCGTTGATCTCAATGCTCGCTCAATAGCTCCATCCTTCCATCCTTCATTCTCACCTGCAATTATGCCAAGTGTATACTTCCAAGGTTAACTCGATGATACATGCCAACCTTGCCCATGATCATAGTTCGAATGTAGATCATGATTCCGACAACAGTCGTGAGGTTATTCAGATCAACGCAGCAAGCAATCTGGAAGACTGCAGCAACGTTTTGGATGCGACTTGATCTCTCTCTTCTCCATCACTCCGCATCTCCTCCTTCATCAACTCCATCATCTCCATCTCCATTCTCATCATCACCATCAAATCAGCCGCTCCCAGAGCCCATACACAGATCATGCGCGTGAGGGAGTGGTAGGTAGAGCGCATTTTGTGGAAGGGAGAACGCCCACAAAGTAGCTACTTTGCCTCCAGCGTCCTTCGGCGCGTTTCGTGTTGTTGTGTGATGATGGATCACAACATCGATACTTGATCTTGGGGCCTCAGGCTATCCCACTGACCAGGCAGCACAACCCGGATAAAGATGGGTTCTACCCCTTTCAACAAGGCCAGCAGTTCAAAACGGTGCCGCTCCAGGTCAAGAGCACTTGAGGAAGCTACACGTATAACACGTCAGCCACCTGAATCAATCACAAACAAAGACACGTACCAACGAGCAGACACATCCTTCACCTCGGCAAGCCTGGCAGTGGGTATCTCTGCGTGATCGTGCACAAGATACACGGAATGGTGTGACAAAGCCATTCTCCTCACGCTGCCATACCAAGCTTCCAGCGAGTATGACATACACATGAGACACCAGAGGAGAGGGTGAAGCATTGTGGCCGAGGTTGCGTTGGGGTGTGAAGTGGGACTTGGTCGAGGAGGCATCTATCCTCAATGTGTCAGTCATCACTTCTGGGCGCAGGATCATTGTTGTGATCCATCATCACACAACATGTACTGTGTATGGGCTCTGGGAGCGGTTGATTTAATGGCGATGATGAGAATGGAGATGGGGATGATGAAGTTGATGAAGGAGATGCGGAATGATAGAGAAGAGAGATTAAGTCACGTCCAAAATGTTGCAAGAGTCTTCCAGATTGCTTGCTGCGTTGATCTGAATAATCTCATGACCTTCATCCGAACTATCGTTATCCGACAGGTGCCTTTCACCTGGGCAAGGTTCTTTACTCCCTTAATATAGGTTGAGACATATGCCTCGGTGAGTAATATATATTCATTGCATCCTGTTTTTAATTCCGTAACTCAGCTTATCCTTCATGAAGGTCATTCGGCCTCGTATGGAGTTCAAGACCTGAGAATGCATGTTCTCAACATATCCGTCCCTTATCGGTCAAGGCACAGCCTGACCCATCCATACAAGTCAAGCAGTTCTATGACCGTCGGCATATAGAGACAATAGCCCACAGAAGCCATCGCGCATAGCAGCCAAGTATAGAGCGAAGTATAGAAAAGAAACCGGGCTGCGCTTTCCGCCGGGCAGCGCTTCACCGGGCGGCCCCGATGTGGAAGGGGTGGCCGCTGACTAAGCCGGGAAAATTGAAGAGAGTTGTTGGGAAAAAGGTGCTTATCACCTTCAACCACCATCAATCCTCACAACATGCTCTTCCGTACTGCGGCTCGCCAGGCTGCGCCTCTCCGGCGTCACGCCTTCACTCCTCTCACCCGTCGCACTGTCACCACCGACGCCGCGTCCGCCAATGTCGAGACCCCCGTCCCGCAGGTTTGTTGAGCCCTATCCGGAAAACAGGAAAACTTCATCGGCAGCTTGGGACATCCAATGCTAATGGCTGTGTTTGCGCCGCTATAGGAAGATGAGAAGCCCTTCACCGTTCGTCTCTCCGATGAGAGCTTCGAGACCTACGAGCTCGACCCTCCCTCATACACTCTCGAGACCTCCAAGAAGGAGATGAAGCAGATGTACTACGACATGGTCGCCATGAGGTACGCGATGGAGAATTGAATGATCTGAGGCCGAGCAGGAAGAATTGGACGCTGACTGTTTCGTCTAGACGCATGGAAATGGCCGCCGATCGTCTGTACAAGGAGAAGAAGATCCGGGGTTTCTGCCATCTGTCGACCGGTCAGGAGGCCGTCGCTGTCGGAATTGAGCACGCCATTACCCGCATGGACAAGGTCATCACTGCCTACCGTTGCCACGGTTTCGCTATGATGCGCGGTGGTACCGTCAAGTCCATCATTGGTGAGCTTCTCGGCCGCCGCGAGGGTATCGCGTACGGCAAGGGTGGTTCCATGCACATGTTCGCCGAGAACTTCTACGGTGGTAACGGTATCGTCGGTGCCCAGGTGCCCGTCGGCGCCGGTCTTGCTTTCGCCCAGCAATACAACGAGCAGCCCAACACCTCCATCGTTCTCTACGGTGACGGTGCCTCCAACCAGGGTCAGGTCTTCGAGGCCTTCAACATGGCCAAGCTGTGGAACCTCCCCGTTCTCTTCGGCTGTGAGAGTATGGTTTTCCCCGTGTTTCTTGATTCCGCGCCGATCCACTAACGTTTCTATTTTAGACAACAAGTACGGTATGGGTACCTCCGCCTCCCGCTCCTCCGCCCTCACCGAGTACTACAAGCGTGGTCAATACATCCCCGGTCTGAAGGTCAACGGTATGGACGTCCTCGCCACCAAGGCCGCCGTCCAGTACTCCAAGAACTACGCCATCAACGGCAACGGTCCCCTCGTCCTCGAGTACGTCACCTACCGTTACGGTGGTCACTCCATGTCCGACCCCGGTACCACCTACCGTAGCCGTGAGGAGATCCAGCGCATGCGCAGCACCAACGACCCCATCGCCGGTCTCAAGCAGAAGATGCTCGAGTGGGGCGTTACCTCCGAGGAGGAGCTCAAGGCCCTCGACAAGACCGCTCGCTCCAAGGTCGACGCCGAGGTCGCCGAGGCCGAGGCCATGGCTGCCCCCGAGAACAACTCTCGCATCCTCTTCGAGGACATCTACGTCCGTGGCTCCGAGCCCAAGTGGATGCGTGGTCGCACCGTCGACGAGACCTTCTACTACTAGACGGTTTCCCGAAGTGATGAAGTTGGAAGTCCTCGAAAGAGCTTTTAATCCTTGTGCGATAGGCTGGAGAAATCCCCTATCTCCCATTTATCTGTAATTTAGCCCGATGACTATTTTCTCCTATGTTTGTTTACTTGGTTTTCTGTTCTAGAATAGAGAACAACTACCATATCCGGGTCTGTTCACTAGTTTTCAAGTCTAAAAAGTATTCCAATGTACTCCGTAACAGTATCAGGCAGGGTGCGCCTTCGCTTCAATGATGGGTATCTCGAAAAGAAAACATAAGTACAAACAGTAAATCAACAAGCCCACTTTTATCTTCCAGGCTCCTGTCTCAACATCTCAAGAATCATCTCCTGGGTCTGCTGTACAGAGTCCAGCTTCTCCTCCATAACCGCTCGACTCCTCTCCAATTCTCGTCGGAACTGAGCCTGCATCTCTTGTCTCAACTCCTCTTTCATCCGCTCCATATCCCCATACGTAGGGTGTGGTTGCAGGTCCGGCTGCGCCGATCGAGGAGACCTCCTACCCTGCATCGGCGTCTCGGAGGCAGCATGAACCAAAGCCGAGAGGACAGGCGTGGCAGGACTAGGCTCGCTTCCCCCGGACGCGGCATCAAGGTGCTTATTCAATTTTCCCAGTGTCTCAAGAACGGCCGACACCATGCGGCCGTCGTTGGGTGGGACCGGTGGAGTCGAAGGCGGTTGCTGAACAGGGTTTGAAAACATAGTCTCGAACCCGGGTGGTAGTTTCAACGATGTAGAAGCCGTTGCAGAGGTCGAAGGTGAATCGAGGAACGACACTGGTGGGATTGTGGCCGGGGGTGATGGGCTAGCCGGGACGTCGTTTGCAGGAGGTAAAATGCTTAGCATTGAAACATCAGGACTGGGAGCGGACGGTGTGGACATATTTCGCCAGTCTTCGTTTTTCAGTTCGCGCCATGGCTGTTGTTGTTTGCGCTTCTTGATCTCGTCGCGTTTTGCGATCCGTCTGTTCTCGGCTTCCTCCCATCGCTGCCAGGTGGGGATCCAGGCATCGACGGCTGCGAGCCATTGGGGATTCATCAGTTCCTCCGCTGCTGAGCTTGATGTGTTTGCCGCCGAGTTCCGCTGGTCCTCGATGAACTTGATTCGTTGGCTAGTGACTCGTTCGACCTTGCGCCGCACTGAATGCCATGAGTAGGACCGGCCCGGATGGGTACGTTGGAACTCTGTAGCGATAGATTGCCACCATTTACATAAGTTGCTGCGGTTGCCGAATGTGTCTGCGTGTTGGTTACAGATCTCAAACAGGGCCACTTCTTCTTTGGTTGTGAGGCGTCGGTGTTGCCGTGAGGAATCGTCTTCGGCGGTTTCGTGTGCGCGCTTTGTGCCTCGTGTGGGTTTCGGCATCAGCACACGCCCATTGCCTGGGTTTTGGCCTCCCACCGGCATCGGCGCATAGTACAGATTGTCTGTCAGAAGGCCCGCTTGTGAACCGCCCGGTAAAGTACGTCCGTATGTCTCTTCGCCGCTGTCTGCCGTGGTTCCACTCGCTGATGGATTCCGGACCACCACTGGTACCGACTGGGGTGCTGAGGTATATCCAGAGCGGAGACCTGGCGGTGCTGCTGAGAAGGTGTGTGAATTCGGGCGGTATGTATGGCTGTATTCGTGGTGGTTGTGCGGCATCAGGGCAGCTGAACAGTAGTCGCAAGCTACCAATGCTGAACGATACCTAGGTAGCTGAGTGTAGTTTTCAGTGCATCATGGACATCATCAAAAATAAGCACGGAAAAGGTCGATCTGTGGAGATAGAAGGGCTCCAGGGCTGTGGTCGAGTTGACATGGGAGGTTTTGGGGTGGTCCGTGCTGCTTTGATACTCCAGTGGAAGGCTGACCCATCGGCCTAACTTGGAAGGGCTCGTTTGCTTGACCTCTCGCCCGGGTGTCTGTTGCTACTTGTTTGCCTTGGTTTTGCTACTAGGTAGAGGTCATTTTCCATCCCGCTTTTGACCTGTGGCGCTTCGGGTTTTTGAGGTTGTAAAACATGCTCCATACAATCTTAGGACTATCTTAAAAATATATATCTATGAAGTATCGAGATTGTACATATCAAGCAAGCCCCACAGCGCTCAGATGAGCCCTGAGACATTCTACTAGGTAGTACCAAATACTTTAAGTAGATTGAAGCAATCGACATCGAATATATCCATTTTTAAACACGTAATGGCTATGGTGGTACAGAGGAGACACAAAAAGTCTCAAGGCAAGCAAAACGAGAACCAACACCATGGTCAACATGATCCAGAAATATGCAGGCGAATCCAAGAGCCCACTAATACAGAGGTGGGAAGTTAGAGAAATAGTTTAGGGTAGTACATGAGACAAAGTAAAGAGAGCGTAAGTAGAGAAGAACACATGGCCTATGGGCCACATAGCTCTCTACCACCGTCTCCTCAGGTACCAGCCGTAAGCTGGGGTCGCAATCGACTCGCCGAAGGGAGTGGGCACCTCGGCAGAGCCTGGGCGTGCCACAGGATGACGCAGATAAACGGCCGCACAGATGTTCTGGTTGACTTCGAGGTAGCGGGGGATGAAGGCGAAAGCAGACATGTAATCACGTGGCCGCCAGGGAGTAGCGTAGGGCTTGGTGTTATCGATGGGGTTGTCGCGCATTTGAGTCAGAGCACGTTTGAGAGTGTCGAACTCTTCGTCGCTGAGCTCGGAAGCGTCCACTTCTTCTCCGAGCGTGGCTTGCTCGAAGGCCTCGGAAAGCTTGTCGCTGGCGGCAGCCTCTGCGGCCGCGTCCGTTGGGGGAGCATCTTCCTCGCTGGGTTGTTTGTCATTCTTGTTATCCTCGGGTTCCTTCTTTTCGCTGCGCTTGGCGTTAAGGAGAAGCGTCAATTGCGAAAATTGTGCTTCCAGATTGTCTGTGAGAACGGTGGAGGATGCAGATCGGGACAGAACGCGGCGGACGGCCTTCTGGAAGCCGCGGAGTTCTTGCTTGCGCTTCGCGGGCAGGGTGCCCTTGTCGGTGGACATGATGGTCTTGGCCTGGGATAGAAGAGCCTTGAGGGTTTCCTTGGGGCTTTCCTTGGGGGTTTCTGTCGGCTCTTCCTCAACTTCCTCAGCCTTAGCAGCCTCCTCTTCAGCCTCGGGTTCCTTTCGCTGAGCCAGACGACCCTCACGACGCTCAAGCTTAGTCTTTGGTGTACCGGTGGCGAACAGAACGCGATCCGGCTCAACCTGGAAGAGGTCACCGGGGTTAAGGAGGTAGCTCGGGTGTCGCATCTATTAAGATAAAGGTCAGTTCCCGTTTAAGATGGATACATCGAGAGCTAGACGTTACCTTCTGTCCGTTCACGGTGACCGCTCCGTGGATGACGAACTGTCTGGCTTGTCTGGCACTGCTGGCGAACAAGGCGCGGAAGATGGCAACATCCAATCGGCGTTCCAGGGGCGCAAAGGCCATCGATGTATAAGGTGTTGGGCGGGTCTGGAAAGCAGGCTTTCCCTCCTTTTCGAGTCCAGAACCACGACCGGATGAGAAGAGGGAGCCATCATCGGCGGCCAGATCGGAGGTATTCATGGGGATGACACTGCGGATGCGATGGTTGAACATACGCTTCCATTGGCCCTCGCCAACTTGTTCACCATGGTAAGCACGAGAGATAGCCTTTGCAGACCATTTTTGCTGGAAGAATGTGCGATTGGTGGTGGGCGGACTGCGGAACTGGTTCAAGTTATACAGATTGTATTTGCTCCATGACTGGCGGATTTTCTGGAAGCGGCAGATGTTAGTTTCAAGGTGCTGTAAGTGATTGGGCACAAGGCTAGGAACATACGCCTTTGGACAAGGTGGTAGTGGCCCTGTTTCTCATTGTGACGGCTGGATAGGTACAACACTGCCTGGCGATATGGGTTAGCTTGCTCAAGCGGCAATGTCAAAACTTCAGAGCACGTGACTGAGGTTCGTGAACATGGTGCCTTGATTATCAGGCGAAGAAGAGACCTCGAGAGTGTTTGCCCTGTTTGCCAACTTTGCTCTGTTTATTCCAAGGCCTCAAGGCCAAGGCCAAGACCCTGAGTTCTGATTGGCCAGATCGAGTATCTCGCTTAGCACTAGCGCCGTTCCTGGGGCCATAAATACAGGCTGCCTCGCCCGCCCTTCCTCTTCTTTTTTTTTCTTCTTCATACTTACCTTGTTTGGGTGTCCGCGATCAACAAGGCGGTTCACCACAAATTGGTCCCTGCATTGCACAGCGCGGCGGAGCGGTTTGTTCAATGGCTTTCGGGTCATTGACAGGCGTATTCTTTGGCACCCTCCATTCGTGGATCATCTTTTCATCAATCCTTTGGCCAGTGGCCGGAGCTTGGAGAAGAGAAGTAAATTATAATCATGTAACCAAGTCTGTCTCCCTTCAAGAGCATCCGCGCCACCATGTCTTCGATGTCTACGTATCCCTTCTCAGCACCCAGATCCCGTGTTGTCTCGGCGGAAGCATCCTCAGTTCACTCGACTACCTATACTCCAGCAAGCTTCCTAGTCCTTCGCAGAACCCCCCCATTCGTGCGCCGTACCCTACTTGTGTTTTACTATCTCTAGCTGTCGCGTTTCCCATCGGCTGATCGTGACAACCTTCAAACAATCCTCATTTCCCTCTCGGACTGTCACGAAGATGCGAACTCTGTGCTTCATTCCATATTCCGTATTCCCCGTTCTCCATGTTCACAATCGAGACACCGGGCCCCTTTAACTGCATCTAATTAGACAAATTACCACAATCAAAGGGATTGTTTTCCATAGTTGGTGCTTATTGCAGATATGTCCTGGATGATCCCTTGAACTCTTGAGATCTCATTCTGTCCCGGTGCCCAGGTGGTCACTGGCCATCTCAGTATCTACCAGCGGACCTAAGAATGTCTATGGACGGAAATGTGAAGTGAAAACAGCACAACCTGTCATATTCTAGGCAATTATGTACTCCATTCCATGCCCCGAGCGCCCCAATTAATTGTAATCTAGATAGAACATTACGCCCGTTGAATATGCAATACTCATACAGCGTGAAAACTTCACTCCCGCCTTGAGCTCGAGAATACCTCTGCTAACGAATCCGCTTCTTGTGGATTCGTCCACTCCTCAAGTAGTTCGTGCGCCATATCAACCGTGTCGTCATCAATGCCAGCCTCGAGTACCGTTCCATCGCAGAACGCCAACCGAGTCAAAACCACGAGGTGCTTCTGTTTACTACCGGGAACACATGCCAGTTTCTCTTGCATGTTGATGGACGATCCATGTTGGCGCATGACACCGAAAATCAGCCGCATCAACCCATTGACCAAAGCAACGCGCAAGTCTGCTTCAGGCGGAGAAGAGTACAATGCGTCTAGCTCATCGTGCAAAGATCTGAACAAACGCGCCAAGGCATTGGGGTGTAATGCCAGGATGGTACTTGCGTGTCCTTGGCCCTGGGATGGAGCCATGGGGTTGAATGCCAGAGACTCTAGCAGTAAAAGAACTTCGAGCCGCATTGCACATATGTCATATGGAGTGTATGGATCGACACCTTCATCGGGGATGGCTGGCTCGCTGAGCATGTGGGTCAAACGATCCACGATCCATTTCTGAACGTCAAGCTGGTCCTGGTCGGATGACCGAATTGGGCCAAAGGAGTTGGACCGGATGCTTGTTGATAGGAGGTTCATGAGAAGAACTATGTCACTGAGTGGATGGGACGGGTGTAGCATCACAAGTATGAAAGATATGCGGATGTTTTGCCAGTATGTTTCCATTGCACTCTGGACATGCAACACCCCGCAGGCGATCTGGTAAAGTAGACGCATGGCCCCGGTTGAGTTGACCAGAGGTTGTAGATCTGATTGTGGGGTTTGACGACTGGCTCGTTTGTCTCGGGATGCTGGGGCATATTTGAAGCGAGGAACCGCATTGATTTCCACGGCATCTTGCAGCACACCTACTAGAGGCGTGATGAGTTCTGGTAGTGGAGTGTCATCTGACATCAAGCTATATCGTATGATAGCCTCGAATCTGGGGATAGGTTCGTAGAACTTTTCGTTGATAGCACGTTGCCACATAGAGGCAATCGTTAGAGTATATTCTAATATGTAGCTGCTCGGGTCCACATGAGCCATGGCATCCATGATGATGCTTGACATGGGGATTTGCGGTTCTGAGGGAAATGCAAGCTTGACCATAGCCTCAAAATCAGTTTCTTCGCCTACAATGGCGCGATGGCTCAGCAGTTGCATCATGAACCGCTGGTGACGGCTCGCCTCCGCAGCCTTGCGCTTCACCTCCGCAACCTCAACCTCGGACACGTCTGCAGGGGCATCTGTCATGACAAGCTCCCCACCAGCGGGACTTAGTTGCAAAGGCACGGCACCGTCTTGACTTAATTGGCGTTTCCGTTTACCAGGAACCGTCGGCGTGGCACGCTTGGAACGTGCCGCAGACTTACTGGGCGATACCATAGCAATCTCGTCGTCGTCGAACCCATCCCGGAAGGGAAGCACTCGGGATTTTCGAGGGGTCTCCGGAGCTGGCCTCTCAGCCCGCTGCTTTGACTTGTAGCTTCGATGTTGATAAGCTTCATCGGCAAGCTCATGCTGGAGGAAGACGTTCTCCGTCGCCAGGACCTTGCCCTCAGACATCGCTGCCTCGACGTCTTGTTTGTGCTTCGCCATCTCATCGGCCATGGATTTCCGCAGAGTGGCCAGCTGCCGGTCGTAATCTTGAGTCATTGTCGCTTGTTTCCTGCGAATGATCGATATTTCCCCGGTTTTGGTCTCCACTTGCATCCTCGCCTCGGCCAGCTCGCGCATCATTTGCTCTCTCTCTTGTTCCATCTGTAGATGCGGTTAGTGCTGATCAAGCGCATACTCCCTGATTCGAGAGCTCACCTGAGCTAATCGCGCATTGATATCTGCCGCATTCGCGAGAGCGGAGTATTCGTCCACCTCCATTGCATCGCCTGGCTGGTCTGGAGCAGCCCATGTTTGATCCGGCTCGAGCCCATGGGCATGCGAAACCATGTGTTGCCCTTCGACATTGTCGTAGACTTCGGCCTCCAGTTCCCCGACCTCAAGCGTATTGTAGTCGTTGGTCAATCCGGTGTGCAAGCGGGGCGGTTTCAGGGCTCCATTGAAGGATGGCCGGTCAGGCTGGGTTGGCAGAACGGGGGTCACCGGGCGTGCTGAGGCCTGTGTTGCTTGAAAAGCATTTTGTTCGAGCTCATACAGCGTACCTGCTGGGAGGGAGTCGAACTCGTCGGACCCGTAATCGTCGTCGTCGTCGTCCATGCCCCCGCCATGAAGTGGTAGTGGTGGTTGATCATCCGAGGTCAGAGGTCTGGAGCAGGGGGGAGGTTCCAACCAAACACAACACATGTAATTTCGATTTCTATGCAACCAAAAGCCCAACAATTCAGCCCAAGGCTCTCCTGAACACTGCCATAATTAGCTATTCTACAGATCACTTGAACTATCGAGATTGAGTCCAAAAAACATACACACCGCTTTCGCGCTTCGCATGAACTCACCAACCTTCGACGATCTTCTCCTCTCCCACTCTCCCTTTTCCAGAATTTGATTTCTGGCACCCCCCTAACCTTACCATGTCGAAAACTCGCCGTAACGTCAGGTTTACTCGCCGGAACAATGGTGAGCGCCGTCTGAGCGTTTCCTCCGACGTCAGCGACGCCCCTTCAGAGCCCGCGAGCCCCAGCAAAAATGGCAACGGCTCCAAACCCGCAACGATCGTCGAAGAGGTTGGTGATAGCTCTGTATGCACTCGGAATATACATCTAACGCGATTTTGACCTTTAGAAGCCGCCCCAGTCCGACTACGAGAAGAAGAAGCAGACATTCATTACCCGGACGATATGGACCTTCGTGATGATCGCCGGTTTCTTCGTCGCGCTGTTCTCCGGACACATCTATATTATCGCTCTCATCACCGGAATTCAGATCATCTCCTTCAAGGAAGTTATCGCCATCGCCAACATCCCTAACAAGGAAAAGAACTTGCGCTTCACCAAGTCGTTGAATTGGTACTTTTTGGCGACGACAATGTACTTCTTGTACGGAGAGAGCGTCATCTACTACTTCAAGCACATTCTGTTGGTTGACAAGGTGTTGCTGCCACTTGCGAACCACCACCGATTCATCAGTTTCACCCTTTACGTCATGGGTCAGTACCCTGACCTCTTCCCATTGAACTCTACTAACGTTGATACGTAGGCTTCGTCTTCTTTGTCGGATCCCTGCAAAAGGGCCACTACCGATTCCAGTTCACGCAGTTCGCCTGGACCCACATGGCTCTGTACCTGATTGTGGTGCAAGCTCACTTCGTGATGAACAACATCTTCGAGGGCATGATCTGGTTCTTCCTTCCGGCTGCGCTTGTCATCACGAACGATATTTTCGCCTATGTCTGCGGAATTACCTTTGGGCGCACACAACTTATCCAGCTTTCCCCGAAGAAGACCGTTGAGGGTTTCGTTGGCGCGTGGGTGTGCACTGTTGGCTTCGGATACTTCATGACCAAGTTCCTCATGCGCTACAAGTACTTCATCTGCCCCGTTAACGACTTGGGCGCAAATGCCTTGACCGGCTTGGAATGTGTGCCGAACGCAGTCTTCACCTCCCAACCCTACTCTCTTGAGTTCTTTGGACTGGACCACACTTTCTGGATGGAGCCCATTCAGTTCCACATTTTGGCTTTTGCCACTTTTGCTTCTCTGATCGCTCCGTTTGGTGGTTTCTTCGCATCCGGCCTTAAGCGCACCTTCAAGATTAAGGACTTCGGCGAGTCTATTCCCGGCCACGGTGGTATCACCGATCGCATGGACTGCCAGTTCATCATGGGCTTCTTCTCCTTCATGTACTACCACAGCTTCATTGCTGTCTACAAGGCCAGCGTGGGAGACATCATTGAGACTGCAATCAATGGTCTTACTGTTGACGAACAGCTGGAAGTTGTCCGTGGTTTGGGCAAGTACTTGTACAACCAAGGTGCTGTCTCAGAGTCGGTATGTATATCCCGGGTCTCTTGATCAGAGCACGTTACTGATGTATTCTAGATTCTGGAATGTCTTGTCACTGAGCTCAAGCGCCGATGAACTTGAGTCAACACCGACTTGACAAAATCCCTACCCATTTTATGACACTCTTCTTCTATTCGCGCTCAAGGACGATGGCCTTTCAATCCCGTGTTTCCCTAACTCTCCTCTCATGGACCTGCCGTGTCGATCCTCCGTCTCCGATCTTCTTACACCTGCCTATTATGCATGCAATCTGCATGCACCATGCACAATCCCCTTTCCGCCTTTCAACACGGCATCCAAAAATCCGGCAAGCACCATGATCCGGTGTCCCCCAAACCTCCACGCCCGAGAGGCACGGGGACGACCTATGCCTTCGTCTTATCTACGGCTGTTTCTGTACCTTTTTGTCTAGTACCTTTTTTTTTTTCTCTCTTGCTGATTATGCCGGACCCTGGAATAATCTACCTATCTTCGATAACTTGCGTGCTCGGTCGAATTGACCTGGAGCCTTTTTATTTCTGTCCTGGGACAGAGAATGCCCTTGGGCGAATAGGGCGATTGTTTCCTAGTTGCCTTCGCCTGTCGGTTTAATTCTAGCTTCGCCTTCAACCTTGTAGCAAGGCAGGTTGGGGATTTGTACATAGGTTTCAATTCAAACATTGAGGCTGATTTGCTTGCCGTGAGCTATTTACACTACGTATCAGTAATTAAAGCCCGGGCATATTCAGTGGTGTTTCTGTCCATCAAAGGGGTGTCATTTGAATCTAAGTATCGATGCTTTGTCTCGAACCATAAAAAATTGGGGGTATCGGGTAATATTTGGGTTTCAACAAGCAATTCTCCAGATTGAGCCACTGCAACTGAACCATCGGGACCAGAGGACACAGCTCAAAGAGAAGTGCCCGGCCGCCCGGGGAATTCACAGCAAGCCGCCGGGAAAGCCTATTGTGAGGTCGGATTTGTCCAACCCCAATTGGCAGTCATGAGCAAAGGCAGGACAATTAGAGCCAGTATTGCCAGTGCATTTTCGGTCCCAGAGGCTAGGGGGTACTGCCCAGATTCATCCATGCCTTGCTATCCTTGATCTGGAAGCTGGATCATGCCGAGAGCCCTCCAGAGCTTCGCACTCGACATCAGGAGTAGATCTGGTAAGTATAATCACTGCTCCACTTCGTATTCTTCCATTTCGACGTTGAAGTAGCGCGCAACTTCTCGTTTTTCTTCGTCCGCACAAGCGGGATCAAGCATGAACCGCACTGCTGCATCACGACCCCTTTCACTAGTCTTCTGACTCTCCCCATTCGCCGCAATTGGCGTCAATGGGTGTGCAACTCGAGGGAAGTCCTTGGGTGCTCCTGAGGAGCCGTTAGATGGCTTTTGTGGCTGATCAACCCAAACATCGTATCGCGGGATACGCTGTTCACTGGCTTCTTGATTCAGGGGGATGCGGACAGTCAGGAATCTGTCTGCAGGGAACTCGGATCCGACGGTTGTATGTGAGCGATGGTGTGTGTAGAGCTCTAGTAGGTCAAACAGGGTTTCTGTGTGTGTTAGCATGTCCGTCTTTGGTAAAACTGCATATACTAACCCATCACTTCTGCGCGGTTTGTGTTCCATTGGGAATAGTCCTGTCCGGACTCGATTTGAGGCGCTCGCTGGTCTAGTAGTCGCCCTGCAAGCTCGAGACAGCCGAAAGCCATTGCTGACGAGCCCTGTTTGATGGGGGCGAATGTGCGATAGAGATCCGTCGATAGTCGGTAGGCAAGGTTAGCCACTTCCGACTCACGAGCTAGACCGTAATGTCGGCTCAGCTTCATGAGTGTCTTTTGAGGGTGTCGAGTGCGGAAGTCAAAACCAGAGGCTTCTAGCATGAGTCTTTCAAGCCCAATGATTCCCCGTGCGTTTGCTTCAAACATCTGGAGACCACATTAGCCTCCGATTCGGGGGAGGAGTTTCTGTCGACCAAACTTACAGGGTCATCTGCTGATAATTGCTCTGAGGGTGACACTTTCAGGTTATATGCGGCGCACACAATGTCACGCGACTTCTTGAGCGTATCTTCAATTTTGCACGCTGTGAATAGAGCAGCAGCCGCAGCATCCTGGGATCGATTTAGCACGGGGAGACTTTGCTTGAGAGACGGAGTAGGCTGACTGTGAAGTTGTACTCGTTGTCCGGATGCACCAACCGGAACCTATGGTAATAACCCACGGCTGTATCAAATGTACGGATAGGTCTTTTTGGTCAGTTAGAGCTCTGTTGCAATTTCGATTCCACCTTGCTCGTGCCTTGCTTGATTTCAACGTACAAGTTCAGTGCTCTTCGAACCTCGTCAAGCCATGCCACACCCTGGAGGCGCGATAAAGTTTCACGAGTGGGCTTGATTCCCATCGATTCGATGCAATTTTCGACTGTTTGCTCAAATATGTATGGATTGGCCACCTGTATAAAGGACGGGTGGATGGCTGGGGGGCCCTGTTCGCGCACTGCACCGCCTCGGGGTGATTCGCCCTCCATATTGAATGACATTGTTATGTCGGGATGAGTTTTCGATGCACCTGATTGTAAAATCAAGCGATGTGCCCCGATGCCGTGAAGTCAAAGTGAGCAGTAAAGTGGTTGAATTGATAGCATCACGTGCGAGGTCATTCCGGAGAGATGTTGTCCCGATCCGAAGTACGTTTCTAACCTGGAGACTGCACTACATTTCTTTCCCTTTTCATGTAAAAAATGAGCGATTTTGAACTTCAAATGTATTTGAGCCAATCATATCTGTGGATAAGAACAAGCTTGAAGGAGTGTATGGTTCATGGGACCCCGCGACCAGATCGCGTTGCCTTTGCCAGTTCACTCTGAGCAGTGTTGTCTGCATATCTCCTGTAGATCGGAAGATAATGCCCAGTGTCGCTGGTTGTGGCTTTAATGCTCTTCCTACCCTCGATAGCACCTAGCCAGGTTCTCCATCTCTCCCAAATCGACCTATCAGGCCCATCAGGAATTCCCAACCCACCCTTGAATTCATCGAACACCCATAGCCGGACTGCCCAAGGTGCCAGCACCAGATCAGGTAGACTGATACTTTTTCCAAGGAAGAAGGGTCCATCAGGGTGCATCTCCTGGGTCCAAACCTTGAGATGATTCAAGAATTCCTGTCGAGCTCGATCCAAGCCCGTCTCTGCGTCGCTTCCATTCGCAGACTGGTATTGCAAGAAACGGTGAAAGGATGGAATGATTCGAGATGTCACATAGTCGATCCAAATTCGGGCTCGGGCGCGTTCGTACGGATCCTCTGGCAGGAATCTTGGCTTGTGATCTTGGTATGCCTCTTCCAGATATTCTAGAATGACGGTAGACTCGTACAGAGGCCGTGATGGATTCGGAATTGAGAGAGTCGGAACAAGACCGCGAGGATTCAAAGCCAGAAGCGACTCTGGTTTGTTGTATGGATTGACCTCGATGTATTGGTAAGGAATCCCCTTCTCTTCAAGGGCTAGCCAGACTCGTTGCACTGAGCTGTTAGCATGGGAGAAACTATGGCTTTATTCAAGCACATACCAAATCTGTAGACGTTAGCTTTGCTTGGATGTGTTGCGGGGCGGGGTTGCGTACGGACAAAACCATCCCGCATATAGTTTCAGAGGCTGTTCGGATTGGTGTTGATCAACCAGTGTCTTAGCCAGGCCACTGGCTTCTGGATAGAGGTCAGCGTCAGGGTGTGCAGGCATTTTGGTGCGGTTGAAGTCAAGGAAATGTGCGCAGAGAAGGAGAGGAGTTTCAAGTCCAGTCGATCAACTCGCGAATTTCTGCAGGAAATGATGTCACTTGCAGCCTAGACATCTTCAACACCGTGGGTCGTTTTTTTTATGCTTCGAGGATTTCAAGACATGGAATATTCTCTAGGACTTTCAGTATGTGTTGTTATTAGGTTGTCTTAATGCTACGGGGCATGCTCAGTCACAGAACATATGTATATTGAAGTTTCGTACGTGATAGCTTGAGCTCTTCCATATGTCCCTGAAGAATATATGCTCATCTTTGCTCTAGTGTAGGCAGACCAGGGCCGTGGCCATTGATAGCCAACTCTTTCAGTCCATGGAGGACTCCGTTGTTGAGACCATGCTTCTTCGATGCCTCCGCGCTAGAGGCCTGCGCATGCATCGGAGCAGGATCATGCTTTTGATTGATAGTGTACCCAGTATCACTGGAATCGACATATGCTTCAATTCCAGCGCCGTGGCGCGGGTACTCTTTCATGAGCTCTTTGTGGCGGCGGAGCGCCTGGGCCATCTCTTTCATGGCCACGTCGTTCAAGAACTTGCAGCTGCCCAGTGGACTTGGCACAGCAGCACGCAAGAGCCCGTCTCGGGTCTTCAAAATGGCTTGTGTGGCTTTATCCAGAATTTCTTCGTTGAAAAGTTCGTGATCCATGGAGAGGCCTGCACGAGAAAAGAGAGCCAACAATCTCCGGTGCTCTTCATCACTGAGAAGGCCACGGTCATTCGCCAAAGTGGCAGAATAAGCCATATCTATTGAAATGGCATGGCCGTGGCGAAGTGGAACTGGGGGCGCGAGCTGGGAGTATGTTAAAACAATTCTGTTTCTGTTATCATGACTGGTGTGTACTGACCTCGTGAAGGGGCGACCAAGTGTGGCCATACGCAATCACTCGGTCCAGGCCAATCTCATGCAGATTCGGCGTTTCTAGCTTCAGCATCTCAAAGATTCCGTTCCGGTTGATCTCGTCGGCAGCTTTCTTGATCTCTCCATCGTGGTCGGAGACACGCCCGAATTTGGTCTTGATGAGCCGCTCACAGAACTCATCTAACAAGTCAAATGTCGGCAAGTGAGCACAGCTCGAAATCTTGATGAGCTCGGCAAACCCGTTGCGAACTTGAGCCTCGGGCAAGGTTCTCAAGAAACCAAAATCAAGAAGGGTGTGCGCGGGTGCATGGTAGGCACCGAGTCGGTTCTTGTAGTTGCCGTAGTTGACAGCGACTTTGATACTGACACTGGCGTCGATCAGGCCAATAACGGTTGTGGGGATACGGATGTAGTTGGTGTTGCGGCGATAGGCGGCGCAGGCAAATCTAACAGAAGCGTTAGATTCAGCAGAGAGATGTGAGCCCATCGAAGAAGCTTACCCTGCAACGTCGGTGACTAGTCCTCCGCCCTATTTTGCGTCAGTACAAGTTTGGCTATCATCGTTCACACAACATACCACAACCAAAACAGGCTCTTTCCGAATGATTCCAAAATCAGTCATTGAGTCCACAATGTTGGTAAACGTATCCAAGGACTTGGCCTTCTCTCCGATCATTGTCTGGTGAATCTTCAATTCAAGACCGTGGTGATCAAAGTACTTCTGCATCGATTGACCATATAGCTCAAAGATATTTCTATCCATGATGGCCAGGCAACGACCCCATTTCTCATACAGCTTTGCTAGTTGCAAATTTGGAAGTTCAAAAACACCGTCAAGGAACGTAAAGTCATACTCGATCTTTTCATATCCTTCGACGTGGAAGCCGTTAGCCGTTTCAGCTACTGTAGCCTTGAGGTCGGACATGCTGGGCAGGTCTAGTAGGAGCGGAGAATGTGTAAAGGTGAGAGGATAAAGCTCAATTGATACTTGGAAACTGTAGCACAATATATGATAATTTATATGATCGATATCTAGTGGTTGGTACTGATCGTATGGATACGTCACTCGAAATCACCATGCCGTAGTCCAGAGGTCGAGAGATCGAAAGGCCAGCAAATACTGCATCGTAGACGCCAAGTATGCTCATTGTCCGTTGGAAGAACTGGGTCACTTTGCAAAATCAAGGCATCAAAATGTGTGATTCACAGGATCAGACGAAAGCATGCAGTCGTGCTGCAAGTCCATGGATCCTTTGACATTGGTTTAGCGGGTCAGCACAACATGGTGATCGAATAGCACAGTGCAACTCAAGTAAATTGATGCTGGAGCTATGAAGCTGTGCATACGAAAACGAACGAAAATGGACGTCTAGGCCTTTCTCGGATGGCTTTTCAGATCTCACGCAATGAGGTCATCTCTTACCCCAATGATCCGATCTCTATACCGATCTCCACACAAGAAGCTGTTCTCCACTATCTGATCGGAATCGATCGTGCAATTGGACCTGCACGACAGAAAAAAAGTATCCGTTGAAAACCGGGTCCCGTAAGAGGATCGACCCGCGGAGCTCTGCACAATCCCCACGCTAACAATTCGATCGGACGAGCTTCGCGCGATTGCAGTTGAAATCTTGGAAACCTGCTCCAGCTACTTTTCCGCTCATTGACACGTAGTATCATACGTGTTCTCCGTTTCATGCTTTGAGGCAAAGCTAAATCCGAAATCGGCGTCCCGATCAACGATCTTTGCTTGGACTAAACCTCCCCTTCATATCATCGTCACAATTGGAAGGCCTTTTTCGGGTTATTTTCAGGAGCAACATAGCTCGCTCTCTCCCTCCCTTTGCTTTCCCCTTCCAACCTTCTTCTACTCCTTGTCATTCCTTCTGTCTCTTTCCACTGGATCAAACTGGGTATATTTTGAGACATGACCAACTTTAATCAGGACAAGGCATATGCCGCTCAAGAAGTTGGGACAGATTTCTTCGACGATGGCCGTGAAATCGAGCTCTTGCATTTCGTTTACTCGCATCCCCGCTTAGAAGAAATCCGTGGATCCCCGGAAAAAGTTCTCGAGGCCATTGATGAATTTGGACGAACGAAGAAGTACTTAATGAATGTGGGAGAAGATAAAGGCCGCATTGTATCTAATCTCATCAAGGAAGTGAAGCCAAAAGTGATGGTTTGTCCACAATTCTGCCCAAGCGTGGAACATATCAACTAATCACAACCCTTCAGGTTGAACTCGGAGGGTATGTCGGCTACTCGTGCATACTCTTCGGCGATGCAGTTCGCCGATCGGGTGGTCAGTCTTATTTCAGCCTTGAAATGAACCCGGAGTTTGCGGCTGTCATCATGTCTTTGGTTGACCTCGCTGGCCTCGGAGATATCGTCAACGTCATAGTTGGCGCAAGCGACGCTTCTATCGTGCGCCTGGTCTCCGAGGGTCGACTCAATCACATTGATCTTATGTTCCTCGACCATTATAAACCAGCCTATACGACTGATTTGAAACTCTGCGAGGAGCTCAAGTTGATCACCCCAGGGTCTGTTCTGGCTGCTGATAATGTCATCAAGCCTGGAAATCCTCCTTATCTTGAGTATGTGAGAAGAACGGTCGAGGAGAAAAGAGAGAACCTAGGAGAGCAGGTCAAGAGCAAAGGAATACCTGGAAGAACTGTTGATCAATACAAGAAGAGGTATGGAGAGATGCAATTCAACCAGAGCCGTGGCAACCCAAATCTCGTGTACGAGAGCAAGTTGATTAACAGCTTTGAGCCGACTGGCGTACCGGTAAGATTATTCCACAATCTGAAACGCAAAGTTCTAACTCATGCATAGGATGGTGTTGAAATTACCCGGTGCACGGGGGAACTCGAGTAGCCACCAGTTGACTAGACCAACAATTTACTTATGTTCCTTGATTTCTTCAATTCACTTTGCGATCGATCGATCGCATGCTCGAGTAGTCGAATAATTTTTTGACCGTCAAGATGACGTAAATTAGGGACAATTCCAAGTTGTCGAGTCGCATTCCGTTTGCATTTAGAAGGAGATCCGTCCGGTGCGGAGGAGCCAGACTGTGTCTGGACTTGTATTGCGCCATGAGATCTTCGAAACCTCTGATCCTCAGCCATTTCCCCAAGAATATACTTCTACTCCTGCTCAGTTTGCTCTTTCTCCCAGCCACTGCGGTCTTGGTTCTTCTGTCTTGTATTTTTGGAAACGAAACAAAATACCAATCACCCGACACAAGAGACAAAAATGGTCTTCCTCGCAAGACCATCTTGGTCACAGGAGTTTCCATGACCAAGGGTCTGACTATTTCTCGACTGCTTGCCAAAAACACCTCTCATCGTATAATAGCCGCTGACACAGAGCTCATATGCTTCACCTCGCCGGGTCGCTACTCCCGCTCTGCTGCCAAGTTCCATCGTCTTGAGACACCGAAAAATGGGAATCCAGACCCCTACATCAAG
The DNA here is from genome assembly GCA_911174995.1 of Penicillium olsonii. Classification (NCBI taxonomy): domain Eukaryota; kingdom Fungi; phylum Ascomycota; class Eurotiomycetes; order Eurotiales; family Aspergillaceae; genus Penicillium; species Penicillium olsonii. The sequence continues at coordinate 809,928 of CAJVNO010000001.1, read as the reverse complement.
TCATTGCTTCATGTTCTCAAATCAGAGAGAGTGGATCTCTGGATCAGTTGCAGCAGTGTTGTTGGCGCAGTTGAAGATGGACAAGCAATGAAGACAGCTCAAAAGATCTTGGGAGATGATTTCAAGGCCGTCCAATTCGATGAAGAAGCTGTGTCCAAGCTACATGAAAAGGATTCGCTCACAGAATACATCCACAGCCTTGGATTACAGGTGCCAGAGTCACATCGATGCACGTCTGTTTCGCAAGTCGAAGCTATATTGCACGCTGCCTCAACAAAGAACAAGGGCTCGGAGACCCCAAAGAGGTTCATTTTGAAGCCGATCGGGGTGGACGACAGAGCGAGGGCGCAGATGATGACACTTCTGCCTTTCCCTCGCGACCAAGAATCCGAAACCGCGAGTTACGTCTCTTCGTTAGGGATTTCTCCATCCAATTCCTTCATTCTGCAGCAGTTCATCAGTGGCCCAGAGTACTGTACACACTCTTTGGTTATCCACGGCAAATTGAAAGCCTTCGTCTCATGCCCGTCATCTGATATGCTTATGCACTACGAGGCGCTCCCCGAAGACTCAGTTCTGCACAGAAAGATGCTGGAGTTCACCGAACGGGTTGCTCAGAACGAAGGAGAGAACTTCAGCGGTCATCTCAGTTTTGATTTCATTGCTGAAGGTGAAGGCGAGGATACCAGGCTCCTACCCATTGAATGCAATCCGCGCGCGCATACGGCAGTGGTGTTATTCCAAGACACAGCCCAAATGGCCGATGCATATCTATCTTGCTTCGACTCACCTAGTTCTGAGGACCCTATCACACCCAAAAAGCCTGTATGTGGCTACTATTGGGTTGGGCATGATTTGGTTACCCTCCTGCTTGTTCCTCTCCTTGCATTACTTTGCGGCACAGGCGATGTTGAGGATGCAAAGAAAAGTGTCCAGACATTCTGGCACCATTTGGTGTACTGGCGGGAAAGTACCTTCGGTATTTCGGACCCCTGGCCATTCTTTGTGTTGTATCACGTTTACTGGCCCATTCGATTCTGCGACAGTGTTGTCAGAGGCCAGAAGTGGACTCGGGTCAATGTGAGCACAACGAAAATGTTCGAATGTTGAGGTGCCCTTTTCAGCAAATCAAATTTATGGAGTATGCATTGTGCAGAATTAGTTCAAACAGGTTTCCCCCTTGCCTTTGCAGCTACCTACAGTATTTCTTTTGTATGTCTCCTAATATGATATCCGATTCCCCGCTTTGGGCCCAGGTACTATATCACGCTCTACATTGTATATACTAAGCTTGGAATGCCTCAGAGCGCTACGATCTAGAAAATTCCGCAATTAATCGCGAGGATCATAGTTTCATATTCACGTCACGCCGTCCAGCTCGTCCACGGGTCCCAAGGCCATCTACTTCGAAATCAACCAATCAGAGGTCCCGGTATCGTGATCCGCCAATCTGATCCGTGCGGCAGTCTCCACCATCGAAAGCGGAGGAGCAACGGCCAACTGCAGACTTCCAGATCGAGAATATCTGACTCCGTCATGTTCCTTCCGATCGAATGACTTTAAAGCGCCCCCAGGTGTCATTTTGGCACTTGGCAAATCTAGGCCCCGCTCAGACCCTGCACGTCCCGTTTGCAGCGCTTACTCCGCATAAAAAGAGCAACAATCTGGCATTTCCAAGGCAAACTGCCTGAGAACCGGTTTATCTTGGGCTAGAGAGCCCTGACTATCCATCGGTCAGCCTGTCCAGAAACGGACAGGCCTAACAGCTGGCTTTCATGCATGTTAAGTAGATTAGCGTTTCTGTAGAACCAAACCCTGAAACATCATTTGACTCTGTCCGCGCCTGGCACGCATTCCAGGTACAATGTCTGTTGCAAAGAATGGAAAGGCCAAGATTTCCCTTGCAGAGGAGAATGGGAGTGGGAGTCCCGTCGAGACGGAGGTAAGTTCCAGTGAGGGCCATGTCTCCTTGGGGGACATTATCGAGGGCACAGCCACGCACCAAGCTACGCCTTTCGAGCGCAAAGCTGCACTTGTGAACGCGTAAGTGATCAGGGATCCAAAGATTGTAGATTTCCATGCTCACAAGCACAGGGAGATCGATAAATTTGGCTTCGGTAAATATCAACAATGCATCTGGGTGCTTTGCGGGTTTGGATATTTCCTCGATCTGGCTTGGACTCAAGGTGTAGGACTAATGGCAACTGCTGTTTTGTAAGTAAAAGAGTCACTCTGAAGATACATGAGCTGATGACGTGGCAAAAGTCAAGAAATGAATGTGCCGCCAAATAGACAAGGCTTGATCTTTTCTTGCTCGAATGCGGGTCTTGCGTAAGTTGCCTTGAGACAACCCTACTGCCTGGGGGTCAATTGTTTCCAAGCTAATAGAGTAGAATTGGGGCCTTTTCTTTCGGCATTATTACGGATATCATTGGTCGCAAGTGGGCCTTCAACTTGACATGTCTAATCACTTCGGTCTTTGGCATGCTTCTGGTATGCATTTGGCTTCGAGATTGGAGAGTTGGACTGACTCTTCCAGGCTGCGGCCAAGTACAACTATGCTGCGATCTGCGGCATATACTTTCTCTCGTCTGTTGGACTTGGTGGAAACATACCAATCGATGCGGCAATCGCACTTGAATTTCTCCCACAGAACCGCCGCTTCCTTGTTGCATTGCTAGGCATATGGCAGCCAATTGGTGTTGTCGTTGCGTCGGCCATATCTTATGGCACAGCTGCAAAGTACAGGTGTGACGTGAAACTACCGGCATGTAATGCTGCCGGTATCAGGCCTGGTGATGACTGTTGCTCGATATCCAGCAACATGGGTTGGCGCTACGAAGTCATTGTGATCGGGCTGATCACTTTTGTCGTTTTCTTCGTCCGGTGTCTGATCTTCCGGTTCCATGAGTCGCCTAAGTTCTTGATCAGCAAGGGTCGTGAACAAGATGCCATCGACGTGCTTCACAAGATCGCGAATTTTAACAAAGCTCCACCTCCGACCATCACAATAGAAGATTTTCGCCAAATTGACTCTGATGCAGGCTCTGAATCAGGCTCTATCAGATCCAAGTCCGCCAAAAATGTTGTTATCGGCTTCTTCGGGCGCTTCAAATACCTCCGGGGCCTCTTTTGCCGCAGGGTTGAGTGTTTCAGCTTTGCCCTACTCGCCGTTGCATATATGGTAAGCTCTGGTGCCAATTTATGATTATGTCTTCCAGGACTACCTAGGTACTGACCAAAGCAGGGTGACTATTGGTCTTTCACCTTAGCCGGGTCTTTCCTCCCTATCATACTACTACGCAACAACGTAGAAAGTGGCGGCAATGTTTCAGAGACATACCGCCAATACATTTACATTTATCTGCCTGGAGTCCTAGGTGCAATCATTGCACTCTTCTCCATTCAGTTACCACTAATCGGCAGAAAATGGTCGCTGGTTATCGCTGCGGTGCTACAGGGGGTGTCCATGGCACTTTACACACAGGTCAAGAATACAGCAGGATACGTCGGCCTCAATGCTCTTGAGTACATAATGCAGACAGTAAGGCCAGCTCGGACACCAGTGAAGCCAGTGTGACTACAAGAATACTAACACTTCGCAGTACTTCAACGCAGTACTATACGCATCTGCGCCGGAGATGTTCAACACCACATACCGCACGAGTGCTAGTGGAATGCTATCTTGCCTGGGTCGGATTGCCGGGATTGTGGCACCATTTGCTGGCCAAAGATACATTGAGGGAGAATCAGCTGGTGTGCTTTGGCTTGGAGCTGGTGGCATATGGGTCTCGGCTCTTTTCCTTTGCTTGCTGCCAATTGAAATGAGCAATAGACAAATGTACTAGAGGATTGCCATCAACAATGAATTGACTACGCTGCCTGAAGAAATGAAGAATCAAACTCTGTTAAATATTTGACACTATTTGCATGTCTCGAAATGGAGTGGGGACAGACTTTTGGCCTATACAAGTGCGCCATCCGGGTAAGGTTGGTGCCTTGGAACTCAGGCCCAACACTATCAGCGAACCGTGGTTATCGACGCGCACGACACGCGTGGATCAACGGAACTTCCACACCTGAGCAGTGCGATATCATGTGTCAATGGGACATCACCGTGTGCCACCGCGATGTCTACACCCATCATTAGCGCGAAGATTTCCTTCCGCTGCCTCTACACGCATGACCTCCGCCGCAAGTCGAAACGATGGCACGATGGCCACCTTCGATATCACAAACACAACAAACGGGTGATGGTATATGATGATCGGGGGAATTTCATTGGGGACCACCACTGGCGGTCTTCCGACGAGGTTCAAGATGGCGACGAACTGGAATTGGAGAACAAAGGTGTGCTCATTGAAGTGTGTGAGAATATGGGGACGACAGAGACGGACATCACGGCCCTGTACGACAAGAAGAGGTCCAGTCAGGGCTCTCCGCAGAACAGTCACCTGGGATCCCAAGCTCCCCGCTCCTCCACTGCTACGTCAACGCCTCGTTATGCCGGTTCATCTCAGTCATCACGCTCACTCAACGATTTGCTCGGCATCAAAAAGAACCCCGCGCAACCTTTCGCCTCACCATATGAACAAAGAAATCCCACGCAACCTGCTCCGCAACCTACTCCGCAAGCTGTAGAGCAACGAGCGCCCAAAAGACAAAAGGTAGATCAGCCAACGGATGAAAACTCAAGGACCCAGAGCTCGGTCATTGATTTGACCGAGTCTGCTTTGAGAAAGAACTCGACCACGGGGATCAATCCTGTGACGAAGCGAGCCGCGAGAACTGCTGAAGCTCCGGCTATTCCAACTTTGGCAAGCCACCAGCAACGGCCAGCCCCGTCCAAACCAGCACCTCTGAACAGATCCGACCCCCCAAGACCCCTTGGGCGTTCTATATCCGCTTCTTCTGAGGTGAACTCCAGTCTGCCATCACCACAAAATTTGACCCGGCCTTCAACCAGGCCACTTCTGTCCTCAAGTCCCCTCAGCAGCGCTTCTACCCCCGCTGCACCTATTCACACACGAAGACCGCCCGGAGTATTGCCAAGTCCTATCTCCGCAATCACGGTAGACAAAGAGGTCACGGTGCCTCAGGAGGCTACGCGGGTAGATGCGCAACCACAGAGTCGTGGAAATCGGCCAAAGGATCCACCGCCTAATCCGACTAGGCCACAGAGGTCTATACCTCCGCTTGCGAGGGGCTCTATCCCGGTCACTCCAAATGTCTCCGTCACTCAATCCACCGCAGAGAAGGCGGTGCCGTCTGAAGGACCCCGGGCTGTACAGATTCCAACCTCGAATCAGCCAACTGTAGGCCAAAGGGGTGAGGCGCAAGGCACACGGCCGCCAACGCAACGCCCAAAGCGCCCTCCAGCTCCGAAGATTTCGCCTCTCACCTCGAATGCTCCTACACGGCCTCTTTCTGGGGAGTTACCCTCGGCAGCTTCCAACAGCGAACAACCTACAAAGGTTGCAGATGTACCGGCGCCGAGAAACATGGCACCTCCGTCGCGTCCATTGCCGGGGAAATCATCCGAAAATCCCCCGAGAATCCTTCGAATGGGCTCTGGGAAGCCTCGCAAAAAGCTCATGTATAGTGCTTTATTGCCTGATGCTTCGCGGACGCCCTCGCCAACAGCATCCAACTCGCTGCCGGCTAGCGGGAAACAAAGACCTGCCCCAGAACCCAAGAAACCAGAGTCGGTATTTACCTGCTGCTTAATTTGTGTCCTGAACCTAACTTTTTGTTTTATAGAAAAGCCACTGACTCAGTAGATTCAGCCAACTCCACACCCAATGATGAGTTCATGCCCTCGAGCTCGACACAATCCATCTTTGACGAGATACTTGATGTTTCAGGGCCCAGACCTTCAAATAGGGCTTTGAACGGAAGAAGATCTACTGATGCCCCGCTGCGCAAGTCGCTGTCAGACCCTAGCACTTTGCCTGGTGGCCGAAACCGAACCGCGACTTCAGTAAACACGATTCCCATCATTGAAGAACGCAAGGAACAAGGTCCATGGACAGTCGAGACCTTAGACTTATTCGATTTTTGGCCCCCTGGACGACCAAAGCCGAATGAAGGGAACGAAGACACCCTTGATGATTCGCCATGATCCTCCATTGTCACATTTATTGATGCAAACCAACATGTATAGAAATGATACCCAGTCGCATTGATAAGCAACAAATCTATCCATGGATTTTAGCCACAGAATTGAACACGATTCATGAAAACAGTATCTAATGCATCATTCCTTTTATCCCCTCTTGACCAAGACCCCCGAGATATAAGGCATAGCAGACCACTCGAAATTCCTCTCCAGCTCAACACTCTCCCATCCCTCCTCCCCAGCAGCCCCTCTCAAGGCAGTCTCAGTATCACAATCCAAAGCACAGTCACCAACAAGCCAGCTCCACCCCATCATCTGATACACAAACTGCGCAACTCGAGCAAGAACAGACCCCTTCGGCCTCCGCCAAGGATTGACAACATGCTCCGTAACCAAAATCCTCCCCCCAGGCCTCAACATTCCATACAGCTCGCGAACAGTCCTATCCACATTCGGCACAGAGCAAAGAACCCGCACACATAGAATCGTATCAAAAACGCCATCCGAACCAACATCCACCCCCGAGTCCCGCAGAGCAGGAATCAGATCTGTTGCTGCGACGCCGGTGGGGAGGATGTGATATTTGGACGAAATGCCCTGCTGCTCTGCTTTTGTGCGGATGGCGCCGTGCAGGCTTGTGCAGGGCTCTGCGCCGTAAAGAGCTGTTATGGATGGTGATGTTAGAAGGTGCATTTGGGTTCCTGTTCCTGGGCCTATGTCTAGGACTCTTCCGCTGGCTGTGCGGAGGAGTGGGGGGATTAGAGCGGAGGAGCCGACTGGGGCGGGGATTTCAGAGGGACTTGCGCCAGCAGGTGCTTCTCGGAGGGCTGTGTATGTTAATATCTTGTTCTTGCGAGACGATCTTTTTCCATTTGGGGTTTGGATGACATGGTGACTTACAGCTGAAGTCGATCCAGAAGCGGCCAAATGCTTCATCGCGCAGTTTTTGGGTCTGAGTGATTGGGGCTAAGATTTGGCCTTTCAAAATTGCGCCTGCAAAGACTCGGATGTGATCTAGGAAGTGGATTAGTGGATGCTCTGAGGTAAATATTTCACCGAGTTGAATGAGATGGGTTGATGTGAATGGGGATGAGATGATCAGTTGAGGGCGATGTAATGTCTTCAACCTTGGAAGGCTATTTGTATGTAGACGGTGTCATATCAAGGGAATTATAAAGGATGATCCCAAAGCAAAATTGGGTGTGAGTATCAATCACCGCGATTTCATCAAACGAAACTCGGATCTATATATCTCGGCGTCTGAACTTACGGGACAGAGCCCAAGCCATGAGCTGTGCTGGTTCGGTCAGCCCGACCAGCTGCTGCAAGAAGGGCGGAGGTCTATTGGAAGACATTGCGAGGGCGATAAAGCAGTATGCCAAGGAGAATTGGAGTAGGATCTAGTTCCAACGATCCGAAGGTTATTATATCGTGGTTCACGTGACGCGGAGGGTTTTGTGCCTCGGCGTTTGAACTACACGGAGTATTGACCCCGGATTTTGAGGGAAACGAAGAACTTGATTTGTCAACGCTACAGATCCAACTTGAGTAATTAGACATAATCCAACGAAATTGAATACTAAATCTAGTATCATGGGCCAGAAGGCCAAAGAGTGGAGCCGATCAAGGAGATAGGGATTATCAACATAAGGAGAATATAGGAAAGATTTGATTGTGAATCCAGAGGGACGCCAACTGGGATTGAAGGATAGACGGAGATAGAAAGTTGGGGTCTGCGGAAAGGAGAAAAGAGTGAAGCGAAGGCGTTTGGCTGTAGAAGACAGTCCATGACCCCAGCGGCTTTTGGCCGATGCGAGTGGGAAAGAGTATTAGAAAGGTGTTCTTGAGGAAGAAAAAGAGACTCGTTTAGACTCAAGTCGTCTGGGTTGAGGACCTGCCCACAGACCCGCAGATTCAGTTCTCAGTGAGGGTGAGGGGAGTGGATGCGATCAACTCGCGGGCTGTACCGGCTAGTACGAGAAAGGGAGCCGACATCATGCTTGCCATCACAGCAGGCGCGGACGTTCTCAAGTCGGTCTTGTTCTTGGTTCTCCATCACTTGTCTAAGATCATCGGCGCTTTCTTGGCCGTGAAGACTTTCGTTGTGCATGCTAGGAGATTGACCGTGACGGCCTTTCATGCTAGCAATGGAGCCACGGATCGAGCTGGAGATGGTGCTAAGTCGCGAGGAAGAGCGTTGGCCATCTGGGACCTGCAATGACGAGTTGGGAACGGTGGAGCTGAGCGAGGGTGATGCACGGCCACCGGGAGTGCCGGCAGATCGCATTGACATCGCGGAAGCCGCACGCTGCTGTTTGTGGGGATTGCGAACAGTGCGACTGTTGTGAGAGGAGAACGACATGCGCGTGTTCTGGCGGAAGCTAGGGGGATTGAATTCGTCGATATCGTCCAGAGTCACACTGTTGCTGTCCTCGCCATTTTCCTCAGTTTCTCGCAAAAGAAGATAGGACAAGGCGTTGAACCACGTTTCGTGCCTCTGGCTCGTCGTAGCCGTGAACCGAACCCGTCGGCCAGGACTGACAACCTCCAGACTTCTGCAGTGAAGACCTGGTGGGTAGGGGTTGTCATCGGCGACCACTCTGACGGCCTCAATGGGTACACTCTTGGTGCGAAGTTCGCTCTTTCCGGCGGTTTGCGGGTCCGAAGTGCTCCAATACAAGGTACGCGTATAAGGATGGACCCAGAAGTATCGTCGGTGACGGGTGGAGGACATTTCCGATGAACCAGTCTTGCGTGTATACTTCCAAAGGAACTCGCCAATCATGGTCTGCGTGATGGCCTGGATCATGCGAGGATCAGTGCCAGGTCCGTAACCTTGAGGCATGGGGCCCGCGTGAGGGTTAAATCGCTCCTCGACCTCGGATGCGAAAGACGAAACCGAGGATCGTCGAGACATTTGGCTCTGACTGCCGCGTCGCATTTTCGCCTGAGAGGAACCAGTTCTCGCAGAGCCGGCTCGTACGGCTTGTTCGCTAGGCGTCAGTGGACGATGAGAGTTCATTCGGTACGCAGATGCAGGTGCCAATGGAGGACCCATGACAGAGGTAGGGGATGGTGGTGCCACATCGATAGACTTCTTCTCGGCAGCCATGATGGCTTCCCGATGATCGACGGGCAGTGGGGGGTGGGCGCTGGCATTGGAGAATTGGCTGGTGGCACTGGGAGGTCGGCGGTGATTCGGCGTAGGCTTCGCCTGTTGAATTTGGGAGAGACGAGGCCGGAGGGTGGCCTTGGGTGTGTAGGGAGATGTCGCGGTAGTACTGACAGCAGCAATTTCCTTGGAAGTGTCTGTTACCCTGCTATCCGAGGACAGCGGGCGCGCAGAACGCTCAATCAAAATTTGATCGATCTGCTTGGCAGACAAAATTGTCTGGGAGCCTTGATCCATGTTGACTGAGCTGCTGAGCCGTTTCGCAGAACGGCTAAGGCTGTTTCCAGAGATATCGTTCAAGGCGAGACCAGCGCCAGTAATTTCGGGGCTGTCGTTGGCATCAACAGACTTGTCTTCGTGCACAGCAACCTCGGTTGACTTTGAGTTCGACTCGGGTTTGTCGGAGAAATTCGCAACGCCAGCGAAGACAGGAAGCGCAGACTTGACTGGATGAGTCTCGACCGAGCGGACGGGGGAGAATGACAACTCCGGCGTGGGGACAATGCGAGGCTTCGAAGCGGCAGGCTCTGTATATGTAGGGCCCAGTAAAGAGATTCCCAAATTAGGAACGTCGCGTTCGCGCTCAACGTGCTTGATAACGTCAACGTATTGGATGACAGGAGGCTGAGGTGCAGGAACAGACGCCTTGACAGGGGCAGTGATTTGAGAAGTGATCGAGGACAGGCTCAGCTCAGGGATCTCACGCTCACGCTCAACCTCGACGTGCTTAATGACGTCGACGTATTCGACAACAGGAGCAGCCTTGGTAGCCTGCACAGGTGCAGTGGAGTGGCCAGCAATGGAAGCGATGCTCAGAGTAGGGTACTCGCGCTCACGCTCCACCTCAACGTTCTTAATCACATCGACGTATTCAATGACGGGTGGTGCCTTGGTGGCCTGCACAGGTGCAGTGGAGTGGCCGTCAATAGAAGCGATGCTCAGAGCAGGGTACTCGCGCTCACGCTCCACCTCAACGTGTTTGACAACGTCGACGTATTCAATGACAGGGGCGGCCTTCGTGGCCTGCACAGGTGCAGTGGAGTGGCCAGCAATGGAAGCAATGCTCAAAGCAGGGTACTCACGCTCACGTTCAACCTCAACGTTCTTGATCACATCGACGTATTCAATGACAGGGGCAGCCTTGGTGGCCTGCACAGGCGCGGTAGAGTGACCAGCGATGGAAGCAATGCTCAAAGTAGGGTGCTCGGGCTCACGTTCAACCTCAACGTGCTTGATCACATCGACGTACTTAATGATAGGCTCCGGCTGGGGAATAGTAGCCTGGACTGCCTGAACAGGTGTCGTGGACTGGGCTGCAACAGGCGAGAGACTCAATTCGAGAAGCTCGCGCTCGCGCTCCACCTCCTTAATCACATCAACGTACTGAATGACAGGCTCTGGTACAGCGAGGGATGCTTTGATTGGCGCAGTGGATTGAGTCGTGATGGTGGAGAAGGTCAATTCGGGCACCTCTGGCTCGCGCTCGACGTATTTGATGACATCAACATGCTTAATTATTGGTTCAGGTACCATAACCTTGGGTTCAACAGGGCTGGTAGTCTGGGTTGAGATGGAGGATATCGTCATTTCCGGCACTTCCGGTGCGGGCAGCTCATGCTTCACCGGTTCTGTGATACCGCCATTGATATAAGAAACACTGAGTTCGGGTCGCTTGGGTGTGCGAGGGGTGGTCTCTTGAGAGGAGAGTTCTGCCATGCCCATTTCCGGAAGATCGCGTGTATTGAAATTCTGGGTTTGTTCATCCCAGGCCATCTTCGGTGGTGTAGACACTTCACCCATATATTCCCCATCAGCGGGCAGGGGCTTCTTTGGAGTCCACTGAGCTCCCGACCTCACAGATTGGCCATGTTCATTCGCTTCGTCCGCGACCTCGCGGTCTCCGGATTCAGCCACGTGAGTAGCCAAAGCACCGGCAGCAGCTCCAGCGACGAGGCCAGCACCTGCGGCGAGGCCGCCACCGGTCGAAGAGGGCTCCCAGGGTTCAGTCATCACGCCCGAATCCACCATGGCAGGTTTGGGTGGTGCGTCCAACATCACATCTGAAGGTCTGCGCGAGCCCATGGTAGGCTCCATACGCGGCGTCGAAGCCACGGAGGTAGCATCCCCATCATCCTCAGTGCTTTCGAGATCTGCAAGCTCCGCAAAGAGGCTTTGGCCCTCTTGGGATGCGGAGGCTTGCTCGAAGCTACTTGCGGTCGAGTCGCGGGCACTCGAGGGGCGACTTGTGGATGCAAATGTGGCCTCTCCAGATGGGCGAATGCGTCTTGAGATGCTGCGCTTCGACTTCACACGGGGCCGTGAGATGTGCGTCTGTGTCGGAGAGCCAAAGCTGCGGTCGAACTCCTCTTCATCGGATGAGTTGGAGGCGGTGCTGTGGTATGCGTCACGGTTGCGAGTCTTGGTCATGCGGATGGAGGAGCCCTTCGCACGGGGAGTTGTCTGGACATTCTGCTCAGTTTCGGTAAGATCCGCCGCGGAGTCGCTGCTGTCATCGGCCATGCTCTCAACCCCAGTCTGGAACGCTTCACTCTCGGTTGCAGTTGCACGTTCGTTGGCGGTCTCAAAGCCATCCTCTGCCTCAGTAGCGGTCTGGTAGACATCACTAGGCCCATCTGGAGATTCAGTTCCAGAGCGAGCTGTAGTGGGTCTTGAGGTAACATGGACTTGAGTTGGGCTGACCTGGCCGGCATTGTCTTCCCAGTCGGTATCCTGGAGTTCAACGAATGACTTCTCCTTGCGTCCTGCGCCCAGAAGATCTGGACGGGGAGGCTTCCGGGATGAATCGGTCTTGGTCTTCTGGCGTTTGCTCGACCCATTTGGCACAGTGCTATCCCGGCGGCGAGTCTCGACTTCGTCACGGGCATCTTGCAGCATACGCTTCAACTCGATCTTCTCGGTCTTCTCGCGGTGGATGGTACTCTTGAGATTCTGGATCATACGGTGGGCATGTCCAAGAGAGCTCTTCAAGGTTTCCGACTCCAAGTGACCGTGTCGCGGGGTGAACTTATTGGGGGATGGCGGAGGAGAGCTTTCCGGGGTGATTTGCTCAGGCTCCTCGCCCTCAATCTCATACGAAACCGCCCGAGAGCCTTGGTTTTCATGATCACGAAGTCTCATAGCGACCGCCTTGGCAAGCTCCTGGTTTTGAGAGGTCATTTCCATGAGCTTCTTCTGGAGGGCGGATTTCTCCGCATCGCCGGAATTCAGATTTCGGCGCAGCAAGTTGATCTCCGCATCATTCGCTTTCTGCGTGAGACTCTGGTCCTCAAGCAGCCTCGAATTTGCTTGCCTTAGCTCTTCCAGTTCTCGCTCCACGTCATTCTTTTCCGCAGTTGACGCAGTCAAAGAGCTATTCAGTCGCTGTTCACGTTCCGCTGCCTCTCGCGCGGCTGCCATGAGCTCATGTGCTTGAGTTTCCAGTGCCCAATTCTCATCCTTGTAGCGCTGTTCACTATCATCCAGTGCCCGAATACGCTGTCCATAGCCCTCGGCTTCCAACTCAAGTCGCGACTTTTCCAAATTGACAGACTTGATAGTCTCTTCTCGTTCGGCGAGCAGGGCCTGTAGTTGGCGGACTTGAGCCAAGAGGGAGGTGGAGATCTCGGTCGCAAATTCAATGTCGTGGACACGGTTTGACGGTTGGTTGCGCTGCTTTCGTGAAGGAACGCTGACTTTGCTCGGAGAATTGGTGGCTTGACTGGCAAACAAAGCGGAATTCAAGGGAGACTATTGCAATTGATGTTAGCTTGGGATCGGTCATACTGGTCAGCCTCAAAAAGAGACACACCTTTTGGTCAAACGAGGGGGTCCCGAGCTGGGCCTCCTCGGTACCTCCAGCAAGCCGCTTGGGTGCCAAAAACGCCCGCGCCGACTCTCGGCCAATCTCATTGTACTCCCGTTCCAGATCGGCGAGCTTGCGGCGCAATGCCGGACCCATCTCACCGTCATCCTGCTGCAGCTCGACTTCCTTCAATTGTTCCGCCAGCTGCTGCTGTTGGTCGATTAGAGCGGTTCCAAGCTTCGAGGCCTCTTCCAATCGGCGTTCGGTCTCTGCCAGATGAGCCTCGAGGGCCCTTTTGGCTTGTGCTGGGGACGACGCATTGAGGCTAAACAGCTGAGTGTCGAAAGACGAGTATCGGTGGGCTTCGCGGGGGGCGGTGGGCTTCCCGCCGTTCGAGACGAAGGGGTCTTCCATGGACGCAACCCCGGCGGCCTCGTCGTTGGAAGCGGTCATAATCTAATATCCAAAGTCCACAAACGGTATCTGAATCCTCTCCGTGGCGAGGACGCAGTGACCGTAGAGATATCGGAGACTCGCGCGTTGATCAGCGTTCCGAGTCTAGATCGCGGGCATTATCCAAATAACCCAGATCTGTCGCAAATTGAGCTGAACTGTCGAACCAGCGACCACAAGTTGTCGCTGATGATGCGATATGGGCACACCGTCGTGAGGAGGGGAAGCCCGAATGGTTGACAACAACAAACACCGGGTACCTTTGGGCGAATCAGTGCCCAGAGTGAGGTTTCGGCCTGGCGAAAGATGACTGGACGCGCAGGTTCAGCCAACCACAACAAAGTGATCGGAGCTGCGTCTCGCGAGGTGGTTAGAAAGTTTAAAAGGAAAGACAAAAAAGGAGAGGATTGATAAATAACAGCCAAATAGATCAAAAAAAGAAAAAGGGAGTGTAGGGAGTGATTGGACAGGTCAGGTTGACTCGGGCGGGGGAGAAATGGTCCTTGAGAACATTACGGAGTAGAAATGTGTCGCATTATTGCCAGTTGGCACCGGTCGCCCGTTTCACTATGTACGATTGCCCATAAAGCCATACTTGAGGATTTCTACGTCTCCCGAGGTCCTCTACGATACACAGAGTCTGGACTCGACGGTTCCAAACTTAGTCGCAGCAATAATTTTGACTTCCAACGCGTGAAGTGAGGAGGTTTGTTCTGTTTGTCGCGGCTTAGTCATGTCTGCTCGACATGTGAGATCTGGAGATCCGATCGATAGTTCCTCACTCATTCCCCGGCTTTCTGCTCCCTACCATCGGCATTATGGCGGATGACGCTCCAGCAGCAGATGTGCCCCAGTTTGCCTTCAAGAAGCGCAAGGGAAAGGCCAACCTCCGCAAAAAACCCGCCACGCCACCACCGGCATCAGACTCCGGCTCCGACTTCACTTCCGACGACGACGAGGAGGGCCGGCGAATTAAACGGCGGCGCAACAATGTCGCCGTCACAGCGTCGTCAGCGTCAAATGTGATCAGGCGCCCCGAAGAAGTGAAAGCTGCAGCACCCGCCCCATTGACCACCAGCAACGATGCGACCAAATCTGCCCAGTGGTACGACGAAAACCTCAACGAAAAAGACCTTCTCGGCACTACACGGGCCCAGCCTGCTGTGGCAGACGCAGATGGAAAATACAAGGGTGCGGCCAACTACCAGTCGTTCATCCAGAAGAATCCCGATGCGCCGTCCAGATTCGGCCCTATAAAAGCACCCACAAACGTTCGCACGGTCACGGTCACCGACTTTGCCCCCGATGTATGTAAGGATTGGAAGCAAACCGGATATTGTGGCTTTGGTGGTAAGTAACATATTCCCGTCATCTGTTCTTCTCGCTAACCGCTCTAGATTCCTGTAAATTCTTGCACAGTCGTGAAAGCTACAAACAAGGCTGGGAGTTGGATCGCGATTGGGAAATCAACACGAAGGGCAAAACATTAAATGGACGGGTGGTCTCTCAGCGCAAAGGCGCGGGCAAGGCCACAGAAGAGGAGGACGATGAGGATGATGAGCTACTGGAAAGCATTCCTTTCGCTTGCGTCATTTGCAAAAACCCTTACCGAGAGCCTATCGTCACCAAATGCGGGCATTACTTCTGCGAATCCTGTGCGCTGCAGCGCTATCGCAAGACCCCTACCTGTGCCATCTGTGGCGAGGGGACTGGCGGTGTTTTCAACGTCGCCAAGAAACTGAGCACGTTGTTGGACAAGAAGCGAGAGCGAGCCCGTAAGATTCGCGAAGAGGCGATTGCGAATGGGGAGGAAGTCAGTGACGAGGAAGAAGATTAGATATGTATAATGAATATAACAGCTGGACTGGTGTACCATAGTATATGAATGGTGTTTCATGAGGTCGTATCATTGTGAAATATGGGGATTTGATCTGGTGAAACCTCAAGGGGAAGAAAGGATATTTCATCATGAGGCAACAAGTGCAGTACACATCCCAAATCTCAGATCCAAAGCTTGTCTCCAAACACTGAGATGCGCGTTAAATCGCCAAGGATTGACATCATCGCGATCAACAGCCAAGTAAACCTACAGTCCGCGCGGCTTGATTGCGCATGTGGACTCGAGGACAATGTGTGTGCGCCATTTCCGCTGAAACAAAGCGACCAAAGCGACCAAGTCCGCATATCTGCCATTGCTGTCGCATGTCTCAAATCTCCCCCACTCTTCCAATTGACAGGGACAGTGTCGGAAATCCGTTTAGGCAGAATCAATTCACCGAACGCCACTTCCATGGATGCCTATTGTCAATGTTCGTCTTCTGTATGGATGAACGGCTAAACTACTGTACACAACCCCAACTACATCATGCTGATCACGGAGTAACTCTGTCATAGACGGCAAAGGTTGAGAATCCACCAGACCCTGGGTGTAAACCGGCGCAGAGCAAATCAAAATCCGATCCCCCAGGGGGGTAAGGAGGCTGTGTAAACGGAATTGATTCCCCACATCGGCACCAAATGAGCCAGAGCCAAGCCGCCGGACTAATTGGCTTAGCGCGGACTGGAAGTAGTTAAAAAGCCTTTCAACGTCGACTCCAGCGCCACGTGCATTCCGTGGAACAGTGTCGAACGCGTGTTGCCACATGCCAAACCATATGCTTATTGGACGAACACTGTCCACTGGATCTCTCAGACGGGCGTTGGACCTCAGTTAAGCGCAAACTCTGCGAAATGCGGAAAGCCAAGCTTTCGGTGCCAAGGGCCATAGCGGCCCCTAACTGTCCCCCGGGCCTCAACAGGAGTCTAAAGCAACTAAAAGTGGATTAAAAGTGAACTAACCCGGCTGCTAAACCTAAGGATCCCCTGAAACCGCCTCCTGTGGCCAATGAGATGATAATGACATTCTGTTATACTTTATTTGATTTAATCTTCCTACTCGTATTGTACATCCCTTTTCCGTCTCTCGCTCCTTCTCGACTCGAACTCTTACGCCCATCGGAGACATGACTTAACATTATTCTTCACACAATCAGATACCATGCGAGGTAACGTCCGCCTCGCATTAATATGCGTCTCATCTCTTCTTCTATTCTCCCTCTATCTCCTCGAAGCCCATCTTCAAGACCTATGCAATCAATACCGCGCCGGCGCATACATGGTTGCATGGCTAGACCACAATGCCGCTTCTACTACACCCACATACTCAACACCCGGCGACAAAGTCATAGTCATGGCCAAGCTGGAAGAAGAACACACAGAATGGGTGGCTCAGGAGCTCCCAGAGTATGTCCCCAATCTACTGAGTAGAAGGCAAATCTAACCCGTTCAGCTGGCAACGCGCCATCTATACAGTCAATCCATCCCACCGCCTCGACCCAAACACACTCACTACGCCTTTCAATAAAGGCCACGAATCAATGGCATACTTTACATACATCATCGACAATTACGACTCCCTACCCTCGACAATCGCATTCCTGCACGCCCACCGTGCAGGCTTCCTCATGGCCTGGCACGTCGATGCCCCGCTACACGATAACGTCCTTGCCATGCGCAATCTTCAACTTGACTTCGTCCAGCGCAACGGATATGCCAACCTGCGCTGCAATTGGAATCCAGGATGCAAGGGCAAACATCGCTTCAATAAGCATGTCACAGAGCAGATCTGGTGGGATGTCTTCGAAGGCACCAGTACCCCACCTTTGAACATGTCGTCGCCAACGGAAGTCGAATACCCCGGAACTCGATATGCGAAACCGACAGAAATCGGGGCGGCCTGCTGTGCGCAGTTTGCTGTGTCGAGGGAGCAGGTGCATTTGAGACCGCGGGAGGATTATGTCAAATTCAGACAGTGGGTTATGGACACGGAGTTGAGTGATGCATCTTCTGGAAGGGTAATGGAGTTTATGTGGCATATCATTTTTGGCATGGATGGTGTTTAGTGAGTTTGGGTCTGATTCTTAGCTTTGGATTTTCGCTGACTTTGCAACAGTTGTCCTGATGAACAGATTTGCTACTGTCAGGTTTATGGGCAGTGCTAGGTATGGCCCTAGGTCATGGTGTATACTGCGGAGTTTTCTCTTTGGTGTCCTCTTCTTATAGATCTCTTTGCGTTTGAGCGTGGAGTACACAGTGCTCCTTATATATTTTACCATTTCCCAATGTGTGAATACATGGATTTTTTCATGGAGCTTTCTTCCAAGTTCATTGCCAATCCCCTTTCAAGGATGGTTCCAAGGTCTACGCCCCTTTCAACTGACCTTGGAATGAAATGCCTCAGCTACCTAGGTGATTTTGAGAGGCTCCGTTCAACTTAGGCTTGATCCCACATGGACTAGAGAACCCAGCACACCTCCACAAGACACTTGATTCGTCCATGATCGAGACAATGCCTATTTAATAGGTAGAATAATCATCAGCTTTCAAGGCTCGATAAGCGTCACTTGTTTCTACCTAGTAGACCTACCCAATCTTGAACATGGAAGGAAGGAATCCCTCTCTGGTTAACAGCCCTGAAGTGAATCCCTTAGGATAACCTTGGAATTCCCACCCACCTACCTTAGATTACACCCCTTTTCTACGAAGACGAACATCGCAGGAGATCAAGACTATCTTTGAGGGAATGGCTAGACTCACAGCCCCACCTGCCCAGGTGAGCAAGGGACAAAGTATGGGGCCGGGTGGACGGTCAAAGACGCCATCTTGCCCCTGTTCCTGACCTCTCACTCACAGCAAATCCTGGCTTCATGTCGTTCTATTCAAGATGTCAGTCCCCGGCCCCGGGGCAACCTTGCCACCAAACATAACTTTGACCAAGAACACGGTGCTTGATAGGGAGGATCAAGATGTGGCGGATGGGCAGTGCCTATTCTTCCTGCGCCTAGACAACATTGAAGATCCATGTGGGTTCCAATCCAAGCTCCAGGGTTGAGAAGGTTGATTCCCGAAGTCGCGGAGAGAGGTATGAAAAGGCTCCCGAGGTCCATTTGTCCTCAAGTCCATGATAGGAACACTTGGGGACCTCTGCAAACCCATACCTACCTAAGGTATGATGACCCCAGGACTCATGCCTGCCCAGATGGGCAGGTGTTACCTTCCAGTATCCCATTTAATATCATCCATGGATCGTTTTCCACGTCACCATATGGATATGATAGATGATTGCCTACTATGGTTTTTTTAATAGCTGTCTCTTCACCTTTCTCTTCTAGTAACTTCATAGAACTTCAATATACGGCATTTCTACAATTTCCCTATATCCTTTTTTTTTGTCTCATGATTGCCCGATTACTGAAACACGCAAAGTGCCATATGCAGTATTCAGGCTCGAGTAGCGCAGTGGTTAACGCGTTCGCTTTACAAGAAGATCGCGAAAGATCGCAGGTTCGATCCCTGCCCCGAGCATTTTTTTGCTGAACCTGAACTCATCCTGGTGGGGTAATACAGGGAATCAAGATCAACGATTGGTGCGGATGGCCCCGAGGCCACCTTGGGAGCCAATCGCCGCCATTGAAAGCCGCTCTTGGCCATCCATGGATGGATACCCCATCAAAACTGCGGAAGTTACTTGGAAGGTCCATTTCTCGAAAGATAAAGTACTGTACCCTTGGTCTTTACGGAGTACATTTGTTTGCTTTACCAGGCATCATGATCACCTGCATGAGTCTCACCTGAGCACCTGGGCACAGCGACAGTTCTCAGCCTCGGAAAACACACCGCAGGGTCCATTCCTCACACCTTCCTTTCCCACCCATATCCTCCCTTCTATCCAGACATCCTCGATTATCATTCGTTTTGACTGATACCTTTCGATCGCGAGGTTTCAAATTACCGCCTTGGAATATGGTGGAAGATAGGGCACCCGAATTAGAGGGCGCTCAACATACCAGCGAGTCCAAAGCCGCGAGGTTTAATGCCCGAACATTGAAAAAGCTACAAGCCGCAATCACGAAAGATCCGGAGATAGACTTGCTCGAGCAATTCCCTATGGAATACCAAGAACGTCTCATGGAAATGAGAAAATCAAATGAAAGCCTTCCGAGTAAGCAACACAGTACCGCAATTTGGTCTCGTCATTCGTATAGTTAACATCATTATCTGTCAGAGGATGTCAGGCATAATCCAGCCGATGAAGACATCCGACATTCCCTTTGCCCCTCAGACCCAGTGGAAATAGTCTTTCCTCTTTCGGATACGGTTGCAAAATTAATCGGGCCGACATCACAGCCCGCGGGCTTACCGGCGGCACTCTCTCAAAGGCTTTTTGAAGTTCTATGGAGCAGTGAAACTATTTGGAAAGCTCCCTTCGCTCGACAAAAAGGAGTGTTCAAATGCTCCGCAGAAGTCGTTGTAAAAGCAATTCACAATATGGAGCACTATACTGAATATACCGCTTTACAATATCTCGACCATCATAAGTCGAGTATCCCAGTACCAAAGCCTCTTGGCTTGGTGCGTATGAGTGGGATATCTCTGATATTCATGAGCTACATGGGATCTACGCCGCTAGGGAATGTCTGGCACACACTCGATTCTGGTCAAAAAACCTTCCTTAGCAACCAACTTAACATCATACTTGAAGATTTGCGAACTCTTCCCTTTACAGAAGGGAGTCTTCTAGGAGGAGTTGCAGGTGAAGGCTGCAGAGATTTAAGGAGACATGTCCGAGTAAGCAAGACACCTATCACTAGCCTCGAAGATTTTGAGACATTCTTGTTCTCGAGTTCGCATCCAGGCGGCAACGTGTTCGTCGAGTTCCTCCGTCGATTATCACCGTCTATGGCCCATTCGGGCGCATCGTTTTCACACATGGAGATATCAGGCCAGACAATATCATGGTTCAATTGGCCGACAACAACAAGTACATGATTTCTGGAATCATTGACTGGGAATATAGCGGTTTCTATCCTGAATATTATGAATCTGTGCGGTGCACAAACTGTCTTAGCCCCTACGGGGAAGATGACTGGTTTTTATATCTGCCAGAATGTGTCTCACCAAGTATCTACGCTCAGTGGTGGCTTTTCGATCGAATCAGGGAACTTAGAGTTGTATGAGCTGCCGCCGAAGCATGTTCAAAGATAGCTTCCATACAATGAGAGTATTAAAAGGACCTCACTACCGCTTTTCCTCAAAGTATTGCTCGACTCGTTCCACGAGATCGGCTTTCTTTCCCGCATTGGCCCAGCCATGAGAATGCAGAAACTCCTTGAGCACGGCCACAGTGAGCTGCAAGTGACTGTTAGTTTCCCCCCTGTATCACTAGAAGTTGGATTTCATTCCTACCTTGGACAGGGCGCCCTTCGCGAAGCTACGCTTCACTTCTTCCTCCACCCCGGCACCAGGTTCGATCTTTGGTCGCTTCGAAGGTGGGTCATCAGCCCCCTCGGACTTCGCACCTCGCTTCACCAAGGTGGACTTGGTCGCTTGTTGAGGCATATTTGGGATGTGGGCGTTGACTTTCTCAGCCCATTCATGGACATAATCGCCAGCACGCTGCAACAGATCGAGTCAGTAACAGCCTGTAGTCTCGCTTTCTGGTAGAACTAACCTTGTGAATTTGTCGGTATTTCGGCTTCGTTTTATCCTCTGGTGCGTCGGGGAGCTCTTCCTGCAAAGCGATGGCTTGCAGAATCCGATAATGCCACTGCAACGCTGTTCTTGAGTCAGCATCGCATTCAATAGATCGGGAAATACAAACTCACCAGGATTTGGATATTTGGATGGATCATAAACACCTTTCGGCAGCCCAAGTTGCTGTATCACTTCTCGCATTGCGGTTATCAATTCCTCCGGTGCTGGGTTGTATGAAGTTTTGGGATTCTCGCGTACATCGTCCGCAAATGGGATTGGAACAATCCACATCCCAGGTGGAACTTTTTGCACGCCATTCTCATCAACCTTTTCTTCTCCGGCGATCATTGCCCCCAAGACTGGGGTGGAATTTTTGCGAGGGATGAACCAAACCAAACCAATTTTTTTAGAGTCGAGGAGTTTCGAATGTAGAGCAGAGAAGACACGTGTTGAACCGACATAGTCTTCCTCAGAAGGATATATGAAGGAGGGATGTTTGACGTTAGCCCAGATAGGAAGGGCCGAAAGTGGTTTAAAGCCAATGATTCGAATCACTGGATCGCCGAAGTTTCGCAAAGCCTGTGTTTCTTCGGTCGTGAAGGTAATCTGCTCCCCGCCGAATTTGTAAGCCTTTCGGATGTCATCTTTTTCCACTTCTTGTGCAGTGTCATCGGCCATTTGTGTCGTGACACCTTTGGCGATCTGAGGGACCTCGCCGCCTTGCCAGACATAGCAGCTGCGAGCGGGCTCTTGCTTTTTCAAAAGCAGATACCCGTTGACGGAGATTTTCAGACCAGGCCCTATCTCGAGGGGCACGTTCGAGAAGAGGGAACGACGGGGCACTGATCTTGAGTTTATGCTAGACAGCAGGGAGTTGAGCAAGGATAGGCCATCGCCTTTAGCCGTCGCGGTGTTGGTGTCTGGCTGCAGATAGACCGGTGCATCTCCATCACCGGGTGAGGTTTTGTAGATAATATCCTGTTATTTGTGAGGACATTGCTGCAGGCCAGGCTTGGTGACTTACCTCGTAGAATTTAGCAGCATCAAATTCACGATCTGGCTCTGAGATCGGGAACAATTCAATGTTTACACCAAGGTCGTACAGGTCTCTTGCCCGGACTGTCGCTGCAGAACGCAGGGCCTTGTTTTCTGAGTGAGGATCGTCGTTGTCAGTTACAATGAACAGTCGACGGGATAGGAAGTTTGGGGCTTTGGAGGTAAAGATCTGATTTGCACAGAACAGCACATTGGCCATGGATACTGGCTCTTGAGATGGCTTCAATATGTGCCTTGCATCCTCGTCATCTGCCACTGGGTCCGCCAGGCACCGCAGGCGCTTGACCTCCTGGGCAGACGGGACATCAAGATCCGTGTACAGGTAACAGTGAGGATATGAAAGATCTCCACTCTCGTCTTCATCGTAGAACTTGGATGATTCTGTTCCATAGAGCATGACACCAATCATGTCATGAGGGTTTGAGATGATGCGCTGTTGCACCAGATGGTATGCACACTTCAATGCAGCCGATGCAGGCGACTCATCACTGTGTTTCCTTGGATCTGGTGCCGGACGAGGTTTCAGCATAGAGCTGCTGATATCTATGGCAAATAGCACAGCATCCCTCACTGATTTGAAGCTCTGAAGGCAACAGTCAACACTTGATAACGATAACCCGGGAGGCTCTATACTCACAGTCTCATCGATCTCCTCATCCTCAAATTCATCCTCTCCACGCGTGTAATTTTCCTCGGCCATGATTCTGATCAGGCGATAGATGTTCGAGACAACGTCGAAGTGATCAACTATGGAACTCTCAATTTCATCAATCGACGCGCCGCTGTGACGCGGGGCGACACGAAAGTCAGGTGACGCTGATGCCTGAAGCCGCTGACGTTCCCCACACGGTGATTGGTTACCGGACTAGCGCGGAAACCTTGGAAACCGGGAACTTCGAAGCTCCGAAGTGTACAGCTTGCGGGTCCCTCTTGGTCTTGCCACCTATTGTGTGTGATTTCTTCTCGGGGTTTCTCACACTCCATCCGTCATCATGTCTTTCCGCAGTCCTTTCGCAATCCCCCGACAGCTGATCAATGGCACCTCTCTTGGAGCGCGATCAATCACCAGCGCTCGAATGAGTTGCATGAGCCGAAGGGGTCTCGCTACAGCGGTGCCGCCAGTGACCCAGAACTCAGTTGGTTCCAAAGGCCCGACGGCAATGGTTTTTATGAATATGGGTGGACCGTCAACCACCGATGAGGTTCAGGACTTCTTGAGCAGATTATTTGTATGAGAGGAACAACTCCCGCAATTCACTTCTCTGAGCTAACCTGACCCTATCAATACAGGCGGACGGTGATCTCATCCCTCTAGGACGCCTACAATCATACATTGGACCCCTCATCGCCAAACGAAGAACCCCCAAGATCCAGAAGCAATACGCAGAAATCGGTGGAGGATCTCCAATCCGGAAATGGTCCGAGTACCAGTGCGAAGAGATGTGCAAGATTTTGGATCAAATTTCTCCAGAGACTGCGCCGCATAAGCCATACGTTGCCTTCCGTTACGCTGCACCGTTGACCGAGACTATGTACCAACAATTGTTCGATGATGGCTTTGGACAAGGGAAAGGAGGACGCGCTGTAGCGTTCACACAATATCCTCAATACTCCTGCTCAACGACCGGAAGCTCCTTGAATGAGCTCTGGAAGTGGCGCAATCGCCTGGAGGGAAAGCGCGCGAGTGGAGAGGCCGAGCCAGCTGGTGCAATTGAGTGGAGTGTCATTGACAGATGGCCCACACACTCTGGCATTGTTGAGGCTTTTGCACAGAACATTGAGGCCCAGCTCAAGACGTACCCGGAAGAGAAGCGAGACAAGGTGGTATTGCTATTCTCGGCTCACAGCTTGCCTATGAGCGTCGTCAACCGAGGTATGTAGATCGCCGCTATGGTTGGTACCAAACATGTCCTAACAATTGATTCTAGGTGACCCTTACCCTGCTGAAGTGGCCGCCACCGTCCACGCTGTGATGCAAAGGCTCGGGTTCAGCAACCCTTACCGCCTGTGCTGGCAATCGCAGGTGGGGCCTAAGGCATGGCTTGGAGCTCAGACTAGCGATACCGTACAGGAGTACGTGAAGCGAGGCCAGACTGATCTGATTCTAGTTCCGATTGCGTTCACAAGCGATCACATCGAGACACTGTATGAACTGGATTTGGAGGTCATGGAAGAAGCCAACAGCCCCGGTGTCAAGCGCGCAGAGAGCTTGAACGGCAACCCAGTCTTCATTCAGGGACTTGCTGAAATTGCCCGCGACCATTTGCAAAAGGGTGAGCCCTGCTCCCGCCAGATGACCCTGCGTTGCCAGGGCTGCACTAGTGAGCGCTGCCTAGGACAGAAGAAGTTCTTTGCAGGCCAGGAGTACTCTTCCTTGGTGGTGTAAGTGAGCTCAGCGGTTTACGTTTTGGCTGAGCAGCTCCAGCCTCGGATGTTTGTATACGCAGCATTGCAGAAAAGGGTGTTGGGGCGTTGACGAATTTCGGATAACTGTACATTATAATCTTGGAATACTATCTCAATCTACTGCATTTTAATCATTGGCGGAGAGCCGCCCGATAATAAATTCACCCCAACATTAGAACGGCCGAAATCGACGGCTCATTGTGAGAGGGTTGCGTCAGTGATATTACAAATCAACATCAACTTGGAACCCGCCCTGAACGCAAGGGATTCCCTCTCCTTTCACCCTGAACACCAGACATTATGGAGAATGAGGAGCTCTTTGCAGGCGAGCCCGAGGTCGATGCACAGATGCGCGCCCGGGAGCGCACTGAAGTCACCGAAAACTCACGCCTGTTGTGCCAGCCTGATGAGCCATCGCTTGATCAGCCGTCCTGGAGAAGGCCGAGTGTGAGTAATGAGCTATTTGCAATATAGCTTCAGGAATCAGCGGCCTAATTAGTTCAATAGATATGGTGGCTGCTCCCATTCGGTATCCTTTTCATGTTGGGGTTTGGTGGACTTGCCGTCCCCAAGATCAATCTGATAATGTCGCTCATTTGCCGCGACTATCTCGCCGAAAAGGGAACGCAGGATCCTACTTTCACCTATCTTCCTGTCATTTTCGGCGACCATAATCCTCAATGTCAGATCCCACAAGTTCAGTCGCTTGTCGCCCAGTTCCAGCTTTACCTCAACTTGGCAGCCGGCATCTTGTCTGCATTGGTGAGCCCCCGACTGGGTCATCTATCTGACCGATATGGGAGAACTAAGATGATCGCGCTGGGCGCTATGGGCGCCGTCTTCAATGAGATCATCACCGTGGCTGTGGCTACATGGCCGGACCAATTCTCCGTCAACTTTCTTCTTGTTGGTGCAGTTCTGGATGGATTAGGAGGATCATTTACAACCGCACAGGCTCTCATCCACTCCTATGCCTCGGACTGCACGCCGATAGAGAAGCGAAGCGTGGCGTTTGGTCTCTTCCATGGCGCTTTATTCTTTGGAATCGCAGTTGGGCCTGGTGCCGCCGCGTTTTTGATTAAGAATGGAGGCACCCTGCTTGTTTTCTACATCGCACTCGCATTCCATGTCACTTTCTGCCTCTCGGTGTGGTTTATCGTGCCGGAATCCCTATCCAAAGACCGACAACTCGCTGCCCGCGAGAGGCATCGTTCAAAGGCTTCGGGTGCCGACTCCCCCAAGTGGTATTCCTGGCAGATCTGGAACCCAATGAACCTCATTACTCCTCTGGCGATTTTGCTACCTGCTGTTGGAAGGCCCAGTATCTTGTTTCCCAACCGACGCGGTGCAAGCCCAGCTCTCCGGCGGAATATCGTCCTGCTGGCAGGCATCGATACCGCCGTGTTCGGCGTCGCAATGGGCACGGTCCAAATCATTATCATCTACGCCGAGTACATGTTTAGCTGGGGAAGCGTGGAGTCGAGTCTCTTCGTCGCAGTCATCAACGTGGTGCGTGTCGTCAACCTTTTCGTTGTGCTCCCCATCATTTCGTGGCTCTTCCGTACGCCTTCCAAAGAAGATGGTGCAGTCCGCGGCTCTGACATGTTGGATGTTGTGCTCATTCGCACTTCCATCATCTTCGATATTTTGGGCTACGTTGGTTATGCCATGTCAAGTCACCCATTGCAGATGATGGTTTCTGGTGCCATTGCCTCCCTAGGCGGCATGGGATCCGCAATCTTGCAATCCTCTATCACCAAGCATGTGCCCCACGAAAGAATCGGCCAAATGCTTGGTGCTACTGGTCTCTTGCATGCTCTTGCTCGTATTGTTGCCCCAACAATCTTCAACCTAATTTACAGTCTGACTGTAGCAACACTGCCACAAACAGTCTTCGTAGCTCTTGCAGCTGTCTTTGCAGTGGCGTTCTTCATGAGCCTTCTCATCAAACCACATGGTATGGAGCTTTCCTTTTTAACCATGCGGAACGAACACTAACCTTTGCAATAGTTACTCTCGAAGGCGAGCCCGCTGCTGATGTCAGAGCTGAAGCAAACGAGCATGGTAACAATGAGCATGATTCCCTTCTGCGCAATACATAGACAGCAGTTTTGAACTATATACAGAATACTAGATTCAATGGCCACAAAGAATGCACGCAACTTAGCCCAGGTGGAAATTGCTAGTTATGCGTACCGAGGTAGGGACTCCATACGGGGTTCGGAGTATAGATCGTACGATCGGCGGGTCAGTTGGAATACGGTGGGCGGTACCAACCTATCATGCAAGTTTTTGTTGCGGAAAAAAGAAGTTGCTCCGAGTTTACCCTTTAATCCCAATTCAATTGTCCGGCCATCCACCTAGCTTTGATCAGGCTACGAGCTACTTGTGTCTATTTTGTGTGTTCCACACACGCATTCAGAGTACACAATCTGCAAGGCCACCCATGCACGACTGGTGAAATCGTGCGCGCAACTGGCGCTCAGCATTCACAACATGCTTGCCCACGCCGCCAAAACCCCCTCAATCGTACCCTCGCGAAATGCCCTCCGAGTACTTCGCCAATTGGCACTGGCCGGCTCAACAGTTGGTGGATTCTGCACCGTTGCTGTCCTTACGTACGAAGCCCATCGTCGGGTCCGCGTCGCCGAAAAAATAGTCGATAACAAACGAACATTACACAACACTGCACCAAATTATGATGCAACCTCTGCAGCCAAAAGATTGAAGGTGATGGTGGAGGCAGCAGAAGCTGGCGAGTTCATGGGCATTGAGTCTCTCAAGCTGAGGAATCGGAACCTACCTGAGGGGCCACTTGAGCCAGGGACAGACCTCGAAGGGAGTCCAGCGAATAATCCCAAACCAAAGCCAATGATCTCCTTGGCTAAGCATCATGCCCGCTCGAAGCATTCGCTCTTTGGACCCCGTCCAAAACAACGATTTGACGACAAAAACCCTTTCCACGTGGGATTATTGGCCCGGAACCAGAGGATACTGGCCCGGGAAAACAAACAAGCAGAGGATGCTCGAGAAAATGGGAAACTTCCATTTGAGGCTGAAATACGCAAGTTGATCAACGAAGATCGGGAAATCACTGCCGCAAATCTATTCCTTGCAGCTACCGCCAGCGCAAAGAATATATCCTGGGAGCGGAGGGAGATCGGCTGCTATATCTTTACGGCAAATTGCATGAAGGGGAATCTTTTTGTTGCTCGAACTTTGTTCAACCGCTTGGACCAGGTCAGTATCGTGTCGAATGAAATGTGGGCTACGATCATGCACCTGCTTGCAAAGGAGGGCCACATCGATTCTGTCGGTGTCATATATGACAGATTCAGGACAAGCTTCGTTGTCCCTGCACATCTCTTGGAGGTCATTCTCAGATGTCTCATTGAGTCCAAACGATTGGACTCCGCAAAGTTCCTCTTCTTCCAACGTTTCAAGGATGATCGCGACTGTGGTTTATGCGGCGCCTATTTGGACGGCCTATGGAGGAAGACCAGAAGTATGGAACTGGTCTCTTCTCAGCTCCAACAGATCATCGATCGCCTCGAATCACTTGATCGCAAACCAACCGAGAAGCTTTTTAACCCAGTGGTCAAAGCCATGGTAGAAACAGGGAGAGCAGAAGAAGCTGAAACCTTGGTCAAAGAAATGATACCAAAATATGGCGCTAAACCTGGCTGTCGCACCTTTGGTTTGATTATTTACAGCCGTGCACTCAGCTGTGAATGGGATAGAGTCATGGATGGAATGTATGCGATGCATGAGCACGGTTATACCTCTAACACGAAGGACTTCGCCATTGCGTTTGACCGCGTATTCTTGGAGTACTACCCAACTCACACCGGCAACCAAATCTTCGATTTCCTCATCTCTTGCATCAATGACTTCAATCTCCATCCAGACAAGGTTCTCCACAGACATATACTCGAAGCCCTGATTGAAAAGGGCACCGAGGAGATGATCACCATGCTTATGGATATGGCCAATGAGCGCAAGTGGGACACTGGTTTCAACCGAAAAGAAATCAAGGACCTGGTCAAGACTCGACGACTCGCAATGACCGACAGCCCAGTTGGAATTTGGAGGATGTTGCAAACAGCCAAAAGT
The DNA here is from genome assembly GCA_911174995.1 of Penicillium olsonii. NCBI lineage: Eukaryota > Fungi > Ascomycota > Eurotiomycetes > Eurotiales > Aspergillaceae > Penicillium > Penicillium olsonii. The sequence goes on along the minus strand of CAJVNO010000001.1, from coordinate 781,236 downwards.
GGATCGAAGCACTCGACTTCCACCCGGCGCATCTTCGGGACTAGTTCTGAGAGTTGGACAGTGCGCGGGGAGAAGATTGCTCCAATCCACCGTCCCGCTGAGGAGAGCTACTCAAAAACATTGGACATGATGGCCACCAAGAACGCCGATCTCTTCGTGCCGCTTCATAAACGGATGGAACACTGTATCAACATGGGCAACCATTCTGATGCCCTGGCAATGTACGATGATGCGACCCATGGTGGATTTGTCGTGAGACCAATTCATTTAACGTTGGCCATCATCGCGGCGATTCTCGGGTGCAGCAAGCTAGGCCTGGCGAATGCTCGACGCCTGATCACTTCCGAGTGGGACTACTGGAAGGCGATTCCTTCCCTGCGCTATTCCAAACGTTTCACCTCATGGAGTCCAATGTTCTTCCAGCGGGTGATGAAGGTGGATCCGAAGGCTATAGGCCCTGGCGGTCTGATCAAGATGGCCATGTTTGAATACTATAACATCTGTGCCACGACCGACGGTCTCGCGGTGAAGCACTTCTCGGCGGCTTCCAGTAGTCGTCAACTTATCACAGGAGGAACACCAGAACTTGCTGTTGACCTTCTCACCACAATCTACCAATCTCGATGGCGCATCTCTCATGGCTTTGATCAAGTCCTTTTGAAAATGTTGATGCGGGCCTATGCCGGGCTTGGCAATCTGAAAGGCATGTGGTGGTGCATTCTCACAATCCTATCACGCCAAGAAAGTATCAAGCAAGACTTTGTCGTGGAAGCCAAGTCCTTGTTGAGCACATTGGAGAAAAACATGCTTCCCACTGCATCTGGTGAAATTGCGGAGCAAGTCCGCATACTTCAGAAGACCGTTCAAGTGCTGGAAGCCAAGTCTACAGGCGACCCACACTGGTCAAATATCAGTGTCAACCTGGAGTTGAAGAAGGCCGGACGATCAAATCAGTCGCAGCACACCGATAATCAAAACTTGATTCCCGATACCTGTTTAGAGGATCTGATCTCGTCGTTTGACGAGGAGCGGGAGCTGGATCACTTGCTACAGCGGAAGCAGTTCGATGCAGATGGCCATACAAAGTGGTGGGATGAGTCCAATCTCTCCAAGGTGCACTCAGCAAGTCCCGAGGATCCCATCTATCCGGAGTACGCGGCTGAGACCTGGGATCAGTACTATGTGCCTGAGCAGGACCACTCCCGCTACCATCTTGAGTTTACCCCCTCGGAGTCTGGGGAGTAAAAACCAAGCATTGTGAGATATTACTGGCGACCATATGTATAATAATGTAACCATATACTGTATAGTATCGAATCATCAACAGTGTCAATATGAATCTACTAGATGGCCCGTGATGTCTCGTGCGGCGTAGAATTCAGTAGGCGGAGAGGGAGACTTTCACATGTCACGCCACCCCCTTATCAACAAAAAAACCTTGGGAAGCATCAGGCCATTGAACCTCAGCCAATTGTCATTCCTTTAAATCAATCACATCCCTCGATAATGGTTCTTTCGGGTTTATGACAACATATCTGATTATTACACAATGCCTTCGACTAATGGCGTCCTCTCCCCGGCCGCCCAGCGCCGCATCGACCACCACGAGGCCGACGTCGTGATTGTAGGCGCAGGAATTCTTGGCTGCGCACTTGCCGTCGCGCTAGGAAGACAAGGACGCAGCGTGATATTGTTGGAAAAGTCACTGGAGGAGCCCAATCGCATTGTTGGTGAACTTCTCCAGCCGGGAGGCTTGCAGGCGCTTGAGAAGCTAGGACTGGCGGATTGTCTGGAGGGGATTGATGGGATAGACGTGAAGGGATACTGGATATCTTATTTCGGACAACCCGTTCTCCTCGAGTACCCCAAGTCGAGTCCCTCGTCGCCAACCCCCCTGGGCCGCGCTTTCCACCACGGCCGATTCGTGAACAAACTTCGGCAAGCCGCTTTGTCCTGTCCCAACGTCACCGTTGTCGAGACCAAGGTGACCGGCTTGGTCACCTCATCACACACCAATGAAGTTCTAGGAGTCGAGTCCGTCACCAAGGACCTGAAGGACTGCTACTTCGCTCAGCTTACCGTCGCCGCCGATGGCTATGCCTCTGATTTCCGCAAAAAACACCACCAATACACACCTAAGCGTCGGTCAAAGTTCTACGGGCTGGAGCTCATCGATGCCGATCTTCCCTGTCCTAATACGGGCCACGTCCTCCTTAGCGATAACCCTCCAATCCTCATGTACCAGATCGGAACCCATGAAACCCGAATCCTAGTCGATGTTCCGGACAATCTTCCTGCGGCTTCTGTGAAGAACGGCGGAGTCAAGGGCTATTTCCGGAAGAACATCTTGCCCAAGCTTCCGGAGGGCTGTCAGGCTTCATTTTTGGATGCTTTGGAGAACGGTCAGCTTCGGTCAATGCCGAACTCATTTCTTCCTGCCTCAACCAATAAGACACCCGGGTTCATGATTCTGGGTGATGCGCTGAACATGCGTCACCCCTTGACTGGTGGTGGTATGACCGTGGCTCTCAATGATGTCTGTGTCATCCGCGAGTTGCTCAGTCCGGAGTGCGTGCCTAGCTTCTCCGACACGGAACTCGTGCTGAAGCAGCTTTCAATCTTCCACTGGAAGCGAAAGAACTCTTCCTCTGTCATCAACATTCTTGCGCAGGCTCTCTACTCTATCTTCGCTGCAGAGGGTAAGTTTCCCATATTTCTCTCTCCACTTCAACTAGCTAACTCGTCCTAGATCGAAGCATGCAATCGCTTCAACGTGGCTGTTTCCGTTACTTCCTCGTCGGCCCCGTCAGTGGTCCCGTAGGTCTGCTGGCTGGTCTGATTCAGCAACCTCTCGTCCTTGTCAGCCACTTCTTCTCTGTTGCCTTCCTCTCGATCTGGATTCTCTTCCGCGAGACTCCCCTGCTAGAGCTGATCATGTTCCCCTGGCATGCCATCATGATTCTCTACACGGCCTGTATAGTTATCATGCCCTACATCTGGACCGAGGTCTGGTACTAATCGACCTTTCCTACGTCCCCAACCCCAGTTTAACCTTCTCTTTTTGAACATATTTGCCGATACAGATTCTTTGTCTTGACATGTCTCTATTCGATTTAATCTTGCATTTTGCCTCTCAGATCCATGTACCATATACCTCCACATCATCTTAATGATCGATGATGCAATGCCAAATTTATTCTCAACGTTCATTTCCTCCATTGTTACCCACGCCCAATCCACCTTATGACCTTTCTCGGGTCTTTCTCCAGCCTCAAAGCGCTATACCTAGGAAGAAATAGCAGAAGAGGGCTCCAAAACAGAACGAATGGCCGAAATATGATACAAGATTGGTCGTCTCCGAGTTCACTCCCCCGCGAACTGATCGGAATAGCGAGAGGAATGCGCGGAACACGGAACCGAGCGCAACAACCAAGTGCATGGGGCCATGCTTGAGGAATGTGATACAGTCCTGGGTTCCCACAATCAATCCGTAGAGGATGAAAAAGCAATAATATAGGTAGAACATAGGAGGCACTGAGTAAGAATGCTTGACAGGAGGGGCATAATGAGGGACCGGAGCAGCAGCAGCCGAGGCAGCAGCCGAAGCTCGAGGGAAATTATAAGTAGATTCAGTAGATGGCTTGGTTGAGGAGTAATTGCTCTTCGCCGTTGGCGTTGGCGGGAAGTTGAATCTGCCTGGCATGATTGGACCTGTGTGGAATACAACGTTGAAGAGAAGAGGGCTGGTACTTGTATGTTTTCTTCTTTGTTTGTAGACAGGGTATTTAAAGATCCATCGTTAAAGAGACATGGAACATGAAGTATGCAGACATCAAAGAAAGCTCAAAGCCCTAAGTCCAAGGAACATTTCGAAGTTTTTGGTTTGTTTCTCATTGTCAACTAATCTCTTTCTCTTTTGTACAGACCAGGACCGAAAAAAAAAAAAGAAAAAAAAAAAGAAGATGGCACAAAGCAAACAGGTCTAACCATTCAATACATCAATACAAACTCCATGAAAAGTCTCGTGAGGCGTTTGGAAGTGAACCAGCCAACTTTCCCGAGGCAAATGCATGCAATGAATCCCTATTGGGATGTTTTAACAAAAGATAAAAAATAGGAAAAACGTATTCAGTGAACGTGAAGTCGTTCGACATGGGCATTGAAGAATTGAGGACATATAGAATCAGAACAGTGCGGTCTTCAACCGCCTTTGCGCAAGGAATCGTCGACGGGAATAGGCTCAGGATTGCCGCGAGGTTCAGACTTGGTGTTTTTGCGGTTCTTTTTCTTAGTAGTCTGCCATCCGTGATCACTGGCCTGTTTCCGGGATTGATCGCCCTTGGTGGGATTGTGGGATGTGTCACGGCCCTGGCCCTTGGGTTTAGCCTTGCCGCTCGCGCCATTTGATTTCTCGGACTCGCCGTTTGCACGACGCTTAGGATTGCTCGGTTGATGTCGATTCTCATTCGCTGGCTTGTCGGCTTGGGAGTTCTTAGGCTGGGTATCCTTGGCTGTCTGGGCTATGGTCCTTGGCCGCTCTGATGCCGGCTTTGCGGGCTGAGCTAGCTTTTCGGAGTTCGACAAGTGATAGTTCTGCAGTCGGCTGGCTAGAAGCTCTGGCTGGCCATCTGTGTCCGATTGCATTTCCACATGGGTACCATTTGTGCCGTTGACCTTGTGGCTTTCTGTTGATGACCGTGGGGTTACAGCCGGATGCTCCAGCTCGAATGACCCGGAATCCTGATAATCTTGGGACAAGGTATCGGAGAAGCTGGCAGGGGTATTGATGTGGTCATCAGGAGACCGGGAGGCCCACTGACTCACAGCACAGAAGGGGTCAAGACCAGGTGTGTATTCCGTCGTGCGCGGCTCGCTCGGACGAACTGAGCCATCGATGACCAGAGGACCGGACATGGCTGGACGCGCAGTCTGTCGAGGTTGCGATGGGGGTTGCGAGGCAGTATGCGCAGTTCCATTGGTTTCCGACGAGAACGACTCCTGTCGATACTTTCCGTTCACTTGTTGATATCCAGTGGGATATCCCACAAAGTATTGTGGGTTGGCTTGCTCAAAGGCCTGCACCTGCTGAGGAGTCAAATAATAATTGAAAACCTCCTGTGGTCGATTCTCATCCACAGAGTCCGAACGAGATCCATTGCTGGCAAGGCTGTTTGATCGAATTGCGTTCTCATCTCCACTCCCTTCACCACCTTCGGACGACTCGGGTGCAGGTCTCGATGAAGACCAATTCTCCACGGTTTGCGGCATGGTGTATAGAGGAATGTAATTTGGGAGAGAGGGCGAGTTCAGTGGTCTTGCGGGTTGCGAGTGAGCTCGAAGGGATTTCGGAGAGCCGTTGGCAGCCGACAATCGTCGGGAGTCACGACGAGTATCAGGCATGGTGCTGGCAGCAGAAGGAGAGGGAGGGTTGATGGTGGTGGTTGCTTGAGTGCCGGATCCCACAGAGGCGTAGCTGGGGTTGTAAATTGTTGGCTGTCGCTGTGTTGGACTGAGGGTTGCATGGCTGGCAGTTCCTGATCTGGACCGTGTGGTCTCATCTGAGAACTCCTGCTGCTGCGGAACTGGGAAATGGATAAAAGGTTGACGGATGAAGACAGGGGGCGGTCGCCCAGTGATCACCGCCTGGTTGTGCAATTGCATGCGCAACTCCTGCTCCTGCGCCTGTAGGAGCTGGATTTGTTGGTACAGTTGATCATGCAAAAGATACTGCGCCTGTTGCTGTGCTTGCAGGGACATATCCGTCGCATTTCCATTATTCGGCTGCCGCAGGGTCACTTTGCTCCCATTAGTGCCGGTATTCGACTGCCGCCTCCCGCCAGCCAACCCGCCGCGCGGGAGCTGGTTGTTGTACCGGCCTCCGCGGTTCCCCCCGCGCCCACCACGCGTTGGAAGGGACGGGGTAAGGGTTGGTCGTGGTTGGGGTCTGGGTCGTTCCCAGGTTCGCTCCTCTTCTACCGGGAACTCGAACTGTTCACAGGCCTCTTCCAGGTCACCCTTTGCCACAGATTTGAACGCCCGGCGCAGCTCCAAATGCAAGCCTCGGAATGAGGTGTCATCCGCCGTGTTTCCCAGGTTCCGTATCGTGTTGAAAGGCTCCTCCACGCAAAGCCGGTTGTTCATGAGCAGGTGCCAGCCCTTGGCGACTTTGTTTGTCAACTTGCCTTCGCGGACAGAGATGACGTTTGTTTCGTAATCGAGTTCGTGACCATAATATCGGAAAAATTGAAAGAGCAGCTCGCCGACTGATTGCTTGTTGTGACGGCCAAATTGCGACAGAGTCTTGATGTCGTCGTCAAATGAGCAAACCAATCCATCCTCGGTGACCTTCTTGGCGTGGGGTCTTGCTTGTAAGCTGGGGAGAATGGGTGGGCTCCGTGTCTGAAGGAAACTAATGATGAGACAGATCCACGTATAGGAGCTTAAAGTGCCGCCAAGTGCCGCATCGTTCAGAATGCGCCGTTTTGTCCAATGTTTCACGGTCATCGCCAATGGCCTCACGCGCTCATCCACCTCGACATAAGTCCGGATCATGCGCGTATTTTCCAATGCCAATGTGTTGTTGACGTTCATATCACAGGCCAATCGAAGTTCCGGGTCCCAGATCTTCACAATAGGAACCTTTGCATGTGATACACAGACCACCCTTTGCATCCCATCTGTTCAAGTCAGTCAACGTCCCATCAGATCAGATCCAACAATCTTACGTTTTGCCAACACCTCCGCCAAGCAACACACGTTCTCCAGCGCTTTGTAATTGGTGGTAATACAGATGTCCACTGCTCCCGTCAGTATTTGTCGACATGCCCGTGTCCGTGCTCTACGTACCGTCCGAATCGCTGGAGCAGAGCTTGTTTCCCGAGGAACCAAAGATATTCGCTTTGATGTCGTGACCAGGCCATTGATCGTTGAACAGCTTCTCCAACTTCTGGACCAGTTGTCTTCGTCGGTCGTCGCTCTCGGCGGACGGTAATAATCGATCGTACAAGTCCATGATGTCAGCCGACAGTCTTTCCTCGTCCTCGGGATCAAGTTGCTCCTTTAACCCCTCCTTCTCCTCTGGCAGCACGTCCGCTCCCAGGCTATAGGGTATGCGCCTCCGAAAGTAGGCCATGGCAGTCTCATATTTGCAGCCCCCGAGGGGTTTTCGCGGCATATGCGTCGCTTCCGAATGCGTAGAACGAGGCGAAGTGCTTCCGCGGGCGGGTGACGGTGACCGCGAGTGGAAGGAGAGGTTGCGCGCATGCTGGTATGGGGTGGAAGGAAGGGAATTCGACTGGTGCGAGGTCAACGGTGGCCTCTCAGGCTCTTCGGATGGCGGAATCCATGCCATCGTGGAGGACCCCGACGCTATCGGTACGTCACCGTGGGAACACTTTGCATTCCCATCGATGTTTGCGACCATATAGCAATTTCCCACCTCCCACAGTTGTGGCTCCTTTCTCGGGCACAAGCGATGAGAGTCCACAAGACACAAAGTAAATGCTCAGCGCTTGCAGAAAGGGCGAAAGTTTCGCGTTTGGGTGATTTGGCGAGGTTGGTGTGTGGTGGTTCGTGGGCGTGGGACGCTAGGGAAGATCGTTTCGGGGTGGGAGGGCTCGCAATCGCCTCGAACCACAAAGTCGCGAGGTCCGACTTTTTTTTTCACCCTGCGATCAGGATGGAAAAAAAAAAATATAGCACAAAAAGTATGATAACACAATGCCTCGGCCAGGAGATGAGAATAAGAAACAAGAAGAGTAGTTTTTTTTGTCGAATAAAAAAAAGAAGAAAGGTCACGGAGAATCGAGGATTGAGATCAAAGAAAGCGCCAGCCAAGAGAAGGCAGGCGAAGAATTGAGTGCAGTTCCTGTAAATCCGTAGGAACCAGCCTGGGTTCTTAAAGTCGAGAGAGTGAAGGGTCGAGGGGAGGGAGTGTGAAGTGAAGATGAAGGTCAGCCCCTGTCGGCGGTAAAGACACACTGCCGACCGTCCCCTCCTGTCCAATATTGGGGTGTATACTCCGTATCGTGCGCGGGGGGTATGTCAGGGTATATCAGAGGATACCACGACAGGCCTCTTTCTCGTCTTGAATCACTTCCCTCTATGCAGCAAAGCTCCAAGTCATGTACTCGAGATATGCGGATACTCAACTGCCCGTTCCCTTTGCCGGCCTCATTTCTCGACTGGGCATAGTCAGGGGCTGACAGTCTATGCTCTATATTCTTTGTGTCTCTCTCGCTTATCTTTCACTCTTTGCCTGAGATTGCTAAAGGATATACGGGTGGTGCTCAAAGCATTGCATTTATGCAGGTACCAATCTGATATCGATCACCGATAGTTCTGGGACTACTAGTACGGGAGAGACGGCAGTCTAGTATAGAAAAAGAACATAGACTCATAGAGCCAAGAAATAGCATGCTAATCGTGAAGAGGGATCTCCCTTTTCTCCTGATCGCCCGTTCTTCAAGGATCACCGCGTGTGTGGTCCTTGCACGTGTTGTTCACTATAACCTAATCCAGACTGCTTCCCGAAGCCAGACGGGCATCAAGTCTACGGATTCAAGGTCAAGTTGACACTGTGGCGCGACAACAGGCAATCAGAATACACCCCTTTGTTCAAGAGCCAGGTCCATAATTGGTGGCCTGCTCCCCGGACCCGAACATGAGGTAAATCACCGCCATTGGCTCTGGATCCTCTGCACGGGCGTGGTGGCCTTTGTTGATCTGGACACATCAGACTTCGAGTCTTGATCACTGCGTTTCTTTGAAACCAGAGGGTTTCAAGCTCTCGGTGTGATGACCTCAGAGGCCTCCCACGACTAGCGCCGTATTGGGCCGAGCACCGTCCTATGTATGACGAGTGGGGAGACATCACGCTCGAGACCCTTTGAGGTAACGCGGGGGTATCATCGGTGCGGGTGTTCGTTGATACTATACGGAGTGTTTGGAGACATTGACGGTGTCCCTGTTCGTGACTCCCATCGGTTTGGAGGCCCTGGACTCTAGATCAACCCCCCGCGAGGGGACCTTGCGCTCTGCGTCGATACACTCCGACCACGACCTCGTTGGAGAAAGCCTGCACATGCGGGGGACCTTCTGCTCACTGGTCCGGTTCCAAGGTTATGTACATGAACGATGCAGTAGCCAATCCAGTGCAGAGGGGCGCGGACCTTGCGGAAGAATATAACCTTGGAAAATGATGGCCGACCTGCCCCACCTCTCCTGAATTGACCGACGTTGGTCCTAGCACCGTTCGAAGTGTATTCTGGCAGATTACTCCAGTCTGCTGTAGGCCCCTGGGGAATCGTCCGTTGTAAGGCCTTCCAACCTTGGAAGGTTGTGTCGACGCTTCTACCTAGAAGCCGCACGTCCACCTTGGAATTGACGGTCGAGAGGCTCTTGCCTTGGCCGGTTCCCGGGCTGCAGCCCGCTATATATACTTGTTGCATGCGTTCGTTTGGCCTAATGTACATCACTGTACATGGGGATGCAGACCGCATTCCAAATCCGTCTAGGCTCTCTCCACGGCTTGCAGCCTCCGTTCAGCGAGGTCCTTGGCACGCTGACTGCATGTGAATGCAATTGCAGTTTAGCATCATACGTTGGCCATCCCCAGGAAACCCTTGTTATGGGTACGAGCTGTTCGGGGTATATATTCCAATGTTGAAATGACCGTGGGGGTATCACTTTTATAGATGGATAATCAATAATAAATAACCAGGAATACCTAGGTATTACCCAACCATGAAATAGATAAGCACAATGACCATGTACAGAAATGAGACAATCGTGAGAATAAGAATAACAAGAACAAGAATCAGAGCCGACACGAGGACGCTTGGGCGCTCCAATCTCCGGTGACCGGCCCCATCAGTGACGAATAAGAAGTCTTGGGTTGCCGGGAATTGCCGCGTACTTGAGATGTATTTGAAAGCTGTTTCTGTGAATTCGAGAGTAGAGTAGATATTGTCTACTGTTCTGTAGAAGAGACTTGATACTCCGTAGATAGTATTTATGTGGATATTTATACTGTATGGCAGAGAGAATCTCCTATTCCTGTACTCCGGACTCCGTTATTTACCCTTTACCCTTTAATTTTTAATTTTTAATTTTTTAATTTTTTTTACATACATTAGAACAGTAGAAACTAGAAAACCCCCCCTCCTCCCCTCCAGGTAATACAAGTTGGACCCTCTCCTTTTCCATCTTTCGTGGTATCCCCAGGAGGCCTAATGTAAGTCTTTCGTTTACATTGCGTATTTGGAAATCTCTGGTTGGAAATCAACTTCTACCCGAGTTTCAACCAAAGAAAAAAAAAAAAAAATTCACTATACCCGATCTCCTCTCCCATACTCTTTGTGACTGGGATTGTTGGAAAACCTGGAGATTTTCAACTGTGTGTGCGGGTGGACCGGGACTCACATTTTTTTCTCTCGACAGATCGCCTCAGACCGGATCATCTACTTCGCCGTCTTCCCCTGAACCATCGCACTTTCGGCGAAGGTCCTCTTGATCTCGACAATGTCTTACTACGAACCTCAGGGATGGCAAGCACCCGCTGCGCGCCAGGTCTCCTGGGAACAACCCGCACCACCCTCCCGATCAGGTACGAAGTCAACAGCCCATTCTGCGGCCCAACTCTAACTCGATCGCAGGCTCGAGTTCGGTCTCCCAGCGCGAGGACATCCCGGCCTTTTCTTCCCAGTTTGACGGTATGGACACACTCGACGAATGCCCAATTGCTCTCGGATCGCAGTGGGACGAGGACGATTGGGGACCCCTTTTGGACCGGAGGCTAATTTTCTCGATAGAGGTCGATCGTGCGATCGACAATCTCGTCAAGAGCGGGAAGCTTTGGAATGCTCCTCGGCGGGATTCGATGCCCATGATGATGGGCCGGCCCTACCCCGACTACGGTATGTTGCGGGCACGGATGGCACCCAGAACGCGTTTCTGACTTGTCTCTTGACAGACCCTCGTATGGGTGGTGGCCCTCAGCGACACCATTCGATCAGCGAGTTCGATGGCAACCGAATGCCCCCGTCGGGCAACGCTCAGGGTTTCTATGCCTCCCAACGGTACCAGGGTCGTCCCAACGAGGTGGAACAAATGATGCAGGCGAAGCGTCGGATGGCAGCACAGCGTGAGAGGGAACTCCGCAACTATCACCAGGAGCAACAGTACAACCGAAGTACGTGGTAGCCTCCTTGTCTTTTTTTTTCTTTCCCTTCCCTTTCACACTTTCTTCCTCGGCCTCGCTATATTCCCCTGTTGGCTCTCTCTCTCTCTCTCTCTTTCCATTCCTTGCATCTATGTATCCTTGTGTAATATATATGGTTTGGCTTCTTGGCTTTTCTTTGACCGGGTTTTAATATCGTTTCTTAAGGCCTCCTCGCCGAAATGTCCGCTTCCAAGTCCGATCGCTCCACCAGCCCAGCGGCTGTGAGCGAGGACAGCCGCCGCGACCTCCTCGCCCGCCAACACCGCGCTCTGTACGGCAACGAAAGCCCCGCCTTCTTCCCCCCAGGCGCCCTGGACGAGCCCTCCCGCCCAGCCAGCCAAGCCGCCAGCACCCCCGGAGTCCGCGGTTCCTCCCCACGAGGCGTCGACCCCTTCGGTCTAGCCGGGAGCACAGAAGCCCAAACCCCGTCCCGGGCAAACAGCACTTCCTCCCCCAGCTCCGCCATCAACGCCGGCTTCGAGCAGCCCGTCACCTCCCCCTCCCCGGCCACCGACTCCTCCCGCCAGCCCTCCGGCTCCGTCGGCCCAATCGGTTCCCGCGTCCAGCAAACGCCCCCCAACCCCGCGCTCAACAAGCGCTCCATCACACCCCTTCCCTCCCCATTGGGTCTGGGGTTCACGCCCGCTGACCCTGCTCCCGAGCGCACCTCGTCTGCTGGCCCTGCTCCCGCTGTTCCTGCGCCTGGTCCCAAGGACCCGGCTGGCGTTGGACTAGGCTGGAGTAACGGCAGTGGCGTGTGGGGCTCGAAGAGCGGACTCGGCGTTCAGGCTTCTGTTTGGGGTTAAGGATTCTCTATCCAAGGCGTGCATGGACTTCATTTTCTTGGCGTTGAAAGAAAATCGGCTTCGAGTGTCATCCGCGCGAGACGCTGATATCTATTGCTCTGGGCTTCAAATGTTCTATTGGGGGTTTTGACATTATTTGGAAATATTGCCGGATCTTATCGGATGTCCGAGTTATGAGGTGTTTGTTTTGATCTTGGATTGCCATTTACTCTTTTTGGTCCTGCGCTCTGGTCGGAAATATGGCGCTTTTCTGGGGCTATCATTTCTCGGTGTTTTGTCTGCTTGTCGGGTTGCCATGGTTCTTCTTTTCTCATACTTTTTTTTTGTCTTTTTTTCTTTTCTGGGGGTGGTTTATGGGACTGCGCATTGAATCTTTTGGACATTGGTCTGCCTGTTTTACTATTCTCCATTGGAGAGGCGAACCGAGGCTCAAAACGGATATTTTGATTTGGATGGTCTTTAATTATCTTTTCTCTTTGGTCTGGTATTTGACTATGGGTTCAGGCGATGTAAAAAGGGTTACTGGTGTCTGTCATTTATAATTTCAATGGATTTTGGGTGTGACTTTGGATCGTCAAGATTAAACCTGCATGAAGTAGAATATAGAGCGAATGCACGGATAGATCAAGCAACAGTAAACTTTTGTTTCGAATATGTCGAAAGAGACCATGAGAATGGTCGAGATACGTCAATCATTCAGTAAATTAAGCATTATGGCATGCGTCAAGGCGCACACAATCAGGGCTATCCCCTCGGGTCTTGGCCTGACCAATTCACCAGCCCAGACGAGTCTTCAGACGTAGCATCGGCAGGGGTCATGTAACACAGAGCTGTTGTGCACTTGATTGTTCGCAAGCAGACCCCAAACGGTCAAATTGTCGATGCGGTTAGATGTATAACCCGGCTGCGTGCCGGAGAATCGCAAGGCAGGAAGAATTTAAGCGACAATTAGACGGCGCTGGTATTGACTGTAGTCTGCCCTGTCTGCCCAGTCGATTCAACAGTTGGCACGGCGTGCTCAATCTTCCTCTTGGCAGTGAAGAGTCCGACAACACCACGCTCTTGGTTTGACCCGAGCCATGGTTTGCGTGCCTCGCTGAGAACTCTCTGTCCGAGGAAGTAGATGAGCTGACCGAGAATGATCAGAACGAAAGCAATCGGGTACATCCAGTGAATGTGGTAGTGGAAGACCTCGACACCGATGATGACACCCCAGAAGTTCATGGTAAGCATAGAAACGTTGAAGAAGGCAGCGGACGAGAGACGGAACAACAGCGGGGCGAGGCAGTAGAACAGACTCAGACAAAGCGTGTAGCCAGTCAGGTATCCGCCAACCTTGCCATCCCAGTGCGCATTGTGGAAAGAGGTGCGGTCGAAGATGCCTGCCTGCACACCGTTGATGATCATAGCGAAGAATGACATCTGGCCGAGAACCTCATAGACGGGTCTCTTGCTGACGAAGTATTCTTCACCAGTGTTCGTGAGACCGTAGAAGGATGCGCCGAGCAAAGCGAACAGGTCGCCCTTCAGTTGGTTGCCCTTGGAGATATCACCACCGTTCGTGCCGGTAATATGGTCTGAGGCGATGAGAACACCCATTCCACCAATGCAGATCATGATACCGGCAACCTGGGTGATGTGGTAGCGCACGCGCAAGAAGATAAACGAGATCACCACGACCACGACGATAGCCCAGAAGTTGATTAGCTGTGCGCTCAGCATGGTAGTATATTGATATGCCAGCACGATGAAATAGTTGCCCTCTACGTCACAGAAAGCGAGGATGATGTCTGTTATCGTTAGTCAGAGTGTAAGTATTCGAGAGAAGTTAAACTCACATTTCCAGCCGTCACGGTATACCAATCGGAGCCAGCCTTTGAAACCGTAACGGTACATCGTGTAAGGTGTAAAGATGGCGTTCAGGAGCACGTAGTTGAGGAAAGTCTGGAAGGCAGGAATTGCCCATTGTTCATTACCGAGCAGGGTGGTGAACGTTCCGGTCGAGGTGTTGGCGATGGCGAGGATTTGTCTACAGGAGTTAGCATGAACCAGGTGAGCTGACCCATGGTACTCACCCAAGAATGACAGTTATATAGAACTCCTTGGTCTTGAAGTAAGCGAAGAAACCCTTCTTCTGCTCATCCACCTGGTCTGCGGGCTGTGCCGAGGCCTCTTCCTGGGAAGGGGTCTGCGCGACCGCCACAGCAGCATCCTTGGGCAAGGAAAGAGCAGAAGAAGAGCTCGCTCGACCAGCATCGACCTCCACGCCCGACGCCTGGACGGTAACCTGGTCCTTTGACTCGGCCATAACCGCGAGTCTCGAAAGCGGGGTTGAAGATTTTCAGAGACGATCCCCGAGCAAACCAGTTGCAGGTAGAGAACAGAAACAGGGAGCTTTAAAATCACAATCACGAGCGCAAAACTCCCGAAGTCGCTCGTCGACACACTGTGAATGATGAAGAGACAGAAATCTCTAAACATTGGAGGGAAAAAGCGCGCCACGGCCTGGAACCTTTCCTAATCGGGTTATCTCGCGATAAGAATCTGCCATGCGGATGAATCCCTGCCAATCAGCGGTGAGCTGGTGGGGGGCGGTCAGTGTCCGTGCGGAACCCGTCGAACCTTGGAACGGAGAGAGCTTCCTTATGTCAGCTGGGCCATTGGCGGTGCGAGGTACCTTGGCGGTACCTCCGGGCAGAGGGTCTAGCTCTCTGCCCGGGAAGTCTCGCGCGGGTACTACACTTATGCGGGAGATCCGTTGATTCGGATATGCAGCGAATATTAATAGATTTAACTTGTGTAGATTGGATCTCCATTCCACTGGTTTGTCCCGGGTAATTTGTACATATATGCAGGTTGGAAGTTCCAGTACTTCGGCCTCACTACTGTAGACTCCGGAAAAGATACCAGCGACAGTGACGCCATACCCCCTGAAGGAATTGGTATCTTCACAGATAACGGTAGTTTGAAGTGCACACCTGGGCAACCTTGGAATATCAGAGTACAGTACTATAGTATACTACCTAGGTAGTAGTAGACACGACCAGCGTAGACATCTATAAATATTTGAGTCATGCCATGGAAGACCCGGAAGTGCCCACTTTATTCCCGGTCGCGTGTTGGTTAACTTTTGAGCTCAAGGGGAAAATCTTAAAACCTTTAAACACAGAACCTGCCGAGGCCGTCAGGTGGACCTCCCCGATCGTCCCCTCCGCAGACTCTTTCATCATTTCGAGATCTCCACCTAACACCTCCCAACTGGTTATTCTCTTCTTCTTTTTCCCCTTTCTGCCTTTTTTTCTCATTCGGCTCTCTCGCGCCGGCTCCGCCTGGAGTGACGAGACGCCTCCTTTCCCGCCCGACCATGGCGCTGGAAGTTCAGCCGCCCGACGGTCGCAGACGTGTCAAGGTCTATGAACTGAGGGACAATGATTGGTTTGACCGAGGAACCGGCTTCTGTACCGGTCAGATATTGGGAGTGAGTCGCGCGTCCCGGTGCGCGATGGCGGTCATGGTTCCATCGCGCGCCACAACCCACCATCGACACAACACTGATCGCATCGCTCTAGGAGGAGTCCCGTATATTTGTCGAATCGGAAGACCAACCCAATCGCGTATTACTCGAAACAAAGATCAACAAGGATGATAGCTACCAGAAACAGCAAGGTACCTGATCCGACACCGCACACCGGTCATTATGACTAACGAGATCGCGCAACCAGACACGTTGATCGTATGGACCGAGTCAAATGGGACGGACATGGCGCTCAGTTTCCAGGAGGCAGAAGGATGTGCTGTTATATGGTGATTGATGATCCCACGGTTCCCCATGGTGCGCGCATCGGCTAACCCCATCTCAGGGACTTCATGCATGCCGTCCAAACGCATCTCCTGAGTCTGACTATGGCGGGTAAGCTTGTCGCTCGTTCGGGTACCCGCAGTCCTAACCATTTTCAAGATGACGCCTTGTCCGACGACCTCGACAGTTACCAGTCAATCGTATTACCGTCCCCCGACCTCGGCCACCTCACAGAAATCGAGCAGATCACACGAGCCGCGAGCATGACGCAAGGCGGGCGAGATGCGCTATCGAAGTTCATCATCCGCGACGAATACATCGTCAAATTGGTACCGCTGCTGTCCGTGGCAGAAGATCTGGAGAGCTTGGTGGACTTGCATCGCCTGTGCAACATCATGAAGTCTCTCATCTTGTTGAACGACAACACCATAATTGAGACTGTGGTCTCGGATCATGTTATATTGGGCGTGGTTGGGGCTCTAGAATGTACGATCAATGGTAATTCCCCATTGAGGCTCATGCGTTAACCCTGACATAGATGATCCGGAGTTCCCCACGCATAAAGCGAACCATCGACAGTACCTTGCAGACAAATCCCGATACAAAGAGGTCGTGCCCATCAAGGACCCGCTCATCCGCCGCAAGATCCGGAGCACATGGAGGCTGCAATATTTGAAGGATGTGGTACTGGCTCGGATCCTGGACGATCCGACATTTTCGGTGCTCAATTCGTTGATTTTCTTCAACCAAATGGAGATTGTGAACCATATTCAAGGGAATGTGCAGTTTCTGCGGGAGTTGTTCAGTGTCTTCGACCCAAGGAATCCTGATCAAAGACGCAAGGATGATGCTGTGCAGTTCCTCCACCAGTGTGCTGGCATCGCGAAGAACTTGCAGGCTCCATCGCGGGCGCAACTATTCGCGAACTTTATCGGCCACGGCTTGTTCCAAGTGATCGCCTTCGCCGTCAAGCACCTCAATCCATCAATGCGCACAACCGGTATTGATATCTTGATGGCTTTATTAGACCACGACCCCATCATGATGCGAGGATATATGCTCAAGGCCGTCAATGAGAAAAAGACACCTCTTACAGACACCTTGATTGACCTTCTTCACGTGGAGACCGACCTCGGCGTTAAAAACCAACTCGCTGATGCCATTAAGATTCTTCTCGATCCTCAGATTCCTCTGCAGGACCCGCTTGGTCGGGCTGGACCCGATTACTTCAAAGTTCGCTCCAACAACCTTCTCTCCGATGCATTTGTCCAGCAACATTTCGATGAGTCCTCGAAACGGCTTTTCCAACCCCTCAAACAGCTCGCGAACCGCGAAGCCCGTAAGTGATGTTGGATAGGACTAGCGAATTCGATTTGCTAACACTACCCCAGTTAATGATCTGACATTCCAAGAGGTCACCCTCTACTCCCACCTTGTTGATATCCTCACTTTCTTTGTCCGCCAGCACCTATTCCGCACTCGTATTTCCATTCAGAGCGAATCTCTTGCGCCTCGTGTCGCCCAACTCTTACAGGTCCCTCAGAAACACCTGAAACTAGGTAAGTGTGCATGACCCAGACAACAATGCAATGGCTTACGTTCGAAGTCGCTCTCAAATTTTTCCGCACCTTGATGAGCCTCCAAGATACCTTCTATCAAGCGCTTATGACACACAACAACACATTTGGGTTGATCATAGACATTGTCTATGATACAATGCCTCGCGACAACCTGTTGAACTCGGCCTGTCTAGAACTTTTCGAGTTCATTAGGCGGGAAAACATCAAACCTTTCATCCTTCACATCGTCGAGAAATATCGCGAGAAAATCGAGAAAATCACCTATGTTGATACCTTCCAGATTCTGACCATGCGATATGACCAAATGCAAGGTTACGGGGCTGAGGCTGACTCCACATTGTTCGGCCAAGAAGAAGGCAATGCAATGCGCAGAATCCCTGTCAATGGTGAGCGTTGGCAGGGCGCCAGAGAAATGGATGCCACCGAAGAGGAGTACTTTAATACCTCCGATGACGAGGATGAAGTAAGTACCTGGGTCGACAGTGCCAAAGATGCAACTAACAATACAAGATCAAGTGGTCCCAAGACCGCGAAGCTGTTGCGGTTGAACCCCCTAACGGATCCAGCCCTGCGACAAAATCCTTGGTTGATTACCCCGACGACGACGACGATGAGGAAGATCCCATGGACACCAACCCCGAAGGCGCACAGCCAGACTCAACGGCCGACCCAGAAGCCCCTTCACCAACCCAGACACCGCCGTTCGAACGACTTGCTGAAAAGCGCCGCCGCGAGGAGGAGGACGAAGACGAGCTGGTCAAACTTGCAGCAGGCCCGAAGAGACGAAGTTCAACGAGCAGCAATTCTGGCGCTGGCAGCGTATTGCGGAAAAGAAGCCTTTCAGGCTCCTCGACGGACAAGAACACCGCTATCGGCGTGGCAAGTGCAGCGCCCAAGAGGATTGCTATCAATATCGGCGCAACGAAGTCAAAACCGGATTCTGCAGTCGTGGAAAATAGCGAGAAGGAAAACCGCGATGAAAAGGACGACAAAGAAGGATAAACATCATCAGCCAGGCGTTTTTGTATGCTTATCCCTTTGGCCTAAGTGCCAGATGCAGGTCATGCATGGATGATTGTCCGATTGCCTTTTTGGCTTTCTGGTCTGTTTCTGGCGTCTGGGCTGTACATGGAGTCGGGAAATGCATTGGATCCGGGAATGGAGCAAATATATCCTGATTATCTTTCGTGTCTACTCTTTCATGGCTCCCAAGTTCTACTTGCGGCGGTATATAAACGTTGAGTGTACTGTACGATTTCCTGTACGATTTCTAAGGCTATGGCGTTCTTTGTCTGGTGTAAGCTCCGATATGCCCACCTGGGCAGGTGAGCAGTCGTGTTGAACAATCTCCCAATTCTGCCTCTTTCATCTAGGACTGACATCCAAGGTTTCGTGTAGAGCAGTATTGTGATTCAATTGAACCCTTGAGCAGTGGAAGGTTCAAGGTTGGTCTATAGAGCGCAGTCACCCTCTATTCGCCAGAAGGCAATATGGGATCCACCATCGAATCCAACGTCACCTCCTATTTACGACTCCAGTTCCTGGCAAAGATACTCGAGGCCGTTGCCACATATACCTCGGCACTGATAACACGCCGCGCTCACAGGAATTCCAATTTTGCATATAGATCGAACTGGCATAGTCCCATCCACAGATCCAATGGCCTCCGAAATAACCCCAAACACCTTCTCCACAACCACAGGCCCTGCGCCCAAAACGACAATATTCTTCATATCCGGGAATCCCGGACTAATCGGCTATTATCACCCTTTCCTCTCCCTTCTCGCCCAGTATGTCACGAAAGAGACCTCATTCCGGATCTACGGAAGCTCCCTGGGCGGATTCGAGATCGGAAAAGAGTCCCCAAAGGACCTTGATCTTGAAGACCAGATTTGTTTCGTACAGAAAAATCTCAATACATTAATGGCTGAAAAGAACAATGCCAATTCCAGGGACAGTCATGGAAATCCCAGCAGAGAGAAGGTCATACTGATTGGCCACTCTGTCGGTGCATATATGGCCATGGAGATCTTGAATCGACACCGCGATCAACCATTCGATATCATCGGTGGTGTCATGTTGTTCCCGACAGTTAAGGATATTGCGGCGTCACCCTCGGGTCAAAAACTCACGGTTCGTCCTTGCAGCTTGCCTATGAGAACTGGAGATAGGGACTGACATATTCAGACTCTATTGTCGATAATCCCGCGTCTGGCATTAGTAGTCAGTCTCTTTGCGCGGCTACTGACATTCTTGCTTCCGTTATCGGTTCTTCGAAGCGTTGTTCGAGTCGTGATGAATGGCCCGCCAACCCACGCGCTGGATACTACGTGTCTGTTCCTGAAGAGCCGGGGTGGCGTGAGACAGGCCTTGTATGATTTGTCCTTTCTAGAGTAAGACTGTGCTAATTCTGCGTAGACATATGGCCGCCGATGAAATGCGCACTATTACCTCGGACAAATGGGGGGATGATGTCTGGGGTGCTGCGCGCGAACCTGTTGCCAAGTTGTTCTTCTACTTTGGTAGGAACGACCATTGGGTAGCGGAGCAGACGAGGGATGATATTGTTGCGCTTCGAGGCAAGGAAGGTGGTCCTACAATGGTTGTCTGCGAAGAAGGATTGCCACATGCGTTTTGTCTGAGTGAGTTTTTGGGCTGCCTTCAAGGATTTTCAGGTGCGTTTGGCTGACTCTGATAGAACACAGTGATACCATGGCGAGGAAGGTTGCTGGTATGATCGGGAGTATTGTGGGCGTATGAGGCACACAATTCAGTCATTGGGCGTGGACCAGGCTATGGCAGAATGGACATACGGATACCAGAGACCAGTGGAGAGGTCGCGTACATCCATGATATCACAGGGATGCATGCGGGATCCATAGATGTGAGCTTACCCACGTAATCCAGGGAGCAGCACCAAGATAGACCGGAACCAAAATGCAATTGGGATATCTAATGTCGGACGCCATAAAAATGATTCGCGGGGGCGCACAGCCCCAAACAGCCCCTAGTATCCCGCTGGACCTTGGTAAGCTAACCCTGCTCTGCGGAACAAGTCTCCTAGCACATCGCCCTGCGGTTGTGGTGGGGGCGGGTGCACGGGGATATGCTGGGGCATCATGCCCCCATAGGTGTGCTGCGGCTGTGGAGGATGTTGCGCGGGTAGATGGTGCGCACGCACAGTCCAGCCATCATCCTGGGCGCGCTGCTGGCCAAACAAATCTTTCAAAGATACCTGACGGCCCATGGGCTCACTAGCCTGAACCTCCTCCAATGGTGCTGCTTGGGTAGTGGCTGCCGCAGCCGCGGCATGGAGACTGTTCTGCTGCACAGCCTCAAGGTGTTCGCGCGCCACTTGCATACTATACCCGGCGTGGGCGGCGCAATCCTCAATCATCTTCGCGTTGACGGTGCGGTTGTCGGCACTAGAGTTGGGTGGGGGTTCGCAGTAGATCCAGATGCCGTAGATGCGCGGGATGGCTTGGTTTCCGGGGACGGCAGGTGTGTCGCTTGCACCTTCGGCGGATTCATCCGCCTTGATGATGACATAGTCGTCCGTTACCTCGACATTCTCGCCGTCGGTTAGCGGAAGGTCGAAGTTGTTCAGTCCGCGACGGTTGAGCACAAAGGCAGTGTAGCGATGTTCGCCAAGATCTCCCAGCGATTCCTGGCAAACAAAAAGACTTCCTTCCACCCCGCTCTTTTCCCACTGGTTCGAGGTTGGACTGAAGATGTAGATGACGGCGTAGTGTGCGAGGGAGAGGATGTTGGTCACGGAGGGCTTGTGGCGGCGGATGACAGAGAGGTTGAGCTCCTCGTTCGAGCGCAGAGCTGGCGCGGGTTGTTGGGGCATGTCGGAGTGATATGCTACGTCTGATTCATAGTCGGTGAGATTGACGGGATTCTGGTTGTTTTGTCGACGACCTTTGCGGGTAGTCATAATCTCGTGTGGCGGCAGAGGGTAGGAGCACGTAGATCTTGACAGGATCTAGAGAGCAGGAGAGAAGGGAGCCTTGGGAGGTAGGACGTGATAGCGAAGACCGCGAAGACCGAGATGATTTACGGAGGAAGCTCAAGGCGGGCCGTGTGCGGGAGTCCTGGAGCTCCAAGGCGGGCACATGAAATGCAGAAACAGGTCCACATCACGTCAAAACTTCAATTTCCTATTCAACTTGGAACAAGTTTGAAAATATAAGATAGTATCAATAGAAACTAGTGAACCCGTTGGAAAGGCAGAAGGTCTTATAGATTATGGCCGATGCGTCTAAGTGGTGCGTCATTGTCCGCCCTCTCCGTCCCACTCGCGCCTCTTCTCACCTCTCCCTCAATTGATCCCACGAGTCTCGAACACTCATTGTCATTTATGCTTCTGGGCTTTGCCTTCTGTCACCTTCCGAGGAAGCTACCCTTCTGAGCTATGGTGGGATGAATACAATGGAATAGCCGACTGTCGCAAGATACCACCCTCTCATTGCTCTCTAAATATTTGCAGATAGCCCATCCGCCCTCGCGCTATTCTTGCAACGATACTTGCGCATCAAATATAACCGGGAAATCGAGCCGCACAAGCGCCGATCTACATATACACTGCGTCGCATATATACGGAACGATCGAAAGCGGGTTGCCCCATCGGCGATACCAAGAAGCAATACGCCGTACCCTGTTCTGAGCCAGTCGGAGCTCAACATACATCATGAGCGCAAATTCGCAATCGTCATCAGGGCCCGCATCGGAGCATAGGGACCACGGGTCCGAGTATGCGGAGGAGATCGAAAACCCCGGGCTCGATGTTCTGTCCCTATCTCGAGCGGTTAAAGAGAGAAAAGCTGAGTACACCCATAGACGAAACATTCGAGTCAAGGTCGGCTCGTGGAACGTTGCCGCCATTTCCGGTACCGAGAAAGACGTTGGAAAGTGGTTTGTGCAGGGAGAAGGAGTCTGCGAGAAGTTCTCCGGGTCCAAATGTACACAGGGCCAGGAGCCCGATGCTCAAACCAGCAAGAATGAGCAGGCGAGCTCCGGTGGAGACAAGACCGCACCCTTCCACTGCAGTCCTGAAGAGATAGACCTCTATGTTTTGGGACTACAGGAGGTGGTCGATGTTTCTTCTCCCGCAGAAGCCTTACGACCATACGTTGACCCGGCACCATCAAAGCGATGGAAAGAGGCAGTGCACCAGTCGCTGCCTTCCGGCTATCAGCTTGTTTCTGAAATTCAGTTGATTGGACTGTTGCTCTTGGTCTATGCCTCGCCTGCCATTGGAAATAGCATCTCGTCTGTCAGCACCACTTCAGTTGGGACCGGTTTGATGGGCTATATGGGAAACAAGGGTGCCGTGGCAGTCCGTCTCGTTCTTGGTGAAACGGCCCGTCTAGTATTCATCAACTCTCATCTAGCTGCTGGGTCAGACAAGAGCAGCCTGGAGCGGCGCAACTGGGATTCTTCTCAGATTGTCCAGCGTGCAAGGTTTGATCCGGTCTCGGATGATGAAGGCCAACCAGATGAGTCCGGCGAAGCCATCGGAGACGAGGACTTCACATTCTGGTTTGGAGACCTCAATTACCGTCTCGAGGACATCCCTGGGGATGACGTGCGTCAAGTTCTCGCACGTCATACTGAAAACGCCTACGACAAGAAGCGCCAAAAACGCCAGTCCTCAGGTGAACCTCAAGACTCAATTCCTGATTCTGAGGAATCGCCACCACCGTCTCCCCTCGGCGAGGATGAGACCAATCCAGTCACCGATGAAGAGATTGACCCTCATAATGACCCGGCATCTCTACAAACTACAATCTCATCGCTTTTACCCCATGATCAGCTACGACTTCAGCAGAAAAAGGGAACGGCATTCCATAAAGGATGGCGGGAGGGTCAAATAACATTCTTACCGACGTACAAGTACGATATTGGTAGTGTTGCCACATTTGACTCGAGTGAAAAGCATCGGGGTCCAAGCTGGTGCGATCGAATCCTGTTCCGCACCAAACGGGATAAGCTGAAACACGAGCAACTCGACCAGGAAGCCGAGGTTGCTCGGCAAAGGGACGAAGAAATGAAAGCTCGTGGGTTGGATAAGGCTGTTGCGGATGATAATGTTCTGTTCGAATATGACCCTGACACCGATGGGGCTCAAAGCGAGGAGTATGCGTCGGATGAAGACCAGGCGGACGACGATGCGCCCACAGTTGCATCGCATGACTCCTCACAGGACCCGATTCATTTGGATCATTATCTGTCTCACCAAGGAATCCTATCGTCGGACCACAAGCCCTTGGATGCCATTTTTACCTTGAGCTTTGATGCCGTCAACCCTCAACTCAAGACAAAGATTCACCAGGAGGTAGCTCGTGAACTGGACAAGGCAGAGAATGAGGCCCGGCCAGACCTAACAGTCGTGGTTGACAAATATGGCGATCAGAAGCAATCAGAAAAAGACCCCAACGCTGTCGACTTCGGCGATGTCGCCTTCGGTGTGCCAGTCCATCGGTCGTTGACAATTGCCAACACAAGCGGCAGTGCAGCCAATTTCTCCTTTGCCGAGCGGCACAATGACAAGGACGAAACAATTCCTCAATGGCTTGAGCTTCATGTTTCTCGCTCATCAGAGAATGACGAGAACAACCAATCGACTGCTTCTTCGTCTGGCAGCCACACTCTGCATCCTGGGGAAGTAGCAAATGTTGAGGTCATTGCTCACATCCGCAATATTGAGCATGTCCGCCTACTCAACATACAAAAGGTCAAACTAGAAGATATTCTAGTCCTTCATGTGGACGGTGGCCGTGACCATTTTATCTCCGTGCATGGGCATTGGTTGCCAACGAGTTTCGGATGCACTGTTGATGAATTGACGCGCATGCCAGAAGAGGGTGCTCGTAGCCTTGCCCAATCCGACGCCCCGCATCCATCCAGCACCGACGGGTCTTCTACGAACCGCCTGTCGGCACCCCGGGAGCTCTTCCGACTAACCGAGGCAATTTCCGAACTGACAGAGCGCGCCGTGGCCGAATGGAGCATGACGAACGGTGAATCCGAGGAGCACAAGGCACCATGGGCAACAGACCTCTCAGGAGGCGCATGGCCTTTTCAACCAGATACATGGACCCTGAAAGACCCAGAGGAGCGTTCCTCGCTGCAGAATTGCGTTCATGAAGCACTAGACACGAACCAAGGACTTGTTGCAGTGTTCCCTCCCGAGATTCCATCTATCCAGCGCTTAGAGATTCTCTCCGAGACGCTTCTCACTTTCCTCAACTCCCTCAAAGACGGAATCGTGACCGCATCGGTGTGGCAAGACATGGAACAGCAGATGATTGCCCGCGAGAAGGCCAAAGCTCCAGCTCGAACTTGGGAAGAGACCCAAGCATGGGTACTCGAAAGCCTCGCTTATTCGCCCGCCCACAGCGTCTCATTCACCTTCGTCACCTTCATGCTTGCCCGCATTGCCAACGAAGTTGCCCCGGTGTCGTCCACCACATCGCAACATGCGTCCAGACAAGGCGATCCTGGATCAACAGGGAAGTCTGAGCCTACAAATGTTGAACAAACACAACCACCTACTCCAACCGCAGCTGCAGCTTCTTTCATCTCAACTGGTGCTTTCCGTCGCAAGAATCGGTCCTCAAGTACATCTACCAACAGCCCGGAGGCCCCTCCCCCAAACCCTTCAATAGCACGTCGACAAGCAGTAGAGGCTGCTTTAGCATCCATATTCGCACGTGTTCTTATCTCTGCCTCAGCCACCATGCCGGCCAAGGAAAAGGAACGTCGTGCAACCGACGAGCGGAGAAGGTCGATCATTGAGCCGTTCCTGAAGATGATTGGAGTGGATGATCGGGGTCCGTCAGGAGGCCGATCTTGAATTTGATCTTTTTTAGAGACTCTAGAGCATGTCCCTTTGACTTAGACTTTCATGCAGTTGTATACCGATGTATAATCATGTATAAATGATATATCCTTCAGACAACGTCTCTTATAGTTGCCCTTAACCTCGTATCAATAGTTATCAAACACCAACTCCTAAATCCTCCGTAATCCATGAAATCATAACCTATACTCACAAGCCTAACCACTTTTCATGGGCCTTCTCTGCGCTGATCCTCCTTGTCGTGCCGAAGACGACCCAGCCACCGTTTCCCCCTTGGGCCTGGCCTTAGACTTCCCTTTGAACCCGAGCATACCCTTGACGGCATCCAGACTCCCGGCGACTAACCTCCCCGGTAAACCCACAGCCGACACCCCAATCTGCACCGGAACCACCACAAAAGCACACACCCACTCCAACAAAACAAGGGCATACCCCGACCTAGCCGCCTGGCTCCTCTGCGCCGCCGCCGCCAACGCAATCGCGTCCCCAGCCTGCGCCTCCAGCCTCACAAACCGCTGATCGGTCTGCAGCGCAAAGAGCGACGAGCGCTTCTCATACCTCCGCACAGCGCGATTGAGAGCCTCGATATCCGGCTGGATGGACTTGCGGATCTCAGCGACCGCCTGCGATACAAGCGACGAATCAGTCTCGGGGCCTGCGACTTTCTTCTCTCGGGTCGCTGTCTCTGCGACATGGGCCTCTAGCTCTTCGAGTCGCTTGGTCAGGTCTGCCAGAGTGGTTGGCTCACTGGGTGGCGAGGATGTTACAATGCGTTGAAGATACAAGGTGCGTTTCTGGATTAGTCTGAGCAAATGGGCGATAGGACGCACTTCCGAGGCTAGGAGGAAGATGGTCAGGTTGTAGTTTGACACTAGGCCTTCGGAGGGACGGGAGAGACTGCCTCGGATGGCGTGTAAGAGCCAGGTCCCAATGACCGGGAAGACAAAGCATGCCGTTAGGGCGGCGAGCTCGTGAGTCTGGAGCTCTTTGCGCGCTGCGGCGGCCTCTGAGGATGAATCTTCCTCGAAGGGGGTCTGATCGTCGAGTCCACTTCGGGTCGCTTGGGCCGATCGGTACCAGTCCCTGGAGGGGAATTAGTGGTTATTCCAGTCTAGGGGATGTGTGGGCATTTACCAAGGCAATCGGACGGACCAGTTGAGGAAGATGGCAGCCAAGACTAATAAGGTGACGTCGGTCACGATGGAACTGCCATTCTGGAAGAACACGCCCGCGATCGCAGGCAGCAGGGCCAGGCCGAGGGGTGTTGAGTGCCAATGCGATTCTTCTGGCACATCGTCACCTTTGGATACGCGGGGCAGAAACAAGTCGTCTGTCGACGATCGGATGGAGTTACGGGCTTCTGATATTGAATCGGACAGGGTGGAGTTCCGACGATCGAAGCTATTGGGGCTTTCTGTCATGATGGATGCAAATGCAGTGAATCCGACTTCCAAGCCCAGGTGTGGAATGGGAGATGTATAATTGCTTTTTTCTTTGGCCCGAGGTTGCAATTTACGTGGAGCTGAACTTTGCAGATCGGAGACTTGAGGTCGGAGTATATTAGCACCCTTGACATTAGTCCATCAAGTACTCTACGGAGTGCAGAGTTCTACGGAGTGCAGAATTGATACGACAATTCGACTGCTTCCAAGAATTTCTGTGAGTTGTACTCTCGTGTTCTGCTGCCCAAGGGGCCAACAACCAAGTCACCAACCACGAAGCCGACTTGACGACCAGACCAAATATACAGACTATTTCGAATCCAGCCCGCACGGTCTTAACTGCACTGGTCATCTGCTGCAGGGAAGATCACGGATGGCGCCGCCACCAGCGAAATGAATAAGGATGCCCAGCCTGCGGGATCTATTGAGCCCCAAATGCGGACAGGATCCGCCAACTGCTATTCACAACTGCGCTTTTTCATTCGCGCTTCACAATTATATCGACTCGCTTCTTTGTTCATCCTCTTTGATCCTATTCAAGCTTGACGGGAGCCATGTCGCAACGAGCCAATGATTCAATGACTCAATCCTCAACATGCTCAACAGTATGAGTATAGGACTTTTGCCTTTGCAACCTATACATTTCCTCACCTTATTCAAGTCATGTCTTGAACGTTGATACTCCTGATTCGGATTACGATTCGAATAAGACGAAACTGCTCAATTGCAGGTCTGGATATATACCGGTTGATGAGTTCAGAACATTCTATCCTTCTCCCCTTCGTCCTTGCTGCATCTCTGAACTTGTTGCAAATTCATGCTCCTACGCGCAAGAAACGTCCGCTCTCCAACTCAGTATACACCTACTGCCAGTATGGATGTGCACCATCGGTATCCATTGGCCGTGGTTCTGCCAACCCTGTCCTTCTTGTCCATCGCAGTGGGAATCCCACCGTTGATTCTACTGGCCAAGAATCGAAACTACCCGGCATCCAGTCTGATTGCCTGGTCAATCATTCTCAATTTGTTCAACTTCATCAATGCCCTCTGCTGGCCCACGGATGATGTGGATTCGTGGTGGGACGGCTCTGGCCTGTGTGATATCGAGGTCAAGCTCATGGTGGCTGGGTATATCGGTGTCCCAGGAGCTCTTCTTTGTATCTTCCGCAGCCTAGCCATTGTTCTGGATACAGACCGTGCAACCCTTGTCCCGAGCCGAGGCCAAAGATGGCGCAACCGATTTATAGATTCTATCTTCTGTGTCGTCGCCCCTCTCATTGCAATGGTCACCCACATCGTTTACCAGAAGAGTCGCTACTATCTCTTCTCCATCTCTGGATGCGTGAACAACTACGACGAGAGCTGGGTCAGCCTCGTGCTAGCCTATATCTGGCCACCCATCATCTGCGTCATTGCAGCATACTATTGCTGTGAGAACCATCTCACCACCTCATGAGCACTCCAACTAATATGGCTAGGTCTGGTCCTCATCCGTGTCCGCAGATATCGCAACGACTTTGCCAACATTTTGCGTGCATCAAGCAGCAATCTCAGCAAGTCTCGCTTCCTGCGTCTTTTCTTCCTCGCCCTCTCGATGCTGGTTTGCATTCTACCCCTTCAAGGCTTTGTGCTGTACTCCGACATCACTCTCGCACTCCCCTGGCACCCATACTCATGGAGTCGAGCCCACGATCAAGACTGGTTCAAGATCATCAAAGTCCCACAGGGCAACAGCGTCTTCTTCGATCGCTGGACACCTGTCGGATCAGGCTTCATGGTCTTCATCTTCTTCGGCTTCGGTCGTGACGCCACTCGAATGTACCGCACTATCTTCTGGTACCTCGGACTGGGCTACTGTTTCTCGAGCATCGAGCGTCCCATGACCTCACCCACCCATGCAAGCAGTCCAGGAGCGGAGTCAGGCACAACTCTCGTGGGGACTATCAGTTATCATGCAAAGTCGATCTTCAGCCGCAAGGATTCTACTTCCACGTTCTTGACTCACGGTACCTACAATGATATCGAAAAGGGTTCTTCTCCCCGTGGCAGCTTGCCTGTGCGCCGCTGGACTTGGCTGTCATCTCTCTTTGGACGTCGTTCTCGTCGCTCTGTGACTGAAGAAGGATTCCCATTGCAGGATGTTTCTGGTACATCGAACTCCGTTCTCACCAATGCTTGGGCCAGCCCCCGCAGTAAGGACTCCTTTCCGAGTCCTACTTCATCGGACTCCAACAAGGACAATATTCATGTGCAGCATGTCATTAGCCAACAGAGTGAGGTTCATGGATAGGTCAGGGGTTGTCGTCTTGAGCTGGTGCCCCGGGGATTGGGGATTGCACTTTGAGCAATGGCCTTCCATGCTGTCCTCATACATGAAATGGACTTGACTTCTATCAATAATATTAATGTTCGACTCGGTATCACTCAGGAATAAAAATTACAATTGAAGTTCCACATTCATTCCCCGACACAGGAAAGTGTACATCTGAGTCTGGAACAGAAAGTAGACCGGTAAGGTCGACCACAAGTTATTGCATCGACCTACGTGTACATATGTACATTAAAGATCATTCCAGGCAAGATGTGAGCGCTGCCATGATTTCCAATGCTGATCACATTTCCAAAGTTGCGGGGAATCTAGTAACCACCCGGTGTAAGAGATGGCATCATCCATGGATGATTTGACTGCATCGCCCAGCTCTTGGGTTACGTGGTAGCTGTTTCAATCTAGATCTTCATGCAGCTTTGAAAGCCTCGATCCAGAGCCTCCCTACAAACCAATCACTGGTACCAACTTAATGCGCCTATTGGTCTTATTGCAGATCAAACCAGAGGACCTGCAGAGGCGATCATGCGCCGTGTGATTCGGTAGTTCGCCAGGTTTCGAATGACACCTGGGCGGAATTTTCTGGAGGAAAAGCTCTGCCTATTACTCCGTAGATACGGGGTACAAGCTGGTTGCATTGGATGGTGAATTTTAGCGCAAGAAGGGGAGTGGTTGGAAGTTGAGTATGTACATGCACATGTACTCCGTACTGGGATTCGATGCCATTGGGACACTGCCACCGTTGACCGCATCGAATGATCGACAGCGTGGTATTCATCGTGCATTTGTGATTGTTCTAAACGCATCGGAGTAGTGGGCAAGATCTACAGAATCACCCATGGTCTTCCAAGGTTCTAGGATGTGATATGTAAAGCATTAGGCGAACGCATGGGGTGAATAAGGTTTTCCATTGCACACCGTATAACAGCAGATCTATACTTAGAAGCAGGGACACGTTCATACGAGCAAAGCTCACCCCTAGAGCTACTTGCAGCTGCCCAGCTTACGCCAATCTAAGAGCTTTAGGTGCATTGGAAGCTGTCCGGGCCCGAGAACGGAGTGTATTCATAATGTAGTAACAATACAAGAAATTGGAGAATTCAAAGATCCCAGGGTCTGAAGCTGTAGACTGTGAACACCTCAAGCACCGCCAAGCCAATTATGGCACAAGACGCAAGATCACGTATGATCAATACTCAAAATATGATAGCAAAAAAATTGATTGAAGGCAGGGCTCTTAGAAAGCTGCTTAGTTCTCGCCCTCGCGGCTCTCGCCGCGCTTGAGAACCTCCATGGTGCCTGGTCAGGTCAGCTAGTGTTCAGTCTTACTTCATATCATGGGTAACTTACGCTGCACAACGTTCAGAGTAGAGCGGCTCTTGCCCTCTGCATCCTCCCAGTTGCTCATTCTGGCATCACCCTCGACATACACAAGGGTTCTATGACGCTAGTTAGCCTCTCTCTCTATAATCTTGCAATTGTCGGGCATCGCAGATGCACGAAGCTAGGCAGTCACCCAGCAAAGAACGTGGGCGAGAACGCAGCACTGGTTTTGTGGGACCATCTCGTGGGGTAGGTGTGTTTCAATCGTGTCCGACAGGAGGCATTGATGTTATTCGAGCTCCGCGCCCTAGCTCCAGCTATCCTGGTGTAACATCGCGCTGCACTGTCGCGACAAGAAATGAATGCAGCGGCTCAATTGTCAAGGCCCACTGTACGAGTATAGCCGCGCGACCCCGTTTCGGAAAATCGTAGGAAAAAGGAAGGAAAAAACAAAAAACAATAGCTTCAACTCACCCCTTCTGCAAGCCAAGAATGTAGTCACGCTGGGCGCCCTCTGGCACGAAATTCGAGATACGGAACCAGCTGGTCTGGCGGTTGTCACGGGGACCGTAGTTAGTTCCGACGGAGTACTTGACGACCTCTGTGCCGTTGGGAGTAGTCTGGAGCTCGGGTTCGGCGCCGAGACGACCGGTGAGGGTAAGGCGGGCGACAGAGTGAGCGGGGGAGGTGCTGAAGGCGCGAGCGGTCTGGGAAGCATTGGCCAGGCGCATGCCAGGGCGCAGAGAAGAGAGGAAAGACATGGTTGGGTATGGAATTGTTGATTGCGAGTGGACACGACTGGAGTTGAGGTTCACGCGAAGGTGGTGACGGGTCATGTGATCTACCCCTATCCACCAGAGCACTTCCGCCTACAGATGTGATACCGTTCGCATTTATTGGGATAGTTGGATTGGAAATGATTCTCTTGGTAGTCTTTGGGATTGAATATTTGGAAGTTGGACTAGGGTCGTCTGGCGAGCCCAGGGCCTCAAAGGAGCTAGTCCACGGCCGAGATCATCGTACAAGCTGGGGAAACCAGCAGCTATCATGTCCAGGTTCCAAATTCAACGGCGCAAGTTCCGAGTCATTAAGTCATCGAGCTGGCGCCCGAAGAAGCAAAGATAGACCAAAAGCAATGGGTGCAGACTAACCTGACGGAGAATTGTCTAGGCACAAGCCAACTCAGGCCAGGAACAGAGGAATCACATCAAGGTACGAAGATCAGCCCAATCGCGTCACAATCACATCCGGCTGTCCCGTCCAAGTGTACTCCGTACTTACAGGACGAAGCCAATCCGGCTACTATACTGGAAATGGCAACCCCGAGGCAGATCGAGAAGGACCAAAAGACGATGCTATACCGAAACCAGGATAGAGGAAGCGGGTGCCGCAGTGGCCACTGCTGATTGAGCGAGCCAAAAACTACGATGAAATTAAGATAGCTGTCTGTCTCAGATGCATTGCTGACTCCTTACGTGGGCTTGCAGCTATAGTCAATTAGCGGCCCGACCACGTCAATTCTGCAGAAAGGGCGTTTGTTGGCCAACAATGGGAAAACTAACAGGTTCTGGGCCTGCAGGACAATGCGTCTGGCGTCGGGGGATATCTGATATATCGGCTGCGATAGCCTCTACACCGAGGACGGCGCCACCCGCCCAAAGGCGAAAGAATAGGCGGTCTTACTCGTACCTATGGCGCACGCTTCGGGTTTATTGATGCACTA
This sequence comes from Penicillium olsonii, assembly GCA_911174995.1. Classification (NCBI taxonomy): domain Eukaryota; kingdom Fungi; phylum Ascomycota; class Eurotiomycetes; order Eurotiales; family Aspergillaceae; genus Penicillium; species Penicillium olsonii. The sequence continues at coordinate 749,148 of CAJVNO010000001.1, read as the reverse complement.
AATGACGGTGAATACGGAGGGTAGTGACAGGTCTAATGTCATGCGTGAGATGTACAGTACTAGTTCTAGTAAGTACTAGGTACTAGTATACATACTCCGTACTGTAGGACTGATCTCCAAGGGCAGAAAATCCTAAGGGAAAGCAAGAACCCATTACAGTACACACTCCGGACTACAGTAGTACTGACAAGGGTTTAGAATGATTCGCCGTGGAAAGTCAAGCGTTAAGCACCGAGGGAAAATCTTCGCACTAACTCCTAAATTGCCCCCTGCAAGTGAAGCTAGTCACAGTTGATCCTTGCTAGATCGGCAATTTGCGCGATCGGTGGGTCGTGTTAGATAGCTCGTAGCCCACTAGTCTCGCGTGGTCAAATTAGTCCATTTTACAAATTGGTAAACACGTCCCTGTCGCCAATGAAACTCAAATATTGCATAGGAAGAGTTTTTTTCCTGTTCCGTGAGGCCCCGCTGTATTGTTCTGTTTAGTGGGTTTTATATGTAGGGAGGCCTAGGGCTATCCGTTTGCTTTTTCTCCTGACGCTATTCACGAGCTACTTTTTTTCTTTTGGGATTCCTCTACACCGTATACTTTAGACGGGATCCTCGAACTAATAGTGCCTGGCGCGTGGATTCTATTGATTTCGCGTCCCATCCTCTGACATCGCGCGCTAAGAGTATGTCAAAGAGCGCTGATCTTCCCATAACTACGGAGTACGATATCCGGTGTCTCTTTTCCGCCCTTCACCTCTGATTCCCTGTGCGAATCCGAGCCCAAAAATGCGGTGGTCTACCCTCATCACCTTGATCATCTCATGTCTGCTACTAGGGACACTGGCAGCACCCGTCTCGGGCCCGGTCCGGCGGGATGAGATCGCCAATGGAGATGGAGAGCAGGATGCTGGTCCGACAACCGCAGAGAGCAGTGGCAGCGAGACTTCGGTGACGGCAACACAGACAGATGTATCAGTCACAGCCACGGACGCTTCGACAACGGCACAGCCCACGGCTACGGGTACGCATGCCCTAACGACTGGCTCATTGAATGCTACGGCAACGACATCGACACCTTCCGCCACTTCCACTGTACCTTCACTCGATGGAACAACGAGTTCATCTGAGTCAGATGGGTCAGATTCGTCAAGGCCAACCTACACCAGTGGTCTCCCTATCACACCCAAGATCACGCCGGCGTTTGGAGTAGGGGGATTCATACTGATGGCACTTGGAGCCGTCTTGGCCTTCATTGGTGTTCGCAAACAATGGTATGCAGCATGGTCTGAGCGGCTTATTGCATTTGCTGACATCTGGATGCTCAATAGGGTTCAAATTTTCCTCTCCACTGGGTTCTGCACTGCATTGGGAGTCACTGTGAGTTGTATACTGACCACCCGCAGAGCACTCGACTAATATCTCCAATAGGTCCTGATTATTTATGTGATGAGCCCACCGGTCAGCAATGCCGTGCAGGGTGGCTATTTGGTCGCCATTTTCTTCACCGGAGCTGTCTTCGGTGGCCTCTCCCTCGTTTTCAGAGAAATATGTGAAGGTCTCGGATGCCTTTTGGGTGGCTTCTGTCTGAGCATGTGGTTTTTGACCCTCAGACCCGGTGGTCTGCTTACTGAAAGCGGTCCTAAGGCTGGAATGATCATCGCATTCGCAGTTGGATTCTATTCCTTATGCTTCAGTCATTACACCCGGCCTTATGGGTTGATTGGATGCACTTCATTCTCAGGTGCAACGGCATTAGTCCTCGGAATCGACTGCTACAGCAGAGCTGGCTTGAAAGAATTCTGGCTTTATATCTGGGGTATGTTTTGAGATTGCTCTCATACTCTTCTGCATACTAATATTTCTAGGCTTGAACAACAATGTATTCCCTCTCAGGACGGATACCTATCCTGTGACGCGTGGTATTCGCGTTGAGCTTGCGGCAACTATCATCGTCGGTATTCTAGGCGTGATCTCTCAGGTCAGATTGTGGAACGTGATCAAGGAACGCAGAGCCAAGGAGGAGGATATCCGCAAAGAGCACAACAGGAAGATCGAAGAGGAGGATGCTGAAGCTGGTCGACGTCTGGAGGAAAAGAACATCCAAGAGCGCGCTGAATGGGAGCTTATCTATGGCAACGGCAAAGGAGCCGATGTGAAAACAGCTTCCATTTCCGAGACCGCAGTCGGCGATTCACGCCGGGGCTCCGATGGATATACTTCTTCTGATAATGAAAAGGGCGCCGATATTGAACTTAAGGAAGTGCATAGTCCGGACTCATCTGGCAGTGCTTCGGGCAGTGAGAAGAACAGCACTGGTGAAAATGGGACCCGGGAATTGGAGGCTGTGCCGGAAGAGTCATCTCAGGATCAAGAGCATGGCCCAGAACATGGGCCAGAGAACGAGCCAAAGGGCCACCGACCTACAACTCCTGTGACCCATGCCCTCGGCGTGGCTCGCGACGATGCTTCCGAGAATGGTGCAATCGTTGGTTCGGAGGTTGGCACACCACGCTCAAAGCGTTTCTCGGGCAGAGACATGGCCAACCGAGCATCGATGCTTTCCCAGGAGGCCATGGTTATCCACGATGATGCCAATTCATCAGTCCAGGGCGTCGCAGACGACCTCCACGGATCAAGTGTGGGCTGCCCGAGTGTCGCATCCGACGTTCAAGATCCTGTCCAGGTGACTGAGCGCGAGATCAATGCTTCGGAGACATCCGAGAAGGATATCCCTGCTGCTAACGTCGATGCCAAGTCCAATGTTGGCTCACAAGCTGCTCGGGATGACACAGAAGCCATAGAAGGAAAGGCTGTCGATGGGAACGCTGCCAAAGAGGTTGTTTCTGAAGAAGCAAGCGCCAACAAAAATGTTGCGGAGCAGGAGCCTGTCAAGTCCACTGTTGCTACCGAAGGCTCTGGTGAAGATCCGAGCAAAACCAAAGCAACTGAGCAGCCTATCTCGACCGCTGCGCCCGAACAGACTTCACAGCCTACGGATGCCCAACCCGAGGCTGTAGCTGCAGCTATTAAGACCCAAGAAGTCAAAGCTGAGCGCGCGTTGCAATCTTCTCCTCCGGGCGACGGAAATGTTGAAACCGCGAAGGACGTGAGCGAAAGTCAACCTCGGACTGCTGCTACAACCAAGCCGGAGCCTACACCGGAGCCTGTCCAGGAACCAGTTCCTGAACCCATTCCCGAGCCAGTTCCTGAGCCAAAGATCGAGCCACCAAAGGTCGAGCCAAAGGTCGAAGTGATCAAACGACTAGATGCGAACACAATTAAGGCACTTCCCCAACAAACATCGCGAGTCATTCATTCCTACCGCACCAACGAGTGGGCCAAGCATCTTGCAGATGCTGATATCCCCGAATGGGAGCCTATTGAGTTCGACCCCGATCCAGAGACACAAGAATCCGACGAAGCCCATGAGGCTCCAGCCGTCGTTGATGTCGACGGCCTTCTCCAAACACCGCTCACAGCCCAGCCAGCCCCCATAGTGAACAGGCCCGAACCCCCAGAGCTGGAACAACAACCGTATGAATATGTCTCGTCGACACCGGGTCCAGAGATTCCTCGGTCAAAGACCCGCACCGGTGCTCACGGTCTTACCACCAAAGCAATGCCACCTCTTGTCACTCGCAACGAACCTGCAGCTGCAGTGCCGATGATGCGATCGTCCTCCGGTCCAACCTCGCCAGTACAAGAGCAAGGATTAAAAGCCATGCGTAATGCATCCACTCCATTGCTGACAATCACCACGCCCAACGAGCCCAAAGAAACGGAACCATCGCCCCGTTGGAGTGGTCCACCTCCCCTCCTCGCTGTGCGCGAGGACATGGTGCGAAACCGCATGTCCTCGACATCCAACCGCTTCGATCCCTGGTCCTCTCGCAACCAATCTCGCCAATCTTTACATGAAATCCCTAATGTTGCGTCCCCCATCTCTCCCATCTCCCCCATTTCTCCAATTTCTCCACTCTCCGCCCCACAAGAAAGAGACGAAGACTATACGCCTCATGACGAAGACAACATCCCTCTCTCCAAGCGCCGTGCCCTACTCCAACGGCAACCCATGCGGTCTTCCTCAGCAAGCCTTCACAGCCTGGAAGCCGCATCCCCGATCCAGTCCCCGCCTTCGCCCTCCGGCGACCTAAACAGGTCTGCTTCGAGGATGGCAGCGTGGCGACAGTCCGTTCGTGAGGAAATCACCCACAAGCGCGACATCCTGCAATCGCCACCCATCAGCCCCGTTAGTCCCGTCGATAAACGCAATACGTGGGGCTCTGTGCAACAGATGCGGGAGGCTTCTTCTACCCAGCTTGGAAATGCAATTGCCGAAGGCATGCAGCGTGGCAGTATGACTGACCTTCATCGCCAGGCGATGCGACGCATGCAAGCTTCGGCGAATCGCAAGCTGTGATTGCTCATTCTTGATCTTTATACCCTTTTGCTTTTTACACGACTTTATGAAGTAATTATTGCGATGTTTATCATCTTCGATAATGTATATTCACTTCGGCTACTACCTAATTAATACACTCACATGCTCGAATTCGTTCGGCATTTTCTCTTGACCATTTCTTGTTATTAAATCTCTTAAGAGATTTCACTTTCTCTGCCACCAGATGAATCCACTCCATACCTAGTACCTAGGTAGTGCTTCAGGGCTACCAACTTGCAAGACCACTGAGATAATTCACTGTCTCGTTTGCCATACTTGTACCCTTCACTCATGGATAGTGCCAGATACCTATCCTACCTTCGTTCACAGGAACCCATTTAGAGACATCAATAACGATCCGCGACCTAGGCATCACCTTCCAAGGTTGCTCGGGTTGATTGGGCTCGACGGTAGTTGTATTCTTGTCACCAACCTTGAAATGTCAATGCCTATCAAATCACCACAGATCTACTTCGTACAACTATGCTGTCGATGGCAGTCACAATTTATATTCATCCCTTTCCCCTAACATGTAACAGTTTCTATCTGGTGACTGCGATTGAGATCGACCGCGGATCTGTATCCTTATGTGGTTGTTTTCTCACCCTTGCAGCCATGACTCCTAGCCATTGGAGTATAATGGGTCAATTTTGTCAGGTCAACAAACATCTAGTTACCTGTCCAAGCATGAGAGTGAATGAGCTATACCAATAACTCAAAGAATTGCTACTGGTTGAGTATCACTTGGGTTATGCCTGTTCAACCCCTCACCACATGGCTAGGGCTATGTTAAAGATTCGCCATTCCTGGGGCTCGATGGGTACATATATGTACTTATGTACTAGGTAAACCTTGGAGCATGTAGCCCTCTCCTTGATGCAGGGACCCCCAATATGCGCAATGATGCCCGAGGCGACGTTCAGAAAAGGAAAGCCTAAAACCAAGACCTCGGGACTCTATGCGCGGTGCATCCCCAAGTGTTCCGTACAAGATTCACCCCCAAGTTCACTTTTTTCGAAGTCTGCCGAAGCCTGGACTAGATTGAAACAAGACGCGCGGGAGTCAAGTTGATCTCAGGTTGCCGTTCATGCACATAGTAGCTCATAGTGTTTGTAGTATCCCGTAGTCTGCATGCTAGCCAATAAAGGATGAAACAAGGGATCGCGGTGGGTTAATCACAGTGAAACCGGAGTCAAACGAGTTGTTGCAAATCACTCTCTTCGCATTGAACGTGAATTCGGTCTAATTGTATCCAAAGCCAGAGTCCTTTTCGTACCCGAGACCTGATATCAAATACCCAGTGGAGCCAAGCGAGTTTCTATGCCGAAACTGCCAGTGTCGCAAAATTGAGCGAAACAAATCTCACGGATCTGATCTAAGATCAGATCTTATTCAGTCGTTCTCTCGTTCACACCTTTTCTCTCGTTGTACTGCATGTCCCCTCAAGTCTCTGCGGTGACTTTTCTCGCCGATCTCTATCTCCGCTCCTCTCCTTCAAAACGGCGTCATTCGAGACCAACAACTCTCTATCGAAACCCCATTCCCTAACAATTGCAAGCGCCTCCGTGGAGCCCACTCCACCCTTCGTTCGCGCCCAGCGGCGACAGTGCGTTCCTGGCCCACCGTCGCTAGCCATTCTCCGCCCTCCAGCAGTCCGCCTGGCCAACCCGGTCAACCACGTCCCCCGCATCACCCCAATTTCTTTCCCCCCACAGCATTCAGACGAAAGTCTCCCATTAGGATACGGGCACTCACGAGACGCCCGCCCACTCCTCAGCGTCCCCGAGCGACGACGCAGTCGACTCACCCCCTCCCCAAGCAGCCTACTCGTCGAGCGCAGTCAGGGGGAAACGGAAAGCGGCCGCACCAGCATCGCCCTCCCTCCCCGACACCGGCGCAGTGAACAATATTCACCCGCTGACATGGCTGCTGCGTTTGCGGGCAGCGCCGCGCGGGACACGGAGAACCTGCGGCCTCCCGAGGCCGTCCATCTCACGCAAGCTGGGACTCGACAGAGTGACCGGCCCCGTCATGCGCCGTCGCAGACTTCTCTGCGGTCCCAGTCCCAGATTGCCTCCGTGCCTTCTCACACTGGTCAGCCGCCGACTGATGTCGCGGAGGAATTGGCCTGGGGTCCTGCTCATCCGTGTTTTCCTCACTTCAACCCGCATGTGCCTATTGGGTCGCACGAGCATTTGTCAACGCGTGTAATTCGCATCCGTCGAGATTGGATGATTCAAGGCGACCTGGCACCAACGTTTTCAAATCTGTATCCTGAGATTTTGGATCCGTTATTGTCAGAGCAGGAGTTCCGGAAGGTGATTTCGACAGTCAATGATGGAGTGATCAAAGCTTTCGACCCATTCAGCTTCCGGAATTGGCTTGATGGTGCTTTGGGACTGTTGACTGGTTGGGTATGGGATGATATCAACGGCCCTGGCGTAAAAAGCCAACTCCAGCAAGTTGAGGCCTGGCTGGAGAAGTGGAATCGAGAAGTTGGCTCCAAGGACGGGGTTCACATCTGGAGCCTGAGGCGGACGGCATACATGTCGCTTGATATCCAGATTCCTGATCCCAAGGTCGGCCTCGTACCCAGTGAGGCTCCTTCTGTTTCCAATACCAGGCCAAGTACGGGTATTGGAGCAGGGGCGTGAGGGCTGTTCCTGTTTTTCCTTGTATATGTCTCTTCTTTGTTGCATCTTCCGGGCCTCTGCATGATATCCATACCGCAGATTTTTCCCCCTATGTTTATACCTCGTCGCGCGAGCCCTGGAGCGAATCTCCTATTCTCGTGATTTGATACCACTGACTGTCCTTTTTTTCAACTTCTTTTCTTTCTCCTGTCGAACTCACTTACATACTCACATACATCTTTCACGAGCCTTTTCAGGTATCTCTAATACTCATCTGACCTGGCTATGTCCACAGTTGAAACTTGACCCCCATGTCGGGCTGTCTAATACAATGCTACCTTTGTGTAATGTCTTCATAGAATGGAAACTCATCCGTTTTTTATTCAACTGCTCAATCGCTCCCAGATACTGTACGTCTGATAGAAATTAGAACTATGTCAAACAAGCAGAGTAAATCCAGGACCTCCTTTTTATACTCGGGCGGTGTCGATCCACCCCACCCCTGTTTCCGCAGCTCTCTCCAACTCCACGACTCAACAAGCACCATGTTGTCAGGGATCCTTGTGTTCAATCAGAAGGGCGAGAACCTCATATTTCGCGCCTTTCGCAGCGACTGCCGCCCGCGCCTTGCCGACATCTTCCGAATCCAAGTCATCTCCAACCCTCAAGTGCGCTCGCCGATCCTGACCCTGGGCTCGACGACGTTCAGCCATGTCAAACACGAGAACATCTACCTGGTAGCTGTAACCAAAAGCAATGCCAATGCCGCCCTGGTTTTCGAGTTCCTGTACCGGTTAATTATGCTGGGAAAGAGCTATTTCGGGAAATTCGACGAAGAAGCCGTCAAGAACAATTTCGTATTGATCTACGAGCTGCTCGACGGTATGCAACGAGCCCCAGATCTCTCGATTAACATCTAACCTAGCTTCTTCCAGAAATTCTCGACTTCGGATACCCCCAGAACACCGACCCAGACACTCTGAAAATGTACATCACGACCGAGGGCGTCAAATCCGCCATCACCAATAACCCAACCGACTCCTCCCGGATCACACAGCAAGCCACAGGCGCTCAGTCCTGGCGCCGCGCCGATATAAAATACCGCAAGAATGAAGCCTTCGTCGACGTGATCGAAGACGTCAACCTCCTCATGTCCGCAACAGGCACCGTCCTCCGCGCAGACGTCAACGGCCAAATCGTCATGCGCGCCTACCTCTCCGGCACACCAGAATGCAAATTCGGCCTCAATGACCGTCTCCTCCTCGACCCAGGCGAATCGTCCTCCAGTAGCCGCGGCAATGGCAGCGGACTGGGTACATCGAAAGCGACGCGCGCAGCCGCCGGCTCCGTCACGCTCGAAGACTGCCAATTCCACCAGTGTGTGAAACTTGGCCGGTTCGACGCAGACAGAATCATTTCTTTCGTTCCCCCGGACGGAGAATTCGAACTGATGCGCTACCGCGCGACCGAGAACGTCAATCTGCCATTCAAGGTTCACCCTATCGTAAGGGAGATCGGTACAACGAAGGTCGAGTACAGTGTTGCGATTAAAGCCAATTACAGCTCGAAGCTGTTTGCGACAAATGTTGTCATTCGCATTCCTACGCCGTTGAATACTGCCAAGACTACTGAGCGGACTAGTCAGGGCCGTGCGAAGTATGAGCCCGAACAGAACAATATTGTTTGGAAGATTGCGAGGTTCTCGGGCCAGTCTGAGTTTGTGCTTAATGCCGAGGCGACACTTACTTCAATGACCCATCAGAAGGCTTGGAGTCGGCCCCCGCTTAGCTTGTCCTTTAGTTTGCTTATGTTTACCTCTTCTGGGCTGCTGGTGCGCTATCTCAAGGTCTTTGAGAAGAGTAACTACAGCTCTGTTAAGTGGGTGCGCTATATGACTCGTGCGGGCAGTTATGAGATTCGGTATGTGTTTCCCCTGGGCATCTGGGGGTATTTTGCTGACATTGTCCTAGATTCTGATCATTCTGGCATGGTGGTTTCTGATATGACCTTGGGCTTGCCTGGAGGCTTGACTGGCATGTTTGTATCAATGGATTTTGGCCTGGCTTTCATCTTATTTGTTTTACGTTGCGCAGCACAATTGGTGTCTGGCGTTTGGTGGGCCACACATACATACTGGATTTTTCTTAAGTATCCAATTTCATTCCTTGTACTATTTTTTGCAATAAAATCCATTGCCCGGGTGGTAGATGGTTCGAAGACGCATAAAGTTACCATATAAGGCCTTTAGATTTACAGAGAGACAAGTTGTGGCAGATATAAGTACAATTCAAGTTGGTAGTAGATAGTAGTACAATCCCAAACAAGCGCAAGTCAAAATCAACATAGGACGTTGCAGATGTGCAAATGTAAATCACAAGAGACAGGGTATGAGCAAATCCCCAGGGATCAAAAAGCAAAGCGTATTCACATAGCCCGTGTGACCGGGACTCAGAGCAGAAACAGACGATTTGTGCTGGTCAACGTAGAACCGAAAAGAAAATGATAATACAGGGGTGTTTTTGAGCAAAGAAAAGACAAGCCAAGCCAATAGGAACAGTCGCAAGGTGGTACAGGTCATATAATACATTAATAAAACACGGGAATTGCAAAGCAATTCACTGCCGGCGCAGACCGACACGGCCCTCGCTAACGAGGGATTGCCATCTGGAGCCGACGTGAGTGCGGCCCATTTGGCGCGCGCACTCGTCCCATTGGGTCTGGGAGAGGTTGGCCTTTTCGAGAACCAACTTGATGAGGTGCTGGTCTTCTTCGGATGACCAGGAATCCTGGGCGGGGGTAGGCTCCTCCGTCACTTCGATAGAAGGTAGAGGGGCGTCTGGGTCAATGGCAGGGCCAAATTGGAACGCCATACGGCGAGCAGGAGAGGGAGGAGACTGTGTGACTGGGGGCGAGTGTAGAGAGTAGAAATCGGTCGGCGCAAGTCCGAGAGGCAGCTCGTAAGGGACGTGGCGGCGACGTTTGGGAGTCGCGAAGTGATCGCGACTTATTTCCATGTCGCTGTCGTCATCCACGTCGCGGCGGCGCTTGTTTGCGCCGCGGGCTGGTGCTGATGGGGGAGGAGGAGGTGTGAGAGCGGCGGTTCTGGGTGGTGGTGTTTGTCTTGGTGAGACGGGGCGCGCGGCCTTGTGCGATCGCGGTGAGCGACGAGGTGTGTTGATTGGTAGTGGGCTTTGGAGGCGCTTGGCATTGGATTGACGCGATGTGGGTGAGGGAGATCCATTGAGTAGTGATTGGAGGGCGCGACAGGTGCCGAGCAGGCCGTTGCCTGCGGCGTAACCAGCGTCGGATGGAGGGGGAGTCGCAAATAAGCGACTGGGGGTGAAGCGAGACGACCGGCGTACATCGCATGGAAGAGCGGATGGAAGAAGCATGGTGAGAGTAATGCGCGATGTGAGCGACTTGGAGGCTGGAAAAAGATAAAGTTGAGGCGCGCTGTGCGATTGCGCCGGAGGCAGTTGTGCTGCGCAACGACGGAGTTGGGGTTTCAAAAAGGAAGAGACCAGGTTTGGACGGGAATGCGATTCGATTTGCAGGAGTTCCGGAGGATGCGACGAAGATTTTGTTTTCGTGTTGAGAGCGAGTGTGTTGTCAGGGAGAAGATTTGGCGGGGGGCAAATCCTCAGATAAAAGAAAATCGGGCCGCAAACGGTCAAGCGAATGTTGCAGGTTATTTTCGTCACAAAGAATGGGCTAATTATATTTCCTGGAAGATTCAAAGAATACCAAAAGAATGCTGGATCTCTGAGGAATGTTCCTGAGGAATGCTGAAGAGCGAGTGACTTGATGATACTCAGACCCTGGAGTCCTCTCCTATTATACCTAGATACTATCTACTCTACTACACTCTCGAGCCCAGTGAAACAGAGACTACAGGAGAATTCTCAGGAGTCCAGGATGAGAGCCCTGGAGGGATTTCATGCAAGGCACAAAGAGCACAGGCACGAGGCCACCCCTGAGACATCAATTGATCAGGCTCAACACTTTGTCAATTACATTTCCTATTTGGGCAAGGGATCGACAGCCTGGGTACAGTTTGGGTACAGTTTCTTTGATTCTGCAGCGCCCGCCGTATTGCATTGGTCTGTGATGAAACCCCAGCCTGTACTGTCAATGAGCGTGCATTGAACATGCATTGAACATGCATTGGGCCCTGCATGACAGACACGATGTCATAGACTCAGATCTCCGGGGCGAGTGGCGTTTTAATAATCTCTTTGAGAGGAGGCTTTCTTACCCTGTGGTAGGAGTTATACAGAAGGATCTCTTCCCTTTACTACCTGGGTATGATCCAGGACTTCCTAGATGTCCAGGTTCCCAGGTGTATTGCCGTGTGTCACTGTATTTTTGCGCGTTGAAATTTTCACGCGTAGACGCGACGCGTTTTTACGCGTGACACGCCAAGCCCTACGCAGTACAGTAGACTTCAGTACAATGAGCATACTCCAGACTCATACAGAGTCCATTGTCTTGAACACCAATTACATTGTATCATGTACAGACCATACCCAATACAGTATAATCTCAGGAAGGTCAATGCTCAGAGTGCCATGTGCTTTGGCTGCTCTTCACATCGGAGGTTTTTGCACTCGGTACTGCAATCCCTTGCTCCTTGCCTAGGTAGTCTCGTGCAATATGGCATTATCTTGCAGCATCTTGCGGGGTGCAGATTCTACTGCAGCGAACTGTCTCGGGTTTCAATCACTTTAGGTATTTGGTGCAGCTGGTGACCTTGAAGCTGATCTTGCCATGGAAAACTCAGATTCATCTAGCCATTTTCACATACAAAGAGTCACCACTGGAGAAAACAAGGACTGCGTTCTCCTTGAACCTAAGTCACTTGTACTCCTCGAGGGCTGCCAAAAAAAAAAAAGCGTATTCCTGTCTCCGTCATACTGTAACTCGATACCTACTAGGAAGCTCCCTCAAGTGCTAAGCCCTCAGGCCCACGGTCCCCAGCCACAGGAAGAAATCCGATCTGATGCAAGGGGCTCACGAGTCGCGACTTCGAGCTATTTTCATCTTCAATGCGTACTTTTGCTCGCGACATGACAAAGTGTACGTGCTGTACGGGGTACTCTGTCAAGTTTGATGGAAATAGAACGACTGGGCTGTAGTAAAGCCTACTTGGAAACACCAACGTTGCGGGTATCAAGGATCCTCCCAATCCCCAAGGTTCTCCTGCACCGCCAATGCAAGACATATCCCTGTCCACAGCGGGCACTAGCGCAGATCATCTCCACAACTCGTTCTTGTCCGTGGCGTTGGAATGTTGCCCCTCCAACCGCGCCCCGCTAGGGCCTCGATCTCCTTCAGGTCTCAGATCTTGAACTTCGTGTCTTCAGGCACTCAGACATCGTGCAACCCTGGGCTTTGGGTGTCTTACCCTCGCAATTCCCTTGTTTTGACCCATCGATTCCGGGTGTGGTTCTGTGTAACCCTGTACTCGATTGTGGTGCCTTGTTCCTGGGATGATGCGCAGCTTGCGGATTCAACCGTCTAATTGTGTACAAGTGTACTATGACGAGTGGGAGCACAGTAACCAGTCTGAATACAGCTAGCAGGCATGATCCTCCAATCTGAAGACGCACAGTTCCGTACACGCAGCGCCTCTTGTCACAGCTGGTATCGACATGAGATGGTTCAGCCCTGTCTCCACGTCCTTGGAACGGTTTGGAAAGTGAAACCATGTCTCCAATCCAAAAGATCAGCGCTCAGCGATCACCCCTCTTTGTTTCTGACCCCCTCTTTGAGTGGCTTAACTCACTAACTCCCTTGGCCACGGTTGCACAACAAGGAACGAAAGTCATGAGTGCTACCTCAGCCCAAGCCCAGGGGTGGCTCAGGTCATCTGCTCGATATCCAATGAGACAGTGGGCTTTTCGATCACCCAATAAACAGTCTAGGCACCTCTCTCCAATATACGAAGTACCAACACGGCCAAAGCTTGACTATCAAGCCCTTTTGCCTTTAGTCTTCGATCAGCAAAACTATTGGCTCACTCGCTTGCCTCTGTCGAGGGGCCTACAGTGGCAATTCAGTCCTACTCTCCTGTGAAGTGGCCTCGGAAGCCCTGCAAGGGCCCACGGTTGGATCCATTCATGGATGAACAACTAATTGATTGAGAAGCTGATTGTGCTCGGGCGCCCATCTGGGCGGATATTCCTGGTCGGGATACTAGATACGCTTGTGCAAAGAATCAGACAGCTTCCTGACTTGAGTCTCCGTTTTCTTTTTCTTCTGATCTACCTTAAGCCTCAACCCGACAGGCAAGGAGATCTCAAACCTGTACCCTCATCATTCAACCATCCAAATGAAGACTACCGTATAGCAGGGAATCAGACTTTGGAGCTTTTGAAAATTGATTGCGTTTTATGCAAATGCGACTTTTTACAAGACTCTCCTGGCAATATTTACAGGTGGGCATATGAAATACTGCTCAGACAAACAAAGGGTATATAACAAAGCCTCACTTTCCTTGCATCTTCTTAAACCTCTCCTCGGCAGCCCTCGCTCTCCGTTCTCTTTCCAGTCGCATCCTCATCTCAGGCGTCATCCCACGAGTCTCCTCTTCGCGCTTCTCGGCAGCGGACTTCTCAACAGCACCCACTGTCCTTCCACCAGACTTTGTGGTCCTCGCAAACGCCGACTTCTCCGCTTCCTCGCGCTTCAGACGGTCCAGATCGGCCTGGCGACGACTCGCCTCCTCCTCATTAGCGGCCTGACGCTCCTTCTCGGCACGACTGTCAGCATCGGCTTTGGAGACCGCTGCTGGGACTTTGGCGGTCTCCCAATCCCATTTTGACTCGCCAAGAGTGTGGCGTGCAATGCGGAAGGCGTCGCGAGTAGCTCGGTCGCCGCTCAGCTCGAAGGGGGTCTTGCCTTCGCTGTTGAGAGATGCGGGGTCGGACTCGGTTTTCGTGAGAAGTGCTGTGACCACAGCTGGGGCGTTGAGGTTTGCGGCGAGGTGTAGAGGTGTCGGGCAGCGGAAGTTTTGAGGGGAGTCGGTGGGCGTAAAGACAAACGAGGGTGGGATAGTGTTGTTGGAGATGTAAGACATCAAGGCGGGAACCTTGGAGCGGCGGATGAGAGCCTGGATTTGGCTTGTGTGTAGCAAGGCAGCCTCATCCTCCTTTGACAACTTTGGCTTCTGTGGTTGGGGTTTTGGTGCGGGAGTTGAGGCTTTAGCCTCTTCTTCCTTGCGCTTGATTTCAGCCGCAGCCAGTGCGGCCTCATCTACCTCGCTGACCTTGACACGGGTCAGCTCCTTGAAGCATCGCAGCAGCTCTCCCTGGGTTGCGCGGCGGGTGTTTATGGGGAATCCTCGGATTCTAGGGTCTTTGCTTTTCAGGACCTGTCCATCGTAATTGTCGAAAAGGATTTTCCTGTTTGTCTTCCCTGTAGCCCGAACGAATAACAGCTCTGCGCTGTCGATCATGTCGCGCCATTCGGTTAAGGTATCTCTGATCTCCTTTTCAAGCATAGCTTCGTTGTAGCGACGCAGGCTTGAACCTGCAGAATGAGCGGCCCCGCGAGATGCATCGCTGGCAGACTGGGATCCACCCTGCTTTCGGCGGGTAGTGTATCGATGAATAGACTTGTGCGCAATAACCCTCGCTTGTCGGTCCTCAATGCCTCCCTGCTTTCGATGAATTTCCGGTGCCAAAGATACCAGCATAGCCGCGAAGTGGCCACCACCAATCATGCACATAAAGATATGAGGACCCGAGGCGGCTGGATCTTGCGTTTTGCTGGCGTTGTTGGCGCGGCCTTTGGGGGCCAACTGCTTCCGGCGAATGGTATCAACCAAGTTTTTGGGATCCTCCTGCTCGGCGGCTGAGAACATGGCCCTGTAAATACCGAGAGATTTGTTTGATGGCAGGCCCGAGCTAGAAAACCACAGGAGTGGGCTTTTCGGGACTCCAGCCACGTTGGCGACACTCTCCTCATCGGGGTGATTGAGCTTCGCCTGCTTTTTCAGCAAAGCTGATAGCGTGTTTCCAGTGGCTCCGTCTCCATCCTCCTCCTCTGTTTCTGACGACTCGGATCCAGAGATAGACTCATCTAGCTCGCCAACCGCTTTGGAGAATTCAAGCTCTCCAAGAGGTGCATTGCCGCGCAGTTGAGATTTGACGTTATATCGGTGATGATCCGAGCGGACGTGGCTGCGCTGGTCTTGCACGCTGCTGTAAGAGACATTGCAGAGAGAGCATAGGTTTGATGTTGCGATCGCAGAATCTTGAGCTGCCTGTTCAAGCTCCTCCGAGGAAGGGCCAACGGGCTCTTCTGCGACAGGTTGTCCTTTGGTTTTGGCCTTCAAGCTGTCAAGAAGTTCTTGCGGCAAATCGTACACTACCAAAGATCAGTCTGGGGTCTGTTCGCACGGGATTCTCGAAGCCAACCATAAAGAGGCCTCTTCAAGAGTTCCTCCATTCGAGTCGTATCCACCATAATGGGTTGTGTAAAGAATGCGCTATATGAAGATCGTAGTGCCCCTCCAATGACGCTGGTAAATTGGCTCTCACCGCCTTAAGATAATGCAGGGAATATTTCTTGATCTTCGCAGTGCCGCATACGCAGCTCTTCTTATTTATATCTTGATCTCTCCAGTGTTAGATCGAAAAAAAGAAGAAAAAAATTGAGTCACATTTTTGTCGCTCAGCCACAGTCTTCGTTACAGACTGAGTAAAAAACTGCTTTCTGTGGGCTGTGCCCCGTGATATTTGGGGCTAACGAGCGGCCTCCCGTTTAGGAAGTTCGGGTTGCTAATGAATGCGGCCAATATGCTGAAGCGACTAGACTTTTTACTTAAGTATGCCTTTTAGCTCTAGTCGAATTAGAGTGAGTACCATGCAAAGGAAACGCGCATGATTAATAAAACATTTTGCATCCAGCTACAAGGTGGTACCTGATTCTATCAGTTTCGGATATGATGTCATCGTTTGCACTGTTTGAACCTCTCTGTAGAGGGACACTATTGCCCAGACACATACGGACATTTCCACGCCCTTCATTATATTCCAAGGTTTATGAGACTTTCATTTGGATAAAGGCGAACAAAATTCTCAAGTCTCGGTAATCTACATCTACGGGTCTATAACTGGTCACCCTCTAGGAGTCTACATGGTACCTATGCAATACTATTGGAAGCAAGTCTAAACAGACAGCAATCATCCAAGATCAAACAAGCCCCATCCTGACCTCTTACTGTGTTCAGCTAGTGTTTATAATTCTCAAATAGTTTTGAAATTGTTTCATACCTATATGCAACCTTGCTCAGGTGGAAGTGGCTGCCCAGGTGTCTTTACTTTGGTGTCACATGACGGTCATCACGGCACATTACTTGCTCTGAGCAACAGTCGCCCTTGTCAGATTGTCCACTCGAGCAAGATCCAGCAGTACCAAGCATACAGAAAGCACTGTGTAAATCATGTCCTCGCAGCAGCAGCGGGGCCAGCAACAGCAGCGGGCGATGTTGGGTCAACTCCAAAAACAGCGAGCGCAAATGGCAGCTGCACAGCAGCAACAAAATACCGGGAACAGTATGCAAATCCAAATGCACACCATGGGCTCCAAGTATGAAGATCTCCCTATCATGACCGCCGAGGATATCAGCTTCTTCAGCGCAACTCCAGGCTCAGAAGTTCCCACCTATTTCAAGCCTTTCGAATTCGCGTGCCAACAAGGCCTACTATCTATCGTCCAGTCAATCATTGCCAGTGAGAATCCAACGCCAGCTTTCCTGCACCATGGTTTGACTTGCTCCCTGGCGTCTGGTCATGTTGAAGTTGCTCGATATCTCCTCACAAGTGGTGCCCCGATCGTTCGCGAAACTCCCAGCAATATCTTCTTCGCGCCTTTCGAGTGGCATATCCCTCTCTTTGACCTTCTCAGTCATTTCGGCTGGACTCCTAACACCCCAACCTTCTATGGCGCTGTTCTTCTCCCCAGAACTGTCAACAACATTCCTCTTCTTCGATGGTTTCTAGACCATGGAGCCGATCCCAATGCTGGGCTGGCACAAATTGGCAATGACCGCCGGGGTGGATCAAGCACTAGGTCATGCGCTGCTCTTGAGGCAGCTGCGGCTCACGGCGAATTGGAGGCTGTCGGTATGCTCCTAGACGCCGGCGCGAGGATGGAGTATGGCGTGCCTTTACATTTGGCCGCCGGTGCCTGTCTCCCTGGCGCCAATCCCCATGTCACCCGAGTGATACCGACTCGCAAATTTGACATTGGTAGGATCCCCATAATGGCGTTGCTCGTGAGTCGAGGTGCAGATGTCAATCGAAAAGAAGTCACTCAGCATATGGTGGCCCAATATCCAATTGTGCATGCGGTGATGGCGGGAGCAGTTGAGCGGGTAAGGTGGTTATTGGAGCATGGGGCAGATCCACATGCCCAAGGGGATTTCGGGACTGCAATTGAATATGCTCGCCATGTACGATGTGATGAGATTGTTAACGTGATTGAGAATTTCCTCAAGGATCGGGCGTGAAGTTGCAATATACCTAGGTACACTATCTGTGCTAGTCCCATGCAGAAATATATTACACTGAGACCACTTCAATATTATGCGCCGCGCGATATCGGTGGACCAAAGCAGACATGGAAAAATAACCCCTTGCTTGGAAGAACACAATGAGAAAATATAGTGATCACGAATAAACCGATTACTATGAGACAACCTCCATGGTATTGCCGAAGTTGGTGATAGAGGCCGGCGCATTCGGTCTTAGGGCTTATTCCCGATGATGACGCAGATTACGAAATTGTTCGCCACGTGACCGGATTGGAAGAAAAAAAAACCTCCAAACCTGAAGCTCGTTTCCCTGTTTCACCGGAGAGAGAAGTAGCTTGATTTTCATGCGCCGAATCCTAAAACCTCTATACCAGTGGCGAAGAACTGCTTTGAAATAACTCCGACACCAAACGGTCGTCTGCTCCGACTTCCCCGAAAAAAAGCGGGCCCCCAGGAGCCGCCTTTGGCTTTTAGTAAGCACCCTAGCTTTCCAACGTGAAGGTGCTTTGACTCCTCCCCCCGTCTGCTTTTGCTTCTGTATCCTTTCCCGCAAAGGTACATCGGGTATAGTCGCTCTGAAAAATGCTGGATGGCCAATCCCAGGTAGTCCTGGAGGGTACCCGCCCGGGGGACCTCCTGCATTCCCTTGGATCGGCAATCGAGTCCAATCGACAGCCATTCTGCACTGATAGCGAGGGCTGGGGTCCCTTCAGCTCATCGAGGTTCGATCTGACGCCATGCTTCCTCGACGTGGTCGTGGCCGTAGTGGCTGTATGGGGTACGCTTAGTGGACTGGGTGCCTTGTGGCTGTTGTTGAAGAAGCGGATTCCTCAGCCTGTGTCCAAGAACTGGCACTTCTACACCAAGTTGGTAAGTACACCGGGTCTCCCCGCGTATGTCATGATCGAGTCGCTGATTTGCTTTTTCGAATATGATAGGTCGTACTCGCTGCTATCATCGCTGTCACAGCTCTGCAAGCTGCTATCCAAATCGAATCGCAGCCGAAAGCCTTCTACGCCGACTTCCGCTTCTGGTCCTCCGTAACGACCATAGTATCGCTCGGTGTGATAACCTCTGTGCAATACCTTGAGCATTGGCGGAGTAGACAGCCCAACGGAGTTGTACTCTTCTACTGGCTCTTCTTCATCATCGCATACGCGGTCAAGTTGCGCTCATTGGTCGCGCGCAAAGGATATGTCGGCGAACTTCCTTATTTCGTCTGCGTCAATGTGGCCCTTGGACTCGCGTTGTTCGAGTTCGTGCTCGAATACTTCGTCCCCAAGAAGCAAAGCGCATATGATGCTCTTGGCGACGAGGATGAATGTCCATACAACTATGCAGATATCTTCTCCGTTCTCACATTTGGCTGGATGACCCCAATGATGAAATTCGGATACAACAACTATCTTACCCAGGATGATCTCTGGAATCTCCGGCGTCGCGATACGACTCGAGCCACTGGAGGCGATCTGAAGGCCTCGTGGGAGGAACAGCTCGAGACAAAGAAGCCTTCCTTGTGGATTGCACTCTTCAAGGCCTTTGGTGGTCCCTATGTTCGTGGAGCAATCATCAAATCCGGGAGCGATATCCTTGCTTTTGTGCAGCCACAACTCCTTCGGTTGCTCATTTCCTTCATTGATTCGTACCGAGGATCCGAGCCGCAACCTGTGATCAGGGGTATTGCAATTGCATTGTCTATGTTCATCGTTTCCGTCTGCCAGACGAGCTTCCTTCACCAGTACTTCCAGCGTGCTTTCGACACCGGTATGAGAGTCAAATCAGCCTTGACAGCCATGATCTACGCCAAGTCGTTGAAGTTGTCTAACGAAGGACGGTCGACCAAGACCACCGGTGACATTGTTAACCACATGGCTGTTGATCAACAACGTCTGTCAGATCTGACCCAGTTCGGTACTCAGCTCATCTCTGCTCCATTCCAAATCACTCTGTGCATGGTCTCTCTCTACCAACTCGTAGGACCCA
This sequence comes from Penicillium olsonii, assembly GCA_911174995.1. Taxonomy (NCBI): domain Eukaryota; kingdom Fungi; phylum Ascomycota; class Eurotiomycetes; order Eurotiales; family Aspergillaceae; genus Penicillium; species Penicillium olsonii. The sequence continues at coordinate 729,560 of CAJVNO010000001.1, read as the reverse complement.
GCATGTTTGCCGGTGTTGGTGTGATGATTCTCATGATCCCTCTCAATGGAGTCATTGCTCGGGCCATGAAGAAGCTGCAAATTGTTCAGATGAAGAACAAGGATTCGAGAACCCGACTGATGACCGAGATTCTCAACAACATCAAGAGTATCAAGCTTTATGCTTGGAACACGGCTTTTATGAACAAACTCAGCCATATTCGAAACGATCTTGAGTTGAACACTCTTCGCAAAATCGGAGCTACCCAATCTGTTGCCAACTTCACCTGGCAGTCTACTCCGTTCCTCGTCTCCTGCTCTACGTTCACCGTATTTGTGTTGACGAGCGACAAGCCTCTCACTACCGAGATTGTGTTCCCTGCTTTGACACTATTCAATTTGCTGACTTTCCCGCTTTCCATCTTGCCCATGGTCATCACATCCATTATCGAATCTTCCGTCGCCGTGAAGCGCTTGATGGACTACTTCACCGCAGAGGAACTGCAGACCGATGCTGTCGAATTCCAAGATCCTGTCGCGCACCTCGGTGACGAGGCCGTTCGCGTTCGCGATGCCTCCTTCACTTGGAACAGACACGAGGGAGTCAATGTTCTGGAGAACATCGATCTCAGTGCCCGGAAGGGCGAGCTCAGCTGTATTGTTGGGCGGGTTGGCTCCGGAAAATCTTCCCTTCTACAGTCATTGCTCGGCGATCTGTGGAAGACTCAGGGTGAGGTAGTCGTACGTGGCCGTGTCGCGTACGTAGCCCAGGCACCCTGGGTCATGAACGCTAGCGTCCGGGAGAACATCGTGTTTGGGCACCGCTGGGACCCAGCATTTTATGACCTCGCCGTTGAAGCTTGTGCCCTGCTTGATGATTTCAAGAATTTGCCCGATGGTGACCAAACGGAAGTCGGAGAACGTGGAATCTCGCTCTCCGGTGGTCAAAAGGCTCGATTGACTCTTGCCAGAGCTGTCTACGCCCGCGCCGATATCTATCTTTTGGACGACATTCTGTCGGCAGTTGATCAGCACGTCGGTCGCCACATAATTAACAAGGTTCTTGGAAAGACAGGTCTGCTTAGTGGTAAGACCAGAATCCTTGCCACAAATGCAATCACTGTGCTCAAGGAGGCCGACTTCATCGGTTTGCTGCGGGACAAAACTATTATCGAGGAAGGAACATATGAGCAACTCATGGCCATGAAGGGCGAAATTGCTAATCTAGTTCGCACTACCATGGCTGACTCAGATGACGAAGGCACGGTTAGTGGCTCGGAAGATCTTGCGAGCCTTGAAAGCTCTGTCACGACCACCATTGTTCAGAATGGTGGTTCGTCGGACAGTGAAGAGGCAGAGCAGCCTGGTGATCTGATCCCCATCCGCAGTGGTCCACACGGAGAAGCACGGAGACGAACATCCACTGTCACGCTGCGTCGTGCAAGCACCGTCAGTTGGCAGGGCCCTCGACGCAAGCTGGGAGATGAGGAGAACGTTCTCAAAAGCAAACAGACGCAAGAAACATCACAGCAGGGCAAGGTTAAATGGGATGTGTACGGCCAATATGCCAAGGACAGCAACATCACGGCCGTCGGGTTCTATCTGTTTGCCATGTTGGCTGCTCAAACTGCCCAGGTTGTTGGCAACTTCTGGCTGAAGAGCTGGACCGAAGCCAACGAAGCCAAAGGAAGCAATGCCGACGTCGGCAAATTCATTGGTGTCTACTTGGCTCTTGGTCTGGGTTCATCCCTTTTGGTCATCTTACAAAACCTGATCCTCTGGATTTTCTGCTCCATCGAGGCATCCCGCAAGCTTCACGAGAGAATGGCGTTCGCTATCTTCCGCTCTCCCATGAGCTTCTTTGAGACCACCCCCTCTGGTAGAATCCTCAACCGTTTCTCCAGTGACATCTACAGAGTCGATGAGGTACTTGCTCGCACCTTCAACATGCTGTTCGCAAACTCTGCTCGCGCGATCTTCACCATGGTTGTCATTGCTACTTCTACCCCGGCCTTCCTCATCTTCGTTATTCCCCTGAGTTATATCTATCTCAGCTACCAGAAGTACTACCTTCGAACTTCCCGCGAGTTGAAGCGCCTGGACAGTGTCACCCGAAGCCCGATTTTCGCCCATTTCCAGGAGTCCCTGGGTGGCGTCTCAACTATTCGTGCTTACCGACAGGAGAATCGCTTCACGCTCGAGAACGAATGGCGCATGGACGCCAATCTGCGCGCATACTTCCCATCCATCAGCGCTAATCGCTGGCTTGCTGTTCGCCTCGAGTTCATTGGTTCAATCATTATTCTTGCATCCGCCGGACTTGCCATCACATCGGTTGCTACGGGTAGTCGCCTTTCTGCAGGCATGGTCGGTCTGGCCATGTCGTACGCCCTTCAGATCACCCAGTCCCTGAACTGGATTGTCCGTCAGACGGTCGAGGTTGAGACTAACATCGTGTCGGTCGAGCGAGTCCTCGAGTATGCCAATCTGCCAAATGAGGCCCCTGATGTGATTTTCAAGCGCCGCCCTGCCATTGGATGGCCCGCCCAAGGTGCTGTCTCTTTCAACGACTACAGCACCCGCTATCGCCCTGGATTGGATCTTGTGCTCAAGGATGTCAATCTGGACATTAAGCCCAAAGAGAAGATCGGTGTTGTTGGCCGAACGGGTGCTGGAAAGAGTTCGCTTACTCTGGCTCTCTTCCGTATTATCGAGGGTGTCAATGGAAACATTGGGTAGGTGACCTGCAGACTTTATCGGTGTTCCTTTTTTCTGACAAAATCTAGCATTGACGGCCTCGACATCTCTACCATCGGTTTGACTGACCTTCGTGGCCGCCTCGCCATCATTCCCCAAGATCCTGCCATGTTCGAAGGTACTCTTCGTGACAACCTGGATCCTCGTCATGTTCATGATGATACTGAACTGTGGAGCGTACTGGGTGAGTTCGAGGCGGACCTTTATTTTGGTATTCCAGCAAACAGTGACTGACCGGCTTTTAATGTAGACCATGCAAGGTTGAAGGACCATGTTTCCCAGATGGAAGGCCAACTTGATGCTCAGATACAGGAAGGAGGTAAGTTTGCATCCCCAGCACTTGGAAGAGTCGCCTAAGGCAGGTTTCCTAACAATTCCACAGGCTCCAATCTGAGTCAAGGACAGCGTCAGCTGGTGAACCTCGCCCGCGCCCTCTTGACTCCCAGCAATATCCTTGTTCTGGACGAGGCAACTGTGAGATACTTTCGATCTCTCTCATCAATTAACAGTTTCAGCTAACAACAGCGATAGGCTGCCGTTGATGTCGAAACCGATGCACTCCTGCAGCGCACCTTGCGCAGCAGCGTCTTCTCCGATCGAACTATTATTACAATTGCGCACCGCATCAACACTATCATCGACTCAGATCGCATTGTCGTTCTAGACAAGGGGCGAGTGGCTGAGTTCGACACCCCCGCAGAGCTGATCAAACGCGGCGGCAAATTCTACGAGTTGGCCAAGGAGGCCGGTCTGCTTGACAGCGACGGCTCCATCTCACAAGCGTTGTAAAACCCTATCGGTCGCAGCGGTTCCAGGCCCGCGCATTTCCTGTTTATAGCAGGAGATCACTCAGCTAGCCAACCAATCCGACATTGGATGAGCTTCATGCAGTCTTGAATGGCTCGGGGCGCCCGTGGTCTCTATGGTTCCTCGGGCCGCTTGCAGTATGCTCTGGATGTTCATTGCTCACCTTCAATGCTGTCTGCATGGGTCATGCCTGTTGACCCGTTGGTGGCCGCTCCCAAACGCGCTTTGATGGTCCTGGTGTGGCGCGGGTGTGTGTCTGTGCATACCTGCATGTATATGTAACTGAGATAAAAAGTTTTTCATTGCACAGTTCCTGGGCCCCCTGGCAGGGGATAGCAGGTCAAACAAACAGTGGAGAGTGGCTAGAATACTTTGGATTCTTTTATGCAGACTAATAGGATGAGCCTGTGTTTCATGTTTCATGTCAGGATGGTTTGCCTCGAATATGTAGTATCGCGCACATCCGATTGGATTGAGGGCGAACCAGTAGAACGACATAAGTGGCTTTATCATCTAAGATCTACCTAGATATCTCAGGTCGTGACTGTGCATAACACTGGGGCACTTCCAACGTTGTATCTGGACAGTGCAAATCTCGATGAGGATTGCGTTCAGGAGAAACATGAGCACTGGAAGTAGCTGGCTAGACCTTGGAGAGCAGCCGTCAAACGTAATGATGCATAACCGAAATTAAAAAACATCCTGAACAACATGATTATCTGCAGTAGCGCTTGCTACTAAACGTGGCGGTGACATTTTGATATCCCATCAGAGCACTTGGATTGTAGCGGTGAAAGCCCAATGCCAGTTGTCTGCCCGCCATGGGTGTCTGTTCGCAGCACCCGGTCAGCACTTACGAGAATCTATGATTGTACGTGAGGTCTGCTTTAGCGAAGCTACTAGGTAGGTAGCAGGTGAGATTTTAAGATTGTCATTCCGGCATAATGCGAAACGAGCATAATGCAGAGGCCTCGCCACACTCTTCTCTGGTTCAAGTATCACATTAGGGGTTCGGGGGCGAAATCGTTTTTTATTTTATTTTTATTTCTTTGCTATTCAATCGGATACGAGTTACGAGCCACCTCCTTGCTGTCTGCAAAACAGATTCCCCACGCGGCTGTGACTCTATCTGCTTGCACCAACCCCGGAATATATTACCGACCATGGGTTATGTATATCTAAGGGGAAGGAGGCGAAATGGTCTAAAATACTAGGTAGTAACGCTGACCCTGCGATTTGACAGATGGGAAAATGGAGGGGCAACGTCAGATCCCTAAGTACCTATTGCGTGTCAGATTTGAAATCATTGACGCGAAACCGGATATCCCTCGACCACCAAAGTCTCTCGTGGAATGAGGTCTGATCATGATCATGATTGCATCGCACGTCGACGACTGCGGATCATATCTAATTGGCCGCGGACCTGCGTTCAGCAGTCGTTTCAGCTATCATGATTCCAGGCAAGGGATATATGATCTCAAATAGTCGTGATGCATGGCGCGGAAGCGGCAAGCGTTTCCTTAATCTTGTTCAATGGGCCATGGAGCTTCGATGAGCCAATCAGGACGACGAGATCCATGATTCCCAGATCTCGGATACCCTCAAGTTGCGTATCTCGACAAAAACGGCAATGCCTTCAGAGAGCAATGGAGCAGATCGATCTTGCATGGATCTAATTGAAACTGACTTCCGGTCCAGTTGACACACCCGGAGAGCATTTGCCTCGTTCGCCCATAGGTGCGATCTGAAGGTCGAAATGGTCTCGACATTGTATGCAGTGTCATGCTAGCCTGGCTATTATCCACATTCCTTTTTTCTTCGTCGAACTGCCTTTCGACCAAATTGATTATTGTAAGCCTTCCGCCTATGCCCGGATAGTACCCCCGCTTTCGAGCAGATGATCGTACTTCTACATATGTAGGTGCTATGTGTCGGTGGGCATTGTGGACATTGTTTGCCCCAGCAGGTTCTGGTGAGTTACAAATTTCCTCCACTTTCAACGCTACAGCAGCCCAGTGGCTCCTTTGCTGTACAGAAAGGGGGGTTACTCACTGCCCTCCGTATTCCATACGGAAGAGTTTGTCTCTTCCAAAGTAATTAACTAATGACGCATATGAATCCCTCAAAATATGATCTAATGCCGCGCTGCATGGTACTCCGTACCTGCTCCAAAATCGGCAAGTCTGCCCCATAATACCCCTCATGGATCGTCTGGCTGGGCTGTTCCCACTATGCACATGATGTTGTACAGTGATGCCGTGGGTATGAATTCACAGTTGGTTGGGACATGAATATATTTCATACGTTTGGGGCTGTTTTAAACGGTTGATAGAAAACGGTAGAGAGTCCCAGCACTCTGGATGATCTACGCTTGACTGTGATTAAGTGATGAGAACCACTGGAAATAATCAGGTGTGGGTGACTTTTCCGCAAGATAGGATCGATTCAGCTTTGAGAGGGTCAGCCACGGTGGAGATGCCCACAGGATTCGCGCTGAGGAAAATCCTCAGGGAACCGCTCCCCCGAAACGCTCAGGCCCAGTTTGGGAGGAACTGTAATACTCGCAAGGCCATGATCACCGACATAGGAGCGGAGAAAGTCTGCTTGGTCGGAAACGGGGCTTTTCGGGGCTTTTTCCACTCTTCTGTGGTCTTGTCAATCTAGCTGAGTCGCTAGGTCGGAATATGGAGATAACACCTTGCGTCGACGAATTTGAAACCGAGTTAATTTAATGGGGCCCTGGGAGAGAAGCGGATTCTTTTTGCTTGGAATGAGTATATTCATCAACACATTCAACCTCGAAAGTCCACAAATAGTAGTGGGTAATAATGGCTTGCGCCTAGCTATGGGGCTGCCAAAGTACGATGTACAGAGTACGGAGTTGAGATATTATTTGTCATTTCGCATGCCCCAGCCACTGATCAACTTACGTGGAGACTGGAGTTTCCTCCCCGAGCTACGGCGTAGACTAAAAGTGCAAAAGTTCCAGGTCCGTGGAATTGGAAGGTAGGATCGATGGGAGATGGAGGGTCTCGCCAGCTGGTCGGTGAGAGCGCATTTGGCTTCCGAGGCTCGCTAACCGTCGCACTGGATCCCGTATATAGAATCATGTAGACGATCCTCAAAGTAGACAGGCACTTTCCCAGCCACCACTCGATCGGGTCTTCGCACGGTTCTCCGAAGACGATCTTGGGGGTGCTGCTTCGGGGCATTTGTCCGTCTTCGCAGGTGGGAATGGGAGCGGAACCAAGTGGGAATTGATTTGAGAGGGTGACATTGGTCCGCGGCTGAGGGAAGTACGGACACTAGAAACTAGGCTGGCGGGTGAGTTGAATTACTGGGAGCGGGAGATAGACTGTCGCTTGGAGGGAAAAGTGGACATCAGAGTGGGAGGCGTGATGCATGCGATCGCAAGTATCAGGATCCGCTATAGAGTGGATGGTTGAAGAAGAAGCTTCAGAGATGAGGGGCCCGGGGAAGTTTTTAGTTCCTTCGAGAGAGTTTGCACTATCCTCGCAAAGGACTTAGCTCGTTCTCCAGACCGGGAGACATGAGTGCATGATTGGCTCTGGAACACACTTGAGCACGAAGCTCGACGCAAGGACCTCCAGAACAGCTCGAAAGCACCCCGAGAGAATGGACGAGCCAATTCATATATCCATTTTCGGTTGTTCCAGGTAGTTGGGATTTGTTCCCCTTTATTATGTCAACTCCGGGGCTGCTCCACTTGGCGCAGCTGAGTTTCTTGGTAGCTATCCCCCAACCAAGGAACTGGAACGATGGCTCCCTCGGTTCCAGCGAGTTTGATAGACTTCGATCCATGGTTGAGGTTCACCCTACAAAGTACTGTACATTGAGTACATATGTCCATTGAATTGTACCACGTAGTTGACAGTAGTATGCTATCCCTTGCTGATCCATATGACATCCACGTTAGTCACATGAAACAACTTCCAAGCGTTTATCATTTCCGTCTCAGTCTGATGCAAGGGCGGTCTCCTGACTAGTACATTGTACCTATTTCGGGGCCAAGCGAGCCCAGACGAACAATGGGCCTGTGGATCGCGAACAGTGCGCTCGAAAGAAAAATTCCAAACTAGCCAATCCAATCCGACCGGCCGCCCCGAAAGTGCGAACTGTGCAAGGGCCAGGTGTCATGCCCACGCTGCTGGGCCCTGTGCGTACCGAATTTGGGGACTGCGCAGCCACCCGTCAAGGTCAAGATATTGTCGGGACTGAAGAGAATATTGATCGGCCTAGATATTGATGTCTTTGATAAGACAATCTACAGTGGTAATCACTACAATTTTGGCAACTCTGCCGTCTTGCAGCTCATGGTCGACATTCCTTCCACGGAAACCTTTTCCCCCTGCATTATAGCGGAGATAGAGGATTGCCCAACTGCAGTAGGGCTGCCACCGTCCTGTAGGTACAGTCTGGCGGCCCCTCGGGCCGGGCCACAATGGAGAAATAATTAACTGTCGTTTCACCTTGCTTTTTCGCTCGTTTGGGGGCCTTTTCTATCTATCAACTGGGACTTTACACGCATTTGGAATGTATTCAAAGATTATCGAAAGCCACCGGATGCATATTTCTAAGTAAACGGTGACAATATCCAAGTCGGTGACGCTTTTCGGGATTGGCTGCCCTGAATACAAGTAGTGCCGTGATCAGCAATACTATCGCAAAGGCACATACTGTACGAAGTACACTTAGGGATTTCGCTTACGACGCTCTACGGCCTTGACGCTAGTATACGAGTGTCTACGGAGCTGGATGTTGGCCTTGGGTGCCTTGTCCCTAGGCAAGCCTGGGGCGTCGCGTCATGAAACCTCTAGAGTTCAATAATATCACCCGTAGGCAACTATTACGAACTACTCAATTCTGCACATATTCCAAGCAGCTGGGAAATCACGAAACCACTCCATGATCCTCAACTTTGACCCTTCCCTTGGGATAGTGGGACATAGCACTAAACCCAAAGCGTAGTTTGACAGCTTTAGCCTCCCCGGACCGCCATCCCCGACCCGCTTCACCGCGGTGGCTTGCTGGGGCTTGGAGTCTGGACCCGAACCTTCGACTCAGTAGCGAAATTGTACTCCGTACTTCGAGAGTTTGATCGTGAGACCGCTACTGGCCACCAAAGTACGGATGTTACTGTCCTTCTGACCATGAACGCCCTTGAAATAAAGGTACATTACATACTTTCGCTCCGAGACGGGTCCCGGCTTCGGTCCAAACGCCCCGACGCAGCGGCGGATGCTGCATGACGCAATGCCTTGTTTTCTCGGTCCGATCGTGCTCGATCGATGCGCATCATTGATCGATCGTGGTTGCGGCGCTTCGGTTCTGCACAACAACATGCACTAGAGTCTACATGCCTTCTTGTGTGTCCCGACGATTCGCATAGAGTGCTCCGTACGAGAGGTCATACCCTTCATAGGTCCTAGCATTTGATTTCGATACGAAGAGACTTCCGCGAAAGTCTTTTACTGGACGTGGAATAGCTTCCTGCTTTCGACGATCTAGAGGTTGCCTTCCGTACCTTTGTGCGATATCTAGAAGCGTGCTCTCGGTACTGCGTGAACAGACACAGACTTTTGTACGCCGTGGGATCCTACGTATTACCCCTTTCCACATGCTTCTGAAGTCACTTATCTCGATCGATACGAGCCCCCAAGGCGACTGTTGGACCATCGACTTTCGCCGCGAAAGATAGACGCGAAGTATAGCCCTGAAGTAAATTCTGGAAGTACGACCACCCCCTGTGGGTACCGTTTGCTCTTACTTGTTTCTCCCCGTAGCGGTGAACCAACCCAAAAGAACAGCTGTACTCCCTATTCCGTACTTGGAAACATTTTCTCGCGCATTCCAGAAGTACTTGCGCGGGCACAGACATACATGAAGTTCTGTTTGAAAGTGTAGATCACCGAACCCCAACCCCAATCGAGTCAGTCGTGCGGTTTTCTTCAGCCCCCCCGCCCCCATATTCGTTCCCCCCCCTTGTCAGTGCACCCGCTGTCACATATCCGCCGAATCCACGCCTCATTTTGAGGTTCTAGAGGTTTCAGGGTTATTGCACTACCGAGCATCTCCGAGCTAGGTTCTTTTGCTCGATGTAATCGATCTGGGTTACGATGATTTAAATTAATCGTTGCTGACCCTAGGTCATGATGTGTTTGCTTGAAACTAGCGTGTGAGTGCCAAGCGGTCAAACCGGCCCTTTGTCTCACACGTTTAAGAATTCGAGATGCAAGAGCAGGGAACATCCTTCCGTTCCCCGAGGTATTAATAAAGCGTTCATGTTGCGTTCACAGCACGCATACATACGGAGTACATATAGCTGTGTTGCGGCGGTGCCGAAAATAGCTGAGCCACGTTGTGGCGGATGATCGTCTCCTGGTCCAATCAGAAGCTCTCATTTATAGCTGTCAGGTGTTTCTATCTTAGACCCTGGCTGATTCGGTCATTTCAATCCAACAGCGAAAGGGGGGAGGAGTGGGGGCAATTCCCAGTCTAGGCCCCGACACCAAATTTCATTGAATTGATCGGAGTGCCCGTAATGCGTAATTCCAAATGTAACTGGGACTTTTGATTCTGCATCTTACCACCCGATCCCAACATCAAGTTTGATCGAATGCTTTAGACGCTAAGAGAGGCCAGCGGCTAAAATGTCAAAGCAAACAACCCCGGGTGGATTGGGGGGAATTGAAGGAGCGCGCAAACAAAGAAACTGAAAACGCACGAAACGTCAGACGTCAACGTCGCGTCAGTCCAGGTGGAGATGTCAAAATAGCGGAAGCCGTTGGTGCCCTTTAGTGTGACGCCCTCTGGCCAACTAGATGCTCAAGTAGAGTAGTCCGAATTTTGCGAGGCCCTAAAAGAATGACAAATATTTTAGTTGGCTGTAGATCGTTTAGTCCCATGTCATTACTTTGTTTCGTCTATGGTTCGGCGTTGAGCTAAATTTTAACTTGACGGGGCTACGAGTAGGTACGAGGTACGGAGTAATCCGTGGATATTGCTGCCTTCGCGTCATTAGTTGCAGTCAATGAATGAAATAGGCGTCCGATATCGTTAGTGCCGGCGGCATGGCGGGTGCTAGAATGTTAGAAGGTTACAGTAGTAGGCACGCTTCGCCCGAAGACCGATGAGACTGATCAGAATGGATCCTGGAGTTCAAGCGCATTGTACGATTTACAATCTGATCGGGGGTGGTTGTGCATCAAAAACTCTGCGACTTGCATCTTCCCCGATATAGCGTCTAGAAATAGTGGGACTAAAGGGTGTCCCCTTTCCTTCATGATAGTGAACAACAGACGAGCATTGGTCAAACTCCTCCGTAATCCGTAACGGCCGTCAGAATGCCTTCGCTGTTTTGCGCTGTCATCTGCCGTTTAAGCGTCTTGACGTCTTAACGTCTTCTTTGTTCCGGGATTCGGTCTGCGCCTCTGACACTCGCCCAAGAAATGTCATCGTAATCCACCAGTGTTAGTACGGGAGATGTACGCGTTGACAGTAGCTTGGATATCCCGTAGGCTGTCCCTTCCCCCTGGACTCTAGCACAGACCCAGGGGTAATTGGTCGCTTCTGGGCGATCATTGGGCTGTCACAATAGATCTCGGACGTCAAAAGTACCACCACTAACCCACCGTGGGATATTTACTCGAACCATTTTGCGACCGGTTTTCCCCCCCTCCCGGTCAAGTAGATCACGCTGGAGCATCAAACGTCAACCTGACTAATATCTCGATCCGTCTTAGAGCGCTCTTCTGTCTTTTCTTTGACTCGCAGCATGTCGCCCCAAATAGGTAGACTAGAGTTGCACTGTCGGACTAGCCGTACTTTTGATGTTTCTCCCAATTTGACTTATTTGAGATTTGAGGTCTGATCTCAGGGGTTTCGCCTCTACCTCAGCTGAAGGACTCTGAAGCCAGGCACAGATGTGAGTATAAACGGGCTGTTTAAACTTGCCACCCCGGAGTTCCTGTCAGTTGGGAGATCGACGGAATAAAAAAGAAACGGTGATATTCCATCGGCGAGTTATCATCCAGGATCCAGGATGTTGGGCCCTGGCCCGGTCTTGTCCTGATAGGTTCACGATGGAATGGGGAAAGGCTGATTTATCCGCTGGTTGGTCGAGGGTTTAGCGCTAGTTCGGGGCACTGTTTGTTGAGATCCGATCGAACACAAAAGTGGAAAAAGGGCCAGGGAAAAAAAAAGAAAAACCAATGTTACAGAGGATATTAGATTCTTATTTTTACTCCGACCTAAGGCTTGGGGCCAATATAGTTGGAATGGATCATAATATACACGATCCTAGAGCTACATGGTAGTTTAGGCATACTAATTTCCCCCCCAGAGCCCAACCTCAAGGTAACAACGGAAGTTCCGAGAAAGATCTGCGCACTATGTATTATGTAGCATGTATGTGCATTAAGAATAGCACCCACACGGCGTCAAATAGGCCTGTGCACATTCCAACTTGTTTTAGGTGACAGGCGCGAGTGCTCCCATGCTGACGCTTATATTGATTTCGTGGTTCTTTTGAGATTTACGATTTAACCTGACAGGCGCTGGATCGGGAAGAAGGTTGCCTCGTATGTCAATAGTACCTTTTGGGTCTTTGGGTCTCTGGACTGGGACCTTTGACTGAGGGATCTGACCGAGTGTGGGGGGACGATCGATAACCAACGCCACTCTGAACGGGAATAGGGTTAATAAAAAAATGATTTAATGGAATATTGAAAAGGGAAAAAGAAAAAGAAAAGGCTGAGAAAAATGCTCTGGGTTTTAATAATTATTTTTACAAAAAGCGGAATAATAATAATGACACTTAGTACATGCGATCTGCAAATAGTAGAACAGGGATGTTGGATCGGACTAAACTACTGCATGTCCTATCCAAGTGCGCCAATCTCGCTGCATGCACTCGATCAGAGAGTGATCAGGGTTCTAGGATCATCCATGCTCAATCGCTGCTATTCCATCGTCCTTTTGTCGCCGTACGCATTAGGGTCTGGAACTGAAAAGGCTTGCATATCCCTCCCCAAGGATTTATTTTTTTATCCTTTGCCTGGAATTCGAACATCGAAAACTATATCCACTGCTCTTTTTATTTAAAGATCCAACTTGATCCATCTTCGAGATATTTTATTCCCAACTGCCCCAACCCGGCTCGCATTCACTTAAGTGGAGGCTTCCTCTCGTTCCTGCATCCCGGTTACCAACAGTACTTCATACAGTACTTGACTGCAGCTATCCGAGACATCCATCATTCAGACACCTGTACATTGTGATACTTGGAGTGAGTCCATCCCGGCGCCTATCACGGCTTTGTTGAAAAGAGCTTGGAACTCGTTGCCCGCTGGCGTTTGTCCTACCGGTTCCCGCACCGGAGCGGGGAGGGCATATCCGCCATTGGCCTAAGAGCATCGAGGTGGACAGGCGGAACATGTCCGCCAACGGGTATGGGAACTAGCGAACAGTTTGCTGACTGCAAGTGAGCAGAACTAGTATCCAATCGACTGAATTGCAACCCCGCCACTCGAGTCACACTGTCTATAAGAGAAAAGTGTTTCTCAACTGCATTGTCGGATCGCAAGTCCTCTCTCAACTGGCAAATTCATGAGTAATTGTGCCTGAGAGTATAACCCGAGACGATCACGTCGACTTCCTCGTACCTCAGCGCGGTCGAGCAGTCAGATATACCGCCACAATGGTTTACAGCAAACCATACCCCACATCTGGAGCCATGAAGAGGTCTGCTTCGGCTCTGGAGGGACCTCCAGGATGGGACGTTGCTCCTGTATGTCTCCCCACGAAGATCTCCAAGACTCTTATACTGACAACGGGTAGCCAATGATGACCCACTCTCGCTCATCCTTCCGTCCGCCTTATGCTCACTACTCCATGATCTACGTGGACCATGATGGCAAGGTCAAGGTTGACGAGTCAGCCTCTATTCAGGAGCAGAACACAACCATCTTCACCCCGGAGGTTCGCCAAAGCTTCCTCGAAGTCTTGGGCGAGCGCATCGGCTATCACCCTGCTCGTCGTACGTCAATCCTTCTAGGTCCCCGGAATTTCACTGACCTTGTAAAATAGATACAATCGACACTTCCCCCCGCCGGGTAAGACGCCGCAAGGGCGCTGCGCCTGCTTTTGCTAGCTCAGACGACCGCTTGGCCGAGCAAGCTTCTGACAGCGAGGATTTTTCTACTGCATCCGATGAAATGGTTCCTCTCCGCATCGGCGATTCAGCCAGAGTGCAGCACTACTATGAGAGTGCCCTCAAGCACTTCCAGCAGCTTAACTGTCGCATGGTTGCGAAAGCCTTTATTAAATTCATTGAGCCTCGGAAGCAGGTTCGACACCCTTACAACGGCGGCAAGCCCCCTCCAGGATCTGCTCCCGGTACCACTGGTGACCCAGAAAAGACCAAGCCTGAGTGGTGGCCCCCAGGTGTCATGCACAAGGAGCCTGACCACCTGCGCAAAGAGTGTAAGTTATACACCAATCATGCCTGCCGCTCTGGTCGCTAATACCTCATCACAGTCCGCATTGAGCTTTTGATCCACATCATTCGCAAGTTGGGCTATATTCAAGTTACTGCCGATAAGCTTAAGGAAGTCGCTGGCGACACCAAGCGTAGCTTGAAGCACCCATCTCACGTCGAGATCATCTACGAGATCCTCCGAGTTCGCAAGATGGAAGAGCGCTTCGAGCGCGGCGAAGTCGATTCAAACATGGTTGTTTACACAATGAACCGCGGGCCTAGCCCCAAGGGTGACGAGGAGGATGACTCTGTTGACGCGCCCTCAATTCACATCGAGGAGCCCGACCACACCAGCCAAGGACTGATGACCCCCATGTCCTCTGTCGAGCAACATGTTGCTGCTTCTCTCACCACACCAGTTGAGACCATCCCCTCAGCACGCTCACTCTCAGGTGGCTACCCTATGCCTGAGCCTCTTAAATTTGAAACCACATCGCGCCAGGACTGCCCCTACTATGCCACCCCCCCTCAATACACCGACTCCTTCTCCCAGCCTATGCTGAGTACTCCTGTCACAGCAGAGATGATCAGCCCCCACGATGTCTCTGTCTTTGACTACTCCTCTCAAAACTCCTTCACCTCATCCTCTTCTGACCAACGCGGGGCGGGCCACTACGACCCCTGGACCAACCCATCCTTCCGCTCAAACATCTTCGGCTCTGTTGACTACGCACCTGCCACCAGCCAAGCCATGTCACAGCCCACAATGGGCTACCCTATGCCCATGGCTCCTGGCCTGCACGACATGCACGCCCCCATTGACCGATCCCTACCATACCGCACGGGATCTCTCAGCCAACCTCACCCTCATGGCATGCCTCTATCTCACCACGCTTAGATTGCCAATGGCCGGGCTGGTTCCCGATTAGCATGTGGATGAATGATGTGGCAGTGATGGTTGTATTAACGAACATGCATGACTGATGGCTCTGGAACAAACCAAGCGCTTGTTGCACGGCTTCGTCAATGGAGTTACTCTCTTCGGTTTCTTGGGGGTTGCAAAATGATGGTGTCTGAGGGTTTTGCCCTGGTGCGGGTACAGATGGGTTCTGTTCTGATCTTTTATTTCCTCTTCTCTTTTGGATATATTCTGGGTGTTTCATCTCTTTGTCTTTTCCGGTATTTTGGATTTGCTTCTTGTGCATTGTCTTCTTTGCCCGCAACATTTTTTTTATTCTTCTTCTTTCATGGCGCGGGCCTTTCTTTGGTATATCCTTCTCTTTGCTTTGAATCTTGTTTTTGTTCGCTGTGCATATAGGTTTCCCATTTGGACCCCGCGGGGCTGTTGATAAACGAGCATTGGTAGATACTTCAAAAAAATTATACGCCGTTCATAATATGACTTGATTTACATCCGACTCCAGTCTTACTGTTGACATCGATGGATTATCGATGAACTTTGTCTATAAGCAACATCTCCATAGGCCCTGTGCTCCGTTGATGCAGCTTGGTGGGCGAGAGTATTCATCATTTCACCCATTTTTGCACTCTGGTGCTGCCAGTGTTCTGTCTCAGGACCTGATGTAGTAAGTAAAAGACACTAAGGTTCCTAGGGGATGTCGTTTCCAGGGTGTTGAACGCAATTCAAGCTACCTAGAGTGTCTCCAGTAGCCAGCATTGTCTGAGCTGGTATAGCTGAGGACCGACGGCTCCCCGGTCAGCGATAGACAGTGTTCAAGTAGAGAGCTTTGTACTCCATGCTCCGTTGAGCCCAACGGCCAATGAGACGCCAAGACTCGGACCCGCGCGCTTGGTCAGCGGAAGCGGAGCCCGGCACCTTCAGCTTGGAGCTTTGTGACTGCGGAACATCATCATTCTCTTCAATCGCTTAGCGGCGTGTGCATCTATTCCTGTTCGATGCTCACGCAGGTGGTTTCGAGCCGCTGATACACGGCTTTCAATCGGTTTACCCACGATCCGGCGTCAACCTTGGCGAACCCCAACACGACTCGCCAACACGACACTCATTGACCGAGGGAGTTATCGCCAGCGGGTCTGCAAAGCAGGTCTCTCGTCGCAGCCAAACGAATAGTCCGCTCAATGACAGGTAGGCAATCCTAATACCAGCTCCGCTCGAGTCGCTCGCTTTGTTCGCCGCGCGTTCTTTGTGACATTTCTTTCACGGGCTATTGGACCAGCGCGCTTGTGTCCAAAAGGCCCACGACGACTTTGATATAATGACATGGGCTGACCTTTGTGTTGTCGCCTCGGCGTATCGACTCCAGAAAACAGTACTTTCAGCATTCAAGTCCTCAGCATAACCCGGTCCCGACGATCATTCTTTGAGATCATCCATATCCAATCGCATCGAGCAGGAAACAACACTGGCTAGAGTTTGGATTGCGATAAGTTGCTGCTAGAGGCAGTGGCCTATTCCAGTCCTGACGCTTTTAGCGTACAGCATGGCAAGCCCGTTTAATCCTTTTGCTGCGGCCCGCGGCCAACGCGGAGGGGCGCAAGGCGCGCAAGGTTCAACAGGGCGTGGAAGAGGAACAACGGCGGGATATTCATCAACGTTTGCGCCAAGGGGATCGAGTGCGCCGCGGGCGGGGCGGGCTCGTGGCCGTGGAAGAGGGTCGGCGACATGGACTGCTCGGGGACGGGGGCGTGGGGCTGCACATGGCACTCAACACGGAGCGCATCAAAACGCGGAAGGAATAAAAGCGAATGGGGAACAATCGCCGTTTGCGCAAAGTCAGAAACCAGTCGCTTCGCCTTTTGGAGCGCAGCCTACCCCGTCTCCTTTCTCCAAACCACCAAACGGGGCTCCAACTTCAACCTTTGCCAAACCCTTCACCAAACCTACACCCGCCAACCCTTTCAATCAACCTGCCAAAAACATGGCCCATCAAAGTCCTGTTACCATGGTACCTCAAGGCCCTGTGCCCGTGGAGGATGCCTCTACTTTGAACAGCTACCAAGAACGTTATGATCAAGTCAGTCAACCCAATCGTGAATACGGTCCACATCGCTTTGTACGAAGAGCATTCTAATCTTTCCTCAGCTTAAAATTGATCGTGCAGCTCAACGCCAGCAAGCGATCAAAGACGGTCAGATGGCGGACCCAAACCAGCCGACCTCTTTGAACCAGGCCATTACACCTGTGGGCACATGCACCAGTATGTGCCCCGAGTTTGAGAGCGTGGAGCGTATTGTACAAAAGATGGTCGACAAGTGCGAAAAGGTAAATATAGCCTTGATTATTACGTCTGCATCAGACTAACATACGATCTCCAGTACCTGCATCCATCAACCAACCAACTCCAAAACATGGAAACTAAGATGTTGAAACGCTTCCGACGCTCTGCAGCTGGATATGACGAGCAATTGCCTTCTGACATCCGGACCCCAGACACGCTTCTGCAGACCATGAACTACCTCATGCGTTACGTCCTCGACGGAAAGGAACCTTTGGCCATTGTCCACAAGTTTGTTTGGGACCGGACGCGCTCCATTCGGAATGATTTCTCGGTGCAGCAACTTACGCAGGAGGCAGATGTGAAGGTTGCAGTGACTTGCCTCGAACGAATTGCGCGATTCCACATCGTTTCGTTGCATCTGCTTTCGAGTCCTGAAAATTCCGAGCCGTTTGACCGTCACCAAGAGCGAGAGCAGCTCAACAATACCATGTTGTCTCTCATGTACTACTATGACGACAATCGAGGCCGCATTCAGTTCGCCAACGAGGCCGAGTTCCGTGCCTACTACATCTTGTTCTCTATTCATGATCAACGACCTGATCTCGAAGCTCGTGTCCAGAAGTGGCCTCCTGACCTTCTCGCCTCTCCCCGGGTGCAGGTGGCTTTGGAGCTTTTCGCTGCCGCTGGTAACACTTGGGAGTCTCAAGGCGCGCTGGATGCTCGCCGGCCTAATGCTGTCGCCCAAGGGTTCTACACTCGGTTCTTCAACATCATCAATTCCAAAAGCGTGTCTTATCTCATGGCTTGTGTCGCTGAGGTCTACTTCAACCACATTCGCCAGACAGCCATCCGTTCAATTTGGAAAGCCTACTGCCGGACGCCCCAGTCCCAGCAATCCAAGAACGACCAATGGACCGTTGGGGAATTGACCAGCGTTTTGCTTTTCGATGATGATCAGCAGACCATCGAATTCTGCAATTCTCAAGACCTGCAGTTTGCAGAGAATGATCAAGGTAGCATTTACCTCGACTGGGGTGATCGCCACGTTGACTCTGTGGGTAAGTGATTGTTTTGCAGACTTTGCATTCTCAATTAGTCCTAAGTCTTATTTGTTCTACCTCACGCAACCGTCGTCTTGACCATCCCATGCGCTTTCGCATCATCCTGCCCCAGTCTGCTAACTTTTTACCAGAATTCTCTCCCTCGACCGATCACTCTTTCTCTGAAACCTACGTCGAATCGAAGCGCGCAGGACGCAATCTTGTGGCCATCATACTTGGAATGTCCATCAACCAAGCCGCCTCTATGGGCATGATCGACCGCACCAAGGTCCCGGCACGAAGAATGGGTCCGTCCCAGAATGGTTCAGCGGATGACTATCAGAGTTCAGATTCTATGGTTGATGAATCACCAATCGAACTCGCCGAAAATGCATCTCAAAAGCCTGACCAGTCTATATCGACAAGCTTCGCTTCTCCCTTTCAGGGACTCGGGGGCGGTTCCCAAACTGGAAGCATATTTTCTGCCCCGTCTGCCGAATTCAAAACCAGCAACCCGTTCGCTCAACAACCCGATCCTGCTGCGGCCCAGTCGTTGGGAAACCCATTCACAAAGCCAGCAGAGGCTAACAAGACCGCGACCGCTCCTGTCACCGAGGGCGTGGTGAGCTCGCCATTCAACCAAATCCCATCTCAACCTGCCCCCCCAAAGGAAAAGGCTTTCTTCGGCTTCTCAAATCCTTTTGCTAATAAGGCATCATCAACCACCTCAAACATCTTCGCGCCCCAACCACCTACACTTCCTCAAACGGAGACGCCCCAACCGGCTACAGCTACGTCGTCTACCCTCTTTTCATCCACCAGCTCCAACGCCCCGTCCATTTTTCCAAAACCAGCCACAACCTCTAGTACCAACTTTTTCTGTCAACCTTCTTCCCCGTTCTCATTCGCCAATCCGTTAGAAGCAACCCGGAAGACAGATGCTTCCACAGAGGCAACTCCGGCAGTCTCCTCGCCCTTTGCATCAAACAGTCCACCGCTCAATCCCGCGGCGTCCACACTTTTCAAGCCTTTCAGCGCACCGCCAGCTCCTTCGGAAGCTAAAAATCCCTTTGAGGGACTTTCTTCCTTTGCTTCGGGCAGCTCGACTACATCTTCTGCTTTCCCTACCTTATCAAAGGCATCTGAATCGAATCAGTCGACCGAGTCAGCTGAAGTGACCGCTTCCGCACCATCCGCCTTATTCAAGTCTGATAGTGCCTCCAAAGACTCGTCAACGACGTCCAAGAATCCGTTTGGCTTTTCGCAGCAGTCATTCCCCGCTGTAACTCCTGCAAATCCTACGCCTTTCGCTGCTCCTCCAGGGGCTTCGTCCCTGTTCTCTTTCACTAAAGCCCCCGAGGCCACCGAAGAGCCAAGTGCAATCAAACTAGAAGAGAAGAAGGCAGAGCCGTTTTCATTTGCGCCCGCTCAGAACCAAACTCCAGCGAAAGATTCAATATTTGCTCTCCCAAACGCACCGGAACCGAGCAAAGAACCCGAGACCTCTGCCCCCACCGAACCGGCACCCGCGAAGCAGCCTTTTGTCTTCGCGCCCCCACCAACGGAAAATGTACAGAAGAAGGCTGAGCCATTCACGTTTCCATCGACCAATACTCCATTCGCGGCAAAGGATTCTCTCTTTGCGAAGCCCAAAGCCGAAGAGCCCAGCGAGGAACCCCAAAGCTCAGATCCCGCTGTCACGGCATCTGAGAAGCAGCCTGTTAGCTTTTCTCAGCCATCGTTCAAACCAGCTCAGGGTGAAACCTCCTCTTTCAGGAGTTCTGCGCCAGCACAGGTCCCAGCTCCAAGACCCCTGCAACCCGAAGAGTCGGCTTCTGTGTCAGCGCCTGAGCCAGCTACGGTTCCTCCAGCCAGTCGGTCTGTTTCAGGCACTCGCCCTCCAGCTTACTCGCCGCCTCGGACTCTCTTCGAAGCCCTTCGACAGCCAAAGATCTTCGACGCCAAATCGTCTACCTACTCACCCTTCCAACCGCCTGTCAATCAATCGCCTCTGTTTCAGGATATGACCCCTGCTGTGGGATCTGACCAGCAAAACTCACTGAAGCGTCAACATGACTCCACCAGTGCTGATACCTCTCAGCACCAGATGCGGTCGTCGATAAAGGGAAGTAGCGCTGCTGCCCCATCTGATCAATCGTTGCGACGCTCCGTTCATTTCGAAGAAACTCGTGAGAACCAGCCATCCTCTTCAAAGAAGCCCCGAGTGTCTTCCGTGCGCAAGAGCTCCGACACTCCCCAGAAGAAGCGACAAATGGATGAAGAAAGCAAAAACCCGAACGAGGAGCAAGGCTCGAGCTCTAAGCTAGCCAAATTCTCTGTCTCCGATGAACACACTCCATTCAAGTTCTCTGTGTACGACGCCGAGAACCGTCAAGTCCCAAAGTTGCCAATTCTGGAGAAGCTCGAACAGAAATTAGCCGAGGTCAAAACCCTCTGCGAGCCCAAGCCCATGACCAAGGAGCAACTGGAGTACGTCGAGCAGGAGAGACTGCGTCGTGCTCGCGAAGTCGACCAAGATGAAATCGCCCTTTCCCGCGCCCGAATCCTAGCTCAACAACTCAAAGACGGCCCTGGAATTTTCGACGGCTGGACTGGTCCCGTCCGCAAGCCCTGGGATGATCCCAACTGGAACCCCGCGGCCCGCATTCTGGAAAAGTATCGATCCCGAATTCCCGCCCAACTCCCTTCTAGGCCCTTACCACCGAAGCTAATCTTGACCCACTCCTCCAGTGGCCGACCCCAGGTTTCGTACGCACCCGATACCCCTCTACGACCAATGTCACGTACTGAGCGACGCATTCGATACACCGGCGCCCATGGCTTGGCCCATGTGCCATTGGACTTCCAGCGCGGACGGAGAGCGGAAACGAGTATGAGTTCCCGTCAGCAGAAGACCTCTCAGGAGGGCAATGAACGAAAGGATGGTGAGAAGGATGGGCCCTCTGAGAGTAGCTAGAAAAAGGCTGCCGGCCCTGATTGATCTCACGTTTGCTGAGATCGTAGCCTCGGATTTACCTAGGCTATTCATGTATGCATATTGTGGAGTTCTTGAAACTTGTTGTTCATACAGCGAATACTTTTTCTTCTTCATTTGGCCTTGCGGTATCCAAAGTGGAGCTTACTAGTAGTTCGTAAATCATAGGCGATCTACGGAGTACGAGAGATCAACATTGGAATGATGTTGTCATAAACGGTGGAGTTCAAGGAAAACACGAACGTCGCGCGCAAGGAAAAGTGGGTACTGACGTCGCGTCGCATATCGCACTCTGTTTGTATAGCCTCGATTTCACCTCCCTTCACTTCGAATTCATCTTTGGATTTTCCTTCAGCTACAAACCTCGGAAATCAGTTGGTCAAGATATCAACACCCAGTGCCCGTCGCCACTACGTCATAACTGAGCATTAAAGACACGCGACGCGACAGTTCGCGATTTGACACCATGCCTAAACGAATGTCAACAGAGGCAGGCATTTCCAAGAATGCCCGCTCCTAATCATGCAAGAGGCCAAATGTGCTTGCTTTGGAAAAGGCGATGGAGGAACAGCAAGCGCAGAACGGCGAAAGCCCTCCAACACGCGCCAAGGGAAATACCACTGCGAACCTTGATGACAAGCAAGACAAACAGCTAGTCAAATGGGTCCGCCGAGTAAAGGAGCTGTCTGCCATCCCGAACATTACTCAAATCACGACGAGCGCAAACCAGATCCTCGTCGCCAGCGGATCTGAGGCATCCATCAGCAAGGCCTGGATCAACAAATTTATCAAGCGCCTTCCAAGTACTCTAGCACCATCCAAAGTCCGGGGAAGGCAAAAGACGCGTCTTGAGATGTCCGACATCCCCACAATCAATGCGTGGTACGAGCGTTTGCAGACTAAATCGGCGGGAATCGCCCCTGCCAACATCTACAACTTTGACGAATCCAACTGGACGATTGGAGACGGCAACAGAACCGTTTGGATGTTCACGGACAGTGCGCCACCCATGATTGATTTCTCGACACTCCCCAGACGCTACTGCGAATGGGTCACCGCCATCGAATGTGTTGCCGCCGACGGCTGGAAAGCAGAACCATACCTCATCATCCAGGGCGCGTGTCACCTTGACGAATGGTTCCAACAGCCTGGATACTCCGACGAAGCCGTCTTGAATCTGACTCCAACCGGCCGACCCACCCCGAACGCTGCGATGGACTGGCTACGAGCCTTTAATGAACAAACCAAAGACCGCGTCGAGGAGGGCCAATCTCGTCTCCTCCTTTTCAGAGGCGAGCCGAATTTCTTGACCCTCAACTTCATCCAATTCTGTGATGAGAACTCCATCATTCCGTTCTGCTTCCCCCCGAAGATGGGTAATCTCATGCAGCCTTTCACTAAGGAGTCATTCGAGGAGTTCAAGGATTGGTGGCACAAACGAGTTAGGGGTTTCTATCACGACAAAAGAATGACACCCGACTCTGAGAAGACAATATTCGTGCAGGGCTACCCGGAAGCCCGTACGAAGCATTTGACTCCCGAGCTCATCACGACGGCCTTTGCTGATCGGGGAATTGTCCCGTTGAATTTGTCGAAGATGGTTGAAAAGGTCAAGTGATGCCCTGGCCACGGGCTTACATTGTGTACATGCGTCGAATGAGTCTACATAATATTATCAGCTGTGAATTTGAACTGTTGACATATAGCTCCAAAATTATCAATGCAATCTTGCTAAATCATATTCAATGTGGTCCCCTCAGGTGCAAAATCACCGGAGTATATCGAGTAGCCGGCGTACTAACACATCTTGTGACCTTGGACTCTGGAAACTTCCAAGGTTTGGAAGCCACCTTTGACTTGGGGGATGTCCATGCATAACACCTTTGAAGCAGGTGTGTGGGGGTTTCCCGGGTGACTACCTACCTAGGTATAGATACCTATGTGCTTGGGCCTCTTAAGCATCGAGCGTGAAAATTCATGGGTATAGAGGGCTAAGAGTTACCTACCCGAATAGGTACAGTTGGACAGCACGCGGGTATTAAATGACAAGTATTGTCTCCCGAGGTCTTGTCTCTTGGTTGGATAAGTCCCATTAACAGTGAGTTCTTGTTTTCAGTGAGGTAGTATGCCAGTCAAGGAGAGTGCAAATAAGATGGAGGGCCGAGAGGCTGCTCACCTGAGCAGCTTTGGGAAGAGAGGTCACTTGAGAACCCGAGATAACGATGATGGTTCTGGCCAGGGAGCAAAGAAGCGAGGCGTCAAGGTACGAGCCCAGGTGCCAATGTCAGGGGCTACACGCTTGTATCCCAGGCTGTGTCACTCTGGTGTCTCCTTGAGAAGTAGACTGAAGTACCTGAGCAGCACACTCGTTTTTAGATATGGATGTCCACGGGTAGAGGAAGTACAGTTGACGCGAGTGGGGGCGACAAATAGGGCGAGATCACAGTCAGACCAATTTTGGGTTTGTATCTGCCTTGATATTTTCTTTGTTTCGTAGCCAAAACCCCTCCAAACGATATGATTTACCAAGCCTTGGAATCAGACTAAAGTGCCTTTCATGTCCACCATCTAGCCGTGGAACTTCCCACTTGTAACAAGGTACTCCGTTTAGCCAGCATGAAACAACACGAACCAGTCTTTTCACATAGTTCTAGCAGAATGAGAGCCCAGCGTATGATTGGCAAGTATTACCGACCTGTCTAGCCGCCACAACTTGGAAGATGACTAGGCACGTCGCCGCCGACGAGAGAGGCGTCAGCCTCGAGCGGTTGCCTGCACTGCAGGCTACCCAGACCAATTAGAAAAGCAACCGGCAACTTGAATACCCGACAGCTTGAAACTCGGCAGATAATACCAAATCACTACTCGTATTGCCTCGTCTTTCTGCTATTGCTGGGTGTGGATTTCCTGCATGCGGGTGGACCTGACATACATTGGAGAATTGTTCCATGAAATTTATGGTCATGTTCTCGGAAGTGTAACCTTGAAACATCTGAGACTTTTATGTCAAAAAGCTTGCTGGCTATAGAGAATCAGGCGTAATATTCATAGGGAAGTGTTAAATCCTGAGTACTCCGTACATCGGTCGGCCAGTCACAAAACCTTCTGAAGGTGCAACATAGTCTCATTTTTAGCATCTGGGTCATCTGTCTTACAATCCAAAATCGGCTGGCAAGTAATTGAATACTAGGTGCTAAACCTTGAAGCATATTTCAGCAAACAGAGTTGCAGATGGTCGGCATCACCGTCTTCAGCGCCTCCTTCCGGGATTCTGTTCGGTAGCAATCTTTCACTAGCCACCAGAAGAATTTCATATAAACTCCGAATATACACAAGATCTAAAACCGGTCACAAGCTCGATCAAACCAGGCTGGGGAGCGGTGAGCTTAGGAATGTAGGGTGGATAAGTGTACGGAGTATATCGTCCGACATTATGGCGATCTCCTCTGCAAGTCTGTCCAAGTCAAACCCCACTGGTCGCCACAAAGGTATCATGTGCAGCAAATCCATGTGATGGAGGGCTCGCCCTTGATGACATATAGACGAAGATCCTCCAGATCGACACACTCTTCAGATAAAAAGCTCATATCATACCCTCATGTTGGCATGGAGCAGTTGAGGTCTCATGATCCCCTTCTTCCCATGCAGAGCACTCAGACAAAAGAGATGCCCCGATGCAACCCCAGTGGGAGAAGAGACACTGGGAAATCCTAATCTCAGACGATTAGTCTGAAACATGTGATTGTCTCCCCCCGCTCGTGGATGGGAGGTAGACAGGACCCAAGCTGGATGTCGAAGAGACCGTTAGATCATACTCCCGACCAGCACAACCTCCTCTGTACTCCATGTATCATGTAGTGATGCGCGACTTTGTTTCCCCTACCGCTGCGCCGGGAGGGATGCTGTACTCCCACATCCAGGGTAATCCCATACATCCATTGAGACACTAGTGCGGCTAGCTCGATTACGTGCAGGAGACTAGGACGGGGGTCGTCCGGATCAACCGCAAAATTGGGCAGTGTTATCCAGTTAGGGCAGCTTTCTGCATGCTCAGGGCCTTTAGTGAAGCTCGTTGCAATCCCCGACGGTCCGATCCCCCCTCTGTAGTGGGCGAGAAAGACCCGTGATTGGCCGATTTCCTGGCCTGGCACGTGATCCGGGATCACCCCTCCCCGGAGGCCAACAGCCAATCAGAAGGCCGAGATCGGGGGGTGCAGCGGAGGGGGCACGGGATGGCTGCACATGACTCGCAAGAAGAGATGGAGAGGATCATCGTCCAGGGCCATTTCACGGGCATTTCACTGGGTTATCTTCACTTCGTTCCTGCTTTCTTCCGTCCTGTTGACAGTTTTAAGATCTAGAATTGCTGACCTAAGACGTGTCAGGTGACCTGCGCTTCTGGTCACTGCGGGCACCCGGACCCGCAACTCCTCTTCTCCTCGCCACGTGAGCAGTCCATCTCGACTTACTCGCGCCTTTACATCTTCCAAGGATACACGTTTTGGTAAATTTACTGTACGGTAGATTTTCCGATCGTTGACCCGTCTCGCCATCCACCCCGTCAATTTTGCCAACATTCCCATTTCGGTGTTATCAATTTCAAGATTCGGGTTTCGCAGACAACGTGACCTGCGTCTTGTTGTCGGCAGGCAGGTGACTTCCTGTCAGGTGATAGAGAGATCATCCCAAGGTACGGCTCCATCCAAATCCTATCTCCATCTATATCCAGCCCCATGCCCTTGCACGTCGCGTCGAGATGCTCATCGCGAGTGGTGACCTTCGCAACGCTGCCCCTGGGTGGCCGCTGCAGCCCATCGTGACGCGTGAATGATGTACTCACCTCCGCGGATGCGATGGGCCTCCACGCCATCTGCCATCGCAGACAGCTTGCCCTCTGTAGACCCTCCCCCTCCAGACATCATCGGTGATGGCCGGATCCCATGCGACCGGCCGTCCCGAAGTGTCTTGCAGGCGCGTCGGATTCACGCGTCTGTTTACTTCGCGGGGTGTCCACTGATCTGCCCGAGAACGGCTTGATCTGTCAGGGACCGACTCCTCTCAGATTGCTCTGAGATTCCCCTCTCACTCCGAGCACATACTCCCCGAGACCTGTTTCACTTACCCGCCCTCTGGCAACCTCCCTGACTAACCATTGCTACGTGTAGGACAATTGCCTTTGGCGCATGTCTAATCCCACAATGAATAGCCCCGATGATGGTTCGCACAAGCGCAAGAGAACTGCCTCGGAGGATCTAGGGCCAGATCCCCAGCGTCTCAACCGCTCTTCTCACGGCAGCAACGGCAGCATGGGAGACAACCAACACAACTTCGGCCACAGTCTGGGCAACTATGATCACGGACTTCCTAACACCGGAGCCGAATTGAACATTGATCAACAGATCCTGCAACACGTCGGTCCTCAGAACGGCCTGTCTGACGATAATGCTTTAACCGCCAATGCCAAAGCCGCTCTGGCGGCCCACACCCCTCAACACAAGTACCCCCCTCCTCCCGATGCCGGCTTCGACGCCAGCAATCTCACCCAAGGACTATCCTTTGGCGATGAGATGAACCAAACTCCTATGGGTGGTGGCCACAACCACAACTCCACCGCCGCTGCGGTCTATGCCGCGCGTGAGGCCCAAAGCATGAACCAGAAGCCCACCGTTGGCTCCCCTGAGTGGCACCAGATCCGCAAGAACAACCACAAAGAAGGTAGGCATCCTTTGAGACCAAGGCCACTTACGCTTACTGACCCTGTCCAATAGTGGAGCGTCGACGTCGTGAAGCCATCAACGAGGGAATTAACCAGATCGCCCGTCTCGTGCCAAACTGCGATAAGAACAAGGGCGCGATACTCCAACGCGCCATCGAATACATCCTTCAGCTCCAGGAAGACAAGAAGAACGTCGAAGAGCAGTTCGAAAAGCACAGTCTCACAACGAACCACGCCATCAACGAGCTCGGCGGTTCCTGTCAAAAACTGAAGGGCGAGATCGGCCGACGCAACGGAATTGCTCTGAAGTGGCTGACCCGTTGCCGGGACGCGGGCCTAGAGTTCGATGACTATGAAGAGTCAAAGCAGCTAGAGACACTGGAGATCGAATAGGGTACTCTTCTGCATGTGTTACGACTATTGCGTTCCGGAGGTCAAGACTTGAACATACCCTCATTTCTGTTTTATGTTATTTGATTCCTTTCCAACCTGTTCTCTGCCTTTTATGGATCTCTCCCATTCTGCGTTACTCTACCATGGGCCTATCATCATCTGTCAGGGGTATGCTTTGGCCCCTATGACGTGGGCTTCGTGACTTCTTTGCGCAACCTTTGCGCCTTTTCTATTTCTCCTTCGGCCTTTATTTCTTCCTGGTGCTCACAGATTTGCGGTTTGTTTTGTACGCTACGCGCGGTTTCATCTTCATTAATAGGCGAACGTATGGCTGGGATGGGTTTGGAACGGAGCAGTGGGTTAATATGAATTTCCATTACATCGTGTGATCCTCGTATGTACTATGTCAGACATGAGTAGATCGATGCATGCATGATTGGTCAGGGCCTTGAAACGCCAAAGACCTCGGGATACGTGATCGGGGCTTAGATCTACCCCTCTATGATGTAAACATCTCCCTCGACGCTTATCTATCTCACCTTCCCTTCCCCAAGACTTCTATCTTCACTTTTCTACACATTCACCATGCCTACTTACCTTGTACGTTGCTCCAGCTGATTCCCTTCATCTTGCTCACCATCCCAGGTTACCGCTAAGCCAGACGCCACCCCCGAGCAGGTCGATGCGTGGGTATAATACTTCTTCGCCCTGGAGCCTCCGTTAACCCAGCCTTAGTGTCAAACAGCACGCCAAGTCCCAGGGTGGTGAAATCAAACATGAATACACTCTGATCAAGGGCTTCTCGTGAGTCTGCTGCTCCCACTCCGTTGTCCACGGCTAATACCTTGCAGCGTCGCTTTCCCATCGGACAGTATCACCACCCTCGAGTCCCACGAGCACGTCGGAAATGTCGAGCTTGACCAGGAGGCCAAGACCCAGTAATACCTCGGCGGCCAGATAGGACTGCATGGTGGAGAGGGCAACTTGCATTCACCTTGATCTTAGATCTCTGGTCAAGATACCCGTTAGCTTTGATACTTGTATCGATCTATAGACAACCTGGATATTCAACTTTCGCATCCTTGTTTTGTAAATCAGGGCTTAAGGCCGGTAAAAACGTATATCTACTGACTGAGAGCTCGCGCAGTAATTATTCATGAATGCTCAAGTGCGCAAGAGGGAGCCACACAGGCAACCAAGGTCCCCCAAACCTAGAGCGCCTTCATCCCGCCGGGCGGGATACCCCCGGGGCTCTGGGGCCCGGGCTATGTAGGCGACTGCTGACATTAGGCTTAACCTCGTCCAATGACGGTGTGCACGGTATCCCGCCAGACCCTTCATCCCGCCCGGAGTATATCCAGTGGACATGACAAAGATGGTCAAACTTCAATGACAGCATGGATTTATAATTCTCATCCAGTCCGTAATATTTAAGAAATTCCTTCTCTCTTGTCGGACATACCTCTCCGCAGAAAGAATCATATGATCTGAAGTTCTACCTCAAAATGCCTTTCGCCAAGACCAACGACGGACACGAAATCTACTATGAGCAACACGGGACCAACGGGCCTTTGTTAGTGTTGGTTTCCGGCTATTTTGGCATTACCAACAACTGGGAACCTCTCATCAGCAAGCTGAAATCCGACCATCAGCTCATTGCCTTCGACAACCGAGGATACGGGCGCTCATCCAAGCCAGAGTCTCCCGCTGCCTATAGCATTCCTCGCCATGCCGAAGATCTCGGCGCCGTTCTGAAATCAGCGAACGTGAACAGCAAGGTCATTCTCGTGACACATTCCATGGGAGGAAACATTGCCTCGGCCTTCACTCTCTCGAACCCTGACCTTGTTTCCGGCATCATCAGTTCCGGTGTTTACTACGACGGAAAGTTCTTGAGAGATGTAGGGATTACTGCGGATATGCTTGTATCCAATGCCGAGCTTCCATCTCGAGCCGTTGCCTTTTATGTCAAGATGGGCCTCGACCCTAGCTTTGCAATTGAGGCTGCTCACTGGCCAGCCTACGCTCGTCGAAACAACGCACTAGCTCTCCTCGAATATGAAATTGGTGATGGATATGCTAAGATCAAGGTTCCTGCCTTGATGGTTCAAGGTGCAGAGGATAACATCAACAATATCGAGAAGTTTGTGCAGCCAATTGCAGACGCAATGCCTAGCTGCAGGATTCAGGTTCTGAAGGGTGTCAACCATTTCCCTCTTACTGAGGCTGTTGATGAATTTTACAGCTTGATTGTTGGATTCGTCAAATCTTTGTAGACACAAGCTGCATCAATTGATGGCTCGAGATGTACATAATGTCAGCAACTAAGAGAAAGCGCTCAATAAGGAGCCAAACAGGCAACCAAGGTCCCCGGGGCAAACCTAGAGCGCCTTCATCCCGCCGACACGGCCCCGGGGACTGGGGAGTATAGGTAGTGGATATGACAAAGACGGTGCGTCAAACTTGAACGACGGCAATATGGATTTATAATTCTCATCCAGCCCTGGAGAGACATAATATACCTCGCTATCGCTAACCATGAAGCTATTCCTAACCCCCTTTTTTAGGTAGCAATAGCGAGGTGTATTATACCTAAAAAGGGGGGTCAAAAAGAAAAAAAGTTGGGAATAGTTTTATAGGTACTAGTGACAGCCCTGGAGTGAGGTATATTATGCCTAGAAGAGGAGTGGGAATAGCTTGAATACCTATTCACCTTGAGGAACTGTTTGCTTCCAAGGGTGCAATTAATGCGAGGTACGGAGTAGGGTTTCGTGACGCTGCTTTCAGTGTTTCAAATGCATCAACCATCATTCAGCTAGCCACGACCCCTCATATGTCGAGACTACCCAGGTGATTGATTACCTGGCACCACAACAACCCCGGTCAAAACACGAAACTAGTCTACCCTTACCGTCACGGACGACCTATGCCAACAGCGCAAGAGAGAATAATCCTCGCTCACTATAGTCTATGAGTCACGCCTCACCCGCAATATGAACATATCAGTCTGCCCTGGCAAGTTCTCCTCTCTACCGACCCCAAATAGCGTATTCGGACCATAGCCGATTCCATATCCCACCTTTTGCGTTATGATGGAGTGGAAGAACACAACAAATCGCCCTCTGGGAGTCAGCGAGGCAGTTGAGAGACTGAGAAAGTCACAGACGTCAACAAAGTGCGGGTCTGCCGAAAATGCAAAAGAACCGAGAACCGATACCGTGAGAGTCGGGAGTGTGACTCGGGGAGGACGACTTTTCATGGGGCGAGATTACTGTTGGAAAGAATGACTGGCGTTACTGGGGTGTCTATGATGGTCATGCGTAAGTCAAATCAACATAACGCTTTCATTTGGATGATACCGAGAATTGAAATTCGACGTCTTAGAGGCTGGGCAGCTTCATCCATTCTTCGAGATTTCTTACACAAATATGTCGGTCGAAAGATTGACCAGTTATCTGCCGAAGAGCTCGAGGAACCCGAGGGAATCGAGGTTGCTGTCAAGTCCGCATTCACACAACTGGATGATGAGATTATCTCTGATGCTTTGGCCGCCATATATGAGCCAATATCCCACGCAGAGGCAGTGTGTCGAATTTCACCCGCAAGCGCAGGGTCTTGTGCGCTTTTGGCTTTATATGAGCCGGGCACTTCCACTCTTCGTGTTGCCGGTACTGGTGACTCGCGCGCGGTTCTCGGACGTCGAAAGCACGACGGAGGAGAATGGGTTGCGACTCCACTGTCTATTGACCACACAGGTCATAACGCGGATGAGGTAGCACGCATAACTGCCGAGCATCCGGACGAAAACCACCTTTTCTCGCCTGCAGGTCGGCTACTCGGGTCAGAGGTGACTCGCAGCTTTGGGGATCACCAACGAAAATGGCCCGGTGAGGCGCTTGAGGACTGGAGATATGGCTTTTGGGGTAAAGTCTATAACCCGAACATCCCAAGCCCACCATACATGACAGCTGCGCCAGATGTGGAGAAAATCCAAGTACAGCCAGGCGACTTTCTCATCCTTGCAACAGATGGCTTTTGGAACCATATGAGCAATGAAGATGCGATCTACTGTGCAAGGCTATGGATTGAAGCCCAGAGCGAGGTTGATAAAACCCCGTCAACTCAAGTTGAAAATCCTGGGAAAACCCCAAAGCACGTCGAATCTCCTGTTGAGGATACTCAGTTGCCTGCTGAAAGCACAGAAGTTGCAGATACCGTTCCATCGTTATCGGAAGAGCAGCCCGAACGCCAGACGTACCCATACAATTGGGTTATGGACCGGAAAGACTTTGTTGTTGAACAGGATAACGTGGCCACTCATTTGGTTCGCAATGCCTTTGGTGGGAAAGCACAAGACCTCTTTTGCAGTGTGATGAGCACACTGTCACCAGACTCAAAGCAGACCAGAGACGATGTGACTGTTATCGTGGTTATGTTTTAAGCTTGATCATACTAGGTACTACATCGCTGACCTAAACCCACACATGGATGAAGTGTCATACGCATTTCGTCGGGACTATTAATTAGATGGCTAATGATAACATACCTCGGCATAAGTTTCCAGACTGAAGAACGAAAGAATCCTCTCCTCGAATATGAAATTGTTGATGGATATGCTAAGATCAAGGTCCCTGCCTTGATGCCAGATGGTTCAGGGTGCAGAGGACAACATCAACAACATCGAGAAGTTTGTGCAGCCAATTGCAGATGCAACGCCTAGCTGCAGAATTGAGGTTCTGAAGGGTGTCGACCATTTCCCTCTTACTGAGGCTGCTGATGAATTTAACAGCTTGATTGTTAGGTTTATCGAATCCCTGTAGGTACAAACCGCATGGCTCGAGATGTACATACTGCCAGCAACCAAGAGAAACAGAATTAAGACGTTTCTAATAATCCCAATTGGATTACGCTTGCAAAGCCGGAATATCGAATACCTACTATTCATCCCATTTGATGCTCGTGCTCCCTGCACTTGCTTTTGTTGATATTGACTCAGCGTTTCTTAT
This sequence comes from Penicillium olsonii, assembly GCA_911174995.1. Taxonomy (NCBI): domain Eukaryota; kingdom Fungi; phylum Ascomycota; class Eurotiomycetes; order Eurotiales; family Aspergillaceae; genus Penicillium; species Penicillium olsonii. The sequence continues at coordinate 697,170 of CAJVNO010000001.1, read as the reverse complement.
GCGATGTTGACTTCAGTTCACTGCCATTTTCACTACACTGACGTGGAATTCATCGACCTGTGTAGTAAATACTTCAATATAATTTATAATACCAAGTATAGAACTGTAAGTAACTCATAATCCACTCCAAACCTCCAACGTCAATATAAACAAAAGAAGATAAATCAGGCCATCGTCCCGTTTACAGGTTAGAAGAAGCAGTCACCTCAGCACCAGACGAGACGCCCACATTCTTAACAACGACAGTCTTACCACTAGCTCCAGTAACCCGGACAGTGACAGAGTCTGTGCCGAAACCAGAAGAGTTCTCGAAGTAGTTGTACGAGGTACGCTCAGTGCTCTGCCACGAGCTACCACCATCAGTGCTAACATCCAACGCAGTCACGGCATCATTGGCATTGACAACCTGCATGGAGAACCAGTAGGCAGATGTACCCTCCTTGTTCTTGAGCTTGAGGGGTCCGTCCAGATCACACGAGACGAAAGACCAGTTAATGCCGATGATACCAGCTGAGATGTCGGAGAGCTCGGCGAAGGCGTTCTGGAAGAGATCGAGGTGGTTGCTCTCGCATTCGGGGCATTGGTCGACGATCTGGAGGTTGTTAGTAGGAATTCTGTAAACGGAACGGGGGCTGGGCTTACCATTGCCTTGACGGTGTTGCCCTCAGGGCCGGTGACGGAGACACAGCGGCCGCAGTTGGATGCGTCGTCCCAGCGTGCGAGAGAGAGGGCTGTGCCGAAGAGGCTGCTTGGGAGGCTGTAGCCGCTGAAAGAGCAGGTTCCACCGGAAACATTACCTCCGTAGAAGGTGGCTTTTCCGGCGTTCTCGCCGGAGCTGGACGAGCTGGACGAAGTGGAGCTGGAGGTCGAGGAAGAAGTGGTGCTGGTGCTTTGGACGGCGGCCTTCACAACAGCAGCGGGGGTAGTCTCGGCAGCAGCCTCAGTGGTGGACTTGACGGACTCCACGACGGGGGCAGGGAGTGTCTGAATAGTAGCCTGAGTGGTTGGCTCAGCAGCCTCCGCAACAGGGGTGGCGGTAGTCTGGGCAGCGGCCTGGGTGGTCTGCTCAAGTGCCTGGATGACAGAAGTGGTTTCAACGGCAGCAGCGGTCTCAACAGAGGAAGTGGGGATGAGAGCGATGAGAGGTGCAGCCTCAGATGTAGATGCGACGGCAGAGGGTGTCGAAGACTCGATCTGCTCAACCACAGGAGCCTGCGATGAAACCACAGCAGCGGAAGAGGGAGTCACGGTAGGCTCCACGGAAGACTGGGACTCCAAGGTGATAGGAGAGGGCGATGGAGTCGCTGTCGACGTGGGAACGGCCGAAGAAGGTTCAAAGTAAATGGTTTTGTAGTACACACTCTGGGTGTATCCCTTGGGACAAGTGTCTCTAGGGACCAGAGGACCGGCGGACACAGTAGTGCTGAGAAGTGCGGCCACGGAGGCCACGCTGAGGTACTTCATGGTTAAAGATTGGAAATGAAGGTATTCGCAGAGCGATATTGCCAAATGAAGGTGATGAATTGATTTGAAATGATCGGACGTGCAATTGCACTAAAAGAAAGGACTGAATCACGGATTTCAGATTCGAAACGCTTACTGTTCCAGACAGAATGAGAAGAATGAAAAAGAAGAGAAGGAAACGAGGGACACACCGGGGGCTTATAGTTCTGCGAATGGATACGTCTAGACGCCGTTAATCTAACGGCACATGCATAGTGACTGGGATCAGGAAAATTCATTTGCGAGAACCAGCAATCTGACGATATGAAACGCAGCGTGGATCGAATGGGCCAGTGTCGAGAGTCGGGAGGCACCGAAAGGGGATGGGGGACCCAGTCTGCTAGACTGAGTTAGGGCTAGTGGAGATTGTTTATATTAATGAGGAAATGACTTTGAGTCAAGCGTGCAATCCTCAAAGTACATACTAGTACTCCGTCTGATTACTCTCAAGGAACTATTGAAACTAATGTACTGATACTACTATACTAGTAGCGGAATTAAGGGTTCAAACTTGACTCTCTATTTTGTCGCTACCCAGTTCTACCGGGCATCCCACATGATCTCGTTCAGCCTCAGTAGCGCATCCGCACTAGCCTTCTTCGCCGACATGAAGTCCTCTCGACTCTCTGCCCCACGCGGGCCGCGCAAGATCTCGGAGAAACAAAGGTCGACCAGAACCCGCAGTTCATCGTAAGTGAATGGTTCACCGTTGCCAGCAGCCAAGGCCTTGGCACCTTGTGACGCGAACGCCTCTTTCTCGTCTTTGGAATAGTCCAGGGACTTTTCGGCCCCCTCAAGGAACCAATCGAGGAACTTGGCGCTGCGTGGAAGTGCAACAACCTCCTGGGATGCCTGCGCATGTAGATCTGTCGTCGGCGACGGTGCATCACTAGCGGGGTCAATGATGATGTTCTTCAAGTTCTGTTGAAGAACGAGTACATCGAGCTGGAGACGCAGAGCTCCGTTCTCATTCATTGCTCCGATGTATCGGGTGCTGGCTACGAAAACGCGGTCAATGAACCGCGCCAGGCCGGAGGTAATGAACCATCGTTCGGCAGAGCCCAAGTAGGTTGAGATGTTGGTGTCGAATGCGATGAGATCGTTATTCAGCGCGAGGATTGTGGGCGAAGCGGCGGTTGGTTGGTTCATAATGATGTGCCACCAGTTCTCCACCAGACTGGGGGAGGGTGTGACCGGCTCAGAGTTTCGTAGAGTCGGTGGATTGGGCCCCGACATGGTTCTGGTCAACATATGGATGATGCCACAGCGGATATCCACATGCATCGTGAGAAGTGCCGTAGAGCCCAGTCCATGTAATGATTCAAGGGTTCCATCGAAGGCCACAGCGGTCTCGTGGTTCAGTGGCAAATGCACGGGGTTGTTGATACTATCGCGCTTTGGCTTCGTGGACCCGAACAAAGTCCATCGGCGAGAGGGCCGGCCAGTCGCTGTCAAACTTGATGATTCGGCATCCGCGGTGTGTTCCACTACCTGGCGGATCCTCGCAAGGTGGCTTCCAAGCCATTGCATACTGTTATACAAAAGTGAGAGTGACACCACTGTCTTCGGATCGGATATGATATCGTATGGTTCCAGGGGCACCTCGTTGGTTCGCTTCAAAAGCAGATCAATCTCAGTATCGATCAAGGTCTGCTTCTTGTCACCGGCACCCTTCCAAAGCTCATCGACTGTATCATGGATGTCGCCTTGTTCGACAAATGACGCTGCCGCTTTTAATCGAACCTCGCCATTGGTGTTGTGAGCGGAAACCTTTGTGACCATCGCCTTGTACCATCCACAGCACTTGTCATAATACGTCACGATCTGGTCAATCAGAAGCTGAGTAAATGCCTGATCATGTGGGATGCTTGAGAGCATCTTGCTGAATTCTCTGACAATTGACATGAACTTAACTGTGCCCTTGAATACAGGCCGTGGAGAGACCTTGGACCATTGAGGATCCTCCATAAAGGCATCGGCCGCGATGAAGCTCAGTGTGCACAGATCCGTCACAGTCTCGTCGAGCTGAGGCAAGAAGACGTTGACCATAAAGTCATCCAAAAAGGACGTCAATGTGCTCATGGAGATATTTGAATCGACGGGAACGATATCCTTGAGACGCTGGATGAAGGATAAAGAAGGGGGAAGAAGGATACCCATGTTGAAAACACTTGGTTCGAGCAATATCTTGTGCCCGGTTCCTGAGTTGCCCTTGTTGGACTGAGTGGTGTCATTTGTCGCAGTCTTTGCCCTCGACTTGGAAACAAGGCCTGGGACCGATGATTTGAGAATTTCATCCAGTTCGTCTTGCTCCGCTTTCATCTCCAAGCTGTGCTCAATATCGGATAATTTGAACATTTTCTACAGGAATGGTCAGCGATGAATGCTCCAGATTGTATACTAAGCAGGAGTTTTCAGATACCTTAGTCTTATCACGGGCATTTGAGTAGATGTGGCGACGAGAGTCGGTTTCTTCTTGCCTGGCGGATGAATCCCCGTCGGTCGCGAGGTAATCGTGCATGAGAGATCGTATCTGCCAAGAAAATTCAGTAAATGGAAAGCCACTTGATTCAGGTCAAGCTTTCGATTTCGTACCTCGCTTTGCAAAAGGGACCATAGCTCCTTAAATCCACCAGAGAGCGTCTCGCTTTTCAGCCCTTCTCTCTCAACAATCGCAGCAACGACATCGTGAAGAATCCGATGGCCTTCCGCAATTGCTTCAAATTTAGCATATAGCGCCCACAAGAACTCAGAAAGAACATGGCCTCGCTTCTCAATGATCTCAGTGGGGAGATTAGACTGCTTGTAGTAGTTGTCCTGAGCCGAAAAGCTTTTGTTGGGTGCCGGATAGCGTGCATCGACCTCTGCGTTCGTCTTGTCCACCACAGCAAACAACTCAACCGGCAGGCGCTGTTCAATTCTGTGTACCGCAATATCCAGATGCCCCATCTTGTTGAGGGCCTCAATCAGAAGCTGTATGTAAGAGAACGTATCGGCTTCTGGGTTCCGGGAGGCATCCTCGATCATCGGTGTCAATGGATCGAACTTGGCCAGGAAACTATAAACAGGCCGTTCCCATGATCGATTCCCAGCCCAACCAGAAGCAGTGGACTCGCCCTCGGTGGTTGGGGCTTTCCACCGATCTGAGCAATACGGCGATTTGAGGTATAGGTGATCGTGCAGCTCCTCAATCAGGATATCTGTAAGTGATGTTTCCTGGTTGATGAAGTATGCGCGAATGTCGGACAAGGCGCCGATTTCCTCCAGCTCCGAGCGCCGTAGGACTCGGAGACCAGTATGGAGTACATCCACTGCTGCTAGGAAGCGCTTGTCTGAAATTTGTGATTCGAGCTTCTCGGGCAAAGATTGAATCTCTTCGATTTGAGTGAACAGTTGAACAATATCATCATAGTTCTGAGAAGATGTTGCTAGTCCTTTCAGTTCGGGCTTGGTCGATATTAATCCGGACTTAGCTTGATCCAGCGCATTCCTCAAGCTGCGTACTCGACTCTGTGATGACGATATGTTTGACTGGATCTTGTGGTATATACCGATGGAACTGTTGAATCCCTGGTGATGCTCTGCAGCACATATCGTCAGCACTGAGTTCTTCTGGTTGCGATCAAGAGTACCCACCGTTCACAATGGCCTTCAAGGTCTTTTGTATATCGTTATACATGCGCAGGAAGTCATCTTCGCGGTCCGCCTTCCCTAACGTACTAGTATCCATCAGGCTCAAAGCAACGTGTACGGGCACGCACTCGGCATCGGTCATGAAGTCCCAGTCGTGCTGAATCGATTGCAGGATTGCTACAAAAAGGACCCTGGTTAGCCGTTGAATCCAAGTAGCAAGGAGAAAGACACACTTTCAATGGCTTGGGCCTCCCCAACTGTGTTGCTTCGCTTGACTACCGGGGACAGGTTTCTCTCCTGCTCTCTCTTCTCCGCAGATCGCATCTGATCTGCAGCCCGGTCTTCCTGCCTTTTCCTTCCGGGCTCCTGATGCCTTGACCGAGATCGGGACTTGGACTGTGAAGAAGGCTGCTGCCAATCACGGTCCGACCGATCGCGCCGGCGCTCGGGCGACTGAGATTGACTCGGGGCTGAGGATTGACCGGGCGACAGGGTCGATTGCTGCGACGGTTCTTCATAGAAACCGCCATAACCGCCAGGTCGGCGATCCGATCGACCACCCGCGCTCGATGCTCCGGCACTCCGTCCACTGTAGCCGCTCACCCCGAGGCTGCTGCCGCTGCCACTGTATGCTCCGTCATTCGCATCGTATCGGCCGGAGCCTGAGCCAGAGTAGCCATAGCCATTTCCGTAACCGTTTTGACCACTCATTTCGAGGGACGTCTGTTGCTCGCAGGTGTTTTGAGTCCGTGTGCGCTGGTGGGCTGGGACAAGGGGCGCGGGGTCGCGATTGGGGCGTTTTGGGTTCAGATGCTGTGGCCTACGCGCGACAACGAGCCAAAGGCAATTCGCATTCTTGGCTGGACAGCTCAAAGCACTGGAGGAAATATGGTGATTGCGCGTATGATGTTGGAACAGACCGGAGCGGAGAATCAGGCTCCACTCCAGCTCCCGCATTCCGCTGACCAGTTGTCCACTACTAGAACGGAGTATAGAACGGAGTATACAGTATGCACCTGCAGATGTAGTCTATACAAATTGATGTTCGAAACTATTGTTACATTTTTTTGGTTTTGGTATTTGATTAATTTGGCCGAAAATAGTGTGCAAGAATTCCGTTCCAGGCCTCAACGCATATTAGTTGGACCAGCCCCGTTTGGATGACGCGTGTCACACCTGGGTACTGATCAACTTGGAACGTATATTTGCGGCATGATATGGTATTCATTTGGAGATGGGCTGAGTCTCACGCTCGAGCCATGAGCGAGTCAAGTCATCAGCCTGGAAGAAGTGCTCTGTCTTCGCCCAGATCTCAGCGTGGTAGTCGTTCACCCACTTGAGCTCGGCGTCACTCAAAAGCGAGGGTTCAATCAGATTACGACCAATGGGGGTCATGGTGACATGCTCGAAGCCTAGCCACTGCTTGTCTCCAAAGTTGTGGGGAGTCTTGACCTCGCGGCACATAACAACGTCTTTGAAGAAGGAATCAGCATGTTTGCAATGAATCTCAGGGGGGAAGGCTTACTCTCAATCCGGATTCCAAATTTGCCATCCTCATAATATCCAGGTTCTGCTCAATTGGTTAGCTCTGATCGAAGGGTTCAGGAATGGAGGTGTGCGAACCATCGGAGATAACATTTCCAGCTGCGATGGGAACTTCGGTGTATTGGACTCGAGTGCCAATGCCGATAGGACCCTCGTGCACGTTCTGAGAGACAATTAGCATGGTTCATCCCATAAGTTCAGTATCTCTTACCAGGTAAGAGCCAACACCGTGGCCTGTTCCGTGGAGGAAATCCAAGCCCTCCTTCCACAAGTGCTGGCGCGCCAAAACGTCGATGGCGAAACCACTGGTTCCCTTGGGGAAAACTGCCTCATCAATCGCAATAGTTCCCTTCAGGACCAGAGTGAGAGTACGCTTCTCAAACTCGGTGGGGGTACCGAAATGGAAAGTTCGGGTAGTATCGGTGGTTCCGTCATAGTATTGACAACCAGAGTCGCAGAGGTAGATGGCGTTAGGATCGATGATGGAGCAACTTCCCTTCTCGGGCTTGTAGTGAATGACAGCACCGTTTGGTCCTGTCGAGGAGATGGTATCGAAAGAGAGGCCCGCAAAGAGCTCATGCTTGGAACGAATTTGCTCGAGTTTATCAGCACCATCAACTTCATCCAAAACAGTCTTCTTGTTAACGAGTTCATTTTCAAGCCAAGCAAAGTACTCAGTCAAGGCAGCGCCGTCACGGATGTGGCAAGCCCGCATGCCCTCCAGCTCGATCTCATTCTTGACAGCCTTGGCATCGGAGATGGGGCTGCGAGTTTCCTCAACCTTGGCTTCACCGCCGAGACTGATGCTCAGAGCCCATGATGCTTTGTTAGACAGCAAAAATTTTTCAGCATCCTCGCCAGTGGCTTGGGATCGGGCAGCAAGAGCCTGGGCATCAGCGAAGATGGAGTCGTATGGCTTGATAATAACATCTTGTCCAAGATGAGCCTTGACTTCTGGGGTCAATTTGTCCTCCTCGACATAGATCTCAGCTGTGGTCGGGGTGATCAAGACGTATGAGAAAAAGACAGGGTTGTACGGGATGCTAGTCAAAGTCAGTCAATGGCCAGATAACACGGTATCCTCCAACGTTGCGCTTACTCGGTTCCTCTCAAGTTGAACAGCCAAGCGATTTCATCAAGCATGGCTATTGTCCATTAGTTATTCTGCCTCGGAATAAGATTGTGGATGTCATACAGGTGATAAAGCCGGCCTTCTTCCGGGCCTCGAGGTCCTTGCGCAGCTCAGAGACCTTCTCCTGGAAGGTCTTGCCGGCATACTTGCTGGGGTGTACGCGCACTTTCTCACTGGGACGCGCAGGGCGATCCTTGCCCCACACCAGATCGACCAGGTTTTCCTGAATGCCAACCAGTGATGACCCATTCTTTTCAAGGGTCTCTGCCAGTTTGCGTGCGCCGGCTGTTGGAGGTTAGTACCGCTGTCCATGTCCAAAGATAGAAATACTTACACGCCGTGATCAGGGAGGGATCAACGCCAACGGCCTTTCCACCCTGGGCCTCCTCCAGGGACCTGCGAGGAGGTAAGTGTTCTGAGTCAATTGTTCACCACAAGAGTGAAGGCTCACCATTCCTGCCATGTGGGAACCCCCTCCACTCCGCGCTTCAAAAGCTGCCAGTTGGTATCCAATTGCTTCGCGGCTTGGTTGAAGTAACGCCCGTCGGTTGAGAGAGCAGCTTTGCTCAGAGAAATGATTGCAGTGCCAGCAGATCCAGAGAATCCAGAGATAAACTCTACACCGGTTGTTAGCGGTAATTACGACCGACTCCTGGGAGGGGGACGACTGCGAACCTCGTCGGGCATCACATGGTGCAATGTACTCGGACTGGTGGCTATCTTCCGAAGGAACAACTAGATCAAGCTGGTCAGCATTCAATCAAGTGAAAGCTAAAGAAAGAGAGAGGATATCATACTGTACACATCCACCTTGTGCTGCTGCATCAACTGCCGCAGCTTGAACAAGCGTTCAGTAGTATCTACGGTCCCCATGTCGATAGAGTAGCGTGGACCGAATGTTGAGAAAAATGTTGGACGAGGCCTTATCGATCGAAGAGGGTTGCACGAAAGGCGAAGGGAGCGAGAGAAGAGCATCGAGGTCCAGCACAATCCTACTCGGTGGATGTGGCATGAGATAAGTGCCCGATAACGCGTTCATTCCGCGGGCCGTAAGGGCGGTGTGGAGGGCGGTGAACCAATTCGGCTACTCACGGCCACAAGCAGCCCTGGAGGCCTCGGAGTCAATATATGGTTGATCCAGGAGACTTCTTTATAGTACATGAAGGCTGTGGGCAAACAACTGGTCAGTTGAACGCATTAGAGATGAACTGAAAGCACATTTTCCATCATGGATCCACGAGATGTTGTGATGAACAGTGGTCGCGCAGAAATAGCTAATAAGGTGCTACCTACACACTATGTACTTATATAGAGTAGGCATATCGACCACAGATACACGCAAACAGTCCGTTATTCCAACATCCAATCAATTCAAAACGTCAGTAGGCTGATATGTCACTGAGAAAGCACCGGGCGAGATCCATAGACCCCGCCTTCACCGCCTAGCCTACCGCCCCATCTTCCATTGGTTCTTTGATGCAAACATTTGGTTTTGCCCGTCTTAGCCCCGTGCTTCTATACGAGTATGCTTTCTCTCTTCCATTCTCCCAACTACGTGAAAGATCATGGCCTGGATCTCCAACGATGGCCTTGGCGCCAGGGAATCAATTGCAGAAGCTCATATGGTATTTCTCCCACAGCTAAATCTCAGAAAATATCTTGGCTTATCCATAATCAGCTAGTGACCGAGCTCTACAATCCAGCAAACCAACGAGACCCCGCCAGAATCCATGAGATCCAAGCACGCCTTCAACAGCTCCAAAAGACCGAGAATGCTTGGGCGATTGCAGACTCCCTTCTGCAAAATGAAAATTCATCCCAGCATCGCTTCATGGGTGCCCTTACCTTCACGGTGAAGATCAATGTCTCATGGTAGGGCTAATCCCAAATCGCACCTCGTTATCTCAATCGGAGATAAATTTACTTACTGGAACCAGGAACGAAATCGACGAGCATGGCGCGACCGAAGTCATGCAACACCTGATTAATCGATTCGTACACATGGTTAACAAGGGCGAACAGGCATTGGTGGTACGAAAGCTGGCTTCCAGCTTGGTTGCTATTCTCAAGCATCCGGCCACCCCTTCTAAACAAGCTGTCTGGCAGCTAGCTGCGAGTCTCGTGAACGGCGGATATGTCTCAGAAGAATTGGCACGAGGTGTGGATTTTCAAGCAAGGATACTGCCGGAGCTGAACACCAACGCGTCGGGTGCACTCCTGTTTTTCTCCATTGCACTCGCCGAAGAGGCACTTCGGGCCGACTCTGAGACTCAAAATGGAGCCGGAGACGGCTCTGCTCTCCAGCGAGCTCTGTTGAATATGAAAGACGGTTTATCTTTGGTCCAATTCGTGTTGAACGGCATCATGCAACATGCACGTGCTGCTGGTGATGATGCAATCGATGCAGCATTGGCTGCAGAAGCCATGAGCTCTTGGAAGGTAAGAAATGAATGCATATTATCGGGATCAACTTGCTGATGTGCCAATTATAGACGTGGCTGGGCTTCCACGGAATCCGCCAGCGCTCCGTCACAGACGACGTCAACGCACTGGCTATAAGCTGCGGGAAAACAGTTATAGAGACACTGAGGGTACCCAGCTTGAGTGAGAACGCAGCCTCAATTTTGACTCAAGCTTTTGAAAGCCGTCGTTGGGTCTTTGATGCCAGCTCATTATGTCTCGTTGCTGAGGTGCTCGCTGATTCCATTGTGACTGCTCACATCGCTGCAGTGAGCAATGGAGATGAAGGTGTTGAAAGCATGTCATTCGTCGATCTTCTGATAGCTTATGTCTCGCATCTGCACTTGGATGTCTTCACCGCTCCTTTATCCCTACAAAACGAAAACATTCTTCGCCTCGTCCACGGAATCTTTAAGACGCCGGGTTATGCATCTATTGACGACCTCGGCACCCCGCGTGTCTTGGAGTTCTGGAATGAGATCGCCGAGAGTCTTCTTGATGACCTCGAGCCAGATAACCCCAGATACGGCTTGATCAAGTCGCATCTGGCTGAAGTGGTCTTGAGTCTCTCAAGTAAACTGCTATATCCTACCTCTGATGAATTATCAGACTGGAGTGATGAAGAGCGCAGCGAGTTTGGAGCTTTCCGTCACGAGGCTTGTGATTATCTTCTCTCGGCATATCCCATCCTTGGCGTCGAGCTAGTGACTGTCTTCCAGAGAAGCGCAACTTCACACCTTCAAGGTGGCGATTGGCGCAACTTTGAAACTGCCATGTTTTGCATAGCTCAGCTCTCGGAAGCAGTCGACGAGAATGGCCACGCTGACCAATGCCTCGACGCCATCTTTGGCAGCGATGCCTTTGCCCAGCTCTGCGCTGGTGGGGAGACCGGAATTCCGCTCAAAGCTCGCCAGACCTTGGTTGATTCATTCGGGAAATACGAGTCATATTTCGAAAGACACAGCTCATTACTACCGGGGGTTCTCAATGTTCTATTTGAGTCACTCAGCTTTGAGCTGTGTGCACAAGCGGCTTCGAGATCTATTCTGACTCTTTCCAAATCTTGTGCCCGAGTCTTGACTTCAGATCTGCCTGCTTTCCTGGATCAATTAGACCAATTCAGAAGCAAGCCAACAGCTACCGCTTCAACAATGCCGAAGGTCCTCGAGGGAATTGCGACTATCATCCAGAATCTATCAACAGACGAGGAAAAAGTCCAGACGCTCGAACGAATCCTTGGCTTCTTTGTTCAAGAGGCTAATACAGCCCGGGAAGAAGTCAAGGGCCCTGGCCATGAATACGGACGTCTGCGGGGACATCTGGTCTTAAGCTGCATCGCTAGCATCGGAAAGGGCCTTCGTTCAGAGACCGAGACAATCAGCATCGATGACTTGCAAGATGAAGGACCCTATCCCGCATCATTTTGGAACTCTGGACCCGGTGCCGAATCCCAACGTCTGCTGATGGAAGCCATGCGACTTCTCATTGTCGAGTTCCCCGTGGACAACGGTATCATTGAAGCAGCTTGTGATATCTTGAAGGCAGGCTACACGGAGCGAGCTGGACTCTTCGTTTTCCCACCTTCAATGACTGTCGACTTCATCAAAAGCTTCCCTCTCGGCATCTCAGGCACCGACATGATTATGGCAACTGCATCATCTTTCTTGGCTTCTCACGCTTCCCACGCAATGCAGATTCGTGCTGAGGCCGAGGCGCTTACTGACCACGTTGCCCGACTATTCTCCTCAATGCTCCAAAATCCCGACTCGTATGATCCAGAGACTGCGAATGCCGGTATCGACTTCCTAGCCCGTCTCCTGCCAAAGTACTATCCAATCCTATTCACTCCTCTGGAGTCCCACGCCGAGTCTCCTCTCGCCGTGTTGCTTCATTTCATCCTTCACGCATTGACGCGCCCAGAGCCACTCCCCCTTCGGGCTGCATCTGCGTTCTGGGTTGCGTTGGTCGATCTCCGCAGTAATTCACCCGAAGCAACCAACACGATCGAATCTGTCAATCAAGAATTCATTCCTCGTCTATGCTATACAATTATCCAGCAAATCGCAGGTCGCTGCGCAAGATCCGATCTGGTATCCTTGAACGACGCCCTGCGACGCACTGTATTCAAGAAAATGGCACTCGCGCGACCCGCTCTGAAAGCCGCGCTTGAAACACTCAACGCCCAGGTCACTGATGCCAATGGCCAGCAAGTACCCGTTCTCTCGGCGCAAGATAAGTCGCGCTTCCTGGAGGGTCTCGTTATCGCCCGGGGTGCCCAGAAGCCCTCCTTGGATCTTGTGCGGGCTTTCTGGCTGAAATGCCGGGGGATGAATTTTGATTATGCACAGTAATGAGGGTTGGCGCTCATGATTGGAGTTGGGTCCTGCAACTTCGGTTTCGTTCGATTTTAGATATCCATTTGCATGAGATGCGAGGTTGTGTTCAATCAAGCATCTACACGAATTTCTGTTATGAAAAGCATACTAGTTAAGAATTGTTGATTTCGGGATTGTCGCCGGCTTATAGCCTTCCTCGCCTACCTAGTAGTAGTTAGGTGAGCGTCCAGAGTAAGATGGGAATCCATATCCCCCTTAGAGACCAATCATACATGAGTGATGGAGTCAGACACAATGTGTTTATCCGAGCGGGCGAATTAGAGCTCTAACCTTGGAAGCGATGTCAGATTCCAGTGGGGCCAGTGCGCAGACTATATCTTTTATACTAGGTCTTCGGCCGCTAGACTTTGGGATGGACTATAAATATTCCCATGTCGAGATCTGAAAGAGACCAGTCCTCTTCAACCGCTGTCCGCTCTGAGAATCTCCCCAAAAAGTCCGGTTATAAAAAAAAAACCCTCACCCAGAGAATCATGAAAGCCCTCACACTCCACGGTCCTAACGACCTCCGTCTGGAGGAAGTGCCCTCCCCAACCCCAGATCCAGGCACAGTCATTGTCCGCGTCCTCGCAGCCCCAGTATGGGACTATATTCCCGAGGTGATCAGCGGTGCACGCGACTATCCGTTAGAAATGCCATTGATCTTCGGCACATGCTGCGTTGGCCGCATCGAACAAGTCGGAGCCGGTACCACACTCAAAGCGGACCAGCTAGTCTTCTGTGATTATATCGTCCGGCTGCGTGAGTCACCAGACCAGCGCATTGTACTAGGTATGAGTCCTTGACATTAAGTGACCAACCGTACTTATCAAAACTTAGGCTACCACGGCGGTATGACGCCGCAAGAGCTGGAGTTCTCTTCTGGATATTGGAAGAATGGCTGTTTTTCCGAGCTCGCTCGCTTCCCCGTCGAGAATGTGCATGTTCTTGATGAATCGAGACTCGCAGGACACGATTCTTTGAATCAACTAGCTGAGATTGCGAGTTTGATGCCGAGCATGGGTGCCGCGAATGCCATCGATATTCGACCGGGTGAGACCGTTCTTGTCATTCCGGCGACTGGTTTCTTCAGCTCCAGTGCTGTCGTGGTGGCCTTGGCTCTTGGTGCAAATGTCGTGGCTGGGAGTCGCAGTCGGCAATCTCTTGATGCGCTGATCGAGCATCTGGGTGATGATGGTAAAAGGGTTATCCCTGTGGTACTGACGGGTGATGCGAATGTTGATTCTATGGCTTTGAGAAGTGCCACGCCGGGTGGACAGGGTGCGGATGCTTATATCGACTACTCGCCGCCTGGTGCGGCTTCTACGACGCATATCGTAGCCGGGTTGATGGCATTGAAGCGTTATGGCAGGTTGGTATCTCGTGATTCCGTTCTAGGCTTGACGCTAACTTGCTAGGTGTTGTTTTTCTGGTGTCATTCTCGACAATGTGTCGTTGCCGTATGCGCTTATCATGGCGAATTGCTTAACTTTGCGCGGCCAGTTTGCCCAGAGTCGCGAGGACGTTGCCCAGACTGTTCGACTGATTGAAACTGGGATCCTCAAACTGAGAAAAACAGTCATTGGGCCATTCCCTTTGGAAGATCATCAATCGGTAATGAGACTTGCAAGGGAGAACAGAGGGTGGGAGAAAATGGTGCTCTTTGGGCCATGAAGCGTTGTACCTCAAGATTCTCAGTGACTCAAGCGCCTTCCAAGCCATAAGATATCGAGTTGCAGTACTCCGTCTACTCCGGACACTCCGTCCACGGAGCGTCCAAGGCTCCACAGAGTAACTGGTTCCCGCCAATAGGAGTAGAAATAAATTACTACTTTCCGCGATCACCCGGCGGGCCGGCGTAACAACCGAGCTGCTCATTGGCTGGAGTCGATTAAGTGCTTTCCCCAGACTCTCGGTGACTCGGTGAGTCGGTAGGGGTGGCCTATCACGGCCCCGGGGAATGCCTTGCCTCATTGCTGGGTCTCGATGCGGTCTCCTGGCTCGACTCTCTCATTTTCTCCCTGCTCAAATGTCGTTGCCACTCTAATTGCAATAGCCATGAATTATACCTGCTTGATAGAAAACTCGACTTCTGTAGAACCTTGTGAGGCTAGAGAATCTTGGCATGAGACGCCAAGTGCTCTATCGGAGTTGATGCACCCTCTCTCCGGAAGGAAATTTAAGACCGATATCTTCTGGCACCCAAGGCCGAACCTTGGAAGTTCGACCTCCTTTAGCTAGATAGGTATGAGCACAATTTACTTTATCATCCAATGGAGAGTACAACAAATAAGTTGAAATCGTATAGTTCGAACGTCACGTAGGACATCTTCTCATAGCTCATGTACAATGATTTTTGTGAGACGCAATGATCATGCTGGAAAAAACAAAGGGCAAAAAAAAAAGACAGGAGAGCGCATCTACCAGCCACGGCCAGCAAGCTTGTCAGCCTCGGGCATCTGGCGGACATTGATACCAACCATAGCCTCACCGAGACCCTGGCTAACCTCAGCAAGGACCTTGGGATCCTTGTAGTGAGTGACGGCCTGGACGATAGCACGAGCGCGCTTCTTAGCATCGCCAGACTTGAAGATACCGGAGCCAACGAAGACACCATCGCAGCCCAACTGCATCATGAGTGCCGCATCAGCGGGAGTAGCAACACCACCGGCAGCGAAGTTGACGACGGGAAGACGACCAAGCTCAGCAGACTGGCGAACAAGCTCGTAAGGCGCCTCGATCTCACGCGCGAATGCGCGGAGCTCGGGCTCGGCATCGGCGCTAGCAAGGAGAATACCGCGGGCCTTAGCAATCTGCGCGCTGACGGTGCGCATGTGCTTCACGGCCTCGACAACATCACCGGTACCGGCCTCACCCTTGGTGCGGATCATAGCAGCACCCTCGGAGATACGACGGAGGGCCTCGCCGAGGTTGCGACAGCCGCACACGAAGGGGACCTTGTAGCCGTGCTTGGTAACGTGGTAGACATCGTCGGCGGGGGTAAGGACTTCCGACTCGTCAATGTAGTCAACACCAATGGACTCGAGGATCTGTGGCAATGGTTAGCTATCGCACTTTTTTTTTTGCCTCCTCGCCACGGAATACGCCACTGCCCCTCCCCCGCGCGACGGGTGTGGGGAGAGTGCGGGAGGTCGCAATTGAACTAACCTGGCATTCAACGAAGTGACCAATGCGAGCCTTGGCCATGACGGGAATAGTCACAGCTTCCATAATCTCCTTGATCATGGTAGGGTCGGACATGCGCGCAACGCCGCCCTCGACACGGATATCGGCGGGGACACGCTCGAGCGCCATGACGGCAGCAGCGCCGGCTTCTTCGGCGATGCGGGCCTAATAGGTAGATTAGCACTCTGTGCTTGCAATTGGACCAGAGGAGACCTGCCTGCTCAGCGTTCACGACGTCCATGATCACGCCACCCTTCAGCATCTGGGCGAGACCAGCCTTGACAGTGAAGTCACTGCTCTGAGTACCGTTTGCGGCCATTGTGGATTATCGTACAAGGATGAAGAAAGTAGAGAAAAAAGAAGTATGGGTACAGAAGAGAGAAGAGGAGAAATAAAAATGGAGGAACCGATCCAGTGAGTCAATATGAAATATACTTTCCTCTGTGCCTCAGGCCAACACCGGAGTACCCCTCGCAAGGTCCGCGCGTTTCCCGAGGAATTGTTCCGTTGCCCCCCGTCGCACCGTATTGCGCTGTAATTATTCGGACTTGGCACTTCCAATGAGTTTAGTAGTCACAGTGTTCCTGGAAGAGGAAAACTTACCCTAGGAATGGGTCTGACCCCGCTAAACTATAGTAGGTATCTTGTTCAACCTACAGTATAAGTAAATCCATGCAGTAAAAGGCTCAGTCAATCAACTTCAATGGTATTATTCTGCCTATGGACATATATGTAGACCCGTAAATATTGACTTTAAGATCGATGCACTGTCTACAGTGCAATTGCTACCAAATTGTTGTAGAAAACAAATCCAACTGCGCAAATATGCTCAACATAGCGGGCCGTTATACTTAGGTAGGCACCTAGACGCACCTGGGCACCGGAGCCCCTTCGTGACGTCACGGGATATCTTATCACTCCCGGTCTCCAAGCTCCAAGCTTCCAGCAACTCTGTGACTTGCACCTCAATTCTTTGGAAAAATGGCATTCAGAATCTTCACTCCTTCCTCGAGCATCCTTCGTCTCGGACTGGGCGTCGGCATTGGCCTCTCCGCCGCTACCATGCACCCCTTGTCGCCCTTCCGCGCTGCACCTATGCTATGCGATTACGCCTCTCCTCTTCCACAGCAGTCGACCTTCCAGAAAGAGCCCGAGTTGGCAATCGGCGGGAAGCCAACGAAACAATCGCGAACTGGAATTCTAAATGCAGAGAACATGCGGCAAGTCAGTCTGGGCAGTGTTTTGGGACTCGTAGCAGGTGTTGGGCTGAGGGCTTTCTCGAAGGCTTTGGTGGTTATACTAGGTATGGGAGTTGTCCTTGTCGAGGTATGTACAAGCGTTTTGTCATTTGATTAAACTTTTGCTCCGTTCGATATGTTCAACGCGCTGATTTCCCAAGTACGCTGCATCCAAGGGATACAACATCCTTCCGTTGCATCGGATGCAAAAGTATGTCAAGAACGTCGACCTGCACCGTGCCATGAGTGAGCACCGACCATTCAAAATCAGTTTCGGTGCAATGATGGCTATGGCAGCGTTTGCGAACTTCTAAAATCGATTATCGGGTTGATCATTGTACATAAGCCATTAGAGCCCGCGGGGAACAACTTGGAAAGACACACATTGGGTCTAGAATAAATTGGTAACACTTAATTCGTACAGGGGTATCATGAGTTTCGATCTATGCCACGGATAATAGGGGACCTACGCTACCCTAGCACCAGATCCTCGAGCACACCCTCCATCTCATCACGAGAGAGCGGCACGCCCAGAATTTCCATGCCGCTGGCGTCCATGCGCGAAGTGATCATCTGGTGATCATGGAACTCCTTCAACAAGGTTCGGAACATCATCTCTGAGGAGGCGACAAATTCCTCCGTTGCTTTCTGGTAAAGCATACGGAACTCGATACCGGTTTCCTCAGGCCTGCCACCTTCGGCCAGGGCTTCGTCGTCAGACTGGTGGCCGTCATCCAGGCCGGTGATCAACTCCGTAAGCAAGAGGCGGTATAGGTTGCGCGCGTTCTCCGGAAGACTCTTGAGCACGAAGCCGACACCATCCTTTCCGCCAACGCGACGACCCTTGCGACCAAGTAGAGAATGAACCTCTTCGACAACGTCCGCCTCCGCGGAGAAGGGCAGGAACGTAGTGCAGTCGTGGAACAATAGATTGAATTGGTCGCGTAAGCTAATGTCCCACATGACAGGGAAGTTGGGGGTGTCGGCTGTGACGAGAACGCGGATGCGTGGTGTAGCGGCCAAACGAGCCAGCAGGGCTTGGTTGGCTGCACGGCGCAGAGGCGGGGCGTCAATTGAATTGATCAGAACAGTCACTGGTTCTTCGTCCTCTGAGCGAGATTTGAGAACAGATTGCAGGAGCTCGAGGACTTCGGTTGGCTGCGCACCCAGCTTTGATGGTGCACTGTCACCCATCACAGCTGTGACTATCGTAGCGAAGATTGTTCGGATGGAGATACCAGGGGAATATCCATTGACGATAATGATGGGTGAGTTCGTGGATCCCGATAGACGGTGGTCGTACATCCATTCTGCGAATTGGTCGACGAGCTTACGCTTGGAGCCGTACCCAAAGAGGCAAATGCTGAAGCCTTCGTCGAACTCGAATGCCCACTGCGGGAAAGACCGGTGATGCAGGGATAATAGGTACTCTTTTTCTTCCCTACAAGGATCATCATAATTTCCCAGTTTTTCAAAGTATTCCTCGTGCGTTAACAGCGGTACCTTGTTGAGGGTTGCATTGGATGTCTTATTGGGTCCAGCGCGGTTCTGGAAGAAATATCGTTCATGGGCAGGCAGCTCACCCTCGGGCGTTGGGGAACGCTTGTTCCTGGCGCCCTTCGGTCGACCCGCGCGACGTTTAGGCTGTTTTGCTCCCTTCTCTGCGGCCTCCTCGGGTTCAATGCTCTCGGCCACGGGTTGCTCGGGGTTCTCTGGTTCCGGTTCATCGCCTTGCAAGATTTCCTCAGCCAGTTGTTCTGAACCGTCCCACTCCGCATCTTCATCATTTTCAAACAGCACTCGTGCGCTCTTCTTTCTTGCCGAGCGGTCTGCATTCTTCACTCGAGACGGGGTGGCCGCAGTTGCGGATTTGGGCTTGGTAGGTGTAGCGAACAGGCCTCGAGCCTTGGACTTATGAGTGGGCGTTTTCAGCCCAGATTGTTGCAGCGGCGTCGCAGACACACCATTGGCCTTCTTCGGGGTTGATTGGTTCTGCTCTGACGGAGGGAGCTCGGCGTCGCCGTTTGAGGGCGCGTTGTTAGGGGCAGTGCCATTCAAGGCGCCATTGGATTGCTCGAGCGCTGTTCGACGTCTCTTGGGTGTTGAGACTTGCGGCTGGTCGCCGGCATCTGAGAGCCTGCGCTTCATGGTAATCGAGTCAGCATGTGGTGCACGTAGACGCGAAATGGAAAGGAATCAACAGTACCATTAGATCCGGAGAATGTGCACAAGGGTCGGGACGCAAGGGGTTAATTATGAAGGCTCCTTAGAATGGCAGGGAGCTGCAGGTCTGACACAGGTATGGAGTATGTACTAAGGGCTCAAAGGGCTGGAGTACTGCGTTGGAAATAGAATCTTGGAGTAGAGCGGATGGGTTTCTCCGACTCCGTTCAGGTTTGTCTCAGTATACGGAGTAGAGGGTAACTACAGCTGTTAGTGTAACGCAAACCACTAGATATTGGTCAATTTTGGTAAGGTATATGATTGAGGTATCTCTTGTACAAATTGACGTCTTATAATTTATCCACACATCTACTAGAAATCATAATTATGACTCAAATCTCACACGCTTCATCGTTTGGATCAGGAAAAGTGCTCAATGGACACCAGCACCCAAAAAACGGGTAAGACTGCGCAATTTATATATTACTTACACTCGATCAGGTCGAGCAATTCTTAACGTTCACGTATTGCGACAGCTTCGGACTGTGGGCTCATACCGCGTTATCAGTTGCCGAGTCGATAGCTCCGGCACCGGGGACATTTCCGTTGACTCACTTCCTCCGCAACCTCATGCTGAAATAGTGTCTATGAGCCTGAAATTGCCATAGAACACTTCCACACATGGTTCCAACAGCTCAATCCGCCACAATGGCGACTTCTTTCGCCCGTATGGTCAAGGGCCAGGTCCGATGCTACTCCGCACCGCTGGACATGGCCATTCCGGCCTCCAAGCAGCGCTACATCCCCACGACGGGCACCTACCCCCAAGGGTTCAAGGTCTCCGGCACCCACGTTGGCGTCAAGGCGTCCAACACTCGCTTCCCGGATCTGGCACTGATCGCTTCCGAGACACCATGCTCGGCGGCGGCGGTGTTCACAACCAACAAGTTCCAAGCTGCGCCGGTGCAAGTCAGCAAGAAGACATTGGCCAGCCGCAAGGGTGATGGCATTCGCGCCGTTGTCATCAACTCTGGCTGCGCCAATGCCGTGACTGGAAAGGGTGGTCTTGAGGATGCCGTGTCAATGGGACGAAAGGTCGATGAGTGCAGCGGCGCCGAGAACGACAGCTCGCTCGTCATGAGTACCGGTGTTATTGGACAACGGTAAGTAGATCACAGATTCTATGCGCTCAATCAAGACACCATACTAACACGGTGCCAGCCTCCCAATCACCAAGATCCTCGACCGCATCCCAACCGCACACTCCACCCTGGCGTCCACCCACGATGCCTGGCTCAGCACTGCCCGCGCAATTTGCACAACTGATACCTTCCCCAAGCTTCTTTCCCGGACATTCACCCTGCCCTCCTCAGACCGCACCTACAGCCTAGCAGGCATGACCAAAGGCGCAGGCATGATCCACCCCAACATGGCAACTCTCCTAGGTGTGCTCTGCACAGACGCAGCAGTCGAGCCCGCAGCTCTGCAGTCCATCCTCAAGCACGCCGTGAACCGCTCTTTCAACTCGATCTCCATCGACGGCGACACCAGCACCAATGACACGATCGCCGTCCTGGCCAACGGTGCCGCAGGCGGCGAGACCGTCCGCGCCCCTACCTCCTCCGCCAGCGCTGATTACACCGCGCTGCAGGCCGTTGTTACTGAGTTCGCGCAGGAGCTTTCTCAGCTGGTTGTTCGGGACGGAGAGGGTGCTACGAAGTTCGTTACTGTTCGCGTGCGTAACTCCCCGGATTACGAGTCTGGTCGACAGATTGCTTCTACTATTGCTCGATCTCCGCTTGTGAAGACTGCTCTCTATGGCAAGGATGCCAACTGGGGTCGCATCTTGTGTGCTGTTGGATACACACAGGGTGTTGCGGAGGGTACTGTTGTTCCTGAGCGTACCTCTGTCAGCTTCCGTCCCGTGGATGGAAGTGCTACACTGCAGCTGCTTGTGAACGGTGAGCCGGAGACCGTTGATGAGGAGCGGGCTAGTGCCATTCTCCAGAACGAGGATCTCGAGATCGAGGTTGACCTCGGTGGTGGTGAGAAGGGTGCTGCTGGCTGTGGTGGTGAAGATGCTGTTTACTGGTTCTGTGACTTCAGTCACGAGTATGTGACCATCAACGGTGATTACCGTACTTGAAAATGTTTCTAAGTTATAGCGGGTGGTGTTTAAAAGCAAAGAATAGTATATCTGAAGTTACATCTTACCAAGACTAAGTCGCCCAGGTGCTTAAAAGATCCATAGCATGGACATATCCAATTGAGCGTCAAAGTTGGCGTCTACGACGATCACCAGCCAAACTACAGATTACGCAGGTGTCGAATTTGTAGACTACGAGGTATGGTCCGTTTGAGATCGAATATATGATTTTGGTTTTCTAGACACATATGGTTACAGGGCCCTGGAAGGGAGCTTTTCATGACTGGGCACCGTCTGCCGAGCCAGGTATGATGTGCTGTTCCCTCGCGGTAAGAGTTTAGCACTTTGATATACTCGTGGTAACGAACAGAAGCTCCTGGAGCGAGGGAAAGTCGTTAGGTGCCAATCACACAGCACAATGACCAGACGGCATGTTCCAACCCAAGCCGCAGCAGACGGTGTCTATCCATCCACCCAAAAAGTAAAACGAAGCAGAAAGAATACGAAAACTAAACAGAGAGGTTGCAAAGAATCAAAAAGGAGATCCTAAGTCATGCTGCTCGTGAAAAGGCAGTCGCGTTTAGCTGCCGGGGACGAGGCCCTTGAGGCCAGCGCCGATGTCACCCTCGCGGGCGGCAATTTCGAAGTAACCATAGATGATACTAAATAGATATGTTAGCTGGGGAGCACTGAAGGGATTTGTCATTTGGAAAACTCACGTCACAGCAAGCAGGATACCAGTACCGCTGCCGAGGGCACCGAGAAGGTCGGAGGCAACGGAGAGACCTCCGATGCAAGCACCACCGAAAGCGGCGGCAGTGGGGATGACACGCTTCAGCTCCTTGTACATGCTCTGCTCACGGTGACCAGACATGACGAGACCCTGGTCCTTGAGCTGCTTGGCGACATCACGGGGAGCGGAGCCAGAAACCTCAATCCAGGTCTTGGAGAAGAGGGCGCAGGCAACGAGCATGAAAGTGATGTACACAGCGGTGTGGATGGGGTCGAGGAGAGCCTCCTTGAAGTTAAGAGGGGGCGACATGTAGTAAGCGATACCGGAGGCAGCGTAGAGCTGGGCGGATCCCTCACGGGGCTCCCAGACTCCGAGGAGCTGAACGAGGATGTTCTCGGAGAAGCGAGAGTAAAGCATCTGGGAGATGAGGAAGATGTTGGAGCAGAGAGCGGACTGCAGCATAATGGGCATGTTGGAGGTGTAGAAGAGACGGACGGGGTAGGAACCGCGCATGCCACGCTGGCGGGAAGACTTGACGGGGATCTCAACGCGGAAGCCCTGCAGGTAGATGACAGCGGCGAAGACGAGGAGAGTGGCCAAGAGGTTCATGACGTTGGGGAGGTTCTGGCGGTAGAACGCCTCGTAGAGGGCGCGCTGCTTGTCGGGCCAGGTCAGGAGGAGGTGGAAGAGGGCAATGATGGCACCCTCGAACTCGGGACCACGGCCAGTGTTGATGGTCGTGGGGGAGAAAGCCTTCCAGACAATGGACTCGCAGATGTTGGTGGCGATGAACAGAGAGATACCGCTGCCAAGACCGTAGCCCTTCTGGAGGAGCTCATCGAGGAGGATAACAACGAGACCAGCAACAACGAGCTGGACAATCAGGAGAACACAGATACCAGCACCGAGGTCGCTGGGCTGGCCGTAGAGACCAGTCAGAACGTAGACACAGGCCTGACCGAAGGAGAGAATGATGGCGAAGAGCTTCTGAGCGGTCTGGTAGAGCTCGCGGTCGGTCTTCAGGTCGAGGTTGACGTCGATGAGGTGGGTACCAGCGAGGAGCTAGAGATATCGTCAGTTTTTCCATCGCTATTGCACAGTATATGATAGCGCATACCTGGAAGACCATGCCGGAGGAGATGATAGGGGTGATACCCAGCTCCATGAGAGTACCACGGTTACTGGCCAGCATCATACGGAGCCAGTACAGGGGGTCCGAGGTGTCGGATGAGACGATACCGTAGAGAGGCATCTGGCTCATAACCAGGAAGATCATGAGGGTCAACTGCAATGGATCTCGTTAGCATCCTTGCCAATTCCGCGCAAACACAGGTTCAAGGCGACGTACACCAGTCCACATCAGCTTCTGGTTGAATGGGACCTTGGTCTCAGGAGCTGCCACCTCCGGGAGGAGGGGCGTGAAGGGCTTGATCAAGTCAAGGAAGCGTACTAGAAACGCTCATCAGTATTCGTCGATCAATTGAGCTGCGTCGAGATGGAGTGTCGCGATCGCGTGCGGTGGTAGGAATCGGGGACTCACGGCCGCTCATGGTGGCTAACTTGCTCCCTAATCTCTAAATAATAATGAGAAAGCTGGAGTCGAATACCAGCTGAGGGAGAAAGAAGATGGAATAAGAAAGGGAAAGGAGAGGTGTTGTCGAAGAGATTGGGGGGGAGAAGGGAAGAAGAGGACAGATGAAGTTCGCTGGCCACTTTTCGCTTCCGCGCTAATTAAGGCCACTTGGTCTTCGCCGCAACCACCTTGACTCCTACTGACTCAACAATTAAAGGGAGAACGCGATATTTAAATGAGACTACTGCACGTCCGATAATCAATTTCAATCGGTCTATTTTACCTGGGAGTTCCAATTCCGATGGTTGTGCACCCCCAAATCCTCCAAGCTATCCCCACACCCCAGAGGCCACGGTACTAACTAAGCGGGTTGGGGCCCAGGAATGGCCAAAAAGGGGTCTTGGGAAGGGTCTTTGATTGGAATCTTTGTTCTCTGCTCCACTAAATACTAAACTCCCTTGGTCATATAACTCCATGCCAGCATTGTATAGACACTATGCGAGATCAACATTGTATGAAACAGAAATAGCCTCAAGGACCAACCATCCCCAAGCAGTCATCAATGACAACTTCAAGTTCGCCAAGTCTAGTCTTCAGACCCCGGTTTTCCTCTTTCAAAACTCCCATCACGCTCCACGCCTCGGAAGCTGGGACGCCATAACAATTGTTACAATTAGACGCGTTGTTAGTGCCAAAAGAGCTTCCGAGACGCGTGGAGGCGAGTCCTTTGAGCACGCGGTCGTATGCCGAGGACCGTGCAGGCGCCGGCCCATTGGTGACCGCGACGAGACTCTTCTGAATGGCAGGTGTAGGTGTCGGGCCAGTCGGCGTAGACAAGGCGATCTGCGACAGATTGGGAGATGGAGCTGCCAGAGTCGATGTGGGAGACTCAATACCCTCCCGGTGGGAGAACACACTATCGGCAATACTCTCGTCGCCAGACTCGAAGCCTGAGTCACTTGTGAATGTACTATGGCTGGCACGTTTGCTGCCGCGACGAGGAGTCTGGAGTTCCAGGGCGGGGGTATCTTCGTCCACGGGGACGGTGCGGAGGGTGCGGCTGCGACTTCGGGACTCCTCGTCCTTTCGCAGCCGTCTCTCCTGTTCCAACTCCTCCGCCATGGCCTGCATGGCTTTTTCTTGGTCGAGCACCTTCGCTGCCATGCCGTCCAGCTGCATCTTCAAATGATCGACCCGTGAGCGAGTTTCTTCGAGCTCTTCTTGCTTTTCATTCTTATCGGCCAGGGCTTGGTGCATGGCGAAGGTGCGTTGTTTGTAGGCATCTTGCATGCGTCGTAGCACCTTATCAGCATGGTCCCGCAAGGCATCCAGTGCCTCATCATCGGAGTCCGACTCGGGTAGTGACAGCGCAGCTGCGATATCGAGGTTTAGGAACTCATCTTCGGCCGGTTCAGGGAAGCTAGGTTTGCTAGGCTGTCGACGGAGGCCGAAGAAAGAGAAACGATTTGTGACGGGAGTCGAGTGTTGTCGAGTATGTGAGACGAAATGAGATCGTGTTTCCCCTGACCCATCAGCGTTGGGTGCCATTTTCAGACCCAAATCCACCGGGTCCGATTTGCCCTGGAACCAGTCTGATAACACCCGAGCTCGGGTTTCGAACTTCTTCTTCGAGTTGCCCGTCCAGTTCTTCGGACGTATTGTTTCTAGTTCGCCGAGGTCTTCGAGTTCTTCGTGGAAGCGTGGAGGTCTCGCAAGTTCGGTGTTGGCCCGACGGTGGTAAGGTAGGTTGTTTGCACGGGGTGTCAACGGCTCTGTCGATCTTAGGGGCGTCAAGGCAACGGTCTCGTGGGACAGTGCGCCACGGGAATGTAGGGCCACAGGAGCTTGGGGGAGATCGAAAGACATGGGAGAAATGCCGGGGAATGGAAGCCCAGTTCTGTTTAGGCCCAATGTGGCGCTGTGCTACCTGTCGTCGGAAATAGGGATGATCAAGAGAACCCCCTGTCAATCTCAAACGCTTAAAACGAGAAGCTCGAATTCGAAAGGTCTGGAGTAGTGTAGATGTGTTTCAGTCTTGTCTAGTGGTTTTGTTTTTCGTCTCCAAATAAAAGCGTCGTGGAGGAAACCGAAGAGGCTGGGAGAAATAGCGGTGGCTGGCGATGGAGCTCTCTTCTCTCCACCCTCACGATCCACCATCTTCTCTCCAGTCCGGTTAGACAACGAGCATCGCCTTCCACTATACTACTTTCGCGTGATTGCCGTCATTGCCCTTGCCGCTCCCGCTGCTGCATATGGTTTCAGCTGCACGAGGCTTTTGCGTCATTGCACGTTCCTAGATCATGGCTCTGAAGCACCTGTCCAACGCCCTGGCAACCCCCGATCAGCTCTCCAATTCCTCTTCCTCCCTAGACGGTGTACCCTCGGATCTCGAGACCTCGATCCGCTGTGCAGGAGCACAGCTCACACAGGCTGCCGGTGTTCTGCTGCATCTATCCCAGGATGTCATCGCCCAGGCAATTGTAATATTCACGCGATTCTGGCTGGGCGCTGACGGCGGCAGCTTACGAATCTACTCGGTCAAGGTAATTGGCACCCCTTCATCTGCCATTCTCCAATCGCTAATTGTCACAGGATGTCTCCGCAGCAGCCCTTTATCTAACCGCCAAGCTTTCCTTCCAACCCACCTCCCCTCGCTCCGTGCTCAATGTATATACCTTCCTCCTTTCCAAGGATGCCTCACCCTTGTGGTTTGTGAGGCAAGGTGGCTCTCCTTCAACTCCTCCCGAGCCTGAAACCTATATTCTCTCAGAGGGCGGCTACCAGGCCGCACGGCAGGTTCTCCTCCAGATCGAAACGGTCATTCTCCGCACTCTCGGGTTTGATACCCATGTCGCCCTGCCCCATACCATTGCATTGACATATCTCCAAACCCTGGGCTCGTCAAATCCCGCAGTCGCGCAACGGGTCCTACAGCATCTCAATGCTGCCTTGCTCTCCCCGCAACTTCTTTACGTCACCCATCAGCCGAACGCTCTGGCTGTGGCTGCCATTTACCTTGCCTCTCGTGAGGAGGGCGCCAAGCTAGTAGATAGCGATTGGTGGGAGGTATTTGACGTCGATCGGGAAGAGCTTGGCTTTTTGGTTGTGGGCATGAAGAGCATGGAAGGGTTCATGCGAGCTGAACTCAACACATGGAATGAAAAGTCTATTCCTATGGTTCCAGATCAAGTCGATGCCGAGATTGAGCGTCGGCGAATGATGGAGGATGGCGAGTGATTTGGCTTGAGCTTTAATGGCAAATCCAGATCTTCTACGGGCTACCTTGTGTTCTCTTGGAGGGATGCTAGATCCCCATTACCTTGCATTAGCAGCTCGCGCTGGATGCCTTGCTCGGCTAAATAAGGCTCACGGGACATTGCCTGCAACGGCCGCTGTGGTCGTCAGCGCTCAAGGGTGCGATTACCAGTCATGGTTGAATCCCGGGCTAGTGAGAACCTCGCCTCGTCAATCATGAACGGAGAGACCGGGAAATAACACAATTGAGCCAGACTAGCAGTCTGCAATCAGTTTTTTGTTAGGACTCACGGTCTCTGCGGCGACCTCACGAATCCACATGACGCGAAACGTTTGAGATATCGCCGGGTACAACTTATTTCATAATTACCCTGTATTCGCAGGGTCACCCACAATGAAACCCCCCTATTTTCAAAAGTGTCCCCAAATTCTATCTTCCCCATCAACACCAATATGCCCAAATTCGACTCTAATAATTTATTATTTGGAGATCGCAGCCCGCATTATTGATGCCGTGGGCGCGTCAAAAGCCCAAAAAAAGCCCAATCTCGCGAAGTTAGCGCGCGAATTCGCGGTTCCATATGGGACCCTCCGGAATCGCTCGAAAGGCAAAAGATCGATCGTTGAGCGCCCACCCAATGGTCGCAAACTGAACGCAGAGCAAGCAGCTAGTTTATCCGAATATATTGATTCAATTGATAAAACGGGAACCCCATTACACCGGTCGCAAATCCATGCTGCAGCAAATCCAATTCTCAAAGAAGCACATACCGACCCATCAACTGAACCACCCATCGTTGGTCCCCATTGGGTTAAACGATTCCTAAGACGACACCCTGAATATGATCAAGTGGTCATCGACGCTAGGACTGTCGCCCGTCCCAAGGCTGTCACCGATGCTACAACTGTCGCTTCTCCCCAGCCTGTCAAGAACAAGGCCACTCGGACAGGACCAAAACGGAAGGACCGCTCAGATAGAGCTACGCAGACTGACACACAGCTACACACCGGCCAAACCCACTCGGTTGTGTCCGACAAACCCCTTCTCGTCATGCTCGAAACCTACCTGTCACAGCTGGACACCCAAGCAATCGCCGTTGAAGACATCCCGTGGGCGCAGTCCCCGATATGGCACTACGCACTGCAAGACCTGACCTTGCGCACCTTCGCACTCGACGTAGCCACTCTGACATCCGCCAGGGCTTGTGATACTCCTGAAACGGATGCCATGCGACGAATTATTTCCGCTGTTGACACGCTCCCTCGCCTAAAGATACAGGAGCTACAACGGCAGTTCCGAGAGATGACGCCCCGCGACCAGGCGTTATTCAGAGACATTCTGGGCCAGCATGCTCCTGAAGTTTTACGTGATGACCATGCTTCCGCCTGATGATTCCTCCTCTCGCGTCAACTGACGCTCCGCATTCGACTCCGTCTATTGCTCCACGATCACTTACTTGCTCCACGTGCGTTACCTGCCACTTCTGCAGCCCAAAGGTTCTTTATTTTCTGCTTATCATTATACCCCAAGTTTCTGTTTTTCATTCATGTCATTGCTCGTTTCCTACACATATTATTACCGCCGAGGACGGCCGGCTTGCTTAGGAGCGGCCCCCCTGTTATGTGGGGGTTTCCCCCGGTGCCTAGTTAGCGGCCTTGGGGCTCAGTTAGTTAAGAAAGACACTCTTCTCCGTTCGCTTTCCGCGTACAATATACGTAGGCTGGCATGGCACGTACGGTCCGCTCCCTTAAATTGGTATTCTAAACCCGTGGAACTTACTCCGTACAACTCAAACTAAATATCGAAAGTTCACCAACGATTGATTTTTAGGTTCAATCTATCTTCTGGACCAAGAACGATTAGATTTAGGTTCAAATAATTAAGCTACAGCATCCAATTGAACGATCTCTGGGTTTACATCTGGCAAATTTGGGTTCATTGGTGGTTGAATGGGAAAGATAAGAATTCTGGCATACTTTTGAAAGTGGGTGGGGTTTCAATGTGGGTGGCCCTGTGAATGCAGGGTCTGGTCATTATGCCCGGTCATGTTCCCCTGCACCTGGGCAGCTGGTAAACATGTCTTGAAGCTGTGGGCTATACGGAGTACAACAGAGCACTTTCACCAATCTTTCGAAAATTTGTAGAATGCTCGATGGAGTATCCGATTTGAGATTCCAAGGGCCTAAAGTTCCAATACATCATAAGCTCCAACCTCCATCTGGTAGAGCTCAGATCCACAGCCCTATCTATAGCTTCTTCCCCAATCTTGTGACTCGACGAGCTTCAATGTTCATAATTACCTAGGCAATCCTTCTAGGTGGTGCTTTAAGGGTCAAATGGGTCAGAACAAGGGCCAAAAGCCCATTATATTGAGTCACACTATCAGCGAGCTATCTTAGTCCACCTTTCCCGAAGGCCATGCGCTGCAGCCTTGGGTTTCCGGTCCCTCGTAAACACACCCTTCTTGTTACCATCCACCCGCTGAACGCCCAGATTAGTCTGGAAATCCGCAAAGGCCCAAACCTGTTCACCAGCCATCGTTGATATGCGGTCAAAGACTCGATGGTACATGGCAAGCATTTGCGTTTGGAACTCCTCACTCCAAGGCAGACCGAAAACAGAATGAAGTCCAGCAATCGTATCAGCACCGTACTCAGTCATGACAATCGGCCGGTCGAACTTCTGCTCCCAGCCACGAAGCTCCTCTTCCAGAGCTGCCTCGGCCTCCTCGAGGTCTCCAGTCTCGGAATACCATCCGAAATACCGATTGAGACAACTCACATCAAACAGATCAGAGATTCGATCCTCTTTGTATGTTGCCATTCCGACATTGGCGAATGTGATTGGGCGACTTGCGTCAAGTTGTCGAGTCAATTTGGCCAGCGGCTCGAAATACTCGCGTGCTCCTTCTTCCTGAGAGGCAGGCTCATTGGCGATGGACCACATCACAACGCTGGGGTGGTTCTTATCCCGACTAATGAGTTCACGGATGGCCTGTTTGTGTGCGGCCTGGGTATTGTTGTTGATGGCGTCTGGGGTGAATGTTTTAGAATCACTATCAGACAAACCCAATAGAGCAATATTCAATCCCACTGCGGGAGTCTCGTCGATGACGACGATGCCGTGTCGGTCTGCGAAATCCATGACCTCTTCGGCATAGGGGTAGTGCGATGTTCGGAATGAGTTCGCTCCGATCCAATTCATCAGTTGGAAGTCGTGAACCATGTACGCTTGGTCATGCCCTTTGCCGCGCACTGCGGTATCCTCGTGTTTCCCAAATCCAGTGAAGTAGAAGGGCTTGTCATTGATCAGGAACTTGCTTCCGCTGACTTTGACGGTGCGCACTCCGGTAGCCAAGGCATAAGTATCGACTACTTTACCTTGGGAGTCCACGATCTTAGCCTGGAATTGGTAAAGATAGGCTGCACCGGGCTGCCACAACTTGGCTGAAGGGATGCGGACAGTGCCTTCCGCTCCAGAAGCATTCGCAACAGTGTTTTGATCCTCATCGATAATCTCAATCTTGATCTGCTCGTCTGTGCCATTGGTGACATTGATCTTGTAGTTGATTAAGCCATCAGCACCGTCGACATCAGTTGTCACAGTGATGTCCTGGATATGCTGTCGAGGTACTGAATAAAGCCAGACGGATCGAGCAAGACCAGCGTAGTTGTAAAAGTCATGGTGATAGGTCTGCTTTCTCTTGCCCGTGGCTTTCCCTACACTGATCTCTCCCGGTGGAATTGTCTCATGAGTGAGCTCATTATTGACAGCAATTGTCAAGCGGAACTTCTCACCCGCGGCGATGGAGTCTGTAATATCGGCTTCAAAGGGCGTGTAACCTCCCACGTGCTCTGCCAGAAGTTGGTCGTTCACGTAGATACGACCCTTGTGTGTGGCAGACTCAGCCCGGACAAGATATCTCTCTTGAGACCAGCCTTTGGGAACAATGACATCGCGTTGGTAATAAACCCATCCGACGTGGTCATGGATGTTTCGGTCGACAAATATGTCGTTGTAAGAGGCTGGCACGGGGCATTCAAGGCCTTTGGGCAATGGGGCTGTCCATGGTGTGGCAGTGTCGTTGGGACTAGATGCGAGAGCAAATTTCCACAGACCATCGAGGTTCACGAGCTCCCGAGAGGAGCTCTGTTGTGGCTTCAGTTTGATCAATGGCTGTTCAATTTGCGTCACCTCGCTTCGTGGACGTAGGTTTGTCGGAACACATAGTGAAGATGAGATGAGAGAAAGGAAGGAAAATCCCACAATTGGCCTCATAGTCGATAATCTGCTAGATTCTCTTATCAAAATGGACTCTGAGCAGGTCTCGTTGATCAGAAGGTGATCAGTAGTTGAGCAGAAGGGATTTTATAGATCTCCATGGGCATCGGCAAATGAAGCCTCTCCGCACCGGCGACTGGCTATCTTGGCAAGTAGCTTCGAGCGTAGTTAATTGCGCATAACTGCAGAACTTAGTCTAAGTTGACTATGGGCTCGCGTTATGCCAAGATGCTAAGCTTGCTTTTTGCGGGGGTGGAGCCGACCCGACATGTATTATGCGGGCAATCAGACCCTGGATCGGCATTCTTTTTACCCTTTGTTTCCAAATGCCGGCTATTGATCAGTGTGAAATAGGTTTCGCCTCGAAGATGTGGGGGTGGGGTTTAGGTTCGCTCGTAGCTTCAAGTTGCCAGGCCACCTGGGCAGGGCTGGCAAGCTTAAGCCGTATCTAGTGTACCTACCTAGGTACCTAGGTAGGTACGTAGTAGCCGGGAAACAGCACCAGTATATAACTTGAGGCATCGAAGTCGTAGGGATATTTGAGGTCTCAGATCTACAGTAGGAGGCAATCTAAACACTCCTTCATAAATTAGCTTCTGGTTCCTATTATGGCGTTGTGGGCCAGAGACGTCGCCCACTGCCCTTAAATCATAGTCATCCCATCTTCCCGAGGTCCTGACTCTTCTTAGTCAACAGCCATGGGTAAATGGGGGACAAGACATCCATGAATAATTAAGAGGGTTGGCCTCGGGGCACCTGGGAATCGTTGGAGTACCTAGGTACCTAGGTATCTGATTTCCTTCACTACACCCATTACTCAAGACCTACTAGGTAGTCACCCGGGCAGGGTTGCCCAGGTGGAGGTACATAAATGGATTTGGGGCCCACCGCGCTACCTATCTACAAACCCATAGACCCAGGCAGGTATGCGTTTACCTCTTTCAAGATTCCCTATATTGCTTCCTAGGTATAATACCTAGTAGATACGACCTGTATACGAAAATCTAGCCTCTTACTAGGTATACCTGGGTAGGTATGTCAGCTCTAGATTCTGTCTGTAACACATTTTAAGCTGTCGGGGTGGTCACTGTATATTTTTGGACCACCCCGTAGAGCGGGTATAAATTCCCAGGTTTGCGATATGACCGAGTATAGGATGGTTGTTGTAAAATATAGCCTATCCCCGAGGCCTGAAAAAGACGAAATTACCACCTTATCAGAAACACCCTAGAGTGATAACAATAGACTGGTGGCCACGGGTATAGATCATCACCAAGGTACATACATGTCCACGGGTATGTCGAAGGACAAGTAAATTTCCTAAACAGCAGACTTAAATCACATATCAGGTGCTGATTTAAAATATCTTTGATCTATCTATTTGTCCATTCCTTTTATTCCTTTTCCCCTAAATAAATGCACTATCATCTGACAAGTACAAGTCCAGAGCTGGAATGACGCGGATCATGTGCCCCACACCGCTTATCACCCCCCGCCTGTCTCTGTACGCCTTCACTCTTTCGCAACCAACATGAATATCCTACACTCCACGCTATCAACTTGGCGGGATCGCCTCGCCCCCGTGTCGCGTACCTCGACATTCCGAAATACAGGACAAATCACCCCGGAGGAGTTCGTACTCGCCGGAGACTACCTCGTCTACAAGTTCCCCACATGGTCTTGGGCTGATGCCTCAAGCCCAGCAAAGCGAGTGTCTTACCTCCCGGCCGGAAAGCAGTTCCTTGTCACTCGCGGAGTCCCATGTCACCGAAGGCTGAACGACAACTTCGCCGGCGATGCAGGACTAGAAGATGAGATCGTCAGGGACTATCTTTCCGGCGGTGACGGGGGCGAAAGCGCAGCACGCGAAGGAGAGGATGGATGGCTGCGTACCGGAGGAGGCAGAGATACTACCGCCGATAAAGATAAACAAGAAGCTCGCATCAGCGACGTGCGGACAGTTGATGAATCAGGAAACCTGGGCGAGCAGGAGGAAGACGATGAGATCCCAGATATGGAAGATGATGATGATGACGAGGAAGCAATTATTCGTGAGCCAGTTGGCCAGTCAAGTACCACACAGTATGTTCTTGTCATTTTGCGCTGAAACGCCTTTTTCGCGACGATGTCTAACCCGTGTGTTCCAGACCTCTCCGCACCTACACTCTCTACATCACATACTCAAACTTCTACCGCACACCCCGCCTCTACCTCTCTGGATATCTATCGGCATCTGAGCCCCTCCCTCCACATCTGATGATGGAGGATATCGTCGGTGATTACAAGGACAAGACCGTGACCCTTGAGGATTTCCCATGGTTCGACGGCAGCGTGAAAATGGCCAGTGTGCACCCCTGTCGCCACGCCTCAGTGATGAAGACCCTTCTGGATCGTGCCGAGGCCGCGCTCAAGCTGCGCCGCGACAAGCTTAAACAAACCCAGTCACGCGAGGAGGCAAACCGCGTTCTGCGCTCAGGCGGTGGACTCGAAGGACTGGTGGATGAAACTAAGAATCTTTCTCTCGACCAGCAGGGTCAACACGGGGACGAGTGGGAGATGCTACAACACGACGAGGAAGAACAAGTGGCCATCCGTGTGGATCAATACCTGGTTGTTTTCCTGAAGTTCATCGCCAGCGTGACACCGGGTATTGAGCATGATTTCACCATGGGCGTCTAATGAGTGTGTGGCGGGATCTACTTCTCTCGTGCTGGGTTCAATGGCCATGTTTTCGAGATGGATTGGACTATTATGTGGCCAAGCCTGTGACTTGCGTTCTTTCCATGGGATTTTCGATATGACACGACATGAGGCTGGCGTTGATTTGCTTATGGGTCAATTTTTCGAGCTTCTTATTTCCCTTTCTTTCGTCTACGTACAATACCAGTGGCTTGAGATGATTCCCTGTTCTGATCGCAATTTAAAGCCAGGATTCATGTGTAGATCATAACCTTGTGAAGACAGCTCGCCCGATTAGGGTTGGCATTATTATGGAATCTTGCAAATGACTAGGGACGGTGAACTGACTAGATATTCTACACGGTCCCCGGGGCCAGAGGGTACTGTGATCTTGGGTATAGTCCGTAATCAGTTGGTTTGATATACGTCTATGGACTGAATAAACTAAATCATTGATGAAAAATAGCATTGGAGCGTATATTTGAGGTACTAATAGCAATATCGAAACTAAAGCGAAACGTAACAGAAAAAACGCCTTTAGTGCAAAGCACGCATAGGCACACAAAATCGCCTTTGGCCAATCAAAGCATAAAATAAACAAAAGAGTACATGAGGGTCCGATCCAGTATGGACACGGATAATACAGGCATCGGTGGGTACACCAGCGTTGAAACAGATAAAAAAAAGTGAACAAGGAAGAAATGTAGTAGAAAGGTTGTACACGGTCGAGTGGCAAGAGAGGAAAAAATTCACAAGCGCGATCAATCATAAGCATGGACAAAGCCCGAGATACCAATCTTCAGACAGGTAGCTCCGCCAATTCGTTTTCGCCGTATCATTCCAGAGGAAAGACCTAGTTGAAGAAGGCAAGAACGGCTGGGATTGCGACTGCAAGGACAGACGCAGGAGCAAGAGATGATCCGGCGTTGAAGACAGGCATGGGAGAGCTTGAGGGCGAGGCAGAGGGAGCAGGAGCAGGGTGAGGGATCAGAGCGGTGGAAGGCTTGACGATGGGGACGGCAGGCGCGTAGACTGCGGGGGTGGTGTGGGGGATGTAGATGGGGGTGGTGTAGGTTGGGACAGCGGGAGCGGGAGTGGGAACGATGGCGGGAACTGGGGCATAGGTGGGAGGCTGGATGGTGGCGGTTGGGGAAGGAGGCAGGAATACGATGGAGGGCTCAGGCTCGGGGCAGGGCTCGCCTCCGCGGTGGTCGTGCACGCCTGCGCCGGCGTTGAAGGAGGGACCATCTGGGATACCGGCGTTGATGCCGCTGCCGGCATCGAAGTCGTCGCCGGAGTTGGGGCCGCAGGGGCCTCGGTGAGAGGTGTGCACACCTGCACCGGCGTTGAAGGATGGGCCGTCGGGGATGCCTGCGTTGATGCCGCTGCCGGCCAGGAAGTCGCTGTTGCCGTCCTCGTTTGTGGACTCAGAGTGGCTCATGATATCAGGGACTGGGAAGCCGGGTGCCTGAGGCGAGGCGAGAATGGTGGCAGGGCCGAGAGCGAGGAAGAGGCACAGAAGGCCGGAGAAGTTGATAGTGGTGGAGACCATTTTTGCGGTAGATGTTATTTTGTAAAGGAAAATGTAGTGAATGTGCTCAGTGGGATGAATCCAAAGATCGAAAAAATGTCGAAGTATAGAGATGAGAGATTCAAAGAATGTTTGTGGGATTGAAGAGCGAATGGCTGTCAAGAGACTGTGAACGACTGTGAAGGATGGGGATGAAGAACGAGAACAGCGGCGTCTAGAAGGATTCTTATGTACCTTTCGAGGCTCAGGCGAGCCCTGTGTTTGAGTAGGATCGTGGGGAGAGCCAAGGGCTCTATCCAGGGCCGCATAAAGCCCGATAAGGAGGTTGCTGCAAGGTACAGATTGGTCCTTCGTGGAACTGCCCTCGAGAAAGCCACAAGGGTAGTGATCTGCAGGGGACAGGGCCACGGGAGGTGCCGAGGAGAGAATTAATGAGAGACATCGAGTCTCAGAGCTCTAGATCCAAGGTGGTGGAGATGAGGGCGAGTGATACTTCACTAGAATGGAGCTGTAGCTTGGGACTCCAAGTGGTCAAGGCGACAAAAGTTAATGCACGTCTGGAACCGAGCATCGGACCGTGTACGGAGTAGCATCTTCACCAACAGAAGCGTGGCATCGCATAGCATGCATTGAAGCGTTCTCTACGGCAAAGGTTAGCACGTGGAGTCCAATGGGGAAGAAAGGTTGCAATGATGCAAGGGGAGTCAATAAGGCTGTCACCAAGGTTCACTTGTGTCTCTCAAAGACACCAATCAGGGGATGAGACTCTGTCCGATGTCACCCATCACACGCAAGGATGGTCAATATCAACTTATGCAGAGGCATCCCAGGTGGAAAAGTTGCTAGGGCTAACGGACCCGGGGTACCTGTCAGATAAGGTAACCCTAGAAACGGCGAAAGTCTGGCCAGGAGGGTCTGAAACAAGTGAGACAAAAAGGCGTTATATTGCACATATCAGGAAAATTCATAATCTCATCAGGTATTTCGCCAAAAATCGAAGGTTGTAACATCTTGGGGATATGCAGGTCATATGGGGTAAGAAAGGAAAGGGTATCCACAACAGATACATCACACAAAGTGTATAGATCACAAAGAAGACCCGAGCGTATATTGGAGTTTATGTTTAACTCAGATTTGAAATTCCGAATGCCGAGCCAAAGTTAGTGGACTTTTTGAACTTGAGTTCGGGCTCCCTGTCGCCTTGAGTCGGGTGCTCGGATTCGGGGTCCGTCTCGTTGGGATCTGCCGACTCGACTGAGGAACCGAGGATATTCTTAGC
This sequence comes from Penicillium olsonii, assembly GCA_911174995.1. Lineage (NCBI taxonomy): Eukaryota > Fungi > Ascomycota > Eurotiomycetes > Eurotiales > Aspergillaceae > Penicillium > Penicillium olsonii. Next base: position 660,457 of record CAJVNO010000001.1, on the reverse strand, counting down.
TTGATCAAGGAGTTTTCGATCCAATGCGCTCAGAAAGTCATTATCGTGCTCCTCGTCGTTCACAAGACCCAATGGCCCCTTGAGAGCGGGATCGTCTGGTAGGTCAGGAAGCTCTGGGAAGTAGGAGACCTTGTTTTCGGACGGTTGAGTCACGGTTGCCATGGGCGCAAGAGGAACCTCCTCAGACTGCGAGGGCACCTCGAGGGGAGATCCCTCTTTTGTGGAGCGTTGACTCTCATCGGCGTCAATGATCGCCATCGGCGTGTGGCCTGCATCGCGGAGCAATCGTTCATTGGGCGGGCCGAGCTCTGACAGCTTCAGTTTGAGACTGTTTCGGTGTTCGATGCCGGGCCTTGCAGCCGCCCCAGGGGTCGAAGGGGAAACCTCTGTTCCTAGGGGCGATGGCGAAGGCGGAGTGATCACCCGTGCAACGACCCCCGGCGGCAATGCCGTCGATTTCAGTGTGATACCGTCTAGCGTACTGTCAAGCTTTTCGATTGGCACGGGCAAGCTCACGGGCGCTCCGGACAGATCATTCGCCTGCCCTTGGGGTGATAAGGCCCGGTCTAAGGACGGCGGGTTCATCCCACTGTCGGAGACCGGCGAGATGTGGGCGTGGTTTGGAGACTCCATGTCAAAGAAAACCCTCGTGGGTTGACTGTTCGGACTTGATCCCTCCCAGACCTGAGCTGTTAAGCCATTTGTGGTCTTGAGCTGTGATGCGCTGAGCACGAAATTGGTGGCCTCGGGCCCCAGTTTATTATCTCTCCCTGGGCTCTTGATCACTGTCTCCAACTCGGCAATCTTCGATCGCAGCAAGGCCCGCTCCTTCTCCCATAATCTCCTCTCCTGCGCGAATAGTGTCCTCTCCGCCTCGAAGTTCACCCGTTGGCTCTGAAGTAATGCGCGCGACTGGTCAATGTAGGAGGTGTCCATGGCGAAAGAATCCAGGAGCGCGGAGTTGTGAAAGGCGGTTCGGCCGTAGCCTGTGATGGTAGGAGGGAAAGTAGCCGATACGGATTTGGTGCGACGGGATGGAGATTGCGTCGGCGAGAAGCGCACTTCTTTGTAGAGGCTGCCGTGGCCATCGGGGAGTCTTGAAGGCTTCATGGTGGAGTTGTTTTTCCGTAGATACGACGATAAGAAACGGTGAGTCAAATTCCAGTGCCCAACATGCACCACGATGTCTTTTCAATTCCACAGTCCAGCCTGAGCCTGTGGAGCTGGAGAAGCGGTCAATCACGAATAACTCAGCGTTCTGCAGCTACGGATGTCTGCAGTGCTTCCGACACGCATGTGAAGCCTCGGACCACAACGCGTTCAAGGGACAAGTTGGGCTGGGTTTGGGTAGCCAGGTACCCTACGGAGTCGAGGTTAAGTAGAAGATATCCCCACGGGGAAAACGGGGGGGTTACATAGCGTGTGGAAAGTGAAACGCCCTGCGAACGGTTATCCCATGACGTCAAGGCTCTTCTGATCAGCGAGATCATCTTTACTCTGTGCATTCATGATCATTTTAATTATTTCGCTCATTTCGAAATGGATTTAATTTACTAGGTCTGTGATGAGAAGAGAAAACAGGGATATATGTCTATATGGAAAACCAGAAATGAACACCGAAAGATGAACACAACGCCTCGAGTTGCGCCAGTCGCGCCATGCCCCTGCTAATGTATATAAATCAAAGGCCTGCGATCAGACGTCATAGCGCAGGAAGAGGATGCCTGTCACACGAGATCAGAGGGCCGCGAAGAGAACCAATCAAGGGCGCGTAAAGATGCTGGAACATGTAACAATAAAGACCAATATGCGAATGCAGGGCGACGAAAAGAGTCAGAACACGGATGACGTTAATCGGCTTGGCGTGACATTGTTCTTCAAGTCCCAGTCCAGCGACGAAGAACCCTTGATGGATCGTCGATCCTCGGGCGATCTAGGCGGCGACCGACTGCGCCAAACAAACTGCTGGGCTTCTTCCAGCAGATGCTGTTCTCCCCTGGGCAGCGGAATAAAACTCACATCCTTACAAAGAGCCCCGAACCGCGTGGCGAGATCGAACACTCCTCGGGCCGTGAGATCCCGACCACCCACATTGGCGGACGGGTAATAAAACCGCGGATCCAGGTACAGCACTGTCCCATGCCAGCACGGTAATTGCTGCGCCAGCGTGCGACCCGCCTGCTCGTACTCGCGGAGAGACCGCTTCGGTACCCCGTTCTGCGTGTGCACGAAGAAGAAGATCTCGAAGCCGATGCTGCGGATGCGCCTGCGCGCTGTTGCGCTTAAGGTGCCGAGAAAGGCTGCCAGGCGGTCGAGATTGAAGGAGTTGCGGAAGAAGAGCGTGTGGGTGGAGTAGAGGTAGTCTTCGGCTTCATCGTGGATCTGCCGATTCACGGCCAGGAGTCTGCGCGCGGTGCCATCTTCGCCCTCCCAGTGAGGGTTCATGGATAAGGCTCTGTATTGTCCCCGGGCTGTGAATGATTTGCCGCGGTCGTCTATCACGATCATGGGCTTGTCCAGGTACTCATTTGGGACGGTGAGGGCATATTCGTAGATCTTGAGACGCAGCTCTGCCGGGAGTCGAAGCAGCGAGGATGTTGCCATTGAAGAAATTGTGGTCTTGCCTGCGGCTCTCAATTCCATTTTATAAAATCGTGGAACCACGGGAGTAAACGCTTCGCCACTGTCAGAAATTTTTCGTCTCGAAAATGAGCGCAAACTCTTAAAAGCTTGGACTCGGGGGACTCAGGGATATGCTCTTTTTGATCTCAGAAACTGCCCTCTCTTATACTGCAAGTGTCAGCCCATCTTCACCGTCCCATAGTCGCCTTAATGACCGTCCGATCGGCATCTGAACAGCCCATACGGAGACCCTGCTCTACCAGAAGGGGCAGCTCCCTACGGGAATGGATCCTTCGCCGACATGGCCGGACATGGCCGTACAACTCGGCCAACTTGGCTGGATGCGCATAGTTCGCCGATGAACCAATGATCGTGAACCATTGTTCCTGAACCCATCCCTCGAGGAGTTCCCTCTTTGCTTGGGTGACGTTTGATCTCGCAAAGAAATTGTATCGCAGAGGGGATCGTCAAATCTTTTTGTGGGTCTGGCGGCATTTGCAAGTGGAGTTGCGAGTCTGCAAGTTGCCTCCACTACATACTTCATAGAGATCGAATCCACTACACTGATTGTATGCTCATTCCGGGTGGCATCATGGTCACGACCCTATGTAGAGATGTAGTATGGGTAGCACAATAATGCTGGGCATTGTCCCCGCATGTGAATGATACAGACCTGGGCGATCACTTTCCATTCTAGAGCCCCTTGCCGTTCTGTGCTGGAGTGGGATTGCGTATCTACCCTTACGCACCTACGAGCAGTCACAGACTTATATCACAATGCGTAAATGCTTGAAATCTGGATCTTGTGCGCATGAGACTGATAGTGTCGCCCTGGGTTAAAAGGTCATTAGACTCATTACAACATGAAAGGGGAAGAGCGCAATGGCGGTTTGATGTCGATGGAAGGACTATGCACCGGGCAGTGGGTACAGTAGAGGTTGAATATGCCAAAATAGGAAACAGATGCTGATCTTAAAGGGTCTATCTAAGAGTGTGTCATTTGCTGATGTCCGCTACTATCAACAAGAAGGTGGAATGACTCGTACCCAGACACCTGAGGCATATACCAGCCTGCAGGGCAGCGTCATTAGTATACCATCACAATGTAACTACCAACATTCCAAAAGCTTGCATATATGTATGTAGAACGCAAATGAAGAGCTATCTGTGCACCAAAAGAAGCAGTGACTTCATGAAGTCCGGGGTTGTACTGTCAACCTTGGAAACGAGTATGCCTTTGATTGCTTTATCCCAGACCAACCACGAAGTGCTACAATTTATTTGGGTAAATGAGCCATGTAGTCTGTGCGAGGGTCCTGAGCTTCCAGTAAATAGACCGGATCCTCACAGTCCAGCTTTGACGCTTGCAAATCAGTCTAATAGGCAATGAAAAATGTATGTCTACCTGGAAAGGTGGATGTTTCTTAGTACCTAAACGTGTTGGATTGGGAGAGTGAGTTGCACAGGTGGGAATGCAGCCTCTTCCAAGTTATGTAGACACGTGGTGTTATCAATCGAAGGTCGTGTGAGGCGGCTATTTCCAGAAGATTGGATCAGGATCTTTGATCTTTTGTATTGAAGTACGATGAGGTATTGCAAGGCGTACTGGAAAGGGGACTGTGAACCAAGAACTCATCGAAGACTCCAAAACTTCCAAGGTTGGTGAGAAAAGATGTAGGGAGTCCTTATGCAATGCATTCTTACGCATGCTGCAAATCTAGTTGACCAACAGCTTCCTGGGTCTACTTGCCATTTCCAAGGAGCTGGAAACCTTGGAAGCAGCATGCTACCTGACCGTGAAGCGAGGCATTGACACTGGCGTAGTTTAGCCACTTAGATTCTGCGGTGGAACTGCCGATCTCCCTTTTGGGCCTCTTGCATACTTCCATGAACCAGGTAAGTAGCAATCAACCAGTTCAGTGCAAGCTTGGATCTTGCCACTTGGCTCCAGGCTGGCCTTGAATCTACAGTTGTCACTACGCATGACCCTGCTGGACCCAAAGAAACGTAACGTCAAGCCAAAATGGCCCCAATGAATTTTCCAAATGGTCGAGATGCATTGTAATCGCCATGAACGAATTCAAAGAAAAATCAAGAAACCGAGTCCCGGACTCGATCATCGCTGTCTATACACACCTAGTGACCAAGCTGCCCGCAGAACAGCCAAGCCCCAGGCCATGCCAATACTGTCACGCAAGACATTCAACTTGCTACCTTTCACTTCTCTCCACCCCACAGGCACCTCAGCCACGGGGATCTTGGCAAACTCAGCCAGCATAAGCATCTCCACATCGAAGATCCAGCCTTCGGAATGCATATAGGGAACAATATACGGCAAAGCGCCACGCGAAAACAGTTTGAAACCGCACTGTGTATCCTTAACCGTAGCAGTCTTAGGAGGCGTCATCAACCACAAAATCAAGTGGAACGAATGCATCAAGAAATTGCGCAGTTTCGAACGCTACAAACAGTCAGTTTCGCCCAACCCAAACCCAACAGGAACAACTCACCTTAACCACCGCCTCACTACCAACCATATGCGCACGCGAACCAACCGCCACAGCACGTCCCTTCCCATCCTCCACCTCCCGACAAGCCCCAACAAGCTTCCCCAAATCATCAAACTTACTCGCGCCATCCGCATCCGCAAAAACCACAAACTGACCACGAACATGGCGCATACCATGCGTAACAGCCCCACCCTTCCCACGATTCTGCATCAGATTGACAACCCGAATCGTACCAGGCGGAATATGCACGCCCTCGCCAGCCTCCGGCGTCCAAGGCCCCGCACTCCCCTTCGGATGCAACGAGAGTTGGTGGTCGCGCGCGAATCGAAACGCCACCTCCTCGGTATTGTCAGTCGAGCCGTCGGAGACGAGTAGGATTTCCCAGCCGCGGTCTGCGGTCTCGGGCTTGCGGTTGCGGAGGCCGTCGCTGGCTGTGGCTGTGCCGTACATGCGCTCCAGGTAATTGACTGCTTCTTCGAGCATGCCTGTCAATCGGTCCTCTTCGTTGTAGGCGGGGATGACGACGGACATGAAGAGGGTGGCTGGGGTTATGGCGTGGGCGGTTGAGGATTCGAGCCAGCTTGGGAGGGATTCGGGGGTTGTGACGGATCCATCTTTGGAGAGGGTTCTATATTTGGTTTCTTCGGGGAGGGGTGCGCGTGGAACGGGCGCGACGGTGTAGATGAAGATGAAGAACTGGTGGCTTTGGTTAGTGGCTTGCGGGTGCCGCGATCGAAGGTTTCGTCGGCTGTGCGGGGATTGAAGTACTCACCAGAACGAAGAGGCCGAGTAGTGTCGCTAGGATGGCTGCAAGTAGGATCTCGATTGGAACATTGGCGACGGTGTTGACGCATTGGCGACATACCTCGTTCCAGGCCGCCATTGTAGAGGCGTTAGACGCGGGGAAGGAAACGCAGAAGAAAGCAAGAGACTATGGAAGGATCATGGAGAGGACCTCGGGGATGTTGGAGTAATGTGAGTGCCAGCATGGCCTTTCGGCAACGCGCAAGCTCCCGAAATAAGCTGCACCCCACACCCGGGAGCCACCCGTGGACGGTTCGCCTCTTTCGTCAATTTTTACTTGTTTTTGCAGTACGTACGCAATTATGTTCTTAAAATATTCCAGTGTCAGTTTAGATATTTGAAGCTATTTAGGCTCCAAAAGTTACCTAGCATTGGTCGAGTTAGTTCTGGGCGATCAGCCCGAGTGACATGGGGTTCAAACTGTATACACAGGTAATACCAGTATGAAGACAGGCAGTAAGGGGACCTCGGGAGAGGGAACGAGATCACGGGGGTGGGGGTCTAGGGGCATGCACCATACCTACGCAAAGGTAATTGTAGGGTACTCCATGACTTGATATTGCTATACTTTCCTTCTCAACCTTCGTCTCTCATCTTCACAGTAGCTTATCATCCCCTTTCTCTCTCTCAACGAAAGCATACTCCATATTCCAATCGCAGAGCTCAAAGCTGAATCACACTTTAACAGCTGCGAAACAACCAGCCTCCAAAGTAGGCCTTGAAGCAAGTGAGGGAGCTGCCCTCGTTTCAAAATCGACAGCTCCAACCGTGGTCCCTGGTGACGGAGTCAATGGGACTGAACCAGACGGGATCGTCCAGGAATTCTCAATCCAGAAGGACAGACGATAGTAGCCTGGGACAGGCAATCCTTGGGGAGATCCAGGCCATAAGTTCATTGTTCCGTGGGATGAGGCCCCAAACAGCCAAGTCCTTGGGATGGTCCAAAACGGGAAATCCAGGTCCGGCATCTGATCTGTGTGTGATATCTGTCGTGTAGTCGTGGCCGACTCATGAAATTTTCTGCCTGGTACCAAGAACAAAGGGAAATCCGTTTCCGGGCTGCGTGTACGGGAAAGGGCCTATGGATCTTCGCACCAGGGGCGCGAAGGGAACAAAGCTAACTGAAAACAAAAAGGAAAAGGAACTCCGCGGTTTCAGCAAGTGCGTCCGAGGTTCCGTCGCCGTCGGCAATACAACAGAGCCGACACCGATGATCTTTCAAATCTCTTGCATCTGCTGTTCATGTTGAGCTTGAGCTTTTGATGCGAATGGATAGATACAGCCGTCAAGATGGGTGGGGTTTTCTGCAATTGGTGCATACGCAGCTGCTAGTTGAGTAACGCTGAATCTTCGTGTCTGGTCGTAATTTATCCAACGGGCGAACTGCGTAGACGGATCAGTTCACTTGAAATAATGAGTGATTGGGCATGACATACTTTTGCAATTTTGACTCCAAGCCAAAGACATCGATTCCTTCTAGGAGTTATAATAGATGGGGCTTCTTCAGTTGGTCTGTCGTCCTCCGAGGGCGCACCCTCGAAAAATCCTTCTGGGTAATACAGCTTGCTCCAAGCCTGTCCTCTAATCAAAAAGTCTTCCGGCAACTGTTTGGCCAATAGGTCTGGAGGTATTGGGAATTCTTCGGCTTCAATATCTTTCGTCGCATGTTCGCATTGGAATAGTCCGTTCAGGTACGCTGCCAATCTCGTCCACGGAACCAATGGTTCGATTCGTTTTATGGCAGCTGGCTTGAAAGTGAGACACCATATAAAAGCCATTGCAATATGCACGCTCGGATACATGTTTTCGTCCCCGACTTGGTCAAGCATGACTATCAAGGTGTGGAATGCGAGTGAGCTTGCTCGGAACACCAGTTGAGATGATATATCGTTATATGAGGCATTGAACGGAGCTGCATTTGTGGCAGGCTGCACTCCCAGCATAGCTTCTTCTGTTGTAGCTGGGTTTTCGTAATGAATGAATTCCGTCTCCATGACTCCATCTGTGCTCCCATATTGGAATATCGCTGCGATATTGCAAGATGTAATCTGGACAGCAACCTGTCGTTGCCGGCCTAGCAAAGCTATGTTCCTTCTTAGTGCATGTAGGAATTGATATGCACGAAGGACAAATTTCTCGGCAGATTTCGACATGAGAAGTTCACCATGAGCAGTTGCAAACAAAGTCGGCAGATTTAACCTCTCAATTGGCGTCTCCATGTGCGGAGTTAGAAGTTGGATGATGCTCTCTCGCGCATTTGGAAATGGGCGCACACTGATAAGTGCTTTCGTGTAGTGAAACAGCTGTTGCAGAATATCTGGACGGGACAAGACCGCCAAGTGGTGCTGGATGCGTCCATTCTCCGGGCTGCGGTTTGCGTCTTGGTTATACCAGTACCTGGAGACGCCAGCCCAAAGCTCGCGGTCCTTATTGTCAAATCCTTCTACAGCCATTCGATAGCGTGCCAGATCACCCAGACATTCAATCCAGGTCTCTTTGAAATCAGTGACGCTTTCCAGTAGCAGTGTCATCATTGAGTATGAGAGGTAGATGAAATCCAACATATACTCCACCGAGCCAGGGAGCTTCTGGCGCAGCAGCTCCAAAAACGAGTGGATTCCGTATTTCCACATGCGCGCGGGCATAGCATATTTTTCGGCTAGGTTTTTGAGGACTGCGCCAGCTGCCGGGTGTTGTGACGCAAGAAAGAAGTCGTGATGCTCGTAGAGAAGCGTGCTGTGTACCGAGACGAGAGTCTGCCATTGCTTCGTTGATAGCTCTGCCCTCGAATCCCCTTGTTGCTTATCGAGTTCAATGCACTTTTTTTCCACCATCACTAGACCCGTGTAGATTCCACGCACTTCCTTGATCAATTGCTCTTCAGTGATCGGATTGGTTTCAGGTTGTCTAAACATCTCCGGCGCTGGTTCCTGAAAGCTTTCTTTAGATGTCCGATCAGCCTCTGGCTCTTCCATAATCAGATTCCGATCGCCTGTTAGTTCACCGGCTGTTTGGTGGACATGTCGTGAAGGGTTTCCATGTGTCGTCTGAGTGTGTCCCAGGCTCTGCACGCCCGGGCCTTGCACAGCCGCATTGCTGGGCCCAGCCACCGGGCCTGAAATGGACCTTTGAAACCCCGGGCGCGTCGTCAGATCCCGTGATTCTTCCTTTCCTCGCCTGCCATTTGGCTCCCTGAGATCTTTCATCCGCTCTGGAATTAACTGGGGCACTGTAGTTTTCACATGACAAGTCGGCGACCGGCGTGGCTCTCGGGTGCGGAAGCTATCCCTGCGGTGTTTGCCGACGTGGCCTACACTGGTGCGAGCGGGGCTTTTGATCCTTCGAATATTCCCGAGAGTATCAAATGTGCACTCCTCCGACACCCCCGTCGAATGGGGGCGGTTTGGCACGACGGAATATTGGCGAGAACTCATGGATTCCGAGTTGATCTCCTCTGACTTGATTCTTTTTATTGATTGTCTGTGGATTCGTTAGGGGGGATATTCTGATAGTTACACTCTGGACTTGCCTGGGTGACACGCTGTGAGCAAACCTCTTGGCGTTCGCTTTATGCCTTGCCTCCGCCATACTAAGTCGAATTGTGTCAGAAAATGCGCCATGTGATGGATCAGTTAGGCGCACATATCGTCATCTGTACGAAACAGCTTGGGCGAATATCAACGGGGCATCATATCTTTATAGCCAAGGTTGCTAACGTATCTAGGTTCTCCGTAATACAGCCTCCCCGGGCTCGAGCTTCAGGCAAACGCTACCCGGGTGCCGTAGCCTACAAGGATCTTTGTGCTGTTTTTCGGCTGCCTGCTTCAAAATTTCAAGCTAAATTATTGTAGACACTAATTCCCCATCAGCCCCATTTATCGGTACTTCCATATCAGTTTAGCAATTCTGTTTCTTCCCTTGCGTACTGGCACTGACCTCCCGTCACCGCCATTTAGCATTGTCCCGCCACACCGGTTCTTCCATGTCACCGAACGGGCGTTAATGCGATCGTGGGCAAAAATAATTAGTGTTTGGGGCGTTGGAAGCAACCTTGGAAGACTCGGACAGTGTACAGTACTGTAATGTAGGGGTCGATGGTATTGAGCCAGCATTCCCCGGGACCTCGGGACATGTACACTAGCCGCATTGGAAGCCAGTCGTAGTTTTCTAGGGTGCCCGATGTACCCATCATGCGACTGTAGGGCCCGGGGCCCCGTCAAGGGGATGCGTGTAGGCCACATGGCCCAGGGTGCTCTGTCGGAAATGCTCAGGTGATGGGTTTCCTGTCCACGAAGTACTCCGTAGAATGTGTCCCCGGGCATCGCACATGTGGAAGTCAATGCATTGGACGAGGCTGCGAATATCTCAAATCCACGATCCTTGTTGAAATGGGGCTAATTGCTCCAAGCTTAGGATAACTCTGTCAGCCGCATCAGTTGGGTCGCATTAAGGCAACGGGATCTAGCCCCAACCTCAACGTAAGGAGGAAAATGATGTGATATCGAAAAGACAAAAGAAAGAAAACAAAGGTTGGACCATCCGTACCCGGGTAAAACTAAGGCGGCCCTGGCAGGGTGATACATACTCGTACAGTATAAACTTGCATACATCACTAGCGCGTCAAAATAGAGGTGGGGTACGCACCCGGGTGAAAGCAATTTGGATGCACCTCAAGATTGGTTCAGAATTCAATCTGCTTGACTTCTGGCTTCATGATCGATTAGATGCCACCTGGTCCATTTGGCCATGGAATGTTTGATTCCCAGGATTATGGCCAGCTTTGCGCGGGGGCATGACCGTTCCGATTGAGGACGAGGGAACTGGAATCTTTGAAGATACCTTGAATCATATAGAGCAATCTATATTCAAAATGCGTTACGATACTCCACGGGTAAACGGTCAACAGAAGGCTATACCTAGGTAACCCCCTTGAGATCGCATAACAAGGCTCCAGATCCACTATGACGCGCCATCTCCAAACGCTGCCCAGGTGGACTTCATGCACAGCCAACAATCAGCAATCAACCAACAATTACCGCCTACGCCACACCTGAATGAATCCATTCCGCCTAGCTGCGCGACATTTGAAATACATCCATCGAAGACCAATCACCATGGCCATCAAAGTCCCAGGCGACATCGAAGTCAACACGATCCCAGGCCTAAGCCTGCAGGACCTCGCCTCATTCCCAGCTTACAAAACCTGGGTGACCACACTACAACACTCCCTATCGCGACAAAAGAACCCCACCCACGAATTCCATCAAGACCCCTATGTCCTTCGCAGAATCGACATCCAAGCGGTGGACCGATTTGGGGGCGCGCGGCTCGGCTTCGTCAAGCTAAAAGCCGAGGTGTCAAATAGCCGGGGCGAGACCCTCCCCGGAAGTGTTTTCCTTCGTGGAGGCAGTGTAGCCATGCTGGTGAGTTAGCGTCTCGGGATTTTTCTGCTCCATTCGATGAGAATGTGTCGTGCCGCGAGGCCAACTGGCATGAGTCCATGACGTGGTTCTAATTATGCATAGCTTGTCCTGCAACCGGATGATATTGCCAACCCGACAGATAATGATAAGCGCGCTATCCTCACTATTCAGCCCCGCATCCCCGCGGGCTCGTTGGCTTTCCCCGAAATCCCCGCGGGCATGCTGGATGATAGTGGGACTTTTGCGGGTGGTGCGGCCAAGGAAATCCAGGAGGAAACGGGGTTACTGGTTGAGCAGGGTGATTTGATTGATATGACTGCTTTGGCGGCCCGGGTGAATGATGGCTCTGCTGATGGGGAGTCGTTGCAGAACGCTGTTTATCCCTCTGCTGGTGGGAGTGATGAGTTTATTCCATTGTTCCTGTGTCAGAAGACCATGCCGCGGAAGGAGATTGACGAATTACAGGGTAAATTGACTGGGCTCCGTGATGAAGGAGAAAAGATCACGCTTAAGATTGTTCCCCTGGGAGATTTATGGAAGGCCGGAGTCAGAGATGGGAAGACTCTAGCTGCCTGGGGACTGTACCAAGGCTTGAAGAAGGAGGGCCTGATCTGAACAAACGATAGGCAAAGGCCAGATTGAATGTACTACTTGTAGTTATGCATCGACAATATGCTCTATCTGTGCGAAGAAACAACCATGCTGCTGTACTTACGGCGATTCCAAGGTTCACAGCTTCCACTTTTTCGCCAGTTCAATACCCTCCGCAAGGGTCCCGATGCGAGCATCGATGGCATATCCTTCCTTTTCAAGCTTCTTCATTTCGTCAAACAAAGATGCCAAAGGAACCGTGAAGCACTCAATGAACTCATTCTCTTCGAGCTGAGGCTTCGGGTTCTTGTTTTCAGCAAGTGACATATCAACCTTCACATGAACCATGTGCAAATTGGTATTACACATTCCAGGATCTGATAGGAATAGAATAAAAGATTAACAACCAGCATGCAAACAACCCCAAGTCCCCACTTACCATTGAACATGACTGGACTAGTCTGCTCCGCCACACCAACGTAACCCGTTTCCTCGAGAAGTTCACGAACAGCACACTGCTCTGGCGTCTCACCGGCATCTATCAGGCCAGCAGGAACCTCAATGACGACCTTATTGATTGGAGGACGATACTGCTTCTGCAAAAGCAATTCAGACCCGCTATCTTTGCTCAAAATAGCAACGATCCCCACGCCATCGAGTTCCACCCCAGCAGGACGTGTCTGGGTAAGCGCGGTTAGCCATCAAATTCAGTACGAGGCACAGAGTAGATGAATTGCGGGATCATCTCAGTGGCTGTTGGGGTATGGGAGATGCAGGTAGGACTCTATGCCATTAGGCACCCAGGGCTTGGGCTTGGGCTTGGGCAACACCCGGGCTTATGTCACTTGCAGCCCCGGGGCCCAGTAGATTGCATCCTCAGCCACATGCGCGCTGATACATTGCGTAGATACCGCTGCGGCTCGATATAGGTCATGCTTGGTGGGCCTGGTCTGGTGGCCGGGGGGTATTGGGGTGTCTGTTTTCGGCCCTGGGGATAGGAATGTGTCTTACTGTGCGTTCGGCGGATTCCCATGTTCGCTCAACACCCAGTGGGTCGGTGTATGTTGTCTTCACGGCTCGAATCCAGCGTGCCTCTTCGGAGGGCTGTTCAAGAATCAAGATATCAGTTGGAGGTTCTATGCAACTTGACCCAAAGTCAATGCGGAGATGGGCCTGATCGTGCTCGATTGGTCAAATCCGGGGTAACATACCAGTGGGCCCTGTGATACAAGTTTGGACTGAGTGTGTGGAGCTGACATTTTGGACTGAAAGAGACGATTTGGGAAGAAAAGCTGGCCGAGGTCCCCGTGGAGTCTCCAATTCGGGTGGTGGGGTTGTCTTATCTTATCTGCTTCTCGGTGCGGGCAGTCCACCTGGGCAGGGCTGCCAGGTGGAGGGCTGGAGGGCTGGAGGTTCGTCTGTTTCTTCATCTTTGATTGCTACTCCCGAGTGCTCTATGGCCCGAGTGCTTGTACGGGCATTCTTTCCCTTTCAAATTTCGTCATATGCTCCAGGGCTGTATCAACGTAGCATGTGGACGACATAATGTGTAGATCAATAGAATGCGAATTGCTAATTGGTATCTCATTGCGTGTGAGTATCTCTTAATCGAACAACCTGGAGTGCTGGCTAGTTCCCCAGATACAGAGAGTAAGAATACAGGCAGAGTCACAATATCGCAACTCGTGGCCTGTTACTAACTGGCTAGTAGAGGTAGAAGTTCTCCTTTCCGTGTTGGTGAAGCAGAGGCAACAATCCATAAATCGTGGTAGTAAAACAAGACAAGACGGGAATCCTCTTAACGACCATACGCTCGCTATCATAACATCGTAGGCGCACAAGGACCAGCACACTCAAAGACTGGAGTGAACCTCGGTGACATCTCCGTTTTCAATGTCCGCCATGCGGTCCGGGAATTCAGACCAATGGTACATAACAGTCTTCGCACCGAGCTCAGTCAATGCCTGCGCCATCGCCTTCTGGGTCTCTTCGCCGTGGTAACTGCCAACGTAGGCAATCACAGGAATACCAGCACGGACGGCAGAAAGAGCACCAGACTTGCTGTCTTCCACGGCCACAGTTTCCGTGGCGGTCTTGCCAACCTTCTCGAGGGCATGCAGATAGATGGCAGGGTCGGGCTTGGAAGTTGGCTTTGGCAGGGAGGTAGCGGCACTGAACACCTTGTCCTCGTCGAAGTACTTGTCCTGATTGACCTTCTTGATGGATGCGCGCACGCGACGCAAAGCGGATGAGGAAACGACAGCGAGGCCGTACTTCTTCTCCGCAAACAGCTTCTCCAACTCCTCACTGGCACCAACACAGGGCTGGGCCTTGGCTTCCAACTTGGCGATGACTTTGTCTTCTTCCTTGGTGACGTAGCCCTCCAGCTTGTCGGCAGGGATCTCGAAGTTGTACTTCTTCTGCAGCGAGCCCATCATGCCACGGAAGTTTTGGCCGACGAAGTCTTTGATTAGCTGGTCGCCTGTGTAGCGGTCCGAGATGTTCCACGCTTCCAGGATCTCATTGGCCAGGTCGGCGCAGGCCTCGAAGGCCAGCTCCTCGGAGAGGACTAGAGTATTGTCGCAATCGAAGAAGATTTCCGTGATCTACAGTCGGTTAGCACCGGGGGGGGTATGCGGTTGAGGATCGTACCTTAGGCATGATGATGCGGAGAGAAAATCCGAGTGAAATTGAGAATGCGAGAAAACAGAAGAATGGTCTATGGGAAAGCGGAAATGCAAATAGGACGGTAGTATTTAAGCCAGGGCAAGTGCCGGCCAAAATGACGCCGCGAATGTCCCTGGGAAACCGGGCCAGAGCGGGAGGGGCTATGGCATTGACGTGGGTACTCAGTACTTGCTGGTGCGCGGTGGGGTACACTGTGAGCTCAGGTACCCGGTACTTCCTCCCAGGATATATGGCTCAGCATCCAGCCAATCAAAATACAATCTGGTCATACACTAGTCCCTGTCAGGACTAGCGCCCCCTCTTTCTACTCCGGGCATGTCTGGTTTCGCTGCGTTTCAACTTCTACCGTCTTCCATCTCCTAGTTTAGAAGTGTCCCGATTCTTCTCGTGACCTTCTTTTGACAATGCCCTTGACTCGGACTCAAGTGATCAGTGATCCTCACCTGATGTTGAAAGGGCACAGTCTGAGCGGGCCACGGACTGCAACTTGTTCCTCTCATTGGGTAAGACTACACGGCTAGGTCGACTAGGCCTAAACTTATGATGCACGGCCATCTCTCCGCCGACCTTGTTTGAGGGGAACTCAATATCCAATTTAACTCACAGGGGGGACATCTGGATCCGGGGGCAGAGTGGGGGTTTAGTCACATCCTCTATTCATGTGGTACGGAGAGGGCCTTAACGTCTTTCGTGGGAGCCCCTCTGCCCGTGTTCTCCGGAGTCAGCTAGTGCAGTCAGATCCCCTTCAGGATTGCATCAATTATGCACTCGCACTCAAAGGTCACTTGGCGATGTGGTACTAAAAGAGCGTCCAGGATTGTATTATGGGCCATCAACCATGTCACCCTTATAACCTCGGCTATACTATTCTGATTTCGGTGAGCGTTGAGGGATTTCGATGCTTGATACCTGCCTCTCGTAAGGCCCGGGTTCAAACGGTCCCATTTCCTGAAAGTCGTCAGATCCAACCTGAGAACGACGAGCCGGGTCAAGAATTAGTAGTCAACTGTCATAATTTGTACTACTTGAGACATGGCCACCATAGAATTATACGCCAAGAAGCAGGTGGTACTCGTAGTATGAAGCTAAGTAGCACGGCTATTATATACACTCCAAATGGGCCCACTTTGTCGCACAATGATTGGCCAGACTCAAATCGCGAACGCATCTGCCATTCCACAACCGTCCTCTGCATTCAACCCGGCGCAAGAAAACCATCCGGTCTGTCACCGACCCTCGCTCATACGTGCAATTAACGCAGGGGACTGCATCTGGAACCAATCATTTAGCTTGGTCCACCAGCCTATAGGGGCTGTATACTCCGGGACACGGCCCGACAAATATCAAAATTGCATATACTTGGCAGTGAAGTAAAAGAGTCAGACATGGATTCATCGGGTGCACTTCCGACATTGGAGTCGTTGCACTTTCCGTCGGCGCAACAATCCATCTCGCAGACACTCTCGTCTCTGCGTCGATCAGCACTCTCCGTCTCCAATCGCCTTCAATCCATTGAGGATGATGCCAAGTTCGTGCAGGAGGTTGCCGATCACTATGGGCTTCCACTCGTAGCTAATGAGCGCTGTGGAAGCTGGTACATTCCGCCAACGACCAAGGTGGGCAGTGCTTATTTCAAAAGCACCGATGGCCACACCGGTCAGTGGGACTTTAGCTTTCGCAGACTGAACCTGCAGTTGCTTCCGCTGGTCAAGGATCATGGCGGGTGAGTTCCATATCTTGTGCAATTTATGTTTGGCGTTGGACAGGCTGTGGGGTTTGGCTCATGCCGCTCGGAAACGGTGAACAACCACTACTAGTCCACAGCCTAGGCCGCCTGATTATCTACAATGGACCAAAAACTGACTATACTTTGGCCAGCTGTGTGATAGTTGATTCGACTCGTCGAGGAAAGTGTAAGTGAAATTGCACCCGGGTTCGCATCAATTTACCCAGATTGACGCCACGCGTGGCCTCGAAAACCACAAACTGAGATACTGACTTTGCACTAGTAATGCCAGATGCATTATCAAAGACAGTTCCAATCTGGAGTGCTGTCATCAATAGGGCTCTGTTCCCATCTCAAACAGCCTATCACCCAGTCCAACTTCCACCAAACTACCTAGGAGAATCAGAGGAAGCGCAGATCGAAAACCGAATCGACAGATTCGTACACTCGCTCAAGGTGAGAAATCAGCCCCCGCGACGCCACACCCCACCTCAAGCAAGACAGGGACTGATTCGGCGCCACAGAGTCTCAAGCTCGATCTAGACGGTCTGCGAGAGCAGATCGGGAAACCAATCCAAGTAGCTTGGGCCAATCGATCATATTTCCACCCCTCGGACCTCCAGAAGAGCGATGAATACCGCCTTCTTGTGCTATGCTCTGCTTCGAGGCGCGTGCACGGCGCTGAGATGTCGGAGGGCGGATACATCCAAGGTGCGGGTGATGATAGCGAGGGATGGGCGTATGGGCTGACGCCGCCGGTGTTCTGGGCCAATCGGGAGATTTTGAAAAATACGCCTGAGGATGACTTGCCCGATCTTATTCAGCGGTTGGTCAGTGAACATAAGCAGCTGGATGTAGCTCGCGATGCGACGCTCGTTGCTCCGACGAAGAACCTGTTCATCACTTCGACCGGCGCGGCCAATGGGGCGAGTGGTTACGATCTCGTGATTGACTGCAATGGAAGCCCAGCTGAGGGTGACGTGAAGAGACTCGGCTTGGGTTGTGATACCGGGAAGCTGGGGAGTCGGGATTTACGCAAGTCGCTGGATAAAGTTCGGGACTTCGTTGTTGCACGATTTGAGGCGAATCCAGACTCTGCATTACTAGTGACTTGTGAGAGTGGAAAGGATCTTTCGGCGGGGACACTGTTGGCGATTATATGCTTGTTTTACAATGACGAAGGTATGTATGCAAAACCCTGCTGGGTGAATTCAAGCGCTAGATGGAATGGAAATGGAAGACTAATATTCCGCCACAGGTGGCTTCGATGCCTCGCTGAGCAAGCGCACAATCAGCAAGCAATTCATCAGACAGCGTCTGGCTTGGCTCGTGTCTTCGAAACATGACGTGAATCCGTCTCGGGCCACACTCCAGTCTGTCAATGCCTTTCTGATGCAGCCGCCGGATTATTGACCTCGAACAAATTGGTTTTCCTCGTCTGGTCAAGCTCAGATT
This sequence comes from Penicillium olsonii, assembly GCA_911174995.1. Lineage (NCBI taxonomy): Eukaryota > Fungi > Ascomycota > Eurotiomycetes > Eurotiales > Aspergillaceae > Penicillium > Penicillium olsonii. Next base: position 642,638 of record CAJVNO010000001.1, on the reverse strand, counting down.
GGCTTCGGGCCCTGTGGGAATCATGATCATGATGGTGTAAATCCGCCTTATTCGTTCTGGACAGCTTCCACGATAGCACCGGCATCTCCCTGATCCAGGGAATCCAGAACAGCCATATCCTCTGCACTCAGATTGAAACCAAACACATCTGCATTGGAAACAATCCGCTCTGGGTTATCGGTCTTAGGCAAAGGCACCCAACCCTTCTGCAGCGCATAGCGGATCAAAACCTGCTGGGTCGAGTGGCCATTCTTCTTCGCAACCTCCACCAATGTGGGGTCATTAGCTTTGTAGTTTCGCACAATGGGGGAGTAGGCCTCGACGACGATTCCGTTGCTCCGGCAGTATTCATCGATAACTCGTTGCTGGCACCATGGGTGGAGCTGGTACAATGTCAGAAATGTGAACAAAAGCATCACTTGAGACAGCCAAGGAGCTTCTGATTTTTCATTTTTAGATCACTTACCTCAATTTGGTTCACTTGAGGTGGGAACACCGTGGCGAATGAGCGCAACTCCTCAATATGTCCAATACCAAAGTTGCTGACACCAATGCTCTTCGCCTTGCCTTCCGCGTACAACTTCTCAAGTGCCTGCCACAGGAGTTTACGGCCTGCGGTGCCAGAGCTCGAGGAGTGAATTAAGAACAAGTCGACGTATCCATCTGCACCGCTGATCTTGTGCACAGATGCGAGCAATTTATCATAAGTAGCTTCAAGCGAAGCTGCAGGGCTGAGGATCTTAGTGGTAATGAAGACCTCTTCGCGAGGCACGCCGGAAGTGCGTAGTGCCTCGCCGACTTCCGCCTCGTTGGCGTAAAACTGCGCTGTGTCGATGTGCCGATATCCCGCTTTCAGTGCCTGCAGGCAGGACTGCACGCATTGATTGGTCGGGGAGCGGTAGACACCGAATCCGAGACGCGGAATGCGCGCGCTGGAGTTGGGGAGAGGGAGCGTGTCGGTAATCTTGAGAGACATTGTGTGAGTGATTTGCGAAAGAAAAAAAAAAACCGTCGAAGCTGTGAGTCTCAAAGATCCCCTCGCCCCGCTTTGCGAAGATGACCTCATTTGTGCTGACTAAAAATTAGCACCACCGCGGCATCGCGGCATCGCGTTGCAATGGAACTCAATACAACATTCGTTTTGCTTCTGGTCTGCTATCCAAGGATTCCATCTATACTCTCTTCCCAATATGACTGCATCTCACTTTGGACTACACAACCTTGGAATATCAGCCATGTATAAAGCGTGGGGGGATTGCGTGATATGGAATCCCACCATTGCGCCATTCCTGCTCTATTAGTACTGCAGACTATAAGTCAAGGCTATTTACCATGGGATTTTCATTCTCAAAGCTGATCACTAATGTCATTGAGCTGCATTAGTTGATTGGATTGCGCAATTCAAAGGTGACTTCTACGCCTAGCACGCAAATTGATAAGTTTGTATACATCTTCTCTTCCAAGGTTTCCAATGTTGATATGGCTCTGCGGCATGGTGCACGCATGCAGCTTGCTTCATTGTCTCTTTCGAACCCTCGAGTTTAACTGGACCTCAGAGCAGGTCCTAGAGGCCATATTTATTCAGGAAACAAGACCATATGAGAGGCCAGACACCTAAGCAGACATCCCAAGGTCGAGTATCATACCCAGGTATGCATTCGACACTGAGAGTTCGTCTAAGATGGCACACTGAGGATTTCCTGGTGTTCAAATATCATATCTGCTTCGAAGGAGTATTTGATGCATGAACACCCAAATCAGAGGGAGTGGGTATCTGGGCAGCAACACACCTTTTCAGCCTGTTTATTATATCCACCTGGGCAGCATTGGGAATCAAAATAGGCCTACCTAGGTATGCCTTCCAAGGTAGAAACTATGCCCAGGTGCAAACATTAGTATACCTAGGTACGAACGAAGGCGACGGAACAACTTTGGAAGCTACCTAGTACACCCATAGACGCCCTCAGTTATATCTGATGAACGTGCCCGTGTGTACGGAGTACTCCATGGTATATACATATCATGGATATCCATGGATATAGACCTTATTTCAGTAGACCAGGAGACAAGGTAGCAGAAATAGCCGAAACCTTCGACTTGCCTTCCAAGGTTGTTCCGTTGGCGCTTCCAAGGTTGAATAGTATACACCTGGGCATCTTGAGCCTGGAGACCACGCCAGTTTCATTCTATCTCATTGTATTTAGCATCCATGGATAGATTTGACAATCAGAAGTCATCTATCTCGTACCACATGATTGAGAGTAAAATATATATTAACACATTCTACTCCGTACCCAAACGACAAAGGGGGAGGCTATACTTAGAAGTGGGTCAAGGGATGCAATGCATCTGCAGTCACTTGACTAGGGATATTATTTTTTTCCTCAAAAAACTCTCAACCTGACAACCTTGTAAGCATCTCTGGAACAAACCACTTCCAAGGTCTCCGAGCATTGACGTCGAGAATCTAGAATTACACGGTTGCTGGGGTGATCTTCAGCTCCGAGCCACACCCCGCCCGAATCTCTGAACCCCCCCTTGTGCTGGATCTCTCCGAATCGGAAACCGACCTCGGGATCCTTTCAGCCTCTCTGATCGTCATCCAACCCTGACCCCTGACTGTCAACCCCACCATTATTGTCAATCGGCCCTGAATGTCTCCGCCAAGATGTTGACGGTCGAGAAGCAGTGGATTAATGTGCAGCAAAAGACCTTCACCAAATGGTATGAGAATCTCCCGCCTTTAAGGGCGCGTCGCTGACTCTCGACAGGTTGAATGACAAGCTGAAGGCACGGAGCCTGTCCATCGAGGACTTGGTCACTGACCTCTCCGACGGCGTATGCTCTGCTACCCCACCCCCAGCGTCATGTTGCTGATCGCGTGTCCAGGTCATTCTCATCCACCTCCTGGAGATCCTGGGAGGAGAGTCCTTAGGTCGCTATGCGTCGAAACCGAAACTGCGCGTGCAGCGATTCGAGAATGTCAACAAAAGTCTGGATTTCATCAAGGGAAGGAGGATCCAGATGACAAACATTGGAGCGGAGGATATCGTGGATGGCAACCAAAAAATTATCCTGGGGTTGATCTGGACATTGATTCTGCGATTCACCATCAGCGATATCAACGAGGAGGGCATGACCGCCAAGGAAGGTCTGCTCTTGTGGTGTCAACGGAAGACGGCCTGCTACGATGATGTGGAAGTCCGGGACTTCTCTACTAGCTGGAACAACGGTCTGGCCTTCTGTGCGCTTCTGGATATTCACCGGCCCGACTTGATCGATTACGAGTCCCTCGATAAGAGCGACCACCGCGGAAACATGAAGCTGGCCTTCGAGATCGCATCCAACGAAATCGGCATTCCAGACCTCCTCGACGTGGACGATGTGTGTGACGTCCCTAGACCGGATGAGCGCTCTCTCATGACCTACATTGCGTACTGGTTCCATGCCTTCTCCCAACTTGAGAGGGTCGAGAATGCCGGGCGACGAGTGGAGAAGTTTGTGAACAATATGCACGGCGCATGGGAGATGCAAAACTCATATGAGCGTCGAGTCAAGGAGCTACTGCGACTGATTCGTGGCCAGCGGGACCACTGGAAGGGCTCCTCTTTTGAGGGAACCTATAAAGACGTCAAGGAACAGGCCTATCAGTTCTCCCTCTACAAGCGAACCGAGAAACGCCAATGGGTGGCTGAAAAATCCGACCTGGCTGCATTGCTGGGAAATATCAAAACCAAGCTGGGCACATATCGACTTCGTCCTTATGATCCACCCGAGGAACTGAGCCCAGAGAACTGTGACAGAGAATGGGAAATCCTCACTCGAGACGAGCACGAACGCAGTCAACTTATCAACGAAACATTGCGCGATATCAAGAACAAGCTACGCCGCTCCTTCGCTGACAAGGCGAATGATTTTGCGTTGACGCTGAAAACTTTATCGCTAGCCATCTCTGGACTGGATGGCGACGTCGAGGACCAATTAGATCATGTCAAGAGATTGAATGACACCCTACCACCTCTAGATGCTTTCCTCGACACTATCGCAGAACTGGATCAACAGTGTGCTGAAGCCAACATCGAAGAAAACGACTTCACTACATATACCTTGGACGAACTTGCATATGAATTGAGTCTCGTCAAGTCCAGCATTTCCAAGAAGCTGGCCTTCCTCGACAACCAAATGGTTGCTCGAAGCATGACCAACCTGACTCCCATCCAGCTGGAAGAGTTTGAGTCGGTCTTCCGCCATTTCGACCGCGATGCCTCCAACACTCTCCACGAACTTGAATTCTCAGCGGCCTTGGCCAGTCTGGGATTGGTTTACGACGAAGAGGAGATGCACCAGGTCTACGTTGAAGTGTGTGGACCTAACCGCCTGTCACAAAATGCCGGCGTGAGCTTCGAACAGTTCATCCGGTTTATGGTCAGTGTGACCGAGGATCAAAACACGGCCGAGCAGGTCTTCCAGAGTTTCAAGGAAGTTGCCGATGGAAAGGTATGTTCGGTTGTGTCTATAATGATACCTTGTTCTTATTACTAACATATTCTCTAGCCCTACGTGACTGAGCTTGACCTCCGCCATTCTCTCATCCCCGACGAAGTCATCGAGCATTTGGTCAAGACGATGCCCACGCACGATGGCCCCGATCTCCTTGAGGATCGAGACTTGCCCAAGTATGACTATATCAGCTTCATGGAGAAGATGCGAGAAGAAGGCAAAAAGAATGGCGATCAATAAAAAGGGTGTCTTATTGTCACGGTCGAGATAGACACAGCATTACCGGGGATTCGCACTGGCTTGGTGTTGCTGTGTTTCTGGTGTTTTCAGGGTTATTGTTTTTCGACAACCTTTTCTTGCTGGTTCTTGCATGGGGTTAGGCTCTCTTAACACATATTGTGCTGCATACTTTCTGTCTGTAATCATCAGGATACCACACGAACATTTTCACGTATGAAAACAATGGCCAGATCCCCCCTAGGCAAGATGTACTCTGTAGAGAACGCAGACCTAGACCGGACCTGGTCAATGGCGTCAATGGGAGGAGTAGTCTCAAACCTCGAGTTTCAGCCCTGAGTCGGATATCTTTTTTCTTTGGTGGTTTTACTACTTTCAAGACGTGCCCAGCGAACAAACAAAGCCAAAGCCTCCAGGTCCGATGCCGCCGATCATTTCTACATCAATGAAGTGTTATCCATCACGTGAGTAGCGCCCCCAGATGATCCGCATCGGAGGTGACGAAGATGATCCTGCGGCTGGTTATACCCAAACACCTATTTCTTGTTCAATCCTTTCACCCATCCTTGATCAAGATATATCTTGATTGAGCTCCTCCATTCTTTCTTCCTTGTTCAATCCGTTCGGATACTCAATAGCCCAACATGGACCGCAGTCTTGACGAGATCATTGCTGAGGACACGGTAAGAACCCAGCTAGCCATGAAGTTTGGCATTGCCTACGGAGGATCGCTGACATGGCTATTGATAGCGTCCCAATGCTCGCTCCTCAGGTGGCGGTGGTGGCCGTCGTCGCAACAACCCCGGCCGTCGCACCGAACGCGACGGCGTCAGAAAGGTATGGACACACTCCCCCTTGGAATCAAGATTCTATGAAAGCAATACCATATGGAAGTGATGCTAACATATCAATTGACGAAAAGGTCCGCCCTCCTCTTCCTCTTGCTGCGAATTCTCCTGCTCCGTGCCCGCCGTAGCCACTCTGGATTGTCGGAAACTACCCAGCGAAAACACCGCGGCATCGACATGGACAGAAATTTTGCATGGTATCTCTTATAGCTTGGAGCTAACGCTCTGGATGACAACAGCCATACACTCAAGACCGTGATCGCGTCGATTTGAACCTGTGATTATGCCTTCATCACCGTGGTTGGGATAACGCTGACAGCTATTTTTCTAGTGACTGGGTTCATGACAAGTTCGAAGACGACCGTTGTAAGTATTTCGTCGAAAACATGATGGACTACGTCTAACTTCCTTGTCAAGCCCGCCCATCCCGTGGAGGTCGCAGAGGCCGTGACGGTCGTGACTCTGAGCGGTATGGACCCTGCTCTTTTGCCTATCAATCCCGATATTCCGTCAGGACTGAGACTGATTAAACATCAGATCACTTACCAAGGTTCGCGTGGAGAACCTTCACTACGATATCACCGAAGCCGACCTCGATGTATGTCTCCCATCAACGGGTATCAAATTTGAAAGCACACCCTTAACGTTTAATCTGAACAGGATCTCTTCGGCCGCATCGGACCTGTCTCTGATCTCACCATGTCCTACGACCGCTCTGGCCGTTCCGAGGGAGTCGCTTACATCACATATGCCCGTCTCAGGGACGCACACACCTCCGTCCAAGAGTACGATGGAGCCAACGCCAAGGGCCAGCCCATCCGCTTGTCTATCATCCCCGGCCGCCGCGAGCGCAACCCTCTTGACTCCGCCTCTCACCCCAGATCCAGCTTGATGGACCGTATCGAACGACCCCGTGACGGTCGCAGCCTCAGCCCTCGATCCGACGAAGACGGTGGTCGCCGTCGCGGTGGCCGTGGCCACCGCAGCGACGTCACTAAGCCCCCTCCCGATGGAATTGATCGCTACGTCCCCGGTCAACGGTCTGGACGCTCCCCTCGCCGCAATGGAGGACGACGCGGTGGACGTGACCGCGGCCAGCCCGCCGATGGCTCGAACCGTCGCTCAACTGCCCGCCCACGCAAGACTCAGGAGGAGTTGGACCAGGAAATGGAAGACTACTGGGGTGGTGCCAACAACGGTGACGATGCCGCTGCTGCACCAGATGCCCCTCAGCAGGCTGCGCCGGCCCCCAGCGCACCTGTTGCTGATGATGATGTTGATATGATCGAGTAAATATTTCCTGGGGTCTATTCGCCTGGCACCTTTCGCTTTCGCAATTCCTTTGGGCCAGCATGACACTCTCCATTGTCTTTGCTGCAACCGAGATCTGCCGCCCTTTTTCTTTTCCGCTCTACCTTTCAGCCGCTTATTTCCCTCCGCATGGGATCTGTCACTGTACTTTACTCCAACCACGAAATTGTAATTGGGTTCTCATTGCACACTCGGATTGCTTCCTCTTCACGACAACCTCACTACTCGCGTCACCAAACATTTTGGCTATTGCAATTCCATACGCTGGCGCAGCGGGACACCTGGTCTATGGCTTAATTTGGCTCAGGTTGCATTGTTTGGTGTTTTGGGGGTTTTGTACGTTGATTTAAGCTTGGCTCTGAAATTTTTGATAAATTATAAACGGTAATGGGAGCAACTTCGAGATTTCCCATTCGTTCGGGCTTCAAAGTCCAATCCTAGGGCCCCAGGATGCATAATATCACCCGGGCCCGCGGGCGAATTGGAGACTGGGTACCTAGCACATAGGTACCTAGGAAGTCTTCCACTCGCTTCCAAGGTTGTCCGGTCGATGCTATGGTTCCAACCTTGAAGCTTTCAGTGAATAGATGAGGCCGCCTGTTCTCCCGTCGGACAATGGCTGTTGTCGCTTTCCGACGTACCTACGGGGGAACATGGACGCATTCATGGATGTGAGGTTTGAATAGAGCCACTAACTACGAAAACAATATAGTGAGACTGTACAAGCTGAATATGATAGAGTTAAATGTCACCACGTATCATCGATAAAAACAGGAACTGCCAATGGCAAAGGAAAATGCGGTGCTGCCGTAGGTTTCTTCACACACGATGACTATTAGAAGTGTCTCTCGACTACCTCCAGAGGCCATATGGCTCCCGGCTAGCTTTCCACAGCTTAATGGTGCCGTCCTCGCTACCGGTGCCGTAGAGCTTACCGTCAGGCGAAAAGCTGACGGACCAGATAGGTCCATGATGACCCTTTTGAACCTCTAAAGAAAGTAATTAGCTTGGTCATGAATGATATACCCGCATTTATGACGTGGATGGTTGATAGGAAGTACATACCGAGCTCTTCGTTCGTGTTCAAGTCATAAACTCGCGCCCAAGTATCATTCGCACTGCCCGTAACCAGACGGCCAGATTCACTATTGACCGCCGCACTCGCAACGTCATAGTCGAAATCAACTTTCTTGAGCAATCGACCCGGCTGCACACCATCGTAAAGGTAGACACTCTTGCCAGCCGCCACAGTCAAGATCCCAGAGTCATTGGGCCTCGTCGCGAGACTATTCAGCTCACAAGAGCCAATGGGACCATCAACCGCGAGTTCGACAATTGGGTGTCGCGAGCGCAAGTCCCACCACCGAACCTTCCGGTCTTCAGCCGCAGTGGTGACCACATTGTAGTCCTGGTTCCAGACAATGGACTTGATAGTACCGCCGTGAACGCCGGGACCGATCTCATAGCTCGTCACTCCATTCTCAGTTGCAGCATTAGTGCCCGCAGGGACAGAGGCTGAGCCTCCGCGCGTGAGGTCGAAGATCCGGAGCTTCTTCTCTGCACCGCCGGTTGCGAGGACTTGCGGGTTGGCTTGGATGGGGAATGCTACTGAGCGCACGATGTGCGCATGCTGCAGTGTGTGTAGGCATTCGCCTGTGTATGTATCCCAGACTTTGCTGTGGGGTTTATTAGTTGGGATTGGTTTGGGAGTTGGTTCAAGACTTACGCTGAGAAATCTGCTGCTGCTGTTGCTGAGATGGCAGCGTCTGCGGAGAGTCTGGCTTGCCAGACGGCACCTTTGTGGCCGAGGAATGTTCCGATCCTGGATTCTGTCAGACGTGACCTTTAGGAGTTGCGTTTCAGTCTTACCAGTCTCCTGTAATGCCGTCTCGGAGCATAGGGTTGTTATCTGTGGCGAGTTAGTGGGAATGGTGGATTGGAAAGGAATTATTAACATACCTTTGCATGATGAGATAAAGTAATATTGCTCGTCCTCCACAGTTGAAGAGAAGCTCAAATGCGTCACCGGACGAGAATGTCCGTGACATGTCAAAGGGACAACCTTGGGGATATCTAAAGCGAAGTCAGTGTATATGCGCAGTTTGAATCTGAAGTCCCATCACTACTAGTGACATACCGGTAGCCATATTGTCGGAAGTGAAGTTTGTGAGGTTTCGGTGGTTTTGATCTTAGATATTAGAGGGGCCAATCAGAGCAAAGACGTGATGAGCCCAACCGACAACCTTAGAAGTCTGGGATGAAGATGCAACTCCAGAAGTAGATCTGGGGAAGTTTCAATCTGACTAGAGAAGGTACATAAGAGATTCGTCAGGGTCGTCAAGTCGTCAAGCAAAGACGTGGGGTTCCAGGTTTGGTTGCCAAAGGATCGAAAGGAAAGGTCACCGACTGAGATATTGACCACTGGTAAATATCCCCCCGCCTGAGAAAGGAGTGAAGGCCTCGAACAATCTTGGAAATCCCCGTTGAATCTCAAGGACTTGCAAACGGTGATATCGAATTTCAATTTCACGGACTCCATCGCCAGCCGATCACCTTATGTAATCGACACGCTAGTCCCATTTAGGTATAATTGAAGTGACACGTGAGGCTTATACTTGGACGACCATCGTGCCTTTGCAACGGGTTTTTGACATCTGTTGCCTGATTGGCAGCCACAGGAGTGCGAGCTGGGAGGCAACATTCTACATGATTTGCACCCTTGATTCTTCTTGCGTATGATTTGCTTTCACCGCCTCTTTCTCTTGCAAATGCTTGCAAGGTTCCTGATCAAGTATGGTGTAATAATTTGAGACAAGGCAACAAAGCCTCAATCCACCCAGGCCCACAGGGGCATCTCAGCATAAGCACGACGTACAAACAAGCCTGATTCTTGTCCAGGTGGGCTTATTGGTGGCGACCAACACATGTTACTGTACGATGCACCTGCAGTACAACAAGGTCATGCCCATGACTGGCAACTAAATATGTTAATGCTCAAAAGTTTGACATTATGAGGAAATCTATATTCTTGGCTTCAGCCATTCTTTCGGGTCTTCGAAACGTCTTTGCAAAGCCAGTTTGAGTATTTTTGTATGATCTCTAAGTTAGCCACATCTGCACGTCGATTGCAGGGTGCTCAGCCACACCATGCGCGCCGATCGAAGAGCTTCCAAGGTTCTCAGAGCCCATTAATAATCATCGTGGTCTTCCAAAAATCGAACAAGTGAAAGACCTCGGCGTTCTAGCAGGTTCCCCTGCTGTTACCGCCCACGTGATATGATGCTCAGGCGGGGCGATCCCCGGAACGACTAAAGGACAACAACAGGAGAGCTTCATTGATCATTGATTCTGTGATACCCTCAGCATATCAGTTCATCGGACTTGACTTGTGCCACTTGCTTCTCTTTCAGAGTTTTATGTATGCCTGACTTCAAGCTCTCCGCAACTTTGGAGGGCCACGGCGATGATGTAAGTATCCCGGTCCCGGCGTCTCTAGATGCCATTGAGGGTGCTTCCCAACCACGCAAATGACTCACACTTTTCCCCTTCGATATAGGTTCGCGCCGTGGTTTTCCCAAACCCCAATGTCATTCTCTCCGCTTCCCGTGATGCCACAGTCCGACTATGGAAGCTCGTATCGAACCCACCGCCCGCATACGACTACACGATTGCAGCCCACGGCGGCGCGTTTATCAACAGTTTAGCATACGTTCCACCCACACCGGAATTCCCCGAGGGACTCGTTCTTTCTGCTGGACAAGATGCCATCATCGAGGCTAGACAGCCCGGTAAAGGTGCGGCGGACAATGCGGACGCGATGCTTCTGGGGCATGGCCACAATGTCTGTGCTCTAGATGTGTCCCCTGGCGGTAGTTGGGTTGTCAGCGGTAGCTGGGACTCAACTGCGCGTCTATGGAAGGTCGGAAAGTGGGAGTGTGACGTTGTCTTGGATGGACATGAAGCAAGCGTGTGGGCTGTCTTGGCCTACGACGAGAACACAATTATCACAGGTATGCACTCACAGTCTGAAACTCACATGATATGGATCTAACATTAATTTAGGCTGCGCCGATAAGATGATCCGGATGTACAACACTTCTGGAAAACTCCTTGGCAGCGTTCAAAATTCCGACGACGTCGTTCGTGCACTTTGCAGGCTTCCTGAATCACATCCCTCGGGGGCCCATTTTGCTTCGGCTAGCAATGACGGGATCATTCGTCTCTACACTCTACAAGGCCAACTGGTTGCATCACTATATGGCCATGAGAGCTTCATTTACTCGCTTGCAGCACTCCCTACCGGTGAACTTGTGAGCTCTAGCGAAGATCGCACGGTGAAGGTCTGGAGCGGGACTGAGTGTGTCCAAACAATCACGCACCCTGCCATCTCAGTATGGAGTGTGGCAGCCTGCAAAGAGACCGGTGATATTGTCACTGGTGCTAGTGACCGCATTACCCGTGTATTCACCAGGAGCCCAGATCGCCAAGCAGCCCCGGAGGCTGTGCAGCAATTCGACCAAGCCGTCAAAGAATCAGCTATTCCAGAGCAGCAAATTGGAAAGATTAATAAAGAGGAGCTACCAGGTCCAGAGTTTATACAACAAAAATCCGGAACCAAGGAGGGCCAGGTCCAGATGATTCGTGAGGCCGATGGCAGTGTGACTGCTCACACTTGGTCATCGGCAACCCAGGAATGGATTGCCGTTGGAACTGTGGTGGACTCGGGAGGAAGCAGTGGTCGCAAGACTGAGTATGCCGGTCAGGATTATGACTACGTCTTTGATGTCGATATTGAAGACGGCAAGCCCCCGTTGAAGCTTCCCTACAACGCCTCCCAGAACCCATACGAGGCCGCGACCAAGTTTATCGGCGACAACGAACTTCCTATGACATACCTTGACCAAGTTGCGAACTTCATCACTCAGAACACCCAAGGTGCCACGATTGGGCAATCCTCCCAGGAACCCGCAGGTGCCGATCCTTGGGGCTCAGACCGACGCTACCGTCCCGGAGATGGTTCGGCCACCGAAGAGCCCCAGCAGCCTCCCCCTGCTCCTGAGCCACGAGTCAATGTTCTTCCTCAGAAGATCTATCTCTCCATCCGTTCCGCCAACTTGAAGGTTATCACCAAGAAGCTTCAAGAATTGAACGCGAAACTCGTGTCTGACGGCTCAAAGGAGGTTGCTTTGAGCCCCGCAGAAATGGAAACAGTCATCGCCTTGTGCAGTCAACTAGAGTCTTCGCAACAGCTCAAACACACTCCAGAGGTCGAAGCCGGTGTGCCCTTGATCTTGAAGGTCGTCACGACATGGCCAGCCGCAAACCGGCTCCCAGGGTTCGACATTCTTCGTTTATTAGCTGGTGCATCATCATTCACAGCAAATGCAGAGTACGATGACAAGAATGTCGTGTCCGGTGTCATCTCGAGCGGTGTATTCGACTCTCCCCTCAATGTCAATAATGCAATGCTCGCAGTGAGATCGTTTGCGAACCTTTTCGAGACAGTCGAAGGCCGCGACCTCGCGATTCGATCCTTCGACCAGATCCTCGCCGGGGTGAAGTCTGCACTGGCTAACAGTGGTGTCCCTGTCAACCGCAACCTCGAGATCGCCATCACGACGCTTTACATCAATTTTGCTGTTTACCTGACTTCAGAAGATAGAGGCCAGACTCCCGAATCCTCGGAGCGGGGCTTAGTGCTACTTGAAGAACTGGCTCGGATCATTGCCGCAGAGAAAGACTCTGAGGCTGTTTACCGGGCCCTCGTTGCGTTGGGCACACTGGTCGCCGGTCTCGGCGAGGAAGTCAAGAGTGCGGCCAAGGAAGTCTATGAGATCCAAAGCGTACTTGCTAAGGTTTCAGCCTCCGGCCCTGGAAAGGAGCCTCGCATTAAAGGCGTTATTGGTGAGCTTAAGCAGGCGCTTTGAGGATGACAATCGATGTTGGTAAACAAGACACATCATTTTTAACGACGACAACGCATTTAACAACCACGGGCCCTCATTACAATACATTTTCTGCCTAGTACTTGATGTCCACCTAGGTATTCAGCTATAATGCACATAGTACGGTATGCCTTTTGCGGCTTGCTAAATCTCAAGTTTCTATAATTTTGTTTGGGCTTGAAGTTCTGTAAAAGAGAGCCATTCAATTTCATAGCTCACAATATCCAACATGAAGCTTCATGCAATCACAACTTGCCCTCGGCATCAACCCCAATTTCCAAAACCTGATCAACGCCCTGATACTGAGGCAAGTCAAGTCCGTATTTATCAGTCAGCGCCTTGGTCAAGAACCTGCCCCCAATAAAGTGTCTGCCCTTGTAGAAGGCAACACATGGCTTTGGTGCCGACAGACTGATGAGTGCACTAGGCATGAACTTTGCACCCGGTCCTTCCTTCGGTGGCCCACCCTGAATATCCCATGAGCTTGGTGCGTCCACGCTCAACACAGGAACTGCGGCAGATTCAATCTGCGAGACAATGCTAGGAAAAGGTTCGCGTAGCGGACCGCCAAAGGAGAAGCCGAAGATCGCATCAACGAGCAGGTCGCTTTCTTTCAAGGCTTTTGGGAACTCCTCGGTAGGAATGAATGGGATTGAGAGGTTTTGAAGTTGGGTTTTCAGGCGCTGTTGAAGTTAGACTTGATTGGATTGATTTGGTGCGAGTTGCGTACTTGATACAGCTCATTTTTGCCCTCTTTGGGGTAACACACTGATGGCTTGTAGCCAAAGTGAGATAAGTGGCGAGCGGCTACTAGGCCATCTCCACCTATTGCCCATGTTAAAATGCCGTTTGATATGGCTAGGGCTCATACCTACCGTTGTTGCCCGGTCCGCAGATAACTAGAACATTCGTCCCTGCACTTGGGGATTGGATTTTCCACACTGAATATCAAGTTCATCGGTGAGTCAGGGCCCATGAGATATCTTGAAGGATTTAAGCTCACCGGCTTGCGCGACAGAGAGACCCGCAAGCTCCATTAGTTGATCTAGAGACCAACCGCCGGTTTCCATGAGATCTTTGTCCAGCAAAGCAGCATCCTTGGCCGAGATTGCCTTTTAGCTAGTCAGCTCCCCGAGGTCTATGGATAAAGGTGAGCGTCATATCACATTACCCTCAATGACATTGTTGCTGATTTAGTATAACGGCGGATAGCGAGATGGGCAGGAAGACGACGATTGAATATGGAACGGAACATGTAATTGAGAAGTACAGAGCCCAGATTATCTTGCCGGCTATTGCAAAGTCAACATAAACCGGATTAGCGAAAAAGTCCCAGTGAAAGTGATGTTGTAGATCTAGAGGTACTCACATTACATCACCCCACGCACTTGGCCCGATTGGGTCATCTCGGGCAAACATTTCATCCGTAAATCCCAGAACTTTTGCGGAGGTCATTGGAGATCACCAAACGAGCAGCATTGCCCATTGAACAGCATCCCATCCGGCAAAATGGTTCTTCGCATTCGTCTAGCACGCTTCGGCAACAAGCACAACCCCTTCTTCAACATCATTGTTGCGCAGGCTCGGTACGTGCTTCCCCTAACACTCGGACACGCTCGGCCAGCACCAGAACCCGACAATCAGAATCCGGTCTAGCAGGACCAGCAGTACTCCAAGCGATTACTGCTACTTTCGGAACCCAGACTGACATGTATACAGCACTGCCCGCGGCGCGAAGCCCCTCGAAGTGATCGGCACCTACAACCCCATCCCCAAACGTCCCACGAACCTCTACAACGAGAATGCCGATGCCCGCCCTTACAAAGAGATCGCACTTGACAGCTCCCGTGCCAAGTACTGGCTGGGTGTTGGTGCGCAGCCCAGTGACCCCGTCTGGAAGCTGATGGGCATGGTGAGTCGATCCCTGTTTTTGTCCACGAGAGTTTACAATGGTTTGGGAACCGCGTGATGTGAGCGGCTAGTGTTGGCTACTGCCGGGACTTCGCCCTCACAACATACCCTTTCGAGCGTAAACTTCTATTCTGGTTTATGGACAGCTTTGTTGACGAGTCGACTTTCTTCTAGGCTGGCCTCGTTGTGCCCAAACCTACCACCCACGGCAAGGCGTGAATTCACGTCAATGTATCGCACTGTGTCTGATTGGTTTTGGCGCATTTTCCCCATTCCGTCTGTGGAATTGTATCCAGCCTCTACTTTGACATTCTTTGTGAGACATGGGTTGAGTCACAGTTGGAACTTGGAACCATTGGAGCGAGTCTGGACGTGGGCCTATCGATGGCAGGCGAGCCTGTTGTACTTCTTTATTTTGTGGCATTTTTGGCGTTGTTAAGTTGCCTGGGAACTTCTCTGTATATTATGCAGCCTAATAGGCTTGCTCGATTGTTTGTAAGCGGTGCATGAACCGCAAAATCAATACCTCTGATCTGACTGGAGAAAATCTACGATCTATTCGGACCGATGGCTAGTACTCAAGCATCCTGCAAGGACGGTAGAAGGCGTAGCTATGCGTTAGCCAGTACCCGTGGACGGAGAGCGTTACGCGTTGATTAGGGATGATGTACTCATCTATACCGACGCCACAGAGTTCTGTTTGTAAGTAAGCTTCTGGCAAAGCCAAATGCTGATGCGCCTATGACCATCTCAGGCACGTAGTATGAATGAGTGCTAATAAAGCCCCTAGTGTGGCGGCTTCTCGCCACGGCCCAACCACACGAACCATCGCCTCCCTCGATAAGACCGAGTCGATTCCGCATGGCCAATCCCATGTGCCGCCGGGGTTGAGCCCGTGGCAATTGGTCGGCCCTAGAAAGGATCGTCGTATATTTGACTTTCACCATCCCACGGGATCCTGCTTGGAGATACTATTCCAGTATACAGTAGACACTGTACTCAGTCCGATAGCCCTGGTGTCGATATTTGTATTATACAGATATTGCAATGTCGACTGATGCAAGTCCGTTGGGTCTGTGTAGCCAGTGACATGTGTTTCGAAGAGATGAGGATGCATAAGAATGTGTGGACTGAATCTTGAGGCTTCTTCCCTGTCAATAACGACATATCGTATTCTCACTAAGGTGCAGTACATGGAGGTCAACGGCAAGCCGCACTTGCATGGCCGTGCTCTGGCAGAGCATGATCCACCCGACGATCTCGATCGAATACCTATTTATTAAAAAAGAAAAAGAACAAGACAGGGAAAAGAAAGAAACCATAAGAAAAGCCGGGGCATTCGGGGCACGCAGGGCACGCACTTTCTTTTTCTGCATGCGGCCAAGTTCCAGGGCCACGGTGTAAAATAGGAGTCCTGTATTGTCATACTACGGGGCGATACATTCCACGATATGGGGATCGACATAACCAGTGAGGTACCACCACGGTACTGTAATGTTTCTCCGTGAGTCGCGTCGTGAAGGCAGATCCATGGGTCTGGCACCTGGGCCTGAGGTGGTCGACGTTCCGGACCCGGACTCTTTTCTCTTCCCCTCCCCCCCTGCTCGTTCTTCCACTCCTCCGTACCCTTCATACCCTCCATCGTTTCAAATCCTTTGCATCTATTGTCGGATCATCTTTATCACCGCGATCGTTTACCCATTCTCCCGATGAGACAAGAACTCGACTATCGATCGACTCCCTAATCGCCTTCTTTTTCCGTCTCGCTGCATCGCGTTTCCCGGTGTTGAATTTCTGTCGCATTCGCGATCGCTGCGCCTCACCTCATTACCCCGAAGCCCGCGACTCCTATTTACCGACCCGCCCGGGCCATTCTCTTCGTGATCTTCCAAGCCCCCGAGGACAAAAAAAAAATCCTCAGATTTTAAATACTAGTGGAGGGATGAGCGGTAGCTCTAGCCAGTCTACTCGTACGAGTCCAGGGTCTTTTGGAACCACGCAACTCACCGAGTCCGTATCTTCTGGTTCATCGCCCACGCAGCAGTCACTCTCTTCCCAGGCGCCTTTGACGTCTCAGCATGCGATGTCGACCGACGTGTATAGCCCGACTGCGTCGCAACCGCCATCTCTGAACAACACATTCACCTACCCCTTTTCCCCTATCGGCACCTCCGCTTCATTCGATAACAACATGCGCTTGGGCGAGACCGATCGCAACATGCAGGGCTTGAACGGCCTTGGTCGCGCCGGCAACGGAGGCGCGATCCTGATGCGCAAGTTGCCCCGAAACACGAGTCGCGAAGCACTGCGCAGCATGTTGCTGTTCGCCAAAGACTTCGTCGACGCGGACTTCGTGACTCTGGATCTGCCAGAGGATGACGGATTCCTGACCGCGATCGCGCGATTCATCTCTCTCCCCGCTGCCGAAGAGGCCAAATCCCTGCTCGACGGCAAACCTAATTCCAAGAACGACGCCAATATGATCGTTGAAATGTACCCCGGTCCCATGGGATCGAATTTGTCCAACGCGCGTCGGAACACCATCGACCACACCGCAAGCCGTGCGCTGATGGGTGTTCCCTCTAATGGCCCTCTCGCGCGTCAGTCGTCGCGTTTCAACGGCACATTCCAGAGCATGGAGAGGCTCTCAAATGCCAACCCCAACCAGGCCATTGGTGAAGGTCTTCATCCCAACGAAACAGGCTCGCGGATGCACAGCCTGTTCTCCCCACAATCTCCGATCGGAAACGGTATAGATAATTTGCCCCGTATAACTGGCAAGTCCATGATCGACGAGGACCCTGACGAAGAGACCGGCGAGTTGCTCAAGGATCCAGTGGGATACGCAGAAAATGGCCACTCTACCGGGATCTCCGCCGGGCGCCGGGCGACCAATCCATCAATCCCGACAAACCGCTTTGCCAATCTATCCTTGTCGACGAACATGTCATCTCCCCCTTTGCCCAACTACCCCGGTGGTGGTGGGCAGCGCATGGGTACTGGAACACCCGCATCTGCATACCCCAGCCAGGTTCACGGTTTCCCATACAATGCTCAGCATACGCCACGCCACAGTCTCCCGGCTGCAAACCCCAATGATCTGAACCCACCCTGCAACACATTGTACGTGGGCAACTTGCCACCGGACACCTCGGAAGAGGAGCTCAAGGCACTCTTCTCCAAACAACGCGGGTACAAGCGCCTCTGCTTCCGAAACAAGCAAAATGGCCCTATGTGCTTTGTCGAATTCGACGAGGTCGCCATGGCAAGCAAGGCGCTGAACGAGCTTTATGGCTACAAGTTGTCCAACAGCGTCAAGACTGGCATTCGTCTCAGCTTCTCGAAGAACCCACTGGGCGTTCGCTCCGGTCAGCCGGGGAGCATGAACTCATCCAACTCAGTTTCTGGACAGGGTGCCGTCCCTGGAGGTAGCAACTTGAGCGGGATTCATAACACTATGTTCTCAGCTGTCAACGGCCCCCCTCCAGGGCTGGCAGCACCCCCTGGCCTTGGCATGCCCCTTCCCGCCCCGCCCATGCGCCACGGCAACAACATGCACACCTCGGTCAATCCTCATTCTGGGTTAGTGAACAACGGCTCTTATAACCCCAACTCGGGTCTTGGCATCCGAAACGGAGCCAACTCTATGATGATGTCGCCTCCACCCCCTGGCAGTGCCGGCGGCAATAACAACGCGCCCTCGAACCTCAATGGCTATAATTCTTTCTACCCCGACTACATGATGGGCCGTTAAGGTCATTCAAGCATTATATTGAGATCATGTCCGGCATGTTTGAACGAACTGGGGTATCTGGCGCACTGGGGATTCGTTTTCGTTTCGCGAGCTAGATCAGCATTCGGCGGCTGCATAACTCCCGGGAGTCTTTTGTTTTTCGGATTTGCTTTCTGATTTGTCTTTGTCGGCTCTGGCTTTTGGCTTTTCGTTATGTTATTGCATGGGAATCTGGGCGCTCTACATTCCTTCTGTGTGTTGTGCTTTTCTTATTTTTCACCCTTTCTCTTTTCTTTTTTTCATTGGGAGGATTGCATTTCCGGTCATTGCCAAACGTGTATTCTTATTTGGTCGGGTCGAGGCGCTCGAGCAGCGCATTTGTTTCTTTCGGCCCTTGAGTTTCGTCTGCACCTTCATACCCTCGTGTTTATTCTTTTACCTCGCTTATGTTTCCACCGCTTATGGATCCAGTGTTACGTGCAATAAACACCAGCGAGTGTCTGCTGTCTGCCTAATCCAGGACCTGTACAAGCTATTCTTTTTTTATTCCTTTTTCGACGTGATTCCCCTTTGCTTTTTCTGATATCGGTCCTCTGGATCTTTCTCGATGCATCGCCGTGCGTGGATCGACGAGGATTTTGCTGGTTTACTTGCCCTTTTTGCGTTGCGTTTCTATCTTCTTATGCAAGTTCGAAAGAAGGGTCTTATGTGGCTTTCTTTTCTTTCTCTCTCCCTCTTTCTCTTAGCTCTTCTAATATCACTCCACCCAATGGTATGGGTCATGGAAGGACACAGTGGCTTACATCGACCACATATCGTCTCAGGCGTTCCGCGTTGGTTTCTTTCTACAAATTCTCCCAAGGCGTTCGGCTTACCGTCTGTGGATTTGATTGGAAGCACACATTTGCTTGCATTGCACTCGCTTCGCACTGGGTGGCCCTTTGTTTTTGCTTTCCATGTCCCGGAAGAATGAGGACAGGAAGCGTTCTGTTTGTTACTATCTTTTACTGGTCTTGCTTATGATACCGATATATTTGGCTTGAAGATGTACTTGATAATGAAATTTTCAGCCCTTTCGTCAATATGCGGCATGAGGATAAACATTACTTACCTTGGCCTAGGCTGTCCCCAGCTAGGTAGGGCTGTAGAATAGTCGACCTCTGTTACAGACCCCTCACCCTTCTACAATATCTCTTTGCAGTAAGTCTGTTAATACCCAATAAAGATCTGAAGATACCGGTCTCGCCATGATACCGTTCATCTGCAAAATCTCCCAAAACGCTCTTCCCGAGGTCCCGGGGAGTACATCGTCGTCAATCTGCTACAGGCATTCAGCCACAGGCTGTGTAAATCTAATTTCATAAAAGCGAGATATTTCTAGTTTCATTTCATCCCTCTCAGTGGACATCCACGCTAGTATTTCTGGAGTCTGCCCTCAGGGCCTTGAATGATGGCCGAATATTGACGGGGAGCTCCCAGCTGGGTCCTGGTCACGTGAGAGCACAGACTACCGAAAAGTTTCTTCCCCTGCGACACCAACACTCTTCCCGTTCCCCATCTCCCTCCAATTACCGCTGCAAGAAGTCAATGGCAGCTGGATCTCCTTGATTTTTGACATCCAGTGGCTTCGATTCATTCAATTAATTGTATTCCCCATTATTCCTTTATAACCTTCACCATGGCACCCCGGGTTCAGACCCGCGTGTCCAACGCCCTCCTCCCCTACCTCACATCTACCTCTATCTCTTCCCTCCCCTCATCCTCATCACAATGCCTCTCTCGGCAATTCTCCGTCACGGCAGCATCACAGACCAAGCTCCGTCGACAAATGTTCGAATGGCTCAGCACAGACGGTGCTGAATTGAAGCATCACATCCCTGGAGAAACCAACTACGTGACTCGTTTAAAAGACAGTCCAATGTCAGCAACTCGCCCATTCCCCAACAACCCAAATTTTGTCAGCGAATCTGTCTTAAGTGAAGAGCTGCGAAATGAAGTTTACACACGCGTCGTCGAGGAGAAGAAGAGTGTCCGTGCTGTCAGTATGGACCTTGGAATCGACATGAAGCGAATCGGTGCCGTGGTCAGGTTGGTTGAGCTTGAGAAGCGACAACGTGAACAGGTAAGAGCTCAAATCTTTGCTTAATCTTTTTCAATTCCCTCTTGTCTCGACATCCCCCTTCACGCATATGATGAGTCACAAAAAATCGATTAGTCTTGAAGACACCTACATGGTTACACCTTACTTTTTGAACTGAACTGCGTCGTCCTTCTATCTTGGATTTCCACTGTTGATTGGTCTCGTGACATGAGCTAACCAACCTCAAAGGGCAAACATCTAGCACTACCATATGCTCGGGCCATCCATGAGATGATCCCAACAACTCCTCTCGCTCCACCAGGCGAGCGCCAAACCTACCACGAACCCATCAATGACCTTCCCGCCCACCCTCTGACAGGAGCTCAAATCTTCTACCCCGTCTCCGAGTCGCGTCCCTTCAACCGAGTTGAAGCCGGTCGTGTCTTCTCCTCTGCCCCTGCCTTGGAACACCATGAAGCCGCGGAGATTGGACACCCGTCCGATCTCGCCGAAAAGATCATCGAAGATCCCAGGGCCATCGGCTGGGTCGGCAAGGGTAACAACGCCCGCCAGATCCTGCAGCCCGCTGATGTCCGCATTCCCCACCCACACATGGTCGCTCTTGAGCGCGATCACATCGCTCACCCCAATGAGCGCCGTGCTGTCGCCGAGCGCCAGACTAAGCGTCTGGAGCGCCAGGATGCCGCTGAGCAGCAGCGTCGCGAACGCGCTCAGGCCCGTCGCGAGAAGAAGCTCCAGACCTTCACCCCTGAAAACTCTCGCTTCGAGTACCGTATTCAGGAGACCGTGTACACCAAGGAGACTACCGGAGCTGATGGCCGTGCTCCCTGGGCTGTTGGTCGTCGTTACGGTGTCCCCCACCGTGACCGCACACGTGGTGAGGTCAAGATCCCCACTCGTGTGGAGGCATGATTTCTCGGCTTGGTGTGCATCTTCTGTTTTTTGAGCATCTTCCCTGGCTACGGCCTTTGTAATTTTACTTGTACGCATACACTATGACGAAGGGTGGCTCGTCCCATGTACCTATTACCAAAGTACGAAGCAGTATTTCAATTCTCATTCCCAAAGATCCCGAGGTCTCTTTAGTCGTTTCATTTCAAATATATCAAGAGCTGAGCCCTAAGAACCCGGCTGAACTTGGTACTCGCATCAACAATAACGCGCCAACATAAACACTTTCACATGTCAACGAACTTCGCCAGCAGACCGACAACGTCCCCTCCTCCCAACCCACCCCGCAATAGCGTCTGATTCCTCCTCCGCTGGCTTTGAACTCTGGAAGATACTCCCGAGGGAAGCAAGGGCACTCTGCAACCATGTGGGTGCCGGGGCAGCTGATGCAGGCTGCATATTGTGGGTAGAGGTAGCAGTAGATTGCGATTCCGATTGCAAAGTGGGTTGTGGCAATGTCATGCCCAGTGGATGTGTAGTGATAAATGCAGTAGTTCACGCTCCCATGCCCTCGTGAAAGTATGTGGGCACGTATGAGTGGAGGGTAGAGCAGATCGGAGTATGAAGACTATTAAGGCACCTGGGCAGGCCTGAGAAGGTTAAATAGGCCAGCCAAGACATTGAATGGATCATGTGTCAGACAAAGAGGACATTGCTCGTGCGAGCACGAAGTACCTCTTCCGAAAGGCTAAGATATGCCTTCTGGGATCGACGCGCACTGGCTGTACAGTAGTCCTGGGGTGGAGTGTAATGAAGAATACTTGATTTGCAGATCACTTGGTTGCGTGTCTGAGTTCACGTCACGCTGCATGGTGCTATGACCGAGGTAGGTTTGGATGTTGCACAAGAGCACAGATACGAGTACGGCTTCTGTAGTGTGGTTCTTTGTTTGGAGGTCCGGTTGCGGGGTCATCGTGGAGAATTGCCTATCTGCGGAGTGCATGTTGGCATATGGGGTTTTGGAAGCGCAGATGTGCAGCGACTTGTTGCACAGAGCTGGATGTGTGCGTGTTGTAGAGCTTGCTAGAAATTATAGGTACAAAATAACAAGATATAGGCATTCTGTCCGAGTGCAAAAACGTAAAGAGTATAAGGATGTACATTGAAAAGCATTAGGACATCTCGATCGTATACATGAGGTGTCTGCTGCGTGAAGTGTATGCAAGAAAGGTAAAAGTCCCTTGAGGGATAGACAAAAGAGACCAAGATAATAGAGAGAGTATATGGCTAAGACGTATGCAGCCAAATGAACGGCGTATAACCATGCAACACAAAATCTCCAATGACAATGAATCAATGAATCAAATTGGTTCCGAGAACCGGATGAGAAAGATGAGAAAGATGAGAAACAAAAAACAGACACATTGCTATGCGGGGGTATCCAATGGAAGAGATAGTCAAATCAAGGTTGAGAAACATCGTTGGAAGAGCGTAGGGACCGATCACCGAGCCCGAGGCATGGCACACATCCCAAGACTGATCGCAGTCATTCGGGACCATCTTTGGCCTCGCTCGCGGGCGTAGGATCAGTCGGCGTGTCCAACTGTGGGCTCGAGGGTGAATCGAGGCTATCAGGACTGCCGCTTTCCCACGAGTCCTGCTGCAGGATAGCATTGTCTGCAAAGCGGGGTCTGGCTGGGATTTCGGTTGGGGGTGGGGCTGGGCGAGAGCTAGAAGGCGAGGGAGGATCTTCTTGCGGGATCTCTTTCAAATGACCACCCTGCATGGGGCTGGCTGCTGAATCAATAGCTGGGGAGGAGGGGGCAGGGGAATCCTGGAACCCGCGCCACTTGCGCCAGCCTTCGAAGTCAATTAGCGCTTGCATGCAGCCCCATTCTGTCACTTTTTGTTCCAACCAGGGAAATCCAATAGGCTGTACAGATATGTGTTAGCAATGGGGTTGGAAATTGGGGAGGTTGAGATGATAAACACGTACCTTGGTGAGGAAATCGTTACAGCCAGCGGCCAATGCCTCGTGTCGATCACTTTGTAAACTGCTGGCTGTCAAAGCGACAATGATGACTGGACTGCGGAATAATGAGAGATCGGGCAGAGTATCCTGTACGCTGATGGTACGTTGGAGACCGGGCCTTCTGTCTGCTGCGGATGCATTGGATGCACTGAAACGTCCTGAAGCTGTCTTAGGGAAGACACCAATTCCATTCAGCCGTTCGAGACGTCGAATCTCTTTGGTTGCATCCAATCCGTTCATGACAGGCAGTTGGATATCCATCAGGACCAGATGGAACCCGCCCTGTCTCCATTTACGCACTGCTTCTTCACCGTTCGCTGCACACTTCCAGCGAACTTTGAGCCTCTTCATGAAGGCCTCCAAAAGCTTCTGATTGATGATGTTATCTTCCACGATGAGGACATTGATTGGTGGAACTGTGCCATCAATCAAACCTCCAAACACGGCAGATGGGGAAGTGGCCGCCTTTGATTTTCGAGTAGATCGCGGCGAGGAAACGGCGGGAGGAGTGTTCGTCTTGGCTTTGGCCTGAGGGGACTCGGCCACCGGCGGTGCTGGGGGCGTCGGCACTGCAGGAACGGAGACCGTAGAGTGAGGCTGGGAATGAGGCGGATTTTCTATGGTATATTAGTAGGTGATTCCATTGTAGTTGACGAGGTAGGAGCGCACCTATCAAGCTCGCACTTTGTGAGTGGATTGAGGGTGAGTTGGTTTTGTGCCTGGTCAGCGGTGGGCGCTGGGGATGGCGAACCCTGCGATTCCCTGGCGATGGCAACTGCGGAGCAGAGCCTGTGCTGAGGATGGAAATTGAGGGTGCGCATGTGGCCGGCGCACCTGTCGGGTGTGAAGAGGGTGTTCCGACGTTGGGATTTGGCGGCATCAGAGGGAAGTAATCGCCATGCTCGCCGGGTTCCGAATGATGATGCGAATATACCGCGTGACGTGGTGATGGCTTCGGAGTCCGGCGGCTCGGCGCATCGATCATCAATGCCTCCTCGATTCTCTGTCCACCGGGATAGTACGCGTCGAGGATGGAAGCCAACACTTCCTCGGGACTCAAAAGACGTTCCGGGTGGGTTTGCCGATTTGAACCCTCTCGGGGCGCAATTCGGATTACGATGTCTGGCGAGTCGAAGCTTCTGCCCAGTGAGTTGACATATTTCATGATGACCTGGTCGCGCAGCTCATCGACCACTGCGTCCTCCATGCACGGCACCAAGGTGGCCGAACCACCGGGTCGCTTGACCCAGATCCGACGTTGTACCATCTCGCGAGGAACGGTGGGGATCAAACCACTGCCTTGATCGCCTTTGGGGAAGAGGTTCGATTCTAGTAGCCCACTGATCAAGTGCTGGTGGGTCGCCGGGAGAAGAGACTGACGACGGATCGCAAGGCTCGGGCGTTTGCTCTGCGAGGGCGTAAAGTAGGGAGCAGAGGGTTGACCATTCGTGGGCCACTCGATCACGGTGTTGAGGGTTGGGGTCAATTGGGGCCCGGGCGGGATCGCGGCCTTCTGGCTCGTGGACTGAAAGGAGGTGTTGTCGGAATGCTGCGTCGGCAGTGGAGGGGTTGCAAGGGGAGATGGGGGGTCGCCGGTTAAAGGTGTAGGTAGGGAAGAATTATACGGCTCGGTCAGCGACGGCGTGCAGTCACGGGTGCCCTCGCGATGAAGATGTTCCGAAGGGGGTGCCGAAGGGGAAACTGGAGCCGAAGCCGATGAAGCAGAAGCAGATGCAGATGCCAAAGGAAGGGTGTCAGGGTTGGCTGCAGAAACGATGCTATCCGGGGATTTGGAGGTGGCAGTTGGGTGGACACTCGGATCCGTATCCGCTTTTGGAGATAATCGTCCAAACAGTTTCGCCTTCAGTCGCGATATCAGGTCGGGCATCGTGGCAGCTACCGCTGCTCGGCCGTGAGAACGAACAGAAGAGAGGGGAAGTGTGTTTTTTGAGCCCAAGCTCCCTAGTGCTGCCAAAACCCGCCTTTGTTTACCGTGTTTGACCGACTACATATGATCTCTGCGTAAGCTGGATCTACTCTAGTCCGATTTCTTGTCTTGAAAGATCCAGTAAACCTCGGGAGGTAACTTCCAAATCACATGGGATAGATGCAATACATTCCAAAGTTTGGAAAAAACTGTCCAACTGGTCATTTCGTGCTCAATTTCGTACCTCGAGACTATCGTACATCCGTGCACCTACGCAGTGGTCAGGATCGACAAAGTAGGAATCAAAAAGTGGCCAACATTCTGCCAGGTGTCGCCCTTGCAGAACTTGCTCTTGTGGTGGACCACGAGGGAGCTCCAATCAATGCAGGGGGTGAATTACAGGGCTCATGTGAACGGGGGAAGTATACAGTATGTGCGACTTGGTTATTCGAAGGTTATTTCCAAGGGAACAATCACCAGAAGAGACATGATTTTGCTCAGAATATCGCAAGGCCTGGTTATTGCTTTACTTTGCATTAGTTGTATACCTACCTAGGTAGCCAACACTCGAGGTCCATACCTACCTAGGTATGTATATGAAGATGAGGGAAGTACTGAGATGCGTAGAGCACACGTACATATGTATAACAAGGCAGTAGATATTAGACAGACTAACTTGGAAGTAGAATATAAGGCGAGGTAGAAGACTAGGTATCTAGGCCAACGACTTGTCAAATTTCTTGCCACGCACTCCAATCTCCGACAAGCCTCATACCAGGTATATCCAAGTAATCTTTCTCGGACTTCTAACATCTGAAACTCATTCCAAGGTTCCCAAAAGATTTGTCCCCCTTCTTCTTTCCTGGCTCTCTTTCTCACGAGCAATGCACAGTTTCACGCTGAACGAACCCTCATCGCTACAGCATCATGGTCTGGATTTTCTGGATTCTCATCCTGAGGCGTTGCGGAGTTGGACTGGTTAGATGATTCTTCCGTGTCCAGACCATGCTACGGTCAAGTCATCGCTACAGCATGGCTCATTTCCGGCGAAAGGTCAACCACCCGTGGATGTGTTAAAGATGTCCAGGGCTGCTTACTTGTCTTTATTTGGCCCAAGTTGAATATCCTTATCAATAAGAAGCTTCACTATGGTCTTGTGGCCATTTCGAGAAGCCTGGTGAAGTGGTGTCCATCCGTCTTTGTTGCCAATCTTAATATCTGCTCCATTGTCGATAAAAAGACGCACAACAGACTTGTGGCCTTTCATAGAAGCTTGGTATAGCGGTGTCCGTCCATCGTTATCTCTGATGTTGATGTCTGCTCCCTTTTCTAGGAGAAGACATGCCACAGACTCGTGGCCTTTCATGGAAGCTTGATGAAGCGGTGTGTGTCCATGTTCGTCACTGGCGTTGGTTATGAGCCTATAGCAAGGCTTCTTATTGACAAGGGAGCAGACACCATAACAGCAGGCATGGTGAAGCGGCGTTTTTCCATCTTTGTCACAGGTGTCGATGAGCGCTCCCTTGTCGAGAAGAAGACTTGTCATAGTCTTGTGGCCTCTCATGGAGGCTTGGTGAAGTGGTGTTTGTCCATCTTTGTCACCGGTGCTGATCTCTGCTCCCTTGTCAAAAAGAAGCCTTGCTATAGCTTCTTGGCCATTCCAGCAGGCCTGATGAAGCGGTGACTGTCCGTCTTTATCGCAGATATTAACATCGGCCCCTTTTTCGATGAGAGCCATCGCTATAGTCTCTTCGCGATTCCCCGAGGCCCGTGAGAGTGCTGTACGACCTCCCTTATCCATCTGGTGGATATCTGTTTGTGTCTGAAGAAGTAGTTTGACAATCCCTATCCGTCCACTTTGTGCAGCCCAGGAAAGTGGGGTTCGGCCTTTATACTCCTTGAGATCTTTCTTGAAGCTCAGTTCCTGTGGGGAAACAATTTCATCGAGCCCACTCGAAGACGAATTCAAAAGCGCAGCAACGGTATCTTTATGACCGTTGGCTAAAGCGGCAAACAGTGGATATTGGTATCTCTCCCCAAAAACATGGACATTCGAGTCTTCTTTGATTCTTGTGCGTACAAGTTCGGAGAGTCCCCTTTCTGCGAGGATGTACAGAATATTCGCATCTGAGGTGTGTCTTCGAATCTTGAATTTTTCGAAAAGATTGTTGAGGCCAATCCAATCGGAAACGGGTAAAGAAGATAGAAACTGGTCCTGAGGAAATGCTTTCGCGGCAGTGTTGGCATGATAGAGAATGCAGGAACTGGCATATTCCAAAAACGAGTAATTATTCAATGCCTCCATGTGTCTGGTAGGATTTGGTTCCGACAGCAGCTTGCGAATAGATGCTTGTTTCAAAACATGATTCAGGTAATAGTTGCAGCTCTGTTTGAGTTTCTCGTGTCCTAGGCTCTCGCAGTCAAATCCAAGGTCAGGCCACAATTCTTGCATACCCTTGTCTTTGATAAGGAAGTCTCGGACAGATTCATGGATGAACTGTACTTTTGGTTGCTTGGTTTTTGTGACTTCAGCGAGCCCTTTTGATGAGCTGGTAACATATCTGGCGAATATATCGTCACTGTGACCACTGCCTGGGATAGCAACGTTCGGAATTTGGCCATCGACTAGATCTTTCAGTGATAAACCAGACCAAAGAGCATGGTAGAACTCCTCAGGGTGTAAAGGCCGTTTCGCGTGGAGAATCCAGAGAATACAAAGCAGGAGACCCTCCATGTTCTCATTGTCTCGTCTCAAGATGTCCTTGAAAAGTTCGCTCAAAGCGCTGGGCATCTCAGTGAGCTTCTTTCTGAGGGTCATTCCACCACGTCTATACTCCTTGTTGAGAATATCGACGACTAAAACAACCCACATGAAAACGCCAGAAGCTTTAACGAGAAGTTGGGCTCGCAGCTCAGTGTCTTTGAAATGAAGATGGCCTGCAACGTAGATTTCTAAGTCTTCCGCGTGACCAGGCTGATCCTCAAGCGTCAATCGGAGTCCCCGTTGAATGGAAATGTAGGGGTAATGTCGACTGGAGAAGCATATTCGGAAGAGGATGCTATTGACCGTGGATTGCTCTGCTAGGTCTTCAAAATACTGGACCATATCCACAACTTGCTGTTCATCACACTCGTCTAGAGCATCGACGAAGCAGGTAAACGAGCGTTGGCCGAGAGTAGCAATTGCTTTGCGGAAGAGATCCTTCAGAACACTCAAGGAAGGGCAATCATCGCTATGTGAGATATCTTCCAAATCATCCAGAACCGCCTGGAGGTCAGGATAGCCTTTGAGCAGCTGAAGCAGCAATGACCGATACATTCCCAGGATCGACTTTTCCAGGTACCCGCCTCGGGCGTTAAAGAAGAAGGCAGCTGTCAAGGGCCCTCTATTGTGGTCTTTGCGCTTCATATTCGCATATGCAAATTTCATGATTGTTGACTTTCCACTCCCTGCTTTGCCACTGATCCATAAAAAGCCATGGTGTTGTATTGACTTTCCGGGATCAAGCCATTTTTCGTAGTCTGGGTGGCTGAGAAGCCATTGACATGTCTTTACGTGCGCCGTTTGAATGTTCGATTCACGATTGTCGAGTTGCTCAAACCGCAGGGACTCTAGCAAGCACTGCCGACGTTTGGAATTTGAAGATTGACCTAACTAAAGGTGTGAGCAGCAGCCAGCGATGTTGTTTGAGAAAGGTTGGACTTACGAGCGTTTAGAATCCTTCTTGTAGTTGGCTGAGTCTCAACCACAGGTATCTCCTCAACCAATTCTTTTGCATATGCAGCCGCAGTCGCTGCAGCATACCTTTGCCACTCTTTGCTCTTGTGCGAATCAGAATAGTCACAGATCCCCCGAACTGGGAGACAAGGGGTAATATCCATCAAACCGGCAGCCTCCATCTCGAAACATATTACATCGAGTTCTCGAGCAAGGGTATCTCGAGTGACACCGTGCCTCATAACTTGATTTCCTGAAGCGATCGCGCCGTAGTGAATCAAAATGTCATTTGATATCCGCCTACTTCGAAGGACCAGCTTTGAATGGTCGCAATCGTCACAATTGGCTGCTAAGGGCGATCGATGATCATATGTTGGCAGGAAAAGACGATCTTGTGACCTTGGGTGATCGTACTCGGAGTGCGCCTCTAGCTTTTGCTGCAAGATAGAAAGGACTCGACTAGGCCTCAATTCGTGTGTCGATCGAAGTGCAGACACAGCTGTCCCAAGTAACAAGCCAGGAGTCCTAGGAATTGCTGTTCGCTGAAAGACTCCGTCGCCAGGGATTTTCCCAAGATCGTACTGCATCACCCGTGTTCCGACAACAATATCCCCCAAACGGATATCAGACTTGCCTGGGACACCACCACCGATTCCGACCATCAAGCTAGCGCGAATTGCTGGAAAGCTACGCTTCAGATTCGTCATTACAAGCGCCGCATTGTTTGTTCCATACTGCTCTGCGGGTAAACATGTAATCACAACGTGATGTTGCTTCATGCTTCCAAGCAGGTATGTATTGGTGTCATCTGCATGCGTTGGCAAGGATTGATGAACATCATCTAGCATGGCCCGCGCTGCAGCCATCTCTATATGCAGCGCGCAAATCCAGGCAATTGTGTACTGATCATGTTGCCGGGTAGGTAGTCCGCTATGGTGACTGGTCTTACGTCGCTTAGGCGATTGGATCTGTGCTGCGGTTGTCCCATCGTCACAAAGTCCTCGGGTCTCGTTTTCGGGGGGAGAGGAATAATTCGAAGCCATAACTCCTAGGAGAGTGATTTGGGACTCGTCACTCACGCGCTGAGACTCAGCGCTGGGGCCGTTTGCCTAGGCGTTGATCCCACGTGACTCGACTGCACTTGAGCACAATCACATTCAACGAGTGTTTCTGATAGGCTCTTCTGTGAAGATACTAGTGGAAAAGTGCATAGAATTCTAGAAGAACCTTGAAAGAGAAAGAAGAGACAGAGAGAGAGAGAGAGAGAGAGAGAGAGAGAGAAACGGGAGATCTATGGAGCTAGGAAATATGTGACCATGCCCTAGTTTTGCTAAATAGATGGATGTCTTGGGGGGTTTGAAGATAATCCACGAGAATTCGTCAAGTGTGTCAGGAGTCATCAATCAATTTCTCGGGGAAAATGAGCAATAATACCGATGCTATGATCATTGACGTTCATGTTGACCGGACACCCGTCAAGACATATATAACCATCTAGTCCGCTCAGCGATTGCCTGGAAGTGGAAGATATTGCTGATCTGGACAGATCCAGTCTTTATATGACAATCCTTCAATTTACAGCAATATGTATCTGACTCAGAAGGAGCACAAGAGATATGTATGGCGACTTACCCAAAATGCTAGAGCGAACCAACGAGAATCTAAAATTGATAGATCCGAATTTGCAATTGACAAGGATCAAAGAGCCTTCAAGGTAAGGTTTGCGGGCTCGTTCGTGCTTTAGGCTCAGAACACGCCGGATTCCTATGGAATTTTTGTTTTCGAGTTGTATAATACAGGTGCAATTATCTATAACAACATGGTTCTCGGGGTTTGGTAACACGCTAGAGTGGGAGTTTGATTTGGGGTTCAATTTCAGGTACGGGGGCGTATGCATTAGTGGACTTGTACGGAGTTGAGTATGCTTATAGGCTCGTCCCAGCGGTCAACTAGATTGAAATGGCACCTGGGCATATGTATGAGCCCGGTTCTCCCCATCCATGTTGTATTTGATACAAAAGCGGAAGTGATCGATTGGCATTTCACCCGGGTTAAACGGGCACGGATTCTGATTGGACCACCACGTACGCCCGAGTCAGGGTTCACCTAGAATTAAACTAGTCCTTATAGTCCATACATTACATGTAATAATAGGGTGCGAGAATGGGGTCTATAATCCTCGCAGATTGAGAGGGCTGTTTCTCTGTGCTCCGTACGGCGGACTTCGTTTGTTGACCTATTTCAGCGAAGAGACGCTACAATAGAGAGATGAAGCGGAAAGAAGCAGAGTGAATTGGACTCCAGCAATACAAGTACTGCATGTGTACATCATGCGTATGCTACGCCGTCTGCTGTAGTGTATTGCTCACAACAGTGACAAGGTTGGCGCAGAGAGCTAACCAATTTGAACCAGTGTACGGAGTACTCCGTACATACATACATAGTACTCCATACGCACTACTACGGAATTCTATCCTTGTTTGCTTTGGGTTTTCCTCGAGGTTGGTTTAGCGTTAAACGTACGTGAGCATCCCATGTGTTAGGGCTCAATATCCCATCCCAATACGGTGCAAGTCATCGGCTGAACCCAACCAAATCATCACATATGTCGGTACCGGTCTGAAAATCACAAGAATACTTGACTGATCTAACTTTGGAAGGCAACCCTGCATTCAGGAAGTGGATTCGATCGCATATCTCGGAAAATCGCCCCAACGCCAAGTCCCACCATCTACATAGCCTAGCCATTTGCGTTGGCGTGTCTCATGCAGGGATTCTGTTTAGGTGAAAAAGATGCGGCTGAGTGAAAAGCGAGATGGGAACTCAGGGGGTCTCGCTTGCGCTAATTGGGTTTTTCATAAAGCGTACACTCCGTATGTCTGGTGGTCAACTGTCAAGCCCCCAGAATAGGATATCCGAACATCTCCCCTCTCGCGAGTAGCTGATCGAGAACAACATGTTTACTCGATTAGCTCTATTATCTGCTCTCGCATTGTTTCCCTCAGCACACGCGATAGCTTTCCCGGCGCCTCTACCGACGGATGCCCAGCATGTTACCTCTGAGCCACCCCAGCCCACCGTAGGCCTGCAACTGAATCAACGCGATTCTGATGATGATTGGAAACCCGATGCCACGCAGACCTACGATGATCTATGCGGATGGTACACCACCAGACTATGGGGTATGCAAAATCACATTCCCCGTGAATGTTTCCCACACAAGTCAAGGACTGATGAATGCTCATCTTCTAGGAATATATTATGATGAGGAAGAGCTTTCATGCTCACTTAGCTCAACTTGCGTCTTCCACGAATCAAACTCTGCATTCCCTACCGGCATGCAAGGTTGCTGCAATGGCCGTGACTGCAACTTCGCCACTGCCTGCTACGCCCAAACCGACATTGACGCAACTTCATCATTGATATCACCCAAACAGCCATTCACAGTGTATTGCACAGATGGAGAAGAAACCGAATGTGGAACCTATAGTTGGGGGAGCTCATACGTCCGAATGGGGTGTAAGACCACAGCTTGGGATTCATCCATGTATACCAAGGCAATTTGGGAAACTACTTCAAAATATTCGAAGACATCGACTTCGACGTATTCGAAGACATTGACATTGAGTACGACAACCGTGGATGACGACTTCATGAATAAGGTCTTCTTAAGAGATTTGAACCGCGAAGGATTTGGGACTCCCACGGAATCTAAATTGGCAACATCATCCTCACAGCCAACTACCTCCAGCTCGAGCACAGAGCAACCCGGCAAATCTGAATCCACCAACACCGGCGCTATCGCAGGCGGTGTTGTAGGGGGCATTGCGGCCGGTGCAGCTCTCACCGGTGCAGCTGTTTTCTTCTTCTTGCGGAGGAAGAAGAAGACACAGGCAGATCCATCGGGATCGAATGAGACCGACTATCAAGCCGTTCCTCAAAGCCAGTCGCATCACTCAAGCTGGTTAATGCAAAATGTCTCAGAACCCGAGCCAACTTACAAGCCAGAAGGGTCAGAAGGTAGCACCGTTGGTAATGGAAGAAATCCCAATCCTCCGGATCCTCTCGCTGAGCTTCCTGGTCAAGTCAACCGGTGATCAGCACATATCAAGATCCGACAGGATCTCCCCTCGTGATTCAAGTTCTTTGCATATTTTACTTAATTTATGTCCCCTCTTTTCCTTTCAGGGCTTCTACTGTCCTGTTGGTTTACCCTCTCATGTCACCCAGCACTCGATGTTATATAATTGAAAAGCTCACCCGGACCTGGGCACCCCCCAGATCTATATATTTGAGATCCTCGGTTGTCTTCCAAGGTCCCAAGTCTATTGTGTTGGCAGGGACCTTGCAATGTATCATGACTTCCCTACTCACGACGTGCGAGACCTAACAACCTTGGAGAAGGGCCGTCGTTCCCTCATATTGTTCCTTCCCAACCTGCTCGCCGTACTTTCTTCACGATTTATTTCACTTTCCCACTTTCACTCTTCTATCCTTCATCACTCCTCTGATTTTCTGATCCTCTTCCACGGACTGCTCTTGTTGTTCACTGTCACAATGCCTACCGTTACTAGGTAGTCTCCTCCGTGTTATCCGCCGTTTTGTTGACCACAAGACCAACGTCGACGAGTTAGAAAGAGTATTAGAGGGCTCCGCTGCAGCTGAAAAGCTACTACACCTCGTCGTCACGTCTTTGGATCGGACAGACGTTCAAAATATCCTTGGACTTACCCCTGTGAAAGACAATAAGTTTGACTGCATTCCACCGGTCAACATGCCTCAAGATCTTAGTTTGTTGGCCCGATGGACCTTGGAATGGAATCAGCTAACTTCAGCTAGGAAAGTGTGTGACGGTTAAGAAATACACAACGTTCCTTTAGGTGTGCACCTTTTTGGTTTAATGGTTCAGAACGGTGTTTTTTGAGGCGACAAATTGGCTAGCAAGATCAGACCATGCATATGGTTCCAGCCGTCAAAATGTAGCAAGCATACGGTCAAAACTCATCCTCCTCCTTTGCACCCATTCTATGCTAACGTCGTCCGTCAACAAAACCGAGAGACAGATCAATATCCAAGTGGAAAGAACGCAGGCATACGGAGTACAGCCCCGTGAATTTCAAATAGATGCGTCTGTGGCGCTAGGCCCAATCGGGTGCAGGGCGGAGCTGCACCTGGGCAGGTGGTTCACGGTATCTAGTACTCCATACTGAGCACAGTGAACAGCCTTGGAGGTTCTATATCTCATGTGGGTAACAGACCTGGTAGGATACATGCAAAATCCCAGGCTGCTCGAGTGCTACACCAAGAAAATAGCATATCATCATTCTCAACGGAGTCATGGAGTGACCCGGGCCAAAACTCTTTGGTCTACTCCATACCTAGCCCTGAGGGTACGGAGTAGACTCGGGACCTATGGAGGGCCTAGGGCAATCTAGATGCCCAACGGATCCCACCAATTGTCCGACGCACATACCGCAGGTGGATACCCGCATTGACAGGTCGAGTCTATGCAGATATGGAGATCAAATCCATGTGAATACCTAGGCATCCAAGTTGATTACTTAGGGTGGAGACGAGGGGAAATTGCATTGGCAAGATTCTTGACATAACCATATCGTCGCATATTGCTTTTGCGGATATTCAGACATTGAGTCTCAATCGTATTTCCAAAAGGAGAGGAATAACTAGACAAGGAAGGACGCGGGCCAACCACCCGCTGAAATCAAAAAAAAAGAGAAAAAGAATACCAAGTCACAGGTGTGGAAAAGGATACGTGGCAAGAGAACGCAGAAGAAAGGAAGGAGGCCATCAAGACATCACGTTATAACCAGAAAATACACATACATCGAGGTAGGATCCGAAGGGTATCAAGGGAAACAGGTTTTGCGACAAAAGGGGAGAGAGAGAAGCTCGAAAAAAACAAAACAGTGAAAAGGGCATGACGCGTACGGACCGTGATCACAGAAGGATCAAATAGTTCGAGGGCGCAATGCCAGTTTCTCCATTCTGTTTCCGGGCCTGCCACCATCGACCGCTGACATCGGACACCTCCAGGATCTCGTGTTTTGCAAAGCTGATCTCGTTCGCGTCTTCGGGGTTCGCGTCGTACGAGTAGATCGCCTTGGCGCGATACGGGTAGTCGGTGGGCTGGGGCACCTCGCCAGCTTCCTGGTCGTTGCCTGCGTTGCTGGGGGTTCCGAAGCGGGGCGCGGAGGAGGCTCGCTCGGCGCCTGGTGCTCCACCTGGGTATCCGGAGACGGGGGAGGAGGTCTCGAAGCCGCCGAGTTGGGCGGAGGTGTACATCTGGGGGGTGTTGTTGGTGGCCATTGTCTCTGGGCGGGCGCCGAATGCGCTGGACATGGGGCGGCTGCCGCGGTAGGAGGGTTCGGCGGGTTGCTCCTTGTTCAGGGCGAAGGAGTCGATGAAGCCGCGGTGGGTGGCCTGTGGGGTTGATCCAAAGTAGAAGATCCAAATGATGATGATCATGGAGAGGAGGATGAATCCGGCGCCGGCGGCTTGCATTGAGCCTTGGTTCTCGTAGATCAGGTTGTTGGCGCTCAGGGAGGTCAGGACCAGGCCGCAACCTAGGTAGCCGACGATCTGGATGGGATGATTAGCATGGCCATTGCGAATAGGCAGAGACGTAGACATACTGCGACGCCATAGAGGTGGCCCGTGTCCGTGCCGAAGGTCACAACAAGCCCCGTAATCACACAGAACATGTAGCAATTCGCCCACCACGAGTAGTTAGGGTACTTGGCTTTTTGCACGTCGGCAATGATCGATGAGATGAAAGCGATCAGCCATGCCAGCTGTGATGATGTTAGTCAGGGCGGGTGCGAGGGAGGACTGCGAGGCGTACAATGGAAATCGAGACGGTCGCGAGCGCGAAGGGATCGCCCAGGATGTTGCTGGGGCGAAACTTGCCCATTTTGGAAGGGCTTTTGTGGAAAGAGGTTTGTGTCGAGGTCATGAATTGATACAAGATACTTCGGTATGTGGCTGTGTATATAAGGAGCGACTGGGGTTGGTTAGAGATGAAGGTGCGACCCTCAGGCAGAGAGGGAAATTGTACCTTTGAGACAAGAAGTGGGTTTCAGAGACAATCCGCGGGGTGGACGAGAGGCCCCTTACAGACAAAACAGCACCAGGCTGGAAAAGGAATGGTGAAAGAGAGAATATAAAAGAAAAGAAAAAAGAACGAAAAGAGTGCAAGTTGGCAGAGACAGAAAGTAGATGAAAAAGGAGGGCCCCCACCGGCAAGGTACACGCACCCCTGATGAGTTGCCTTTCCTATATATAGCCGGGGACAACACTCGACACTTCAACTAGTATTCTCACATTTGTGATCTCTGATTCTCTTCTTAAATATCTAAATCTCCGACCACTCTATCCCAAGCCCTAATTTCCAAACGTTCTGGACTGCAATTTCCCAACTCCACGGACCCACCACCGATCGTCGTACACCTGTACAGATCGGACGTCAACGTAGTCTAGATCCTCTGCAAATTCTGCGACACTGGACATCAGGAATTCTGGGGTATCCCACATTCCGATCTCAAAATGACGACATGAAACGTATCAGATGCAGGATTTCAGTTCTTAAATGTCGGAGGAATTTCCAGTCCTCACTACTGCCCAGGTGCGGTACGCCGTTCCTGAAATTATGTATGTACTATATGTTGATTTCCCGACCCGTTTGAAGAACACCTATACGCCCAAGGATATCATACCGCTGTGATAGTAAACAAATTCAAATCAAACATCCTCCCTCTGGTGGACAATAACCTCTTTCCTCCGTGTTTCTCTCTCCACATCCTCGAGTCTCCCTTCCCATTCTGCCCAAACCTCTCCACTCCCCACTAGGCCAACCTCATACCACCGCTGAAGAACACTGGCCGTACGCACCCGCAACTCGGAGATCTCGGCCGCCTGTGCCGTCTGCACCTGTGCAAGACGATCAAGCTGAGGCTGAAGGTCGATCAGCGAGGCGGAGCTCTGCGCGTCCGGAACAGGGAGGTCCTGGAGGGAGGTGAGTCGGGAGGCGGTTTCAGGGAATGCGGTGGCGTAGGAAAGGACCATGGCAGCGAGAGTTTGGGAGGAGAGGCCTTCAGGGATTTCGTGGGGGGGAGTGGTTTGGAAGAGGTCGGGATTGCGGTCGTCTGGGGAGGTCAGCTTTATAGTGGGTTGGGACATGGAGATACGCACGAAGTTGGAGAATGTCCCGGGCGGCGGGAACGGCGCGGTTGAGTCTTTCGAGATCGGATTCGAGATGCGCCAGTCGGCGGGTGACGGTCTCGTCTAGGGTCGTGGGTTTCTCGGGGGTGGTTGGGACGCCGGCCCAGTCGGTGGCGCCCGTGAGGAGGTAGGTGAGGCGGCGGAGGCGGGCTTCAAGGAGCTCGATAGTGGCACCGGCCACGGCATCACTTTCGGTGGTCATGGTCTGGGATGTTTAGGGGATTTCTGACAATTCACAATTGAGGAGTTGAAGATCGGGAGCTTCAAGTGCAAACACGGCAAAATGTGGGGAGCTTATCGATTGTTTATTCTCCGCTCTACACACCTTAAGGGCTGCCCAGGTGGGCATGGATGCTCCCCTTACTCTACCGAATTCGTTTCTGCTATCTTCGAGAGTAGGAAATTTCGCCAAGGTTCTGAGCGAACTTGAATCGTTGCCTGAGCTAGATGCTATTCTAGTTTTTCATTCATTCATCATTCATATGAGCTTCCCCTCACGCTTTCTCCTACGCATGCTCGACATGTGCATTGTCATTGTCGTCTGGCGTGTCCACGTCCATCAACTGGATTTCGTCTTGCGGCTTTTCCACTATATGAGACGTACCACTGGCCCAGAGACCTGCACCTCCTTTCTGTTCCATCTCCTGGCTGGGGTTCGGCTCGCCCTCGAAGTTTGAGACCTCATAGTCAAATACATTGACCTGTGCAGGCTTCTCAGGTCCCTGTGGCTTCTGTTGCTGCTCCACATCAGGCCAATTTGCCGACCAAGGTTGTTCTTGATCGCTAATGACAATCTCGGGGGTCTGCTCAAGCTCAGCGCTGAGTGCATCGTTGTCTCTATTCACGAAGCCCTGGATTCGGTCAGTCGGTGCTTGCCAATACCAACTCGGTACACGGAGAATGTATCTTACCTGGAGCTGTGGGGGTGCAGATTCCACTTGTGCATTCATTGCATTGCTGCTTGCATAAACCAGCAAGACAGAACTCCACTCTTCACGGGCTGCTCGGAGCACTTCAGCCTCCGAGACCTTCCGAATCGTGTAGCCAACAGCGTCGCTACTCTGGCTGGGCTCTGTGCTTTGTGATTGACGCTTCTCGGCCTGTCGGGCCTTTCCATCCTCCGCTGAATAACTGATGCGCCACCATTCGTAGTTGTCGTGCGGTTCACTGTCCATATCCATCAAGTCTCCCGCAGTCGCATGAGGATCTGACAGAACATAAGTCACATGTGGTTGAGTGCACACGCCACGAAGGGTGTACTTGTAGATCGGAGGCTCGGAGGGCGATTCAGAGGGCTCGGTGAGTGTTTTGGAGATCTCTCGGAGAGATTCCAATGCACTCTGCCTCTTTTGCTCCAGTTCTGTTGGACACAATGATTAGTCGAGCAAGCAAATCAATATCTCACTTTTGACTTTACCTTGAAGTTTGAGTCCTACCCTCTCGGCGACTATTCTCAATTCCTTCGAGATTCGAATTTTCTCCGCGATCTTCGCTTCTATGGCAGGACCGGAGCCTATTACGCAGCCCGCATCCGCTTCCAAGCCATCAGCTGTTTTCACGAAAATTTCCTGGGCGGTAAAAACGTTGATACATCCTTCTGGGTACGTGTATTTCTTCGTGAGCGCGTCAAGTTTTCCAATCTCTGTTTGGATCTCCAGTCGCTTCGAGCGGAATTCACGGGCGATATCTCGACAACTGCTGAGATATCGGTCTGGGTAGAACACCGATGGAATCTCCACGTCCACTGGGTTTGGCTTTTGGAACGCGTCCAACTTGAAGACTACCACTTCGGCTACATGCTCAAGCCACGTGTCGTCAAGCTCTTGTCCTGGGGTGTCGGTCCATAGAGCGGTGTCTAGGACTTCATAAAGCGTTTGTCCATGTTCCTTTTCCACGCTGGGCTCGAAGGTGAATAGTTCTTTATCCTCGGGATCGTAGTCACCAAAGACACTTTTCTTGTATGCGTGGGATGTGAAGATGGTAGACAAGGGGTTATCGGGGTTTGCTTGAATCGCCGCACCATGCCATGCTTCCATAAACCTGGTGACAGCATCCTCGGAGTCGGTCGACATGGGCGACATGCTTTTGAGCTTTGCAAGACTGTCGCTGCTGCCAAACCCGCGCTTTGTAGAGTCCATAAATGACATCAACCGCTGGGTCTCATGGATGATATCATCCCAGTCATTATCAATCTCTTGGCCGTCGCTGACTGTCACGATCTTTGGGAGATTGATTGCCTGCCCATTCCACCACTGTGGCTCATGGCCATAGTCGAAGAGAAGCTTCTGTCGTAAGAGGAGAGCTTCCCGTGCGAGAGGGATGTTGTGAAGAATGGTCAAGAATCCTCCTAGGTAGACTTCCTCTGCGTTCGGGCGAATAAAAGCTGGCTCGCCCTCCATTCTTATGCGATCCTCAGGGTCTGGGCTTGTTGTCACTTCTTCCGAGTTGAAAAGAGTCATTGCCCATGCATTTTCCTCGTAGTGATCCCGGGTCGCTTTGCTGAGTTGTGACTGGCCACTTGATGTGACGCCGGTTTCCTGTTGCCCCATGTCAGAGCCTAGGGACATGGCAACTGCGCGCTGTAGCTCCTTTTCTTCACGCTCTGCCAAGCTTAGGCCTTTTCCAGAGCCTTCTGTATGAACGGAGTCTATGATCAGTTCATGGTCTGCGCTTTCAATCTGCAGGTGGTGTTACCTGTTGAGGTGCCTGCATCAGCGCCCTGGGTGCCAGTGTTTTGTTCCGTGGTGCGTTTGTCAATCCGGGAAGGAGGGCGCGAGGGTGGGGCAGTAGCAGGTAATGGAGGCGCATTATCTTGTTGCGAAAAGTCCCATGCTAAAGTGAGAGACAAGTCAATTCCGGACCATACTGCGCACGGGGCGATCCAACTCACGCAATCCCGGGTCGCTGAGATACCCAGTCGCCTAGTCACAGTGTCAGAAGAGATAACGGTATGTCTTGCTTGCGATATTCACTTTTGGTGCCGGTCCCGTGGGATCTTCAAAGTATGCGTTGATAGCTTTTTGGGAGTCGAGGTTATTTGCCTGCGGCGATTAGCTCGGCAAGAATCAACAAAGACGGAGAGTTTACCTTCAAGAACAAGATCGCTCGATCGCGCGACGTACTTGTGAAGCTGACAAAGTTGTCAATGGCGTCCTCGGTGGGCTCCATCTTTGCAGTCGAGACCGTTGATGCAGAAGACAAGTGACGCGTTGGAGCTTCCCCCCACATGACGCCAAGCATTCCCCCATGTCTTTTGTTCTTTTGTCGCCTTTGATTTCATCATTTCTTTTGATCTCATTGACATTTCTTTGCTCGAATTACTCCATCAATATGCTAAATTTGGATCAAGGATTCGAGGGCTATGGCTCTTTCACCTTGACAATGGCTGCATTCCTTTTTGCATGCTGCCTTTATCCATAACAAAGCCCAATGTTGAACAATGACCCCAGAGAGACGCTGGCCGGAGCAAACGTACATAAAAGGCCCTGTGCTGCCCGTATATCTGGTCTTCATCACACAATCATCCAAGCAATCAACCAACCAACCAACCAAGAAACACCTTCAATTCAATCTTCAAATCCAACTATATATCTTACCAACCTAACCACCAAAATGGCCATCCAAAACAACACCCACGCTGACGGTTTTGAGCCGCTCAGCATGGAGGAACTCTTCCCCCCCTACGGCTCTGAGGCTGCACTGACCCAGACAGCGGAACATTTCGCCAAGGAGACCATGTCCTCAATCTACTTTGATCTGAACACCCACAGCCGCTTCCAACGTGAGGCAAACACAGAGGATCTCTACTCCATGCAGGTGATGGAGAACCTGGAAGGTATCACCGAGGAATTCATGGAAACGGAATTTGCTAACTACCTGGCCTCTATTGGACACCTCAAGAAGAACCAAGTCAAGTCCCAGTCTCTCGCACCCGAGAACAGGTTCTGTGCTACTATCACCGAGATCGGATGGAAGCTGGCCGCCATCTGCGCCCATACAGAGGCCTTCCGCCGGGCATACATGGAAGCCGACCACAGACTCTGGGAATGTCTACTGCAGAATATCCACAACAACTCCCTGAGCATCGAGCACTATGCTCACTGCCGCGAGCTGGACTGGATCAAGCTCATCAAGGAAGTGCCTAGCCCCATCCCAGGTCTGCCATCGGCAAAGGAGGCTGTAGAGAGCGCCCTAGACTGGGAAGTCCACCACCCCCACCACACAGTGCTCACCCTCGATGGTGACCTGAAGCGTACCGAGTTCAACGGTGAGTACCAGACACACATCGACGAGAGCATCTATGATGAATGCTTCCCCTCGGACCCAACCGCCAAGTCAGACGTCAACTCCACCGGCTGCGCCCTCTGTGGAAGCCAGGGCCCTTGTGGATGTACCCTGCAATCCCGCGCAGGAGAGCTCGTAGAGCTGGTCGAGTACCCAGGAGTAGGCACCGGCGTCCGCAGCCTGACGACCTTCAACCGCGGGGATGTCCTTGACATCTATGTCGGTGAGTTGAGGTCCGACACCGCCAACGACACCGTGTACCCCCTGAGCCAGAGCTGGGATGCACCCAAGGGAGACCATCTGTGCTACATCTGCTCCCACAAGACAGGCAACTGGACCCGGTTCCTGAACCACTCCTGCCAGCCCTCGACGAACTTCGTGGTCCGCACGATTGGAGACCGCGTGGTGACCACCATCGAAGCCGCCCGGTACATCGCACCCTTTGAGGAACTGACAATCGACTATGGCTCCGGATATTGGCAGGGCGGGCTTCGAGAGTGCGCTTGTGGTCACTGGAACTGCATCAGCAACCCCAGCAGCGAGAGCGGGAGCCCCGTTCCGGAGCACAAGGTGCTTGAGGGCAAGGCCTCCAAGAAGAGCACGAAGGGTAAGAAGACCAACGGCAAGGCCCCCAAGGCCAGCAAGAACAAGAAGGCTAGAGTTAGTCCTTACTAAGGGTAGCACTTGAGGGAGAGAGGGAGTTCATTGGTAGTACGAGTGTAGCAATAAGAATTAGTTATCGAATGCAAGATGCGGGAATTTCCATGAAATTAGAGGTGCATTGTAATAGAACCTTGAACCAACGATACATACCTAGGCATCGGCGGACTGAAATTTATTAGATTTTTTCTAAGATTGAAAGTAGTATTGTTGGGGTTATATAAATGTAGTTAAGAAGGCTGAATAGTTTACTGCCCAGATGAGGATGCTCGAGCGATGAAATTCATTAGCAGGGCTGTCCACGGTGTAAAGCCACCTGGGCAGTCCTATCTGATTAGTTTCTACCTATGTACCTATGTAGGTATTTGCATACCTTGAAACCCCGGAACTCACACTCAGCGAACCTTGCGGGGATTCGATCTTAACCTGAGCAGTCCGTCCACGGGTGAGCGCCGAAACCGACCACCGCCGACACATATTTTCTTCATTATGTTTTCTTGATCGCTGTTGAAGCCTCAATCTGACCATGATTCAAAAATGATAGGAGCTTGTAGACAACGGCTCAAAAACAAGCCAAAAAACGACAGCTGCAGGATTCGAACCTGCGCTCCCGAGGGAAGTAGCTTTCGGAAGTCGTGAAACGACTCATTCGAGGCTACCGCGTTAACCACTCCGCCAAACTGCCAGTTGATTGTGTGAATGCTCGCTAAATAGGAATTGTAAATGTCGCGAAAGAGGATTAAAGTAAACGGCCATCCACGCAAGGGATGTGACAGATGCCCGACCGTGTATGTACAGATCACTACTCCGTAAAACTTTAGGATTGAAATTGACAAACTAGTCAGACGCGAAGACCCGGGATACCGAGATGGCATGTTAAACAAAGCACATAATGGGAGGTGGCATAACATAAACAAGTGTTCGTCCGCATATCGACATGTCCGGAGTATATTTGAATGAAATCTGATTAGAAGCTGTGCGAACCTTGGAAATAGTACAATGTACGTTAGTCATTAATATAAAGATGACAGCCAATTTACCTATTAGCCCATTGCACTCCTGTCAATAACATTTCGAGCAGACTTCGCTGTCACTGACTGCTCTATATGATGTGCCAACCAGGCCTGGTAATGCGGCACGCCACCTGATTTGGTTTTGATGTTTAGCTGAGCGCGCATATATGCCCCCAAAACTACCTAGCCTTACTGGACCTCTCAAGTTAAGCTATCATCCCGTGTGGCTATTTTTGGTTAACGATTCATCGTCAATCGATGTCATGGCTAGGTATCCTTAAGTGAGCTCTGGCACCTAATATGAGACACTTCCAGAAGGACATTCCAATCCATGGAACATATGAAAACGTACTGAAGGAAAGGATGTAAGCCAATATTCAAGTGCTTCTGAGTGATGTAGCAGTTGTGCTCAGGTGATGATGTAGTCCCTCGGCCGCGGCCGCCTCCCCGCACGCGTAGACTGCGGGGAAACCTTGAGTTCCGCGTCGACTTGTCTTGAATGCAATGGAAGACTTTTACTCCATTTCCTCGTTGATATCGAATCGAGCACACACGCCGTCGCAGTACAGCAGCGAGCTATGAATCCTTGCAATTGGCCTCTGGGAACACGAAATATGAGCTATACTCGGGCTCTGGGCTTTACTCGAGGCCATTTGGCTTGTCGAGTTCGGTCTGGAACAAGGAG
Organism: Penicillium olsonii; assembly: GCA_911174995.1. NCBI lineage: Eukaryota > Fungi > Ascomycota > Eurotiomycetes > Eurotiales > Aspergillaceae > Penicillium > Penicillium olsonii. Next base: position 598,604 of record CAJVNO010000001.1, on the reverse strand, counting down.
AATCAAGAGCACAGCCTTAGCACAAAGAGGGCTTCTCACCGAGAGCTATGCGAGAGGTCCCTCAAGCGTAAGCTTCCCTTTCCATTCATGAATAGGTCAAACATTTGCTCACCAACTCTTTTCTTCTATAGCCCCCCTTGATTGAGTCCACTGTTGGCGCGCACTTCGCTAAGGTCGTGGCCGAGCACGGTGATCGAACAGCGTGAGCAAAAACGTTACGTATCGTTGTGAAATCGACACTCACAAGCACGACTTATACAAACAGTGTTATTTCAAGCCATCAGAATGATAGAGCAACTTATGCTTCCTTGGATAACAGAAGCAACGCACTCGCCCGAGGGCTGGAGTCTGTTGGTGTCCGCAAGGGGTCTCGAGTAGGAGTGATGCTGGGCAATTCAATGGAATTCGCCGTGGTACGTTGGGTGTTTTCAATGGAGAGCTTCCCAGGTTTAGAGACTGACCATGTAACAGGCGACATATGCTCTGTTCAAACTCGGTGCCATCTTGGTAAGTCACTCCGCTTGGGGAATGCAGTACTCGACCTCACCCTACATAGGTTCCGCTCAACCCGTCTTTCAATGCAGGACAAGTGATTGCAGCATTGGGTCACCTCGAGTCCACTCACCTTCTTATAAGCACAGAGTCTAATCTGCCCCGGAAACAACCACGAAGCAATATACCTCTAGTTGATGAGCTCATTGGAGACATTCACGGCTCGAAATTGGAGTCTTCGCTGGTTCCTTCACTGAAACAAATCATTATGATCGACAACTCGGAAAATCGAGTGGACATCTCATCTTACAAAAGCTTGACACCATTTGAATCTATAATGTCCCAACTCGTTGCAGACGGCCGTCCACTACCTCCACAGGATCTTTCCCCGCACGAAATTGTGAACATTCAGTTCACTTCCGGAACAACAGCGATGCCCAAGGCAGCATGCCTGAGCCATCACTCGATTGTGAATAACGGCTCCCAGGTCGGTGATCGCATGCTTCTCACACCACATGATATCGTCTGCTGCCCACCCCCACTCTTTCATTGCTTCGGTTGTACATTGGGCTATATGGCGACGGCAACACACGGCGCGGCCATTGTATTCCCGAGTGAATCCTTCAATGCACATGCCACCTTGAAAGCAGTACAGGAAGAAAGATGCACAGCGCTGTACGGCGTTCCAACCATGTTCCTTGAGGAACTTAGCTTAATTGAGACCGGAAAGATCTCCCGCGAGGGTTTCCAGCACCTTCGGACAGGTATTGCTGCCGGGAGTAGCATCCCGTCTGAACTCATGAAGAAGCTGCACAGGATTTTGAATTTGACCGAATTGACAATCTGCTATGGAATGACCGAAACAAGCCCCGTTTCGGCTATGACCGCCACAGACGACCCGATCGACAAACGTATCAGTTCCGTTGGAAAGCTTATGCCACATGTCCAGGCAAAGATTGTGAATCCTTTGGACAAATCGGAGATTTTGCCCCTTGGGGCCCGAGGCGAGCTGGCGGTTGGCGGGTACCTTCTGATGAAGGAGTATTGGGGGGCTCCAGAAAAGACGGCGGAAGTGATGATTCCAGATGATACTGGTAAGGTGTGGATGCATGTGAGTCTCTTCTTCTTTTTACATACCCTATCTCCACTCTGACATCGATCCTCTAGACCGGGGACGAAGCTTCTATGTCCCCAGATGGCTATATCACCATCACAGGACGAATCAAAGATTTGATCATCCGGGGTGGGGAGAACATTCACCCTCTTGAGATTGAGAATTGCTTACTAGCAAATCCTGCCATTTCCGACGCGTCTATAGTTGGCGTCCCCGATACGAGATATGGTGAGGCTGTGGCTGCCTTTGTAGTAGCCCGAGAGCATGGCGCAAGCCGGATAAACGCCGAGGAGGTCCAGCAATGGGTGCGCGAGAAATTGAGCAATCATCTCGGTAAGTGCGAGCTCGGACGGAAGTTGGTAACCAGGCTGACCGTGCTCGTGGGTAGTCCCGAAACATGTCTTCTTCCTGGACCCCATGGAATCATTTCCCAAAACAGCAAGTGGAAAGATTCAGAAGTTCAGACTTAGAGAGAAGGCCATTGAGCTTTTGACGAGACGTGCTGTATAGCTGTGGTCAAGAACATTCAATTTGTTTGTACATATGCAAAGAGAACACCGGCAGGATATCATAGAGTCGAACACTTCCAAATGTCCCACTGAAAGGCAAAAGAGGAACCATAACAAAGACGGCTGGCTGAGAATCTCGAACTCGTTGCCCGAATATTGACGATGTAACGAAATCAAAAGTCTTGAACGCCAGTCTCTCCCTGAAGGTTTGGTCGAGCATCACTCCCCCGGGTATCGTTAACTACCCATTCGGGTTCCTCATCCTCGAAGTACTGATCTACCTTGTCCGAGTGATCGTCGTAGTCGTCATTATCATCGACAGTTGTGTAATCGAAATCTGGGTCGTTACCCTGTATGAACCGCAGCCCCATTTCCCACTGCCAGAGTCGCTCGCCTTCTTCTTTATTTGGAGGAATGTCATCACGGTCCTCGGCGAGGATTTCCCCATCGGGGCCGCGAGTATAGCTCATTATGGCGTGAGGATCGGGGTGGGCAATGGCGTTCATCCTGGCCTCTGATCTCATGATGTCTGTTTGCAGGATGCCCGAGAATCCCAGGGTTTTCCCAGCAGCTTCTCTTTCTTGTGGCGTTTGGAACCGGCGGATGAGGCGATCGTACAGTAAAGGGTCTGTAGAGAGTCGAGCGAGGTTAGCATTAGGTGGTTAATTCCTTCTAGGTATGGTGCCAGCTGTCGTCCGTGATCAGGCGAGGCTGTGGAAAAGAGCAGGCGGACCGGCTAGCTCAAGATCTGCCGAGTAGTATTCTGGATGTAGGTCCAGATACCGCTTGCGACGGTTCTTGACTGTGATAGCATGGCTTGTTTGGGGCGTGAAGCCCGAGTCCTTTGGGAAATGTGGCATGGCTGTGACGGAAGGTTGAAGTTGGGGGAACGCGGAATGCGGCGGCAAAAGTGCCTCCTCTCCGCGATAACTTTTCTTCTTCGACGGAGCTTCTATGTGTCTGGTCTGAACAAGTAAGTCGATACTCTAATTGAAACTTTGATTTTGTCCGGAGCTCTTCGGACATTGGATCTTCCTGTCAAGTGCGAAAGGACACCGTTTCAGAATTGCTAATAAACCCGCAGATACGCTGTTTGTCAATCCCGCATGTACTAGACGTTGGTATCTAGAATTGCATCCAGCTGGAAACAATGTCTGTCCAGGACTTCTTGCAGCAGGTCGATCGCCGGCGCTTCGGCACCGGCATGGCCTTGCTGGTCCTGCTTGCTTTCTATTCGCCCCTCTCCAAGCTGGTCCTGTCTCCGACCTATGGATATCTCCCCTCGACGATCTTCCATAGCTTTGGAGTGGCCATCTCCGGTGGACTTGGATGGTTGCTTAAGGACAAAATTTCGAAACGTCTGGGTCGCCTTGGTGGTTACTTACTTCCTGTGCTGGCATTCTGGGTTCCTACTATCCAGTACCTCATCAAGCAGCAGAGCTCCAAGATCGGCAACCCAACAGGCCCAGTGGTCACGGAGCTATGTGGCTACTACCCTCTGGTCTTGCTTACAGTGGCTTATGCTGGAAAGCTGATCCAGACTTCCTTGAGGCTTGAGGCACACGGTGACCTGGCTGCTGAGCATGTGCCCCTGATTGGTACATATGTGCTCTATTCCATTGGCGACCACTTCGCTACAACGCTTCTTTCGTGGATCGTTGGAACAACATTCCTGTTCACCAGAGTCGGCATGCAAATTCTCCTTGCCACCTGCTACTCTGCTTTGATTCCATCCAAGTGGCTCGCATTGGCAATTCCTTCCATCATTTTCTCCTTCACCTCGAATGTTCACTTTGCGGGAATCAACGGTGTCAATTCTGCCATCCAGCACGAAGGATACACTCTCCTGGCCCGCCAGGAAGCTTACACGGGATACATCTCCGTTCTTGAGAACGACAATGATGGATTCCGTGTCATGCGCTGCGACCACAGCCTGCTCGGCGGCCAGTGGACTAAGAATGTCCCCGGATATCACCCCGAGGTTGAGGATCCCATCTATGCAATCTTTGCCATGCTAGAGGCTGTTCGTTTGGTTGAACCCGATAACGGAATTCCTCGCGTCGATGCAGACAGCAATGCTCTTGTCATGTAAGACCATTTTCAGATTGACAAAAAGAATGACTTGACTAACGGAAGCAGTGGCCTTGGAATTGGTACCACCCCCGCTGCACTTATCAAGCACGGCATCGAGACCACTATTGTCGAGATTGACCCTGTCGTGCACAAATTTGCCGTTGAATATTTCAACCTTCCAGCGAAGCATATTCCCGTGATTGAAGACGCCGTCAAGTTCGTCAAGAATGCCGAATCCTCCTCCAAGTCTCCGCAATACGACTACATTGTCCATGATGTATTCACTGGTGGCGCTGAGCCCGCTGACCTATTCACCTTTGAATTCCTATCTGGCCTCCACTCTCTCCTCAAAAACGACGGTGTCATCGCCATTGTAAGTTTTGACATAACCAAGTCTCCGAAATACGCACTCACCACTCTCTTTCTCCTAGAACTATGCCGGCGATCTGACTCTCTACCCGACCGGTCTCGTTGTGCGCACTGTTCAGGCCGTTTTCCCGTCCTGCCGTATCTTCCGCGAGGCCCCTGCCGGCAATGAAGAGGATTCCAAGTTCACCAACATGGTCTTGTTCTGCAAGAAGACCGAGGCACCACTCCGATTCCGTGACCCTGTCCCGGCAGACTACCTGCGCAGCAGATCTCGGCAAAGCTACCTTGTTCCCGAGCATGAGTTGGACCCTGCTATGTTTGCTTCCTACCCCAAGGGCGGCAGGCCGTTGTTGTGGGCCAAGGAAGCTGGCAGACTGCACAAGTACCAAGACCGCAGTGCTTTGGCTCACTGGTCTATTATGAGAAATGTTCTGCCTGATGCTGTCTGGGAAAACTGGTGATCTCAACAAAAGACCAGGGTCTTCGAGGTATAGTCTAAGCAAACGCTTGATCAGTAACGGATCATATTAAGATACCTATATAGGTAGCCCTAGGCTCAAAATGTATTTTTTTGTATTCTATTTACACATGTAGAAGTCTAGGTCAAGTACCCTTGAGCGCGAAAAGTAGAAAATCTTGAGGTCAAGAATAATGTAACAAAACAGACTTCATATTGGTATCACTATCTAACACCTGCCGAAAAGCCATTGGACCTCTCCACTCCCGGGGTTATCACAGAACGACCATATACCCATCCTAGCCATTGGACTTTGAACAGCCTTGTCCATCTATATCCCAAACAAAGCGGTCCAACGCCAAAAGCGAGACTTCCAGGTTCTGTACTATGTATGGACAAACTAAAATACAGCGAAAGAAAGAAGAGCTCAAGCCGAGGGGCTTCCACGAGGGCTTGAGCCTGGTTTCTTGACAAGACCAGCAAAGAAGTTTGCCAAGGCTTGATTATGCGCTTTGTCGTCGCTGGGAGCTGGCAACGGGCTTTCCTTCCTTTGGGTTCGGACAGCTTCTCGATCCTGGAAAGATTTCGGTCAGTTTCTGGAATAGTGGTGGGCTTCTCTTTTGGGACTTACCTTGAGCTTCTTCAACATATCATCGGCGTCTACTTGAATTCCGCCCATGTTGAACTGCACAGGACCAATGTGCTCATTGACTTTGCCTTCATCGGCCATAGGAGACATTTCCAGCTGTGGAGCATTGGGTGTTGTGTGCTCCTTGTCATCTTTTGCTTTCAGCTCTTCCAGAATATTCGCCTGAGTAGCAAAGAAGTCTTGAAGATCAGCGGTTTCGACCTCGATCTTGGTGCTGTTGCTATTCGAATTGGCGCCAACTGTGCCTTGTTTGGGATCGTGAATCGTTTGCTCAAACGTAGTCACTGCGCTGGTGCCATCTTCCGCCAGAGCGTTCTCGCTTTCTTGAGCGCTATTTGAGGTTTGATAGATTGACTCCGGAGGATCCTGGATCTCAATTGACCATGCTGTCGACACTCCCTCCATGTCGAACCCTTCACGGATGATTCGAATCTTGCCCCAAGAGTCCCAGTTTGCTGGTACAAGAATCTTGTCGCGGTCAATCACATTATGTTTTAATGATTCTCTTTTCAATAGAGAGTGTATGCCGAGTGAAGAATGGACTAGGCCTTGGAGTGAGCCTGCCAAGAACGGAGTGGTATAAATGAGAGATGCGCCATCTGTTCGGTGTCAGAAATATGCATGATGAAGTGGAATCACTGGTAAGATCGCGGATGGGCCTTACGCTTCAAGAGAATTGTTCTGAGGAACTGGAGGATGAAGTCAAATTGCTCCTCATGCCATCCGTGATCTTTCTCTAGTTTCTCGATTTTGTCCGCCTGAAGGCAGAGAAACCAAGTTAGCAAAGCTGTACCACATATATTGGTTATGATCATTCAACATACCCCTTGGCAGACAACACACATGGGGATACCGAGGCCCTCGTCCCATTCGCCAGGGCCCAAAGGTATTGTGATCGGGCCACTTGAGTTTGAAAGACCACCGGCAGTCGCATTATTGGCATCGATGCCTCGCTTGCGGTCGCGCCACTCCATCATAGTTTCTTCCATAACGATCTTGGTCTCATCATCGAGCGAAACAAGAACAGAGCGCAGTAGCCGGACCCATTCTCTGAGTCTTCGAACCCACGTCCATGGGTCTGACCAGTCCATAAGGATCACAACCAGCGTTTCTGGTACAGACTTCGGAGTCAAGAGTGGTTTAAGGAGGGGCGCAAATGAGGGAGACGGTTCGGATAGGAGGTAGGCAGAGACGCGAGCCAGAGTATCTGTCCAGATTGTTAGGGAATCCCAACATCAGAAGTGCGCTGGGTTGATTGGATACCTTCTTTATCGGCGTCGAGAACATCTCGATATGTGTAACCAAGCGCAAATTGATTGGCAATTGGCGGTATCTTCCCTTTGCCCTTTCGTTTGTCGTTCGCTAAGGCGGGGTCTGCAGAGGTATCGGCGGAGAAGGTATCGAGAAATTCCCTTTGGCTATCTGGTGTGCCACCTGTAATCGCGGGATTAGTGACAAGTCAATAGGGTAGGCCGGGGAAGCAATCAGGGCTAGAAGCCAGATCCAGCGGGGTTGGAATGCCTCGGAGACGGGACTTACCTAGCACCAATAAGTTCTTCTCAGGCAGGCGCTTGCCGTTAGCAACTGTATCTAACAGCGAGGACCAAATGTTCTTCTTGGAGCCATCTTTGCTTGTTGGTCGACTGTTGGTTCCGGTCTTCGAACCTGGGTTCGGACTGGACGAAGACATCGTCTAGTCAAATTCTACCATGCCTCGGGGGACATTCACACCGGTAGAGATCGATCTCTCCCGCACCGCCGTAGTATGCGCGTGGCAAGGTTGAGGAGGTGAGGCGCGGTCAGGGGAATCCCGGAGGATGTAAGTTTTCGGCCTAAAAAGCTAGCCCACTCGCGAGGACCTGTAGGCAATTGCGAGTCACTGAAACAAAGTGGTCTTGTGTCGGAGACCGTCTTTGATTGAGCAGGGGGTTAGTTTGCGTCCAGGTGCGTAAACAACTGAATATTACGGTTCCGCGGCTCCACATTTCTCTCTCCAACTTCTGCTCCAACTTTCTTCCTCTTCCTTCGCCGTCACTTCAACCTATCGACCCTATGAATTCCATTCGTCAAGTACAGGCGCTCAATAAGCGCGAGCTAGAAAACGCTGTGTGAGTTCGGAACCTTTCGCTATGCTACGCGCAGCCCTTCGCATGTGACTAACAACCTTGTATTAGACCTCCAGAAGCGTCATGGCACGCAGACTATCGCGATACAGCTTATGTCTATATCGGCGGCCTTCCATTTGATCTATCCGAGGGTGACATTGTCACAATATTCTCCCAATACGGAGAGCCGGTGCATGTCAATCTGGTCCGCGACAAGGAAACCGGAAAGAGCAAGGGTTTCGCCTTTTTGAAATACGAGGACCAGCGCAGCACAGATCTGGCCGTGGATAATCTTGGTGGTGCAACTGTTCTGGGTCGCATGCTTCGAGTCGACCATACACGGTACAAGCGCAAGGATGACGAGGAGGAGGAAGATAATGTCGCCAAGTTGATGGGAGACCCGGCCCCCGAAACCAAGGAGAGCAAGGGAGATCGACACAGCCGGAGACAGGCGATTGAAGAAAAGCGACCAATGCTGCAAGAGGAGAAAGAATTGCAACACCTGATGCAAACCCATGACGAGGAGGACCCAATGAAGGAGTTTTTGATTGAGGAGAAAAAAGAAGAGGTCGCCCGCGCTATCGAGGCCTGGAACAGCTCCAAGAAATCTAGCAGGCGACGAGACCATAGCAGAGAACGATCGAGTCGGCACCATCGCAGACACCGTTCCCGTTCTCCAGACAGGGAGAGACGTTCTCGCCACAGGTCATCAGACAGAGACCGATCAAGAAGAGACCGACCCTCGAGGGAATCACGCTCACCCGAGTCTCGACGACACCGGTCTGATAGGGATAGACATGATCGCCGCCGTTAAGTGTCTGAAGTTGGCGAAAATGTCATTGATATGCTCGATCCTAAACGACAAACGAACTATGTCCTGCTATATATAACGCCTTCTTCTCATGCTCTGACCATCCCCCATGATACTCCTTCAGGTGGGGCCCGGAATTTTTTGCATTGCCCGCATTAGCCAATTTCGACACGAGCCTCCAATCATCTACGACGAGCCCTATACAGCAGCACCGCCCAGGGCATCAAACTTTAGCGTACGAAAGACACATGTTATCATCACTACATCGCCGACTCATCCCCTCGATCAAGGACGTGCAAAAATATGACCACGATCATGTTCTTGTGGCTAAATACAATGAGAAGACCCGCAGCCCTGGGCCATCAAAAAGTACTCGATTTATCGAGCTTGGTCCTCCAGGGCTAACGCTAGGCCAAGCAATTGCAGACTGGTCATTCAAAGGTCTGCCCAGGCCGGGGATACTCCTGCGGTATGGTGTGGTGACTTGGTTAATAAATATTGCTATCCTGTCAACTACGCAAGATACCTTTTCCAGCCATCTCGAACGCAATGTTTCTTGCCTTCATCGCCTTCTCGAAGCGCAAACTTCTCCCAGCGCCCCTCTCTTCCGGAACCCAGCACAATCAGAGTCTGGTCATCGCACCACCCTAGAAGTCCTTTCTGAGGCCGACCAAATGCCGACCCACTTGGTGGTATATACCCCGAGCTCGGCGCCGTGCCTTCGGAAATCTCAAAATGTGCACTCGTAACAGAGTATACATCCGAAAAAACACGGGGAAGTAGAGGAATCTTGCCAAGGATCCCCCATTTTTGACTAGGGGCCGTTTCCTCTGCCGCTGGCGTCGGTGATTGACTGCGACGGCCGATGGGTTGCTGGGGGAGTTCAAACACATGGAGAGTTGATTTGTCAGATGTAACTGCCAGCATAGTATTGGACGGGGAAAATGCAATAGAAAATATGACCGCGTGGTCAACGCCGCGGCGTAACTCTGCCAACTTTGTACAGTTGCCGGTAGCGAATATTCGAACCAACGTTCCCTGCGCACACGTTAACCGACCCGGCTCATAGACGAGCGCAGTGGATGGCAGCTCACCGATTCACTAGCTGTTGCCAGTAAACTTCCATTGGGACTTAGTGCCATTGCCCGGAGCGGGGTGCTGTGTGCCGGAACGATGCTGATGTTGCCTGTCTCCAGTTCTATCATCTGGACCTGCCCTGGGGACCGACCAGGAAAGGCAAGCACCTTCTGGTCGAGACAGGCTAGTCCTAGTGGGTTGTCTGAGGTCTCGAACACCGAGAGCTTCTTTGGGGGATTGGAGAAAGCAAATACATGAACACTATTCAACAGCACCGCAACAATCTTTGACTTGGAGAGACGAACTCCCAGAACCGAGGTCCGGAATTCAAGAGTGATGGCTGATTTCTGTTTGGCATCATCCCAAATGACCAACTGGAGGGGTGTCAACTTTGTTCTTCTGTCTCACGTTGATGGAAGTACACACCTTGTTCTGTGGAAACTTAGGGTTCCTACCACCGCCCACGATGGCTAAATAGTTTGACTGGCCCAGCATTTCGGCGACCCCAATGCCGGCATTGAAATCTGATCCATCAGATGCGTCAGCTCCGTGGCGCCCACTAGATGGAAGCATCCAGGGTTGAGGGTCAGTCCCCACCTCTTAGAACCTTCAGCTCGCACGGGTTGGCATTATATACTAGGATATATTAGCCATGGGCCCATACATCAAGTGATATACGATGCTTTCATCCCGAGGAATGGCATCCCAGCAGAGATGAGTATCTTAAACAGTCCTTACCACAGAAGCCCGTATCCAACCCCACCGAGAAGCAGCTGTTGTCATGGTTAAACGTTACCGATAGTGAGTATGGCCCGGTGGACTCATCGATCGACTGGCGGGTATTCATTATGGAGTCAGCGCCTCATCTTTGGGAAGTGCACAGGCAGAGAGATGGGAACTGGGGATGTCGAAGCTCCGCGACGGGGTGATCTCGACCCCGGTCTTCCCGTTTTGGGCCGTATCGATAAGAGCTATCCACATCGACACCTCAGGCATGTATTATATAAGCACTCCACGGGACCCCTGAGTGCTGTACAGCACATATGCCACTGCACAGTAGAATCAATGCACGAGATAGGGGCTGGAATTATAGATATTTCTTTTTTACTGGAGTCCACTGGTCAATTGTGATCTGTCCAGGGCTGTACTTACATAGTCGAAGCAGTGCAAATATACTAGTAGACGGACTGGAGTAGCTAGCGATGCGATGATTGGTCACCTGTTTGGGAAAGGGGGAAACACGAACTGTCTTTCCCCCCCCTACTCTCTCTCTCTCCAGACTCTCAGGAGAGCCAAGTTTCACTCTTCCTTATTACTTCGACCTTTCTTCTTTTTCATACTAGTTTAATTTATCCTCTACTCACAATGTCTTCAGCACTCAACGCGGTAGGCACTTGCCCCTGTCTCTGGAAAAATGTCGAAAGCTAATCGCACGCCCGTGCTCGTTCCGGGTAGATCAAGATTCGTCGCAAGAAGAATGTCAAGAAGGGAATTCAGTTTTGTTTGATGGTCTGCGGTGCAAGCGGTACCGGTATGCTGTTTCAATCCGTTCTCACCCTGAACGCCCGCTAATTGCCCGATCCCCTGGATGAATAGGACGCACAACTTTCGTCAACACTCTCTGCGGCAAGCAGGTGTTGGAGGGCAAGGATGCCGATGATGCTGCCAACGCTCACCTCGAGGAGGGTGTCCGCATTAAGCCCGTCACCGTCGGTGAGTGCAATTCAGCCCCCGCGCAGCAACGACGGGCCAGTATTGACGGCAAATCGCAGAGCTCGAACTCGACGACGAGGGAACCCGTATCTCCCTCACTATTGTTGATACCCCCGGATTCGGTGACCAGATTGACAACGAGGCCAGGCACGTTCCAAGGGACCCTTAAGCAACTATGCAGTTACTGACCCCTCAAACAGCTTCGGCGAAATTGTTGGCTACCTCGAGCGCCAATACGATGATATTCTCGCGGAAGAGTCACGAATCAAGCGTAACCCTCGCTTCAGAGACAACCGAGTTCACGTCCTGCTTTACTTCATCACACCCACTGGCCACGGTCTGCGTGAACTCGACATTGAACTGATGAAGCGCCTCTCCCCTCGCGTCAACGTCATTCCCGTTATCGGAAAGGCCGACTCCCTCACCCCCGCCGAATTGGCCGAGTCTAAGAAGCTGATCATGGAGGACATTGAGCACTACCGTATCCCCGTCTACAACTTCCCCTACGACATCGAGGAGGATGACGAGGACACTGTGGAGGAGAATGCCGAGCTGCGTGGTCTGATGCCCTTCGCCATTGTTGGATCCGAGGATTTCGTCGAGATCGATGACCGCAAAGTGCGCGCACGCCAGTACCCATGGGGTGTTGTCGAGGTTGAGAACCCTCGTCACTCCGACTTCCTCGCCATTCGCAGCGCTCTCCTTCACAGCCACCTGGGTGACTTGAAGGAAATTACCCACGACTTCCTCTACGAGAACTACCGTACCGAGAAGCTCAGCAAGAGCGTCGATGGTGCTTCTCCGTACGTATATATGCCCCTTTACCACCGGAAATTTACTAACAAAGATAATCAGATCTGGCCAAGATTCTTCCATGAACCCCGAGGATCTTGCCTCCCAATCCGTGCGCCTCAAGGAGGAGCAGCTTCGCCGCGAGGAGGAGAAGCTGCGCGAGATCGAGATCAAGGTCCAGCGCGAGATTGCCGAGAAGCGACAGGAGCTGCTGGCTCGCGAGAGCCAACTCCGCGAGATCGAGGCTCGCATGCAGCGCGAGCAGCAAAACGGCGAAGCTACCAACGGAGAGGCCTAGATATACCCTTCTGGCGATGCGGCTCGTTCCGTGGGGCGTCGTTTCGAAATGTGATACCGTTTGCGCCAACATGGATTTTCAAACACCAAGTTGGCTTTTGTTTATGGGATAATATTGACTGTTTATTCACGTTAATAGCTTTTTTTTTTATTTTCTTTGCGGGGTGTGTCCAACTCACGATAGGCTTTGGTGTTCCGCGCAAAACGATGGGATGCATTGCTTCATCAAATCCTCAGTGCTTCACTACCCGCCTGGTGACCATTTACCCTCGACGCCATGTCCTGCTTCGTGTTCGAGTCTCTTGGTCTCTTTTTCTCTGATCACACCACCAGATGCCACCGGGACCTGCTGCTGCATCACGTCTATTCCCTCATCTCCCTTGCTTTCTCTCTAGTTCTTCAAAGTCCGCAGCGCAGCAATATTCCCTCTTCTCTTGTTTTTTTGCGTTCGTGGCTCATGTCTTCTTCATTATCTCTCCTTTTTCCCCTCCTGTCTTCCTACTGATAGTAATAGAGGACGAAAAAGTATCTGGCTATACGCTGAAGGGCTTACTGGTATTGTAATCGTTAGACATTCTTCTCGTATGGAGTGCTTTGCATGTAGTCAAGCATTCCAATTTCCGGGATTGGCTTCCAAGGTTGTCTTTCGAAGCCGCATGGATGTGGTCCACGCCAAGAGGTAATGGGACATCGTGATGCCAAATCGCTACACTACCCAGCTGGGCATGGACGGACTTGATAGAAACAGGGATTCAATACAGAACTCACAACTTGGGGATGGTCTACTTAACCTAGCTGTCCCACTTCTACCTATAGGGCTAGGTATCATCATTAGGTACGCAAGCTACCTAAGTGTTGATGTAGTCCGGAACCCCGGAACACCAATGCCATGACCTCGGAAGAGAAATTTCCAATATTGAATTCAATGACATTAAAGAAGTCAAGCTAGACCTACTTCACCTGGGCAGTTCTCCCATCCGCAATGCAAAGGATCCATCCACATCAATGAAATTGCTAAGTATAACAGACAAGATACCTCGAACTCAAAACAATACAGGTAGAAGGTGAAAAGAACAACAAAGCCAGGAGATGGTAGAGTGGAAACAAAACCATGAAAGATGACACTAGAAAGTAAAGTTTTGAGGACAAAAAAAGAGGCGTGCAAAAATGCAATTGGCAAGAAAGTGAAGAAAGGAGGTAGAACGGCGAAAGGCAAAAAATCAGACACGCAAGAAGTGGTATTTGCGCTCCATTGTACATTGCGTAGAAAAGAGAAGACGACGGGTGAGTCCCCGTCGGAAGATGTCATTGATGAGGAGAAATGGGTGGGAATGCCGGATGTGAGACGTAGATGGCCAAAAAAGGCGAAGAACACTAGAGCAGGAGAGTGTTGCATCTGTGGAGGATTAGACATGTTGTTGGGGTTTATTAGTCCAGAAGTCCAAGCTGGCAACGGTGTCATAGCCATGGTCATCTTCGTAGGCGTAAATAATCTGAAAAAGGGTCAGCATACTGGAGTAAAGTAGGTTGGAATACGAAGTCACATACCTCGCGAGTGGAACTGTGTAACATGCGAATGTTCTTCCCGGTCATCAAATGTGTCAATTCGCTCGTCTCAACGTGCCGGATTTCGACAAAGTTTGGTTCGAATGCCAGGATGTAAGGGTAGGAGAGCGCGAATGCGTTCGGGTTACCCTCCCAGGCAATCTTCCAATCTGGACGAGCTCGCCATCCATTCCGGTTCACGAAGAACGAGAAGTCACTGTAGTTGAGCAGGAATTCACCATTCATGCGCTCGATATGAATTGGCTTGACGTTTTCTTTGCGTGCGACAAAGTCCAGAGATGTATCCGCTTGATCCAGAAGAGATTGTGTCTCAGTTGTTTCAAGACTGACAACTTCAAAGCCACGTGCACAGCCAACACAGAGAGTAGAGCGGAGGAAATGGATCGAAGAAGATTCCGCTGGTATGTAGTATTCCTGTGCGAGATTGTTAGAAGTAATCAAAGAGGGTCGCAGAGAGATAACAAACCTTGAAGGGCTTGAGTGTATCTTGGCCACTTTGGAACATTTTGCTGACAGCTGACTTTTTCTTTCCTTTAGCAAGGTTATCCATTGGCTCGTAAACCTTGATAGTACTTGACAAGGCCGATGTTTTAACTGAGCAGACCAGATGACGTCCAAGTCCAATGCCGGCCTTGAAGAAGTTGGCATGGCCTTGAATCTTCTTTGGACGTTTCGCCATGGTATTCTGACCCTCGGAGATATCAAGAGCATCCATAGGATAAGAGGAAAGCGTCTTGTTCGCAAGTACCAACAACAGCTGGTACTCTTCCAAAGTATCGATTTGTGTGACCTGAGTAGCCTCAAGGACCTTTTTGGGTTTGGCCGATTTGTCCTTGGGCCAACGCTCAGAAACAAAGATACCGTTGTCGGTACCATAGACCAATTTGCGACCTCCGTCTGATGGAAATGATTAGCAGGATCCGTGCACAGTAGGGCGGTAGTCGCATACCTATTGGGACAAGACAATTGATGCGGTTAACCGCAGCAAAGAAGCCCTCGCTAAGGATTGTCTTGTTGTAGAAGTTACTGTTTCTCTCCCATAACTTCTCTTGCTGCTGCTCGACTGCCTCAATGAACTTTCGCCGTGTGGCAGAGTTCGTCGCATAGAGAGTTTGCTCATATCCACCTTTTCCAAGATGTCTGAACGTGATTGGCAGGCCACCATCCTTGGCAGGAGGCGGGTTGTTGATGACAGGTTTGTTGGACAGCAGACTGGACGATGGTCGTTTGGCGATACCGAGTCGTGGGATAACTTCTTCCATCTGAGCGATAACCAAAAGCTCCAAAGGAATAGGCTTTCTGTAAACCCTGACTTCCTCGCGCTTGTTCACCACTTTGACACGGACAAGAAGAACGGCATGATCGAAGAGGTACGCCGTGACATCAGAACTGTCAGCAGTCGTCTTTTTGAAAGCCATCTTCATGAGCATTTGTCGATTCTCCTCAGTAAGTTTCAGATCGACATAGTCTGCAGTGTTGAATTTGAGCGCAGCATTCAGCTGAACAAGATTGAAATGATTCTCTGCTTTACCACTCTCAGCATTGACGCGCGAAAGGAAATCCTTGATCATCTTGATGGCCTTGGGGATATCTTCCTTGTCGGAATTGCTATCCGCAGTGGTCTTCAGAACACCCTCGAGCAGAAGCGGGTATCTTGCAAGACGAGTGGTAGGCTTTGTCAAGTAACCGTTCAGCTCCAGCTTTCGAGACTCTTTGAGACGTTCCGTGTCTTCCACGAATTTGGCAAAGGCTGGATTGGACGCCTTTTCCTTCTCAAATTCGTACTTGCCGTAGAGTTGGTTGGCACCATATTTGATGAATGGGTCGAAGTTGGGAACGTGTTGACAGAAAATATCACCAATGGTTTGAACAACCGCATTCTCCTTTTGCCGCGCGTTCAGAGCTTCACACAGGGCACTGTTGACCTTGAGAACCTCTAAACAGTTGCCGAACACAGTCCTAATGAACTTTTCCCGCCGATGCTCTGGAATTGGCGAATGGGTTGTAGTACCCGCGGCGCGCAAGGGCCGCATCCAGAAATCGCGCAAATATTCCAAATCCTTGACGAAGTCTCGTTCGGTGTACATCATCTCAAAGATGATTTCCTGGCGTTTCTTCTCGCGATCTTCCACCGAGTCAGAGATATCCTTCGGGACTGTACTGATCCACAGCTTTTGGTTGTCGGTATCATCGTCATCGTCGGGGGGCGCGGTGGTGGCATCTCCCGCTCCGAGCACGGGTTGGGGCTTGATGTTCAGCCTAGCCTGTTGCTCTAGTCGCCGGGGACAAGCAATAGAATAGCAAAGCTGGTCTCGATTACAAGTGGGAGAATAACACTCAGTCAGAAGTGTAAAAACACCATTGACATCGGCTGTTGACTTGTCTTCGCCCATTGTTTCCTTGAATTGGTAGACTTCACCAGGAGCATCGCGTAGACGATGATCGTATGTGACATCGTGGAAGAACTTTTGGGCATCTAGCGCACGGCCTAGAAGCAGAGCCAAATTGCGATCGTTGGTCCGGATGATGGAGCCGATCAAATCGACAGAGTCAGTACCCGAGAATGCGTTTTGATACGAAAGACCGTTCTTCTGCCGTTCACCGAGTGAGATCTTCTCTCTAAAGATCTCAGCCACAAGAGAAAGAAGCGCGGGATAAACCACTGGAACCTTGCGCTGTGAATCTCTAGCCACGAGTGTTGTTTGACCAGACGAGCTCTGGGTAGCCTGGCTCTGGACACTCATTGTCCTATCCGGTGCAATGGTTGAGGCCATAGACATGGTCCGAGACCTAGCGGATGCATCGCTCGGCTGGCGGGAGCCAACATACCCTTCGGGGCTAGGCTGCGTCATTGAGTCGCTTCTTGGGGTGATTGGCACTGCTTCGCGCATGAAATTTTGCTGATCGTGACCTGACGGTGGCCGGCGATACGGAATCGATCTTCCGCTGTTCATTATCTGCGCATCTCGATCCGACGACCATGAGGTCAAGGACATCGCTCGCTCGTTGGTGTTCTTTTCTGGCACAGGACGGCCCAATTGAGTGACCGGAGCTCCGGCGTGATATGGCTCGCGGCGAGAGGCAATGGCGGAGGTGTGGTTGAAGTTGCTGGGTGGGTTTTGATAGGGCGGCCCACTCAATTTTGCCATCGACCTTGAACGAGAAGCATCGGAATTCAGCGCAGGCGGGGGCATCGGACGATTGAATTCCCTGGAATCTGGATATTGAGTAGCCGGGCTTGGCCGCGTTTCGAGGCGCTGTGGGCGAGGGTAAGCACCGAATCGTTGCTGCGCCCCGGGATGCGGTCGAGGGGGCTGATGCGAGGACATTGTCGCGGCTCCTGGATTGTAGGCTTGATATTGTCCCGATGGGGGCGGCGGGGGGTATCCGTTAGGTGGTGCCGATGGTGGTCCGTATCCATTATGCATTTGCCGCGTGGGCGTCGGCGGCGGTCTTGAGAATTGGGGGTGTACAACATGCGATGACATGGTGTGGGCACGACCTTGTGAGAATTGCGGTGTTTGCGAATTCATAGTTTGAGAGCGTCCTGCGGGGGGTGCGCCCCCGAAAATATCGGAAAACGCAGCATCCCGCTGTGTCGACGAGGCCGGTCCGTGAGGCCGGTAGTTCCGGTTACGTTGACCACCCAGATCCGCCATTTTACGAGAGACCAGTGATCACAAGCAGACAGTCGCCCGTCGGTCAGATGTACAGGAGGTGTTTGTCCCGAGGTACGGAGAAGGGTGAAAGGGGGTTATCCGTGATGATCGTGGAGAGCGTTCAGGGCGTCGCAAGAGGTCTGTTCAAGATCGTGGGCAACGGGAAAAACGACGAGGAGGGTCAAGAGAAAATATGTCGTTCACAATGGCGAGTAGAAAAGTGAAGCGTCTCCAAGCGATAGGACTTAATATGCCATAACTCCCCTCAGTTTGGGATTAGGATGATTTGCAGGCGATATCAAACGTTAATAGAAGAGCGCCAGGAGCCGTGAGCGCAACAAAACCAAGGCTCCTTTCGAGATCATACCCTCAGCATCCCCCGAGACTTCCAAGAGAGAACAGGGCAGCGAGATGAAGGTGGGGGTGGTAGTTGTTGAAAATGCAATGATACACTTGGGGGAGGGGGCCCAGGAGAAGAAGGTCCACGGTGACGGCGAGGCCGGTATGTAATTCGAATACGGCAGACCTCAAAGTGCCGACCTTTAACGCGGGGGATCACCGGATACTGCAAGTATCGTATGGTCACCGCCTGAGCGGGAACTGCGTGGACTACGGCGGGCGAAATGACCATGTGGAACAAGGAGCGACACCTACCCTTCCTCGCTATCCATCGGGTTTACACCCTAGGTTTTCGTTCTTTATTTCGGTGATTGCGTACAAGACGAGTCTTGCCCTATTTTCATCATGGCAGAGAGCGAGCTTGCCCCCAAGTTCGCCCCGTTCTTTTCCTTTGTGAGTACAAACGCCAACCTTGAAGATCATGAGACTAACAAGCTGCTGTAATCTAGGCTGGCATTGCTGCTGCAGTGAGTCCTATCACTACATTGCGCTACGTTCGACAGTTCACTAACAACCTCCGAAGATGATCTTCGGGTGTACGTGGAATACCTGCTGGGGATGGAGCCAGACAGAGAGGTTCCAGACTTGAGCTTTCCAGACAGACAGCTTACTTTCTCACAGCGGCAGGAGCAGCTTATGGCACAGCAAAGTCAGGAATCGGTATTGCGGGTGTGGGAACTTTCAGATCTGATCTGATCATGAAGGTGAGATCAACTCCCAGGCTTGCTGCCCGGTTCCCGATAGCTAACCAAACCCCTACATCTAGTCCCTCATCCCCGTCGTTATGTCCGGTATCATCGCAGTTTACGGTCTTGTGATCGCAGTTCTCATTGCGCAAGGAGTGGGCCCAACAACCAACATGAGCTTATACACGTACGTCAGAGAGCTAGGTGTGGAACTTCGGACGAGCTGACACACTGCCCAGCGGCTTCATGCACCTCGCTGCAGGAATGTCCGTCGGTCTTTCAGGTGTGGCTGCTGGATATACGATCGGTGTGGTGGGAGATGCGGTACGGATACCTTTCCAGCGGTTGAGAGGACCGGTACTAACGGCAGCTCCAGGGTGTTCGGGCATACATGCAACAATCCCGAGTCTATGTTGGAATGATTTTGATTTTGATTTTCGGCGAAGTCCTTGGTCTTTATGGGTAAGTATTCCTGACTCAGATCTCCGACCTTACTAACCTGTCAGCTTGATTGTCGGCCTGATCTTGAACTCGAAGTCCTGAATACGCACTGCTCTACACGTTCTCCCCACGGCTATCGCGACCAGTACCACAACTATACCAAATTACCGAATCCCGTGCGCCCGGATAAAACAGGATATATTGATGGAATTATCGATTTTGCGGTGTACAATAAGGGAATATGCATGGTCGAATCAAACGCCCCGAAGAGGCTCTTAGCTTATGTACACAGTTCGTAGAGTTCCGTCTCGCCCCGCATAGCAAATACGTCAGAGGTCTCTCTTTTCGTATCTCTTCTTTGACTCCCCCAGACTCTTTCTTTCTTGAGGGCAGCTTCGGACCTAAATGTTCCTTTTAGTCTGAGACTCTTGAGACCCTACCAAAGCTGTGTTGCCGATTGGTGGCGCGCTAACGGGCCGGATCTCATACTTTTTTTTCCCTTCCTTCGGATCACGATTCTAATGGCAACTGGAACAGTGCAACACTCGCCGAATGAGGCGCCAGGCACCATGGTGTTCCCCAAGCCCAACGGATCCCTCCACCAGATCGAGAAATCCATTGTCGAATCCCTCCGCTCGTCCCCGCGATCCTCCAACCCGTTTCTTATCACCGAGCGCCAGGGCGAAAAACAACTGTGTATCCAATCAAGGACTTTGCGCGTGACTGATTTTGTCCTCATTAAGACTCTGGGAACTGGTGAGGACCTTCTGCTCCGTGAAAACCAGTTGCGCGAACAATTCCTAACCGTTGATTCGTTTTGGTTTTTTTCTTAGGCACTTTCGCTCGGGTATGGCTCACAAGGTTGAAGGACCAGAAGGACAAGAGCAAAGTCTATGCCCTGAAAATTCTTCGAAAGGCAGATGGTAAGCGCCACATTGTCTCACGTTGCGCGAGACAAAGGCTAACTCGCACCGACTGCGCTGGAAAGTGATCAAACTCAAGCAAGTGGAACATGTGCGCAACGAACGGAAAGCCCTTGCAGCGGTCATTGATCACCCATTTATCACCACCCTCATCGCGTCTTTCTCGGATGAAAAGAGCCTCTACATGCTGGTATGAACATCCTCTGCGATTGACATGGGTTTGGGGAATTACAGGGCGCTGACGAACCGTTAGCTGGACTACTGCCCTGGAGGCGAGATATTCACATATCTCCGCAAGCAGAGACGCTTCAGTGAGGAGACTTCGATATTCTACGCTGCCGAAATCACAATGACCATTGAGTTCCTCCACGACGTTCATGGGATCGCCTACAGGGATCTCAAGCCGGAAAATATCCTACTGGACGCCGATGGCCATCTCAAACTGGTTGACTTTGGGTTTGCAAAGCAAGTCGACAACCGTGAGACATACACCCTTTGCGGAACACCGGAATATCTGGCTCCAGAGGTTATTCAAAACAGCGGCCATGGACTCGCAGTGGATTGGTGGGCGCTTGGAATCCTGATATACGAATTCTTGATTGGCCAGCCCCCATTCTGGGACCAGAACCCTATGCGAATCTATGAGCAGATCGTCGAGGGTCGCCTACGCTTCCCGCCGAATATGCCGCCCGCAGCGCAGAATATTGTCTCCCTTCTGTGCAAGACGAATCCATCGGAACGACTCGGCCATATTTCCGGGGGCTCGACCCGAGTCAAGTCGCATCCGTTCTTCCAAGATGTCATTTGGGACGATTTGTTTTACCGCCGGGTGAAAGGGCCTATACTTCCCCGCTTGTCGCACCCCGCGGATACTGGTAACTTCGAAGAATACCCGGATCCCCCCGACGTCAGACACGCCAACATCTACACCGATGACCTGAAGAAGAAATATGAGGCATTATTCAGTGACTTCTGAGTTGCGCTTCTGGTCATCCCGTGGTCATCCAATATATCAAACTTTGAACATCACCTTCGTTCTTGAGAAGCCATCAGATGATGGGAGTCTATCCCTACACCCCACGAACCCCCACGGGCACGTGCCCATATGATTGAATGCTTCTTTCTGAGCCTGCGCTCGCGGTCACTTGCGCCCTATATTTGCTTCTTGCTTCTAGGTGGGATCCCATGACGGCCCTTGGCATGACTGTGGCGATTCTGGGCATTGGTGGGCATGTCCCACGCTGCCCAAGCCCAGCGCCATTCCCCTTTTTCTCTTTCTCTTTCTTTCTCTTTTCATTTCCCATTAGGGATGAGGGGATTTTTCTCACGGCGGTATGAAGCCAACGCCAGATATCGTTTGGTATTCCCTCCCTCCCATACCTAGCTCTATCTGAATCCACCTACTTAGGTATGGAATATTTTGATCAGAATGACTTGTGGTCTGGTACCCACACAACCATCTAACCATCTTTCGGCGCAATGGGGTGAATGCAGGGCGTTTTGGTAGGATTTTTCTCTTTCTGTTTTTCTTGTTAACTGTCGTGATTTGTTGAGCGCTACATGTACATTTGGGGGTATATTCTAGAATGGCAATTACAATCGTTTACAGTGGTTGTGACGGAGTACTTCAATCCCAGCATTTGCACCATCTGTTGTGAACACCTGGTCGGGTGACCATATTTCCTTCCTAAGGTTGGGAAATACTCTTCAGGACTTAGCTACGACTGGGGCAGTGCTCGTGGAGACGGGCCACAATGTAACATATAGCCGATATCAAGCAGTTGCCGAGCAAAGATGACATGGTGGATTCAATGACTCAAAGTGGAGCGGGAACTATAAAACCCCATCCTGCCACCTCTACAGCGCAACATCCCGCCATCCGCAAAATGTCCCTCAACTTCGTCACTCTCGATGTCTTCACATCAACGCCCTACTCAGGCAACCCTCTAGGCGTAGTCTTCCTCGACTCCCAGCCCATAAGCCAATCCCAAAAGCAAAACATTGCGCGAGAGTTCAACCTTTCCGAAACCATCTTCGTGCACCCCACCACAGAGCCGACAACACGCACCATCGACATCTTCACCACAGACTGCGAAATCCCATTCGCAGGACACCCCACCATTGGTGCTGCGTCCTGGTTCCTCACGCACTCCGCAGAGAAGGGCGTGACTACCCTCGCGACCAAGTCGGGCATTATCCCCATTTCCATCCAGAATAAGGAAACAAACTATGTCGCTGCGCGCATCGCGCAGAACACGCGCATTCACAAAGCGCGCTTCGACCGGTCTGAGGTCCTCCGTCTGCATCCGAGTCTGAAGCCTTTCCTGCCGGAGGGTGTGACGTTCCCGTTGTTCTCGATTGTCAATGGAATGAGTCAGTTGTTTATTGAGTTGGAGTCACTGGAGGCATTGGCTGCGGTGACCCCGGCGACTGGCGGGGAATTGATCTCTGCTGCTGAGACGGAGTATTTGGATGAGGGGTGGAGAGCGGGGTTGGTGTGCGTGTACTTCTTTGTGAGGGGTGTTCAGGACGAGGTTTTGGGCAAGAAGGTCATTCGTTCACGGATGATGCTGGGGACGTTGGAGGATCCGGCGACGGGGAGCTCGGCGAGTGGGTTGGCGGCGTATTTGACGCTCACGGAGGGCCAGGCGGGCCAGGCGCATGAGTATCATGTTGTGCAGGGTGTTGAGATGGGTCGTCGGAGTGATATTGGTGTGGAAGTTACATTGGATGCGGACAAGAAGATCGAGCAGGTTGTCCTGACTGGTACTGCTGTGAGTGTGTCTGAGGGTAAGGTGCGAGTTCCCCCGGCTTGAACTGCGCTTGTTGAATGTAGTAGAGACATTGAAGCTGTCTACCCGGATATCGAAGACCATAGACATGAATCATTCAATTGCATTATGTATTATAAACATGCCCTCAGAGTTTCTTCGCTTCCACCAATTCCCTCAAAGCCTTAATCGTCCCCTCAACCGCCATTTGACTCATTTTCTTCTCCTTCTCGTATAGCGTCGCCAACTCTTCCTTCGACGCACCAGGATGTCTCCACTCAAAAACATATGTCATGTAAAGCTCACCCCCAGCTCCAGTGCTCAGCACATTGCTAATCTTGCTTCCATCGGGCTGCTCGAATTCAACCCTTGTGGCTTCGAAGGCCGTGACAGCCTCCCGGACCACCTTTTGTGTCTCGCGGAATCGGACTTCGCGGATGGTGTGAGGGTTGCCAGAAGAATCGACGGTCTCGCTGATGACCTCGGTGGACTCGATGGCTGCTGGCACAAAGGTCTCTGCGGAGCGGATCTTGAGGAGGAGTCCGTTCCAGACTTGGTCTGGGGTGATTATGGTTGTTGAGCCCGGTGGGTTGATTGGGGCTGTGAAGGCAACGTTGTTGGACATTTTGGAAAGTTGGATTTGTGTAGTGTGGTTGTTGCAGCCTTGGAGATGCAGGCAGGTTATATGGACGCAAGCATTCGATGACGAAACCGATAAGCGGATACGATAAACCGATAAGGTTAGTAAGCTCGGCCTTCGGCCCCGGGGCCCACCGAAGGCACGGCTTATACATCGACATTTGAATACATTTGAATACATCTCAGGTTGATTCTCCTAGCATCCTGTGGGGATATGATTAATGAGGGGTTTTATATTTGGAAATCTCAAGGGCGCCCAAGAGCAGGAAACTGGGATCTGAATCTAGAGTTTCAAGAATTTCCAAAATTGTGCTCTTCGAATCCGATATAACGAAGTCCAACATCCGAGTATACATTAGTTTCGACGCGGTACGAAAGGGCATAGCAGCGAGTGCGTAACTTGAAGCTCTTGACAGATGCCAATCTTAGACGGTCAGAATGAAGTGTATTCTTGAATTACCAAAGGGGGCGGCCCGGCGCATCGCGTCTCACACCTTGGCCAACCCCTCACCCCTCATCACAGCCGCCAACTGTGCTTCCAGCGAAGAATGGTGATCCCAAAGCCGTCCTTTTCGAATGATGAATTTGAATGACCAGTACTTCACTCAGGCTGAACCCAATCTTGAGGGCCTTCCAACAGAGTTGAAGATTCATATCTTATGGCAAATCCCGGTTATTGAGGATCTCAAATCCCTTGTGCTTGCCTCACCAGGCTACCACCGTGCATACCTTTTGGTCAGATATCATCTACTTGAATGGCATGCGAATCAACAACTAGGCGAAGAACTTGATCTGGCAGAGGCACTTACTGCTGTCCGATCGAAAGGGATTCAATTCACCACCCGGCGAGAAAGTGCAATCGCTCTACTAGATACCTGGCGTCGCAGAGATGAAATTCGGGAGTCCAGTCAATCTCATCAATCGCCATATCGACTGGATAAATCCACTCACTTGGAAGAAATCATAAACCTACTTCATTTCCAAAAGGTGCTACGATTCTTCCTCGAGGATTATGCAGCCAATGCGCCCAATCGATACGACATACCTCTTACCCAATGGAAAGATCAATTTCTGCCCCTCGTCTTATCGTCTGTTGAAAGACAGAGAATCCTAAGGGCGCTTTGCCGCTTGCAAATTCTGAAGAACATCTTTGGGGACCCCATTCATTGTTTCCAATACCCAAATTGCGATTCATGCTCTTGCACGGATCACTGGCGAAAGAGAGAAGGAACAAAAAAAATTCGACGCTTACACGAACCCCGTAATCATCAAGATGATGAATATGCGTTCCGGTTATTCTACGGCACAATGCCTCCTTGGGAATACGAGGAAATGGGATGTGTGTACAGCTACTTCCGGGAAAAAGTTGAGCTTGTGGGAAAGGAGATTTCGCATGATCTACGGCAACTCAGCGAAAGCACGCCATGCGAGTTCTTTCATGAAATACTTCCAGTGGAAGAACGTCCCCCACCGGGATCTACGATGCACAGTGCTGGAAGCTTGGTTATATTTCCTGACCAGGATGCCGAAGGATTAGCAGGGTTAGGGCCAGAGTTTCTATATCGCCTCTTCCACGTGGACAGGTTGACTCGGCGTAACATTGTGTGCAGAAACACCAGAAAAATATGGCATGGCCCATTTATCGGATACAAAATCAGTCTTTCGTGGGAATATCGATTCCCGCTCATTGGGCCGGCAGATCGACACGACAGACCGGGGTTCGAACAGTTCTGGTCTTCTTTACCAGCTATCGAGCAGCCTACCCCAGAGTGGAAGAGGACATGGCTTGTGGAGCAAGGCGAGGATATCGAATTGGAATATGCCATTTATGCCGATGAAACGGAGGAGACGGGCTGGAACTGGTGTTATACATTGTGGGACGAAGAGCGTTTGGAGGAATGGAAGTCTCGGCGCGAAAAGGAAATTTCGCGTTCTACCCCCGGGGCCCGCAGGTTCATCGTGTCAGAGACAGGGAATATTAACATAGAGCCACCTGAGTAATGAAGATCTGGAACCTTGGAAATATGAACAATATACCCGTCTCTGCTAGTCGACCACCCCGAGGGGGCGGTCTTCCACCGAGTAATCGAATTGGAGATTCTGTGTATCTTTCCAATGTTTGTATTGGATTTATATGTAAAAGGTACCTAGGTACTTTGTGTCCAGAGCGCATCTTTTTTTAATATCTCACTCCTTGAAATATATATAAGAATGTTTATTCAATAAATCTTCACGATATTATACCTAGGTATGCTATGTTCCAAGGTTTATACTACCTACCTAGGTAGTATCCAGGTTAATCGTCATATTGAATGGTGCCTGGTTAAGGAGACTTCTGCATATGACCTTGGAAATGCACTAGGTGCTCTGGGCCTCCTCACTCCACTATAGTTATTTCAGGGTTGTTTGTACCTTAGATCCAGAGAGGCCCACGGGTGAGAATACTATACTCCGTAGCAGTTCTCCCATTAGACTTGTGTGTTAATTTACTTTGAATATATTCCATCGACAGCGTGAACCAAGCACATACGACCACAGGGTGTGGAAAACAGGGCTTCCCGTCCGCTCAGCCGTACTTAAGCCACACGCCGGTGAGTTAGTAGTTGGGTGGGTGACCACCAGCGAATCCTCACTGTTGTATGTTTTTGCTTTCGTCTTTTTTTGCTCAGGTAGTTTAATGACCCCGGGATTTGGCATCTCAGCTACTAATTGGAAAAGAAGAAAAAGGGATTGCTAGCGCCCCCAACCCCAGTTAGGGGTCTGAGTCCTGCCCAACACGAGCAACACGAAACCCTGGAAGCCAACCCTCATAGGCTAAAGCCCATGCGTTCTCTCAATCATACAGATTGTAAACCGCCAGGTCCTGACTCATCGCAGGAAGCACATAGACAGCACTTTCCTTACCCCCAAAGACACTCAGCTTCCTCTCGCCTCGAAACTCGAAGCCGATCTTCTCTAACACTCGCGCGCTGTGACGGTCGTCCCATGCACAGAATCCGAATGCCGAATCCACTCCGAGTTCTTTGCGCGCATACTCCAGCAACGCAACAGCCGCTTCGGTGGCGTATCCCTTTCCGGTCTCCTCGGGCAGAATCGCATACCCGATGTCAGGTGCCAGGTAGGAATCTGGGCTATCGCCCTTCATGAGCGATACGGTACCGATGGGAGTACTCTCTGACAGGGTTGCGTTTTCATTCGGCTTGAGCGAGACCAGGAAGATGCCGTAGTTGTTTCGGGCGTAGTCAGCGTGGACGCGATTGCGAAGGAAGTTTGAGGCTTTCTCTGGGGTGTCAATTCCAGTACGACCGGAAGTTTTGATGAACTCTTCAGTGTTCCATAGCTTGACGAGGAAGGCGCAGTGTTCGGGGGAGTCGGGTGAAAAGTAAGATATGTAGAGGCGTTTACTGGGAATTGCGAAAGTGGGCGATGCCGTGAATGGGGCGGAGGAAGACATGTTCCCTGAGTTCGTGCAGCACCGTCGCGCTGTGAGAAAGCAGTCTGGTAAGAAATAGAGGAGAGGAAATTGGGATTCTTTGAGTCAATCCACGATAAGCCTCAGCTCCGATCTGAATCTACGATAGTGTCAAATAGGAATCCACCTGGGCATGGATTGCGACTCGGAAATACCGATGCCCTTATCCGGACAAGAGTCGGGCTTCCGGTGGGCGCTGGATGTTGATGGCGAATTGATTGTATTGATTCAACACTCTCTGATTGGTTAAGGACTCCGGCGTCTACATCTCCTCTCTCTACGAGATCTTCCCCTCTTTCTCTTTTCCCTCTCGAGCTTGAATTCCTTGCACGAACTCCCATCTCTGCTTCCTGCTGCACCCGCTGCGACAAAGCTCACTTTTCAAATTTTTGATCGAGGCAGAGAATCCACGCCCCGCGCGAGTCGTTGATGGCTCTCTGAGAATGTATTGCTCGCAACAGCGGCACCAGTGCTGATTTCCAATGCAAGGGCAAACGAAGCAATCAGTCCTGCCAATTGCTCTTTCTTGCCAGGCCCGACACAATCCATCATTTTCAGACACTCTTTCTGAGATTCATAACCTGTACCACCACCGACAACTCCAACTGGCAATGATGGACAGTACAATGACAATTGGAGATCTTTTGTTGTGTGGTCATATTCAGGAACGAGATGGGTCCAACTTGCTTCAGCGATGCTCCCAGCGTCCTGCCCAGTTGAGATAAAGATGGCAGCGATGATGTTCGCTGTGTTGAGATTGTCTCCGAATTGCCCATTACGGATTCCTCCATCCTTCAAAGTTCTGATAAGGGTATACAAAATCTCCGAGGTGCACCCCAGGACGCTCTCGCACACTTCATTTGAGAGAGAGCCCCATGCAATTACCTCGACTCCCCTACCGTGTTTCACGTTGCCCCAGGATGGTTTCTTGTCCGAGGAGAGTTGACCCTCGATCCGAGTAAATTTCACTCGGTGCTGGCCTCCCTGCAAATACTCCACTAGCTTATCGCAGGCGTGTTGTGTTGCAATAGTGACCATGTTTTGACCAGTAGCATCGCCGCAATGGTAGCTGATAAACAAGTGCACGGTAGATCCAATGATATGGGGGACCATGTTCTGAAAACGGAGATGCCGACTAGTGGATTCGGCAGATTTTGCAAATTCTTCCTGGATTTCAGGAACGAACCTGGCAAAGGCGATCGCCTCTTTCGGTGTCTCAAAGCCGAATACAGGAGCACGAGATATGCTGTTACCGAGAATATCAAACTGGAGACCCCCGCAAAGATTGAATGCTTTACATCCTCGAGAGCAGCTCGCTACCAGGGCAGCTTCGGTGGTTGCTAGAGGAGCAAAAGCCCGCTCAAGCTGGAGGTCAGGCCCAGTAACACGCAATGGACCTGCGATTCCTAGCGGCACGCGCACAAATCCAACGCAATTTTCGATTCGTATGTGCGATAGATCTTCTCGGTCTCTTTTTACGGGGCTACCATTGAAGGGCTGAAGCGCTTTGCCGCGGAAACGATCCATTGAGGATAGAGTGTTTTCAAAATATCCGATAATATATGTGAATGCTAGCCCTGGAGACTGCGGTATTTGAGTAGCCATTCATAGCAACATGTGAAGGCTTGGAACCTCTGAACGCATACCTTTTCCGTGGCTCTGGCTTAAAGTAGTCAATTTGATATCGGGTGTGAGATACAATGTGGTGTTTCTTTCTTCGCATTCCTGCTCTTATATGAACGTGTGAGTTGAGCAAAGCGCAGAGCGGCCTACCAAAGTCCGAACAAAAATTCGCGCGCAAGCTGAGCACAATGCAGATTGTTGATCCAGATTTGCCACTTCAAGCAAGCCACATGCAGTAGCTGCCCAGTCAATCCCATTTGCTAGCCTCGAGCATGACTTCTTCTATGCACATAGTCTCAGCTGAGCTTTTCTCCTCTCCTCTCCTCTCCTTGCACCCATCATTCAAAAACCTGATCCTTCGTAAACCCACCATCCCCCCCCAAAAAAAACACTCGCCGTGGGGTAATATTGATATTTGAGGCCGTACAATGACCTTTGCTCACGGTGAGAACCACAGCCAGCCATGTTCCTGTTCAGAATCCCATGACTTTAACGGAGATTTTCCTAGTCTGTGTAACCTTAAGGATTAAAGACATAAATATTCGATGCAATGAATCGGGCTACATCAGACGCACTAAATCGTAACATGCAAAAAATAACCACTCGATCACTTTCAAACAGAATCAAGGGACCACATGGCAATTGCACAATTAATCATTGATATTACAGACCAAGAGAA
The DNA here is from genome assembly GCA_911174995.1 of Penicillium olsonii. Lineage (NCBI taxonomy): Eukaryota > Fungi > Ascomycota > Eurotiomycetes > Eurotiales > Aspergillaceae > Penicillium > Penicillium olsonii. The sequence continues at coordinate 569,288 of CAJVNO010000001.1, read as the reverse complement.
TTGGTCTTGCCAGGTGCTACTAGCTGGTACAGATGCATACTCGCTAAAGGAATACTATAGATAGATAGCTTGGAGTCGGTCTGCTTCTGACCAGCGTGATATCATTTTTCAGTTACGGCATAAGCTTCGTATATCTCGCTTGTCGTCAGCATGAGGAGCTGAGGCTTGCATTGAGTCCACATGGCGACATGCCCAGGTGTGCTGTCGCTCAGTTTCCAACCCACTTCACACTTTGAACCTCGCATGATACCACCAACATGGTAACTCTGGAATAATACCTAATCATGAATTACCATTTCATTACATTCCTTCTATGCCTCTTTCCAATTTCCCACGAAGACTCGACACTTTCGATGTAGGCTACTTCTTCATGTTGGAGATAATAACCCCCACACCGCTACACTGACATCACTTTCGCCTCTGAGAATGCATAAGCATCATGGTGTGTGTGTGTGTGTGTGTGTGTGTGTGAGAGAGAGAGAGAGAGAGAGAGAAACTTGGTATCAAGGCGAAAGACAAAGCTCGCAGCAAGCGCTGGTCTAAATGACTAGAGACCTTGCATGCTAGCAGCTCCCTTCCTTCCTCTTTCCCAGCCAGGAATCTCCGTAGCCACTGCCTCCCAATTAGACATTATTCTTCTCCTGTCTTTTCCCACTGGGGGCTGGACCTCGGGAGGCTTGAGAAGTCACCAATCGACAGAGCTTGATGATGAGACAGCCATTTTCAACCCTCTTGGCCCGCAGCACGTTTGCCCGTAACCGGTCCGCAACACTTGTTTTTTGTACTCGTTCCATAACGTTTGATTCTAGGCATTTGGTATGTTGGTGCCATGGGGGCTTTGTTGATGATGCCAGGGGGGCTGATGGGTGCCCGGGGGCGGTTGGTTGAATGGTGATGGGGGGCTCGGTTGGTGGGGCACCCCCCTCGGAAAGCTTCAAAGGAAACGGCTTTATCAAATAAAGCAAGGAGACCTCATAACCTGTTGGGGCAGCTTATGGCTAGCACCGCAAAGAGAGAGAGAAAGCAGAGTTGACTCTAGAAGAGAGCAACTGAGAAGCAGAAGAGAGAAAGAGTAGAGAGAGTAGAGAGAAGAGCTAGGTAGCCATGATGTGTAGACTACTGGAATCGAAAATCCGGAATCAATCCACTATTTCAAACATTCAGTGGGACGAGCTGATCTTAAAAGTTTCTTGAAAATAGAAGAGGCGGATGAAATAACACGCGACTCTAGCCTTCCCTAGATAGAAATTCGCCTATATCAGCGTTCATATTTGGGTTCCAGGCCCATTTCAGGCAATTAAGACCTTCCCCGTCCGTGCTCGAAAACGAGATGAGATAGTACGAAGCAAGGTAGTCAGTAATAATCCTCCCCCTTTGAGCAACTTCGTTATACGGCATCCACCAAGAGAATATATCGTCATGGTAATGTGCAAGCTCAAACATCTCGGAGGGTTTACCCTGGAAGCTCATGCTCAATCCGCCGTTCCTGTCAGATACCTCAATGAAGAAATTTCCTATGCGATTCCAATATCTCCCAACGTACTCAGCGAGCGGCTTTGGAGATGTGCCGATCTTCATGTTGATATCAAGCTCTCTCTTGAGACGGTCCATATGACCAAGGCTGATTGTGGTGAAGTCTGTGGTCAGTTGCTTATAGTCGTTTGGTATTTTGGTGTTCAAAAGGCCTTCTAGGAGATGCTGACTCACAAAATCCGCTGTATCGATGGGCGCAAGCGAGTTCTGTAGCACCACAATAAAGGCATCGAGCTCGGGTATCAGGTAAACACATGAAGTGCTCCCTGGCATGCTGCCATGATGATACAATACAAGCCGAGACTCGGAGCCTTTTCCGACTATTGGCTCAGGCCCAATTGAAGGATTGAGAGATATGCGCCCTAGCTGGCCAGGCAACTGACTTCGAGCCCAGCCAGCCCCGTATCCCTGTTCTCGCAGCAACTGACCGGGAAATCTTGCATGGTTGGTAACCAAGTCGCGACAATGATGGAATATTGATACAGGCGTTGAATTTGAACCGGAGATGACTTGATCGTTGACAGCAACTATGTACGAAGAGTAGAAACGAGTAAGATCTTCCATAGTGGACTTGATCCAACCAGCGGCTTCCATCAGGGTGCCCTGTCCCAGCTCTGGGCGACCTATCTCGACCGGTGTCAGGTCTTGTAGTACTCCGTATGACTTTGCGGAATTTGATTCGTCAAGATCCCATAAAGTGCTCGTTCGTGTCATCTGTAGGGGTTTGAATATTTTCTCGTGCAGCAAGACGTGCAAGGGGTCTCCGGTGACGGTTTCAAGAATTTTTGCGACAAGTTCATAGCCCCAGTTGTTGTATAGAAAGCTTGCACGAAAAGATTCGTTTTGCTTCAGGGTAGAGAATGTCTTTGTCGTCTCATCTCTGCCGAGGAGGAGGGAGTTGTGCGATCCCAGCCAAATGGGATCGAAATTTGTGATCCCAGTGCGATGTGAAAGTAGGTCAATGATTGTGACTTGGTCATCGAGGCTGGTTTCATGACATGCAAATTCAGGCAAATAAGATTTGACAGAGGCGTACAAGTCAATGCCGCCCGTAGAAGCGACGATTCCAGCAAGAGCAGCGACCATAGCCTTACTCATAGAATTGATGTTGTACTGCGTTTGATCGGCTGGGCCAATGCATTGTTGGACATCGCGGTATCCAAAGTGTTTTGTATGGAGAGCCTTTCCGTCCTGGACGATAGTATAGCTGAGTGACGGGGTACCAGTCACAGCCAGGATATACGCTACGTCTGCTTCGAGATACTCGGATTCAGGACGACTGCTGATAGGGACGAACCTGTAGAACAATGGTCAGCTCTAGTAGCACTGAGAGGCAAACTGCACAGCGTTACAATACATTTTGGATGGATAGAAACAGACGAATAGATGGAAAGGACTGGGTGAGCAAGTTTGAATGTTTTGAAGTGCGGGGGCGTTTGTTATCTGGTGAGTCTGCTGCCTCAGCCCAAGGACCTCCGAGGTCCCGAGGTCCACTCCTCTTCCTCATGCTCATTCCCATCGTCCAGTCTGCTGTATGAGACCGGCAGCGCGCTCTCCCTATTCCACTATGTATCAGCTTGACAGAAGCAAAATAGGTCCATAATCTCCTAACCGAGCTACAAACGTGTATCCATGAATCTTAAGCCAGGGTGGAGAACAAAATGGCGGGTGCAGATCTCCCGCAGACCCACATAGCCTACTCCACATAGATTCTCCGTTGCGAGCGCTCAATATCATGGGGAAAAAAGGGCAAAAACGAAAGCAAAAAAAAAAGAAGTCATTATGGCTGGGAACTCTAGGGCCGATCCCGCCAGACCTGACGGTCAGCGGGTTCGAACCCCTGGCTCCCAGCAATCCCCCGCTACCCACTGTGGCAGACCTGCGTTACCGTCTGGAGTCCCTTATTGGGATCATTACGGTAACGCCGGTCTATCCGACAGCTGTCTAAACGACTAGGCCACGGGGGATTTGTACTGTGGTATAGACCTTCTCTTTGCTATCTACTACTCTGCACTCTGTTGTATGGTCACTAGACCAATCAGCGTGCTCTCTCGAGAACAAAACAAAAGCAAAGCTCATGATGATGTACGGAGTAGTTTCACGCATTAGGCCGCGGACCCGTGAACTTGCCCTCCAGGGCTGGGGGGATAAGTCATCTGACAGCCTCTCCAGGGCTCCAGGGCTCTCGCCTTCTTTCCACATTGTGCTTCCCTCCATCCGCTCTTGCCATCGGATACCAAATCACTCTAGCCATGGAGGAAATCTTCTTCCCCTTTGTTCATTTCTCTTGCTCTCTCTCTAGCTTTATCTCAATCAACTGATCGATCTCTCTCTGCTGCCTTCTATCAAAAAGGCCCCGACTCGAATCTCCTGAACAGGCCGGTAATCAAGAGCCCATCTCCGACCTGTCTAATCTACCAACAACACCCAAAACGGTTTCCTTTCCCCCTGGGCTAGTTCTCACCAAATCTCCTGGCTCCGTCAAAAGTGTCATCTACCAAGATAACACTTTTGTCGATGGGCTACAGATTCCGGGCGTCAGGATACCAGAGAGCACACAGAAAGAAGTGATGGAAAATCCAGTCACATAGATGGCGAAGAAGGGAAAAGCAAAGACAGGGAGAGAGCGAGCTATAGGCCTAGGAGAGCATGGTCATCTGACCAGGTGTTCAACAGATGGCTCAGCCCTGGACAAATGCACAATTGAGACACTGCATGAGTGTCTCGCCATGCCAGGTAACGAGTCCACCATTCAAGCCGTTGTTATGGGTATCCTGGTCGACATCAGATATTCCAGTCCCGTCTCCCTTATGCCATTTTCGAAGGGAAATTCTCGTCAGAACTGACCCTACCAATACTTCCGGGAGTTATGCACAGAGTGCCAAAGCTCGCAGGCCCGTGGCCAGATTGACCAATCGGCCTTCGACGGGCCCAATTCGAGGGCCATGATGTGGCTCTATTCAATTTGGGTGTCATTGGGGCCCCGATACCCTGCGTCTGGAAGTTACTGTTTCCTTGCTTTACCCTTGAAGTAAATGGGGATGGTGGCCTACTCCAAGCCAAAGCGCAAAACCGAAATAACGACGCACATACGCTGCGAAATTTGCGTTCGCTCTCATGCCAAGCTAACGGAGAGCAAGAAACATGCCGGGCGTTCGATAATGAAGTTCGCGTCCTTACAGCAACTCAAAACCGAGAGACACTTGTTGAGGCTACCGAAACACCAAGAGAGAGAGCAAAGATCTCGATTCAACTAAGCTGGGGAAGAGAGAGAAGGGAACTACTGAGGGGCAACTGAGAGCTAGAAAACACCGGGGTCATGTGCCTAGCCCTAAGGCCATGACTTCCGAGGTCACGACAACACTGGCCATCTGGAGTCATTGGACCCGGGTTAATTCAGGCCACACCTATACACACTCGGCTTGCCCCAAGCAGGAGAAATTACCAGCCACCAACGACAAAAACTGGCAGAGCATTCACCGGAAGGTAAAAACGCGATTGCGTATATTTTGGAAAAGACGAAAATGCAAGTGATGGCCGACATTGCAACCATCGAAGCCCAGTGAGACCGAAGGGTGATTGGAGCTAGAGGTTAAATCTTGGCAACATGATGGCGAATTGTGCGTGTATAGTTAAAGGCTGTATTGTTGTTGTTGATCACGTGATTCTTGATCATGATCTCCTCTCCTTCTTCCCCTTTGCTCTCAGTTTTCTTGCTCTCTCTCTAGCTCCAGCTCAATCAACTGATCGATCTCTCTCTTCTGCCTTCTATCAGTTGTTCCGTGGCAGGTCTGAGTGATCCGTACCCGCATATTTTTTCTCTTCTGACCGTTGGATGAACCTCCTTTTGAGGCCCAGTGATCAATTTGTCGTACCTCTACATATGCTAGTTTACCAGGGCGTCGAAATTCAAAGTAATGTGTCTCACTCACTATCGGAGTACCGAATATCACAGCGAAAACACTGAGACAGACTGGTGTACTTCCAAGTTCCAAATTTCACGGCATCTTTAACAGTGAACCAAACATGCACATTATGTACGTAGTATGGCTCACATATAAACTTGGAACTGGATACCAGGAGCAACATATTTTAACCCCAGAGCCCTTCAAACGCAACCCGGAGCTTTGGGCGCTTCGCTCGGGAGCATACCGTGTCTTTTGAAATAGCTCCTGAGACGGAAACAAATGTAAACATCAAGGGCACTGCATGCGCTAGACGGAATGTGAGTATAAGAAAGTAACCCGTGTAGCCACAATGATGGACATACCATAATACCAGCACAAGTATGGCGATAACCACACCTAGCGCCCGGCTGCTAGTACTGTGGGACCCCGAAGTTCCCATAATCGTGATGATGAACAGTGCAAACCAGAACACAGTGTCGATGATAGTGAGAATCTTGTTCGCTTTTGTGCTAGCCCATCTCTTCAATCGCTCCACATGCGCAGTGCATAATTGATACGCTAGAAATACGGCTGACTTGACACACTATAAAAGGATTCAAAATCAGTAATCAAAGTGAATATATCATTTGAGTCGGACTCACCACAGCTATTCCCCATGTGTTTGTTCTGCTTGATGGAGTGCCTTTATTCGCTACTCGCGCAATGATGAGAATGAAAGTCACCAGTAAGAGGGAACCGATCGTTATGTCGAGTCGAAATTTATTCGTCTGGGTTGGTTGGATAGGGAACTTCATATTGTTCGTTGCTGCTTGGGATCCTTGAACTTCTGAGGCAAGGGAAGAGGAGTGGATAGAAAAGAGGCACTACAGATTCCCCGGGATGTTTATATACAGCCTTCTTAGCTTCGCCACACCATAACTCTTGGATATGCCGGTACATGCTGGTCTTGTGGATAAGAATTTAATTGGGTGATCTTTGGGTTGAATGTGTCGTGTTCGTACGCTTTGCTCGATTGGGAAATATGTTGTTGGCATCATTTTCTTAATCATAAGCCACGCGTAGATCCATGGATGGGTAAATTATTCATCGTGCAGAAATTCAACAGGCATCCATTGGTAATTGAGACTATTTTTGAACGAGATGCAAAAGCATAATGCAAAAATTCATTATTCCCAATTTTTCACTGCTATAAATACTATGAGTGTCCGCATGAGGTATAAATTACGAGAACGAGCCGCTTAACTACGAACCCGAACCCGAGACCTACAGGTACCCACAGCCCGCAATAGGCCAACTGAGATGAGCTATCGAACGGGACTGTGTTTGTGAAACACGTCCAGGCCACAGTCAATGACTCAGTGTTGCCTTCTTTCATAGTCTGAATTTGGCAGGGAGGGGTGTTTTTCCAAGAATTTGAAGAGCGCCTACAGCTGACAATGAAAAAGTCCTACCTCGGCTATCAACTTGGACGCAACGGGGGAGTCGACATTTAGGAGAGATTGAAATAGTGAATAGCATGTATTGGAAGAATGGCATAACCGTATCTTTGATAAATACCTAGCCAAACCCAGCCCTGAAGGTCAAATGCACTCGGAAGGACTACTGAAGTTGATTTCATAAACAATTGTGACTAACTTGATCATGTCATTATTTCTCACAACTCAGTCCTAACACGACGTTTGGATGCGGAAGATGAGGTGATCAGGCTCGTTGCATTGCTGATCATCTGGGTGACTCTCAAGATATCGTCGAGGGTGACGGGCTTCGAAGTTTTCTTCCAGCCCAGGTCAGTCGGGAGGCGCTCGTTCTCTACAATCACATATGAAACATTAGCGAAAATGCCGACACAGGATAACTGCCCACACTCACCGAAAAAGTATTCAACCAGGGTTCGGTTTACTTCCCCGGATGTAGAGTTTCCGAACGCAATCACTGGGGCAGCTACCTCGCCAAGACTGAACTGCTCGGTCATTGAGGAGAATTTGTAGGTTGGGTTGTACGCCTTTGAGTTGATTTGGCGGGCAATTTTGCTATTGGCCAGCATGGCGGGTGTGAGAGTCTCTGAGGTCCAGTATGCTTTCGTCTCGTTGAAGATGGTTTCGTTGAAGATGTGGTTGCTTCCGAAGAAGTCGTCGGTTCGGCTGTGGAGAGGTTAGAATTAAGCTGACAGAGAGTGGAAGAGTATTACCTCAAGCTGGCATCATGCTCCAAAACGTTGTGGCGGTTGAGATGGTCTCTGATTTGTTCGATGTCAGAATGGGGCCTTTTGGAGTACATTGCTGTTTTGGCAAGGATCATTGAGATGACCTGATACGGGTCGGACGTACAGCGTGAAGTATGTCGCGTTGGGTTTCGGATTGGCGACAACACCCATGTCAAACATCAAGGAGGAAAGCGAGGAGTTGAAGTTCAGAGCATCGTGTAGACCTTCAATAAGGGTTTCTCTGGTGATGTTCTTGCCATCATGTGGAAGGAATCCATGATTTGCGAGCGTATTCATCATAGGACATGGACCGCGAACTAGCCATGTTAGTATGCTTCAACCTGTCGGATGCCTGATAGTTACAGTCATTGCTGCCAGCTGGTTTCCAATGTGGAGAAGCTGCACTCCCGGCGCCGGGGTGAGTACCGGCAGACACAAATGGTATGAAAGTGAGGAGGGATTGAATCTTCATTGTTGAAGGAGGAAAATATATGTTGGCAAGAGGAAACCTTAGGGTCTTGGGATCGGATCGGGATACTTCAAGGTTGATTGAGAGAAACTTGGAAAGACAACTGAGGACTAATATATACGCTGTATCTGAGCCGCGGACACCCGTAAAATTTTGCCGGGTTTTTAAATACCTATATAGTATCTTCCCAGGGGCCTTGTTAGCCACTGGACATCGAAACACCCCACCAGAAATCAGGGTCAGATAGTCCTGCAAGTGGATACAAATCCAACAGGGCACTGCCTGGGAGAACTCAATCAGATGAAGGGTATTACGCAATAGCGGACCACTCAGAGAAGGGCAATTTCCATCGATCCTTCAGTTGGAGACGGGGCATGAAACGAAAGTTCCCGTATTCGTATCTAGACCTTGAATAGGCTCGGGTCGGGAGTACATATTGTGGCTTGCACCCTGCAAATCGTCCTTGGTCGCGACGATCTCTGCAAGCCGTGTACCTAAGACTTGTTGCCTATTTTTCTGTGTCCATATGCGTATTTTCTCATAATTGTCAGAATAAACATTTGAATCAGGGCCGTGGTATGTTTTTGAGAAATGGTGGCGACTTGCTGAAATTGGCTGCAGACTTCACGAACGAACACCAATTTCGAGATGACAATTGTAAAAAGCAAAAGGCACTTTGATTATCTCCAAGATCAAGTCGGACTCCATCTGAAGCTGGAAAGAGATCAATCGTATTCTACAACCTCGCCCTGAAATATCTCTGTTCCCCAAACCAGATGTGGAGACATCACCAATTACAGTGTCTGCTACTCCGTACTAGTACGAATACCAGTCCAAAATGGACAGCTCTAAAGGACAACCTAGATAAAATGAAAAAAACAAAAACATACAACAGTGAGGATTCGCTGGTGGTCACCCACCCAACTACTAACTCACCGGCGTGTGGCTTAAGTACGGCTGAGCGGACGGGAAGCCCTGTTTTCCACACCCTGTGGTCGTATGTGGTAGCATCGAAATAAAGACAAAATATGTAGCTCATAAATTTACGCTTCCAAGATTCTTTGCATTGAATTGCTGAGATGCAGTTGGAGAAGGCCCCAGTGAGAGATGAGCGAGTGCCGCTTTCAGGTCGCGTGACAGGGATGACAAGGGTGAGTGCGCTATATACAGGGGGGAGACGGGTGAGGGCGAGTGATTCTCACTCTCTGTTGCGCGGCTATCATTATACCCCTGTAGAGTCAATAGGCTGGGAAGTCAGCTCCAGGTATAATATTCGAGCCCCCGCATGCTGTCGCTGCCCAAGCCCCTCCAGGGCTACTTGGGCTCTTCTGTTCCCTTCGGAATTTCATCTTTTGGATTTATTTTCCCCTTCAAAATAATATTGGAGGATCACGTAGGTTTGCTAAGTTTTTGTTTTTCGAAATCTCTAAGACCTCGTCCCATTTTGAATGCAATAATACCAAAAACAATACAGAATGCTCCGAGATCTAGCGAAATACCGTGGGTCTTTCACTATGGCTGGATCTGGGCTCCACCAGATGCCTATGACAACGTCCTTCTCTAACCACGATGTTCTCAAAAGAATTCACGACGTTATACCTACAATACGGGAGATTAAAGAGATCGGCGGCACTGCAGGCATGTCCATTGGAATCATGAAATATGGAGAAATTATCTACGAAGACCACCTGGGTTTCGCAGATGTGGGAAGTCAACAGGTTGCCGAATCCGGGACAAGATACCCAATCGGGTCCATAACGAAATCGTTTGCTGCGGCAACTATCGCTCAACTGGTTCATGAGGGCCGGCTTGAGTGGAACAAGCCCATCACCACGTACTTACCCGAACTCTCATCCGCCGTCGGTCCAATGCCTGCGAATCAGCTCACATTGGTCGATCTCCTGTCGCACCAGACAGGTCTGCCCAGCTTCGATGTCGTATGGCTCGGGGCAAACAACGAGATCAATGTACCCAAGGAATTTACTACCGCTTTCTGCAAGCACATGCCACCACTATACCCGGCGCGTTCCAAGTGGGTGTACAATAACTGGATGTACGCGTTAGCTGGCGAGATAATCGAGCGAGTGACACATGGTTCCTGGGGCCATGCGCTAGAGTCGCGTGTTCTGTCCCCGCTCGGGTTGTCTCAAACTTCAGTCATAGAATCGGAAATACCAGATGGGTCAACGGCATTGCGGTATGCAATCCTCGATGACAAGACGCAATGGCGAATCGGTGATGTCAAACTCACAAATGGAAATCTAATGTCCACAGCTGGTGGGATCCGAAGTACTCTTCCCGATCTACTCTCGTGGGGAGACCACTTATTATCGGTTCTCGACGGTAAAGAGTCGCCTCTCCATGAAATGGAAAACATCTTTTCTGGCCATAGCTTCATCAACAAATCCAGCTCATTCGACGAATTGTACGGGCTGGGCTTTGCAAAAGTCACTCTGCCAGCGCAGTTTGGAAAAACAGGGTTCAACCCAGTTCTCCTCGAATCAATGCCGGTGATTGGATGTAAATCCAAGAATGATCTTGTCTTCTATCACAACGGCGCACTTCCGGGGTACAACCATTGTATCATCCTGGTTCTAGCGGAACAGATAGCGATTGTGGTCATGACCAACTCTATCTCGCAAGGTGATATTGCTGACTGGGTTGGACAATCGCTTCTTCAGGCTATCTTGGACCCTGAGATCAAAGTAGACCTGCTTTCACTTGCCCATGAAACAGTTGAGAAGTGGAGGACGGGATACTTGAAGATCGTCGAAACGCTCGAGGAGGAACGAATTCCAGACACCGACCAGCCATCGCGGAAAGAACTCATCAGGAAATATGAGCATTCCACAAAGGCGCTTTTCTTCAATGTGTTTGAGGAAGACGATCTTCTTAAATTCAGCATTAACAACAAGATTTCACAAACTCACACATTGACTCATTATCATGGCGACTCCTTTTCCTTCTTGCCCTCGGCAGAGGAACGGATGAAGCGAGGTCTGTTCCACTATGGAACACATGCTTGGCTACTGAATTTCAAGAGAAATGACAGGGGAGATGTCGTGAAACTTGCATGGGTTATTGACGATTTGATACCGGAGGGAGAGATTTTTGAGAGAATTTGAAAAGTTCCGTATATGTAAGGTTCTAGTTTGTGAGAAGAACAATTTATGTTTCTTAGCCTCGAGAATCCCGCATATCAATTATACGTTCGCCGCATCGAAATTGCGGATAAAATTGTAGTAGAACTTGACAACATTCAGGTGGTCAGTAATACTTACGCGTTCATCAACAGTGTGAATGTTGTCAAGTCCGCGACCAACAGCCGGTGTCCATCTATAGACGTTGCGAGTAAAATCTAACAGCATTAGTACCCTCTTTGTTTTAGCCAATGCGGAACTTACTCAAATAGTGTCTGGTATCAGTGTTGCCGGTCATAATGTCTCCGACAGGGACAACGGTTTTGCCCTCCAATCCAAAAGTGTGTTGGATCGTGCCCGAGAAAACATCCCACACCGATCTACTGGCAGGAGACAGGGGTGCTGCTTCTGCCTTCGTGGCGCGCACCACCAGAGTTCCATTGTAATCGACCCCAGTCTGCTGGTGTCGATTCAAATCATCAAGGTGATTCGAACGGCTTGAAGAAATACTTGCTATATGATCGTGATATTCTCTATCGCCGTCGAAAGCATTCAGTTGGAGACCATATTTCTCAACAACTTCCGAAATCACTTTGATAGCTCTGTCTTGGACCTCCACGGGTCTTTGGTGATGGGCAACACGATAGTTGACAGCAAGAGTCACGACCTCTGGCATGGCGTTGATCTTCACTCCGCCTCCGATTATATCAACAGCTTGCGATGTCTGAACAACGAAACGATTCAGCGGGGATGTTTTGGCAAACTCAACAGCGAGTCGATCAAAGTCATTGTTTCTCAGTAATGCCTCGATTTCGGGCTGGGTGTTGGGGGAGTAGCGCGCCTGGCAGATAAGACGCTTATGGATGGGGCTGTTCTTGGTAATCACCGGCTCATAGGGGTTGTTCTCGAGTGCGACAACTAATTCAGAGACAATCCCGATACCTGTGTGGGGCAGCGGGACAGAACTGTGGCCGCCTTTAGCATGAAGCTCGAAGAAAAGATTGATGTGCCCTTTCTCGGTGACCGCAGGGTGCACATATACTGTCTCATCATCAAGGGGCTGCGAGCCAAAACCGCCTTCGTCGAGGATAATAGCAACACTATCATTGCCGTATCTTTCACCAACCACCTTCGCGATCTGGGCAGCACCTTGATTGAGACCGACCTCCTCGTCGAAACCGAAGGCGAAGATCACAGTTCGTCTAGGTTTCCAATTTGACTGGGAGAGAAGACCTTCAGCGGCAGAAAGGATTCCAGTGAGGCTGTTTTTGTCATCTGATGCACCCCGACCCCAGATATACTCGCCGTCAAAGTGTGCCTCAAAAGGTGGATAGGTCCATGTGGATGCGTCGGCAACAGGGACGACATCTTGATGAGCGAGCAGGACGGTTGGCTTTAGGGACGGATCAGAACCCTCTAGAGTGTAGAGCAATCCAAAGGTGTTGATCTTCTCCAACTTTGCCTGCTTGTGGCTAGTGCTGGTCAGTATCGGCGTCCTCGTGAATTGTGCAGAGTCTACTCACAGTGAAGGATACAACTTTTGAAGAACAGGAAGAATCTCATAAAATGGATTCCACCGCTCATCCTTCCCGATCTCTCCCAGGTCATCGTAGGAAACAGAGGGAACTCGCACTATTGCCTGGTGACGCTTCACTTGTCTTTCCCGTGCCTCGTCTGTCGAGAATAGATCCGCTGCTGACAGCAAGCCATCTCCTCTAGGATCGAGAGCAGGTGGCAAATCGCACGTGAATTCAGGACTCTGATCTCCGACTTTCAGCGGTGTTTGGTCCGAAAATGGTAACTCAAATGCGCAAGCATAGGTGATGTTGACCAGGAGCAGTGATCGAGAGAGTCTCATATTTGTCTTTCCCAGCCCGAGAGCTTGAAGAGAGTCTAATATAGAACAATTGAGAGAGATTCGCAAAAGCGGGTGATTGTTTTCTAGTATTGTCCGGTGAAGGAAAAGTGAGAAAACGGAAAAGCATGTCCACTGCTCGTACTCAAAACCAGCGATGAAATAAACGTCACGACTTACCATTGCAGGAAATCAATTGGAGAGCTCAAACCCCGAATCACCTCTTGCAATAATCCGGGATAGGAGTAGCTCATCCACCCCGCGCATGGCGCAATCATCCATTGTAAGTTGAAACACTGATTCTACTCATTCACAATCTTGAAATTATTGGAGTATCAACTGTTCAATTATTAGTTGCCAGTACGGGAAGTCATTTATTTTGCACCGAAAGGCACTTTTTTCCAGAGCACCTGGGCAAAAACAAAGAACAGTGAAATAAGTCTCTAATTCGAGGTACCCTCGGCTTGAAGGCCGGTCATCTCAACACTCGTTCCCCTCAAGACACCTTTTAGCCTATTTATACGCCATACTGGGATCTTACGATGAAGGCCCAGGCCCGTGGACAATTGCTCACTGGTAAGCAAAGGCTTCAGAATACCGGAAATTTTCCCATCTCTTTTAGTATTGATTAGCTGTACACAATATTAACAAGCTATCTTCGAATTGACAACATAGCCCGGTGATTGCGCGATACTCTAAGCCCTCCCTCGACCACAGCCTGTCTTGCGAATCCACTCATGCCGTCATAAATATTTGCGGTATCTGGAATCACCTTGGAATACACCTTTCCCGATTTAAAGACGCATCGGTATCTAGGTAGTAGAGCAGGTATTTACCGAATTCAATTAAATCACTCTCTTTGCTTAAGAGAAAGGTTTTTTACTATAAGAGACCTCGGGAGCATGGATAAGGACACGTGACTCGGTGACAACCTTGGAAGATCCCTCAACTCTGACACTTATTTATACCCGGTGCTAGAATCAGCTATGATAGGCTAGATTCTGCTAGAATAGAGGAGCTGGGGTCATAATCCCGGAAATTAGAATCGGGGTTCTAGAGGGTAGGGGTTGTCGGTTGTCCTGCGGGATTTCCGAAAGAGGAAATAGCTTGACTTTCTAACAAGATATGCTAGATGTCAAGGAAGAGGGATCTCATAACCTGTTGGGAAGGCTACTACTAGCTACTCAAGGGCCAGCAAAAGAGGGGAGAAACCGACTGGATTGACTCACTGAGGGAAGGGAAGAAGGAACAAGACTACCTGCTACTGGGAGAGAGCTGATCGAGCTACCAAAGACGTGACCATCTGCGAGGCACATGACTCTGAACAAGATACCGTTCTAAAATTAAATTGTAACACTACCGAGACTTTGCCTGATGCCCGTACGAGAGTTACACGAGTCTCGAACTGAGGGCCTTGACATACTGAAATGTTCGATGCAATTAGAGCAAACTTGGGTCCTGCAATATGTGCTTAACTTGTCTTCGCTTCCTCCGATGAATGGAGTCTTTGCCATGCAGGTCTAAAAAATGAGCACTTTATATATACATGGACCGTAATGGCTTCGCACAAGTATTTGAGCGGAATAGCCACAAGAGCATGCGTGAAAAGATCTGGATTGAATGCTTTTGTTACATCAATGTTTGTGTGATGATTGGTGTTTTGAGGAATCACAGCCGAATGTGACTTCCGAGTCTGAGTTGAACATAGGATATTCTCTAACTGTTTGGAGTGCCAGTCACGGTAGATGGGCTAGAGGCAATTTGAATAGGTACTGTCAAAGAGAGAGTCGAAGACACTGGCATGAGACGAGGAAGGTCAAATGTGACAATTACCCTGATCGAGTAGATCCGAGATATGAGACACGAATAGAAAGTTGGTGTGTGAATAGCGTCTTGCGGAAGTACAATTGGTAGGGAGATAGAGGCTGTGTAGCTTTCCCGCTCAACTTCGGCAAGATCTTTTGATTCTGCCCTTCGACTTCTACCTGCCGATGATGAATTTCCCAATGGGCTCTGATCCCATTGTACCGCTGTGATGTCCAGTATAGATAATGGAACCATCTGGTAATATGAGCGATGACAGGGATTTGAAGAGCCATGACCAATCTGTTCTGGTAGGTCTACCCAGGGCTCAGTGCCATAAAAGGTCATAATGTTCAGCTGAGTTTGGATTATCTTTGGCATCGGTAGAGACTGATGGGAATCAGTCAGGCTATACCATAGATCAATTCCCATCATGGTTGATGTAGAATTCAAAAGCTGTGATTGATCGTTGCCGAGCTGGATGGCTCTCGGTTGATTTGCACTAGCAGATAGTCGCCCAAGCTTCTTGCCACGAAGACTCGTGATAATAATCTCCTTGGAGAGATTATATAACGTGCTATCTTCTGGTACAAGAATAGGCGGTGCCTCGGGAATCGTCGGATGAATGAAGAGCTTCTGTGCTTCATCGACAACGATGCTCGGTTCCTCGGCCGTTGATTTGATTTCTGTGACCCTGAATCTGATGGCGTAATTGACTGATACCGAGTCAGGTCCAGAGTCAGACAATGCTTTCGTACTTTCTATCCGAGTATTTGAAAAGAGACTCGGAGGTAGTTGTAGATGCTGGAGACGTATTTCGAGATGCTTGTGGTCATGCACACAAGCTTGTGGTAGGAGCTCTGTGGGGACAACAAATAGAAACGGAAGCCTGTAGGTACTTCCAGCGTCTAGAGTCATTGTGTTCATGGCGATAGAATCGTTTCTGGACTCGTAGACTCGTAAGAACATTTTTCTGGCAAATTCATGCGATGCCCACGCATTGGAGACTGGAGCCTCGATCCCTGCTATAACAGTACCTTGAATAGAAAGTCAGTAAGAATGAGATGGCCTCACGTAGGTACAAGAGTGTCGAACCTTCAAATATGATTTGCAGAGTATGAATTAACATGTCATGATCTGGTGTGAATATCACTTCACCTTCTATCTTTTCGTTGGTTCTATAGATAGGTGGCCCAGACAGGGTTCTCGGCCAACAGAACTCCACGCCACTCTTGGCAGTCTTGCATGATGGAAATAGCCATTCCAACATCCGTTTCATCTTTTGATTCCTTTGCGATGCGGGGGAATATATGGAAGTTTGATTAGGAATATGTGCAAAGAGCCGAGTCCCTCTGAGGAACAGGACAACTTTTTAAGCGATACGAAGCTAGTCAGGGAATAGCCGACCATTGAGATCTTGATTTATAGATCTTCCAACTTTGGTCCTCATTTCAAAGCCTATCGCTTTTCATTGGCCTGTGTATCTTAGGCTTGAGATATATGCGAAGTATAGACACCCATTAAAAGGTGAGAAATTAAGTAATTTGCAAAATATACACAGGTAAGATTACAAGTGGGGCGAAGACACGACTCGATTTGAAATCAATGCTGACGCCCCACCGTCCCTTGCCGCCGTCCCACTTTTCTCCCATTCCATTACTAGTTGGCAGCGCACCATTTGAGCCGTCCGCATGGAGTGCAACCTTTGGCCGTTCAAAAATTTGCTTTCACTTTTACTCTCGCAAACGCTTCCATCCCTTGTGAATGCCTTTGCCTTGATGAGATTGGCAGTTAAACCTTTGAAAGAGATAAATTAAGTATATTACTCGTTCTACTCCGTAAAGGCTATTGCTTTCCCTGGCATATACATATATTGTGGGTTTTAGTTGTGTACAATTTCTATCTCTCCATCAGATCAGTAGAGATTGAGCACACCGTACTTTTTACCAGCGAAATTACAGTCGGAATTAGCAGGGCTCAATTTCTAACCAACACCGACATGCCGCTGGCAACCGCGACCAACCTGAGCCCATCCTTTTCCATTTCGTCAGTTGGGTCCTTGACAACGCATCATTTGAGCCTTTTGAGCGGAGCTCAACCTCTGGCTTTCACAGACTCCATGATACCGTCGGGCCCACTTCTGAAATTTGGCCTTCACGTTGACTCGCGTACGCGTCCACATACCCCTTTGATGGGTCCACCATGATTGAGTGAAATCCTCTGCTGAAAGATACGAGTTTATGCAAAATACTGCAGCCCATTGAAACCGGACGACCTCGTACTGGTGTTAGAGCTCTGTAATACAAGGCTGCGTATTGCCCGTCGTCCGATCACCTTCCGGGACGATGGAAAATACGAGAAAAGCAAAGAAAGAAATTCAGCCCACTATTTAACACCAGACTCCGTAGCTCCTCCAACATGCCTGTGAATTGGTATGAGATCGGTCAACCCAGTTAGATCTATTTTCCAGGTTGAGATAAACCTGCGCCAGGAATTGTAGGACAATGCATTTCACTTCAATGAAAAGAGGTACTCGTAATATAAATTTCCAGCACACATTTCATCAAATAGGTTTGCCCTCCTAGCCTCGCCAGAAGGGTGACCCACGGAAAGACTTGAACTGTAAAGCCATTTCATGGATTGATAAGTTGCGCTAGTTTGCCTTTCCATTCATTCATCATCTCGGTTGCATTAGTGGCCTGTTCCCTTGAGACTTGAAGCTCAGATTCCAAGGCCGCATACTTTTCTTCAAGCTCCTTGAACTTCGCGTTGACCTTTTCAAGTTCAGCGGCGCTGGCTCTAAGTTTTTCAATGTCTTGCAATGAAAGAGTTTGAGAATCAATCTGCCTGCGAAGAGAAATCATACTTTGGTCTTGAATCTTGTTCATCTGGAGGTATTCGGCGTTTTTCATCTGAAGATCCTGAATCTGTTCCTTGAGAACGGGTATCGATTCCAGCTGGCGATACAAAACAGCTAAAGATGCATCGACCTCTTCACCGAATGTTGAAAATCGAGACTTGCGATAACGGCGAGGGGCACTAGACAATGTTGTAGGTTCTTGTGATGTCTCGTCATTTGGTGCACTGAGAACAACCGTGGGGTCTTCACCAGACACATCCGGACGCGGGGCTGTACTATCTCCTTGAAGCTGTGGAGAATGAGGGAATGGTTCACTAGTGTGGAGGCTTGAGGCTTGGCCGCGCAGGGGTTCAGCCGGCAAGGAACCCAGTTCTCGGGGAACCCGTCCTGGGATGGCTTGTGCCGCACGGGATGGAGATGGAACTTCAGCACGATCACTAGATGCGGTTTGTGCAGTGACTTGGGGCTCAGTACTAGTATGAACAGACGCCGGTGTCTGCTCGGGTGATGATGGCGGTGTACAAACAGGGGGAGATATATGCCACCTATTCTCAACGCATATCGGACAGAACCAGTGATAGTCACTGTCACGAATCCATCCTGACGGCATACAAGTTGTATGAAATGATAACTTGCAGGTGTTGCAATGTTCTAGCCTGCCCGGTCGGTGACAGACACGACAATAATTATCATGACTTGATCCATTTTCTGTCTCTCTTATTATTGAATGTTCTGCTGACACGAGACGTTTTGTCTTACCTCGCCATACTTTGTACCGCTGAGCTAGAGTAGATATGGGCTCTTTCTCAAGTGCAGCGACAGTTTCAGCGTATGTCAGTGAAGGTGGAGCTTGGGATGTTGGCATCTGGTTACTCCGGTTCAACCCGGCTGATTTTGGCTGTTGTAATCGCCTTCTCTTAGTTGATCGCGAGTCGGGACTTTGCGGTTGACGCGTATTCTTTGATGCTCTTGTAGCCATGGCTGGTGCTCTACTGTGTATATCACTTCGAAGTGACAAGCCGCTGATCTGGAGAGAGTACAAGGGTGAAGAATACGATGGGACGCGACGCGATGTTACACATCACATGACAGAACAGTTAATAATCATCGGTTTCTTGGAACCGTGGAACATGACGAGACCTACTGGTAATCTTGGAACACTAGGAATATTACCAATGAGCAAAAAACATGTATTTGGTAATTTGTTACTGAGCGCCACCGCGGACCCACTTCCAATGTTTGATTTATCAGCTCATCTCGGATACCATCGGTCATGAGACATTTCACTGTGGGGCCAAATAAAAAACCAGAATCTGCTCGCGCCCCACATGATTATCTAGCGTACTAGACATCACTTTCCCCCTGGGAATTTGAAATGTAACGAAGAAACGAGTCTCATTCTTTTTCATTCTCATTCTCTAATTTCATATTTTCAGAGAATTGATACATGCTACTTCGAAGCTCCCTGAAATCTCATCCTCCATTGTATCTCAGTGTTTTACAGGCGAATTCTTGCAAGCCAATACTTGCAGTCTTGGTTAGTTACTGGACGAAACAACACCGCACTGCCTTCGGAAGATTCTGCTCTATCTCAGGGAAAGATGACCATGGAAGACACGAAGAATTCTGAGGCCAAGCAAGAGCAAAAGGTCTGGGACGAAACCAATGCGGTAGGACGTTCTCCTCCAGAAATTGAACACCTCTACCTTGATTTCGACACCCCGTTGCCACAAATTGTATTTCCATTGCGAAATGATGGCTTGTCAATGCCGCCATGCCCCGAGCTATCTCAATATGCCTCCCCTTTCCTGTGGTCGAAAACTCGGAAAGTGGTCATCACGATCATCTCTTGTTGCGTCACAGGTATGGCGTGTTATGAAGCGGGCGCATACACAGCTCCATCCGAGGAGCTGACGGCCAAATGGAATATCAGCAAAACGCAGTTCAATCTTGGAATTACTCTATACATGCTTGCATTCGCTATTGCTCCTATGGTGCTGGCACCTTTCTCAGAAATCAATGGGAGGAGACCCGTCTTTGTGCTAAGTGGGCTTCTTTTTACCGGTAATAATTTAATGCCGCGCACTTGAGTCCTCGAAGAGACATACTGACCTCGCGAATAACTAGCTTCGTTGATTGGATGCGGCGCTACCGAATCCTTTGCGGGTATGCTTTTGGCAAGGTTCTTTCTTGGAATTGGTGGATGTGAGTCAACGTCTTCCCTTCCCTATGATAACTCCGGTGAACTTTTACTGACGCTCATCTTCGCCAATTCAGCTACCTTTTCTACCATTGTTGGCGGCGTCATTAGCGACATATATCATGCGAAGAACCGAAATATCCCCATGTCATGCTTCTCAGGCTCAGTGTTCTTTGGGACAGGGTTGGGTCCACTGGTTACCGGGTTCATTGCTCACCGCACAAATTGGAGGTGGATTCACTACTCCGTCGCAATAATGTCCTTCTGCCTTGTGTTGATTCTCTTCTTCTTCCTAAAAGAAACTCGGGGAAACGTCCTTCTGAGTCGGAAGGCAAATGCTCTCAATCGATACTATCAGGCACTTGAAAGCGCCGGTTTCGAGGGCGTGGTTTTCGAAGAAAATATGGCGGTTCCACATCCAACTCGCCGAATCCGATGGAAGGTCAGAAGTGATGAAGAGCGCGGAAGTATCTTGCAAATGCTGTCTTATTCCAGTCTCAGGCCTTTCCGTAAGTGAAAACTACCATGGTCAATGGTTGATCATATTTTCTGACTGCAACGTCACACTAACTATACCCCAGGTCTCCTCTTTACTGAACCTGTTGTTTTCTTCTTTTCAATTTGGGTTTCGTTCAGCTGGGGAATTTTATTCCTTCAGTTTATTGCCCTACCACTTGTTTATTCCACCAACCACAACTTCAATGTTGAACAGACCGGAGCCATCTTTTCTGCGGTGTCCATTGGAGCATTGATTGCTACCCCGCTTAGTATCTTTCAAGAAAGATTTGCTAGGCAATTTGGCAACCGATTCAAGACCCCAGAGGGCAGGCTTTATTTCACGTGTGTTCAGTCTATTTTGATGCCGATCGGAATGTTCTGGTTTGGATGGACATCATTTCAATCCGTCCCCTGGATTGTACCTACCCTTGCCGTTGGGTGCTCGACCATTGGAATTTTTTCCATCTATCTTGCAACTTTCAATTACCTCGCAGATACTTACCATCGATATGCGAGTTCAGCCCTTGCGGCCCAATCTTTCTGTGTGTTCACTGCGATAGCCCATGTTTGACAGGCTCATAGACGCATGACTAACACTAGTGGACTTTTAGGTCGAAACGTTCTTGCGGCAACATTCCCTCTATTCACCAATACCATGTTCACCAATCTCGGTTATCCCGCGGCTTCGAGTCTCTTAGGTGGAATTGTAAGCGTTTTCTCTCTTCAGTGCCTTCCTTGCGAGCTAATTTGAAACAGGGGATTTTCTTGACGACTGTGCCTTGGGTCTTGGTACTTTATGGTCCAAGAATCCGCGCAAGGAGTAAATTTGCGAGTGAATTGTAATTTAGAGTCTGTCAGCTGTCCTACTTGGGCTGTACTAAAAATACTCGAAGACACCTATCAGTATGTAGATGAATTCACTCATAGTATCTGTTACCATGCCTATCAATAAGGTATTCAATGTGGCCTCCGAGCCACAGATCTACAGTATAACAAAGGCAGACATTCATCGTAGTCTCAAAACCAAAAAGTGAGATTGGGAAGATGAAGGGGGACTATTTCCGAGGAACCATGATAAGCCTGAGGACGACTTTGCTGCCATGAAATATAAACCTGGCCAGGTGTTCACAACGCACCCCCCCAAGCTCGACATTCTCTCAAAGCAGAAAACCCCTTTTTTAATGAAAACTAAGCAACTCTGGGTCTATCCTCGACCAGATAGTTCTTCCGAACCAGATGACTGTGAGTGTATCTTCGACCAGACAGTTCCTTCAAATGTAAAATCCCAGATAACTATCATCCAGATAGCTCCCCGCTTCCCAACAAGACCGTATCCTTGATTCTTAGTCCGTTGACCACTGGTTCTTCTCACTTGGTCCGTTCAACCCTGTTGGTCCGCAGCACGTTCGACCCGTAACCGGCCCGGAAACACTGAGTTCGGCTCAAATCGGAGTCTCGACTCGTGGTCCGTAGCCATCCTGGTTAGAAACACGTTTGCCCGGAACCGGTTCGTAACACTTGATCCTAGGTATTCGATGTCTTGGTGTGGTAGGATGTTGTTTGATAGTGCTATGGGGTGTTGATTGAATGATGCCACAAAGGGCCGATGAATAATGATGATGCCACGGGGGCTCAGTTGATTGATGATGTCGCGGGGGCTCGGTTGGTGGGGTACCCGGAGGCTCAGTTGGTGGGGTGCTGCTGCGGGGGCTCAGACTGGGGGGGTGGGCGGAAGGCTTCAAAAGAAATGGCTTTAGGAAAGAACGCAACGAGGGCTCAGAACCTGATCTGACTACTAAGAGAGCCAGAGAGAGACGGAAAAGGATTGATTCTCTAGGAAAGAGAGAGAGAAAGAAAGGGAAAAGAGGGAGAGAAGACTTGATTCACTAATCTGAGGAAGCAAGAAAACTATGTAAGAGCAGACTGAGAGTGAGACAAAAACCCGGGGTCATGTGCCCTAGGGCATGACTCCCGGTCACTACACAATCTTAACTCACAGAAATCCCTCACCAGCTTTCCAACAGCCACTGTTGATATCATCTGATCTAAGCGCTGCTCACTCCGTTTGTCTCGTCTATTCTGAGCACCAACTTCTTGGCCGAAATTTTGCCTTGCTCAAGCACTTCGAGCACATTTTGAAGTCCATCCAGTCCACCTGAAACCACTTCATAAGGATGTCCCTTAAACCAGCCCTCTGCGAGGCCCTGTCCCAGGAATGGGAAGAAGATAGCGCCAAATTGACGGTCGTCGAGTGCAGCATCAGCGGGTACTTCTTGGTGAACGGTTCCCACCATGGTGAACAGAATTTCACTCTTTCCGGGATCTTCAGATCCTGTAAGTGCCATTTCGGGTGTCAGAACAGTGGCAATCTTGCCACCTTTGCCCAGAGCCTTGCCAAGGGTTGTAATGCTGCCATGCTCGGACACCGAATCAACTGCGTGAGTGACATCACTACCTCCAACCTTGCGCACCTCTTCAACAATGTGATCTCGACCCTTCCGGTAGTCGATAACAACATCACCTTTGGATTTATCCAGTAGGGTTTCGACGTAAGGGGAGCCATTCCCAGCAACTGCAATGATGGGATGGATGTTCGAAAGACGAGCCAGCTTGATGGCATATGATCCAACAGCCGTGGATCCACCATAAACAACCAGTGGCAAGCGGTCGGTTGCTCGATTCCACGGTAGGGGCATGTTGAGCTTTTGGTATAAAGCCAGGGAGGCGGTCATTGCAGCGAGCGGGACCGTTGCAGCTTCTACAAATTTTGGTCAGACAACGTTTGTTATTGTTGAGTCCGGCAAAAGGCTCATGACTAACCTTCAAATGAGACGTTGGCTGGCAGATGGAAGGCCGATTTAGCCCAGGCAATCGAGTATTCTGCGTAGCTGCCGTATGGAGTCCACATTTGGTGGAACGCGGCCACTCTATCGCCCTTGCGGAATCCTACGACACCTTCGCCGACAGATTCCACATATCCAGCGATATCGTCTCCGTGGTTGCTCGGCTCCGATTCCGGACCCCAGTGCTTAGGATATTTCCAGTCTTTCGGGTTTGTACCAGAAATAACAGTGCGAATGAGAACCTGCCCTGGTTCGGGAACAGGTGCCGGGATGTCGCGGATTTCAACCTTGAGGTTCTTATCAAAGAAGGCCGACTTCATTTTGGCGCTGTTTGAATGAGGCAGTGAGCAAAAATTGAGTAGATATTGTAATTATAGTAAGTTCTTTTGAGTGGGTTGAAGTGCAGACTTATACTAAGCACCGGGAGTCAATAACGCCGAGGTTGTATTTAGGTACTGGTTCGAAAAAACAATTTGTAATCGGAGGGCTTGCCCAGGTGGTGGACCACACCGAAAACTCTCAACGTAGGTCCATATTAGTAGATTTGTCGATTCCGATCACGAACTTCCACCAGATGAACAACTGGCTATGTGGGGCTTGCCACCCAAAATACTCTTGGCGTAACCCTAGAGCGAGCACTGAATTTGTCATTTCGGGCCACAAATTCACCCGGAACTGTGGGGCCTCCCACCCGGAGACTTTCGGTGTGGGCGAGCATTGGATTTGTTATTCAGATTACAAATTCAAGTGTGGTTCCAAGGTTTGTAGTATTGCGGAGCCCAGTGGGCGACGGGGACGTAACAGGTCGGTAATAATTTCTATAACAGATAGTATGGACGATGTAATACAGCGTACAGGCTACAAAGCCCCGGTGGGCCACGTAAGGACGTTCATTCAATAGCGTGTACGGAGTACCTACTGTACATAGGTAAGGTAGGATAATAATGCGGACGGGGGTAGTCAAAAGAGCGTCTGACAGAATTCCCTGCTGCTCTTTCTTCAAACTCAAATTGATGGTTTGTGGGATTCGTGGAAGACAGAGAAAACTATCTCAGCTACCGTGGTGTTCATGTACAGCCTCTTAGCTCGATCATCGATATGTTCTCCTAATTTACCACATTCAAGGAATGTGGTCAGCTCATCGCGCACAGCAGAGACAGGTTTCTCTCATGTGTAAGATATTCGCTCGCGCAATGATCCGTACGTTTCCTTCTCCATATCCCGAGACACCTCTTCGGGCACTGCACCCATCTACAGTCTCCCACTTTCTCCTTAATCCAACACAAGGTACACGTAGGCTTGTAACAAGTGTCTCAGGATATCAATCTTCCGGTATCGTCGCTAAATATACATATGTTTTACTTAGGTTATTACATGACACATCGGAGCGGTTAGACTCGGGAGTTCCTTTGAATGATGATGGATAACCCCTGAGGGTCACCTGGGCAGGGCAAATATGAATATTTCCCACTTTCCCCGTACTGTCTCGGGAAAGTATGAGCCAGATAAACCCAACGAATCGATTGATCAACAGAATTTATCTGGGATGTTGCTAGACTATGAGGCATTTTCAGTAATAACACTCCCTAAAGGATTATTGGATAACACTACTCCGTAGAAGCCAGTTCAATATTGGGACCACAACGTGCAATTCTCGACATTCCCAAGTCTTGAGATAGTGTTTCTTTGTAATGTTCGGACTATACGGAGTACATACGGAGTGGGAAACGATGAATGCTTCCGACGGAGCGCAAGGAATGTACTTTTTCTTCATAACGATTTCAAACCTTTCATTCCTTTCCAACACTTCATACATCTTTTCATTCCCTTCCCTTCCCTTCCCTTCCCTTCCCTTCCCTTCCCTTCCCTTTCCTTTCCTTTCCTTTCCTTTCCTTTCCTTTCCTTTTCTTTTCTTTTTTTAAAAAATGCCACTTTACGCAGTAGAGCACTCCATCCATTTTGATCCAGAACAGTGGGATAATTTTGCGCAAGCTGCAGTATCACACATATCCACACCCACAAATTTGCCTCCCCAAACCTCTTCATTAGTTTTTTATTCTTGCAAACTTATGCAAAGTCCATTTACGTGGCAAGGAGGCCGGTGGGTTACTTATTTCCATATCACAGCCCCCATATGATGCGCAGCACTAAGGAGGCAGATCTAGGCTACCAATTCGTCAAACATTTAGTGCAATCAGGCTCATATATCTTCAAAGTAGTCAATAGTACGTCAAAAATAGTAGATGCATTGAATAAACCACTCACTAAAGAGAGGAAGACAGTGAGGTATAGGAAACCATGGTTACCCGACCAGGTGTTCACAACCTTGGAACAGAAAGTCGACTAGCTGCCTGTTGGAAGCATGCACCCAGATGTGCTAAACACTAGGTCCAATGGCATAATATCCATCGATAACGGAACATCGTGTCCCGTTATCCATGGAAATACACGGTGACTTTTAAACGCCAATGTTGTCCGAAAATACAGCCTTGCATCCCAGCCAGAGAACCAAAGTTCCGATCCTATGAGGGTAGGCACGCAGAACCTTGTCGTAAAGCTCTTTCGCGCTGTTTGACTCTTGTACGAGACGACTGAATGTCTTGATGTAATCCATAGAAGCACGAATGTTCCATGGCCCATCAACTGCTCCAGGCCGGTGATGAGAAGCGATAACGACAGCTGGACTCCGCTCTTCAAGCACACGCAGGGATTGAAGCCACGCATCACGTTGAGACTGCTCTGGTGACTCGGTCATCCACATGTGTACATCATTATACACTATATCCCCCGCAACGATCATGCCCAGAGAGGGCACGTGTAAGAAAGTTGTTTCATCTGTGTCCGAGTGTCCAACATCAATAGCTTCGAATTCATGGCCCTCAAGGGTGAACTTGTTGTTCTTTAAAGGCTTGGCCAAGATTTCAAATGAATCCGCGTCGATCTGGCCTGGGAACAGGTCATTCCAGAAGGCTTTGAAGCCCGGGGCAATTTGTGTGGCCATGTGGTCAATGGAGCTTTGCGTCGAAACAATCTCTACACCAGGAAAGAGCTGGGTGAGATATTTGAGATTGAACCAGTGATCGCCATGACCATGGGTGATATAGATGGTCGCAAGCCGTTTCCCGTTGAGAGTCTCTTGGAGCCACTTTCCCAAAGACACACCTTGCTCGTGGGTGAATAAAGTGTCAACAAGCACGGCCTCCGACTTTCCAGAGATGAGTGTCACCACAGTAGGTTGCCATAGACCGACCGAGCCATCGGGCAAGGTTGCATTGACGGGAATGGCAGGAGCGTTGAAGAGATCAGCGCGCAAAGGTGTCAAGACGGCCATGTTGTGCCGAAGAGAAGTAATGATTCAACTGAAAAACGAATTTGGGACTTGAAGTCAAGAAATCAAACGGAATTTGGATTGCTGAAATTAAAAAAAGCATATATGTTCAACCTTGGAAGCCACTTATATACACATCATTACACGAGGAATTGAAGACCTTCGAAGGTTGGAACCCTTGAAAACTTAGAACTATCTTCAAATTTGTCATCACAAATGTCTTCAAGGTTCGTACTCTCCAGGCCCCACTTCATCAAGGCCCGGGGTATTTTTTGATGAGTATATCAGCATATTGAAACATACCTAGGTAGCCCAGTGCCTTGTTTTCTCTGCCCGCGGGCGCAGACACAGATTACATAATTACCAGCTGCGAATGTCTCCGAACTGATGTCTAATGTCTCTAGCGATTCAAAGTTAGCGCATCAGTCACGCCTGTAGCCCCACACAGAGTCAGAATGATGTCTGTTGACAAATCAACAAAGTACAGAACTCAGCATTGCCACTCAACATCTTCGGGGGCCCCACCATTCAAATTTCATAATCTCCATTTCCAGCCCTGGAGGGTTTAGAAAAGTTTCCGAGTACTACCGTAACGGTACTAGCATTCCGGTGGGGCTCCAATACCATTCCAAGGTTGCGCTCCGGTAATTCTGCATTTTCCCCGATATGCAGTTGCTTACCAGTCTGTACTCGAGTTTGACAACTTCATACTATGTACTACGGTAACACGCGGAGCAGGAGTTGACATGGAAGTTATGTTTGTTTTGACCTCTATTAATATCTGGTTTATCTTGTCTAATCTTAAATATCTTCCAAGATTGCTACCTGATTATTATCTAATACGTTGTAACAATCTTGGAATATCAGATGAACACGACGCTCGTGTATTGGCAAGCTGGAAATTTGGTCTTAGAAAGACTGACTGACCCGCATTGAATGACCGGGTCTGATTAATCATACATCCTATTATGAATCAAACCTCACCAGTACCGCCTCTGGTGGATGAGGTCTTAGGTACCACTGGAAGATGGAAAGTTGGTGGACGCTCATTGTCTCTAAAGCTTTCACCGGTAACTCCATTAAACCTGAAATACGAACAATTTACCACGGTTGCCCTTCAAGTTGTAGCGAATATATATTTCTAAAAGAACCCTCGTCGTTTCCTATCAATTACATTCATCATCGCAATCGCATATCAGCAAATTCGTCAAATTTATACTATTTTTCACACAATGGCCAACAATTACAAGTTTGAGGGATGGATGGGCATCGATGCCGAATCCGGCGAGGGCAACATGGTCTGGCAGGAATTTGAACCAAAGACCTGGGAAGAGACCGACGTTGATATTAAAATCACGCACTGCGGTATCTGCGGAACCGATATACATACTCTGAGGAGTGGATGGGTAAATCTCAATGTGCAAAAGACCATATCTATGTTGCTGACTTCCTTAGGGACCTACCAAATATCCTTGTTGTGTCGGACATGAAATTGTAGGACTCGCAGTTCGCGTCGGATCAGAGGTTGAGAATGGGATCAAACTAAATGATCGGGTGGGCGTGGGTGCCCAGAATGACTCTTGCTTGAGCCGAAATGGTCGCTGCGAGGAATGTTCGGCCGGCCTCGAAACATACTGCCCCCATCTTCTGGGCCTAACCTACAATGCGGTGCATTGGAACGGGTCTAAATCATACGGTGGCTATGGTCTCTACCATCGTGCACCGTCTCATTTTGTCATCAAAATTCCTGACTCTATCCCCTCCGCGCAGGCCGCTCCAATGCTATGTGCTGGAATAACCACCTATTCCCCACTGCGCCACAATGGATGTGGCCCGGGCAAAAAGGTGGGAGTTATTGGTGTTGGTGGTCTTGGTCACTATGCTATCATGTTCGCGAAAGCTCTTGGAGCTGACCGTGTCGTTGCTATGTCACGCAAGTCCGATAAAAGGGCAGATGCCTTCAAACTTGGTGCCGATACCTATCTCGCTACGGCTGAAGATCCAAACTGGGCCAAATCCAACTTGCAGTCTCTCGATCTTATCATCTCAACTGTCTCGTCTGCTAAGGTACGATAATTCTTTTTGACGATTCAACGGGATGCAGCTGTTAACCATCACAGATGCCTCTTGCCGATTATCTCTCCCTTCTCAAGACCGACGGGACTTTTGTTCAACTCGGCATTCCGGACAACGGTAATTTGGCAGTACCTGCTGGGTCTTTGATTTTCCGGAGAATTAAAATCACTGGTTCTTTGATGGGTGGCCCTGGCGAGATACGGGAGATGCTCGAAGTAGCCGTCAAGAAGAATGTTAAGTCTTGGGTTGAAGAAATTCCGATGAAAAATGCCAATCAGGCTATACTGGACATGGAGGCTGGAAAAGCTAGATACAGGTACGTGCTTGTCAATGAGCACGATGCGGAGTGAGCACCACGTACCCCCAAGGTCGATAAAGACATGAGTTTTTCCTTACTGTTAGATTATCAACTTTCCCGACTATCGGAAAAAGAGATACTGAGTGATGATCTCATCGAAAATTATTAGTTTGAATTTTCCAACACGCACGACTTTGTTGAATTGGCTAGGTGATAACTAAAATTTCATCACTTTGCAGATGGATTGGATTGGCTAGGTGGTGAGTCTGTTTTTTCTCCGCGGACTAAGAACCTTGGGGTTATTTCATATGACTGCTACCCTTAGACTAAGCTCATACTATTTTCTTCAACAAAACTAGTGACTTCATAGTCCCAGGGCCTTGGAATTCCTATCCCGCTAAGGAATGCCACAATAAGTTGAACCTGATTTGGATAAACCCCATAGCTACAATGTCATCATCTTTGCAGACTCACGCTTACTACAGGTTAACACATAATCCGTACTTCTTAGTCAATGCAATGGGAGTCATATATTTTACTGGTGAGGACCACGAAGTAAACCTAGACTTGCGAAAAGCTCACTATGGCAGCAGCACCAAGCATTGCATGGGCAGATCTCCTACCACTTCTCCAGGTAGGGCCTGATATCCAACTCATGCGTAAATGCCGTCCTCGGCTGAATATGCAGATTCCAATACTGATTGGCGATCTGTGTTCTCGCTGTCAGTTATAAGATAATACCAGTGTGAGGTTGACATGAGAAAGGTTGCACACTCACAGACTCCGTATCAATCTTCCCATCTGGTTCGCTGATAGCATAGTGCTTGGTACGATCAATGTCAATGACACCGTCAATAATCACATGCGATACATGCACCCCTTGGGGCCCGAACTCGCGGGCCAACGACTGTGAAAGTGCACGGAGAGCGAATTTACCCGACGCAAAGGATGCGCAATACGCTGAACCTTTGATACTTGCAGTTGCTCCTAGAATAGATAAGTTAGAATACGTCGGTGAGCAAGGTGATAGTAGCGATAAATGTGTTGTTCCTTCAGGTTGACGTTATAGCGTATGGGTTATAACTTCATCCCGCAGGGCATAATGCTACATCGACGTACCTGTAAATATCAAAGTAGGAGGATGATCCACTTGAGCTTTGACAGATTTGAGAAGCAATGGGATAACAGCCTGTGAGAACAGAAAAGCTCCCTGACTAGATGAAGCTTTAATATGGAATCACACTTCGAGCCGTCCGGACTTACCCATTTGCCGAAAAACCAGACACATAATCCTCTTCACTCAAGTCCAGGAAAGGCTTCCGAATGAATGTACCACCCACATTATACACGGCGGCGGCAATGGAGGCACCTCCGAATTTCTTAGCGATTTCCTCGAACGCGTGACGGACACTGGGCGCATTGGACACATCAGTACAGATGCCGATCGCCCCACCGCCCTGACGATTAATCTCATCGACTAAAGGACTGTAATTCTCGGGGTTTCTCGCAAGAAGGGCGACGTTGTATAATTTCGCAAACTTCTTTGCAATCGCTGCGCCCTGGATGTTCAAATCAGCACGATCCAGCGTGGCAAAACAGACTCATGAGTTCTGACACCTAAGATCGGCTTACCGTTCCCGGACCAACACCCGCAATGACAGCCACGGATTTCGAGGCCATGATGAAAGATATTGGGCCAACTGTTTTCGAATTCGAATCAAAGTCGGTGATCGTGAGAGGTTGAAGTGGTGGTCTTCGGCTAATCACCACATACATATTGGACCCCACCTGGGCACACGGATAGATTGGTAATCATGTGAGGTGGAGCCCGAGGTCAGTACGGGTTCCAAGGTTCCAGCTCGGGTTCCAGCTCATGCCCATGTGGGGACCAGGAATCATATCATATCACGTGATATCATCCGGTCGGAATAATGAAAGTTGAACCACCCACTTCGGATCTATTCTCCATGTCTCTTTCAACCATGACAATTTGTATGTAGTCTAATTAATACTACATTTTTTGCAATTCGAACAAAAGAAATTTGGTTTGAAAGATCAATGTTTTATTAATTTCAACTTGAAATAAGGAGAAAGGCTAATTCAGAAACTTTCGAAATTATATTTCGTATGTAGTTCTCAAGATATATGTTTGGTAGAACCTTGGAAGTAACCACAATTCAGATTCAAATGTATTTTTTCCCCTCGATTTTTACATCATTTTAAAATCAAAGAAAGCTTAAGCTAGCTAGAAATATTCTAAGACTCTAGAATTGTCCAAGAATATTTATTTCTAGATACAAAATACTATCAAAACCTACCAAAAAGCCTGAGAATTATACTATTTTAATTGAATGAAATTAGTCGAAGTTTCGACCAGCAGAAAAACCAGGAAAGAGGCAGGCGGTTACTAGTAGGTAAGCGGTGCGTCAGGTGGTCAGTCGGATAGTGTTGGAATTAGGTGATTGGAATAGAATCAAATACCAGAGGCCTGGCAAATTGATATGAAATTTGAATTCAAAAATTCAGGTTATATAATATAGATTCCTGGTCCCCATGAGCTAATTCGTGGTCCCCATGAGCTAATTTCTGGTCCCCATGAGCTGTGACCCCGGTCAGAACACCGGTCATTTTCCGATCTCTTTTAGTGTTGACTAGCTGCACACAATGTTAATGAGCTATCTTCGATGTAACAAAATAGCCCGGTGATTGCGCAATACTCTAATCCCTTTCTCAACAACAGCTTGTCTTACGAATTCATTTGTGCCGTTACAAATATCTGCGGTATCCGGAATGACACACCTTTCCTGATTTGAAGACGCATCGGTAGCAAAGCCGATGCGCACCGAATTGAATTGAGTCCCCCTCCTCGCTTGAAAGAAAGGTCCGTTATCTTCGACTGTCAGACGGCCTCATATGCGCCAAGCATTGCACAATCCTCACTTAGGCCGATTGGGACATCAACGTTCATATAGTATAAGTATGGAAGGCTCAACGCCGTATCTTTGTTGCCGGCATCTTCAACCATGAATAGCTGGCAAGGACCACGGGAGGATTCTTCCGTCGAAAAGGTGCAGCCAGCAGAAGTGAAAGATTTGAGCTCGATTGAAAACAAAGAGATCGACTCTTCCAACGAGTCAAAATATGACTTTGAGTCCGCCGAGTTCAAGAATATCCCGGAGTTAGTGCGGACGGTCGTTGGCTTCGAGGACGATCCCTCGCTTCCAGTCATAACATTCCGCTCGATTCTCCTGTCAGCGATATTTTGCGCCATCGGAAGCGTCGTCTCACAGTTATCATAGTAAGTCTTGACCACGGGAATTGAGCAAGCGATCTTTGTGACTTATACGGATCCAGCTTTCGTACAACATATGCGCCATTTCCAGTGTTCTTTGTGATCTTGGCATCCGATCCCCTTGGTCGCTTTCTTGCACGAGTTTTGCCGGATTACAGGATACCATTGGGCAAATACTCATTTTCTTTGAACCCAGGGCCATGGTCGACTAAAGAGCACGCAATTGTTGGCCTTGCCGCCAATGCGGGAAGTCAAGGTCAATGGGCCAGTAAGTACTTCACTTGTTTATGCGAGTCAAACTAATTTTCTAAGCTTTCCTTCCGACAAACGCTGCTTTGTACTATGATATCACAATGAATCCGGCTGTTGCTTTATTCTTCGGATGGGTAAGCTCCGACGATTTCACGACTAAAGTCTTATACTCACTGGAACCAGGGTGCGTCCTTGCTAGGATTTGCCTTTGCTGCAATGGGTATGTATTTTCATGGATTTGTGCAGACACTCGGCTCATTTGAAATTTTTAGTGCGGCCACTTCTGGTTGAGGACCCAGAATTCATATTTCCCCTTTCCTTGCAGCAAGTGGCGCTCTATCGAAGCATGGAGGGCAAGAGCAAGTCGGATCACAAAAGAGCTCGTGAACAAATGAAGGTGTGTAATTCCTGTCTTTAGTTTCTGTATGTGTGTTTGGCTGACCGACCCTCTCAGGTGTTTTGGATATTGGTTCTAGGTACATTTGTCTGGCAGTTCTTGCCAGAATATCTCTTCCCATTTGTGGCATCACTTGCTCCGCTATGCTGGTTTGCTAGCCACAACCACAATGTCAACTTTATTGGAGCTGGTCGTGGTGGTATGGGGTTGCTGAACATAACTCTCGACTGGTCCAACATCACCTCAACAGTTATCACATACCCGTACAGCGTGCAGGTTATTATATTTGTTACTTTCGTCATGACCGTGAGTGAATTCAAAGCGTTGATTAACACAGCAGATTCTAACATCCTCTAGTGCTGGATTCTTATCCCCATTGCCTATTTTGGGAAGCTTTGGGGCTCGCCAACATATGACATCATGTCCAATCAAGTCTTTCAAAAGAATGGATCGGTGTACCCCTTAAATGACCTCAGTGTGTAACCAATTCTGTCGCATTTGGGGAGAAGTATGCTAATATCTTCAAGTCTATGTCGATTCGAACGGTATGCAACATGTCAACGGAACCAAGTATGACGAAGTAGGCCTTGCCTACTCAGGTGCTCAATATACCTGGCAGATCTTCATGGTATGAAATCCAAGCTGGTATTTTCTTAGATTTGATCATTTTCTAACACCTTTACAGTGGGTCGCTTCGTATATGTCTTCTTACGTATGGTGTGCTCTGTTCTTCGGTCCCAAGATCCACAAGTTGTGGAAAGCTCGAAAGCAATCTGCCGCCTATCACCAAGACAAACTGAGGTATCTAGTGTCCTGATATATTATGACAATGGGTTTTAACGACATATGCTAGTAAAATCATCGAAAAATATCCAGGACTGACAAAATGGTACGATTGTCCCATCTTCAGTCGACGAGAGTTCTTAACTAACATGCACGACAGGGAATGGGGTGTTCTCACTCTCATACCTTTCTTCATGCTTCTTGGAATAGTCGTCTCGAAGACAATTTATATGCCCATCTGGACATACTTCATCGCGCTAGGCTTCGGCGCTGCGGCAATGCTACCAATGAGCTTTGTGTATGCATTGTCCGGCTTTTCGGTCAAGGTCGGATTCTTCAACGAGCTTGTCTATGGATGTGAGTAGAATGTGGCTGTCTTTCTTTTCGTGTAACGTTGAGCTGACAATCCGATGTTATCAGATATGATTGAAGCGAAGGGCTCTTCGCGGCACCCTTTAGGTCAACTTGCCTACCGGATCATCTCTGGCAACGTATGGTACGATGCGAGAATTGTTTTAGAAGATCAAAAGGTTCGAATCTCTTCTTTAACTCGACCAATTATAAGACTCACCAATACCAGATTGGCCATTACCTTCACCTACCTCCCCGCCAAGTCATCGGAATTCAAATCTTAGCCAACCTCTTCGCTCTTCCGATAAATTACGGCGTCATGCGCTGGGTCATCGCGAGCAAGTTTGACTATGTGAGTGGCAAGAAGAAAGACCCGCTAGGCCAGTGGACAGGCCAAGAATTCAAATCGTACAACACAGCGGGGATCCAGTTCGCGCTCGTGGGCCCTCGCAAGCTCTTTGCATCGGCCTTCTTCAGGCCTATTCTTTGGGGCTTCCTCGCTGGCGCACTTGCGCCCTGTGTGATCTGGCTTTTGCACAAAAAGTTTCCCCGCGCGCGTTTTGACCTCTGGAACACGACTATCTTCTTCGCGTCGGCTGCGGTGTTTTATGGAAACTTGAGTACCGGGCCATTCACGACCTTCCTGGTTGGCACTTTTACCAATTTCTATCTCTACCGATATAGACGAGTGTTTTGGAATAAGTGGGCGTACATCAGTGGAGCGGCACTGGATACGGGATTTAACGCTAATCTGCTGTTCATTTTCATTTTCTTGGGAACGACGGGGGTGAAGATGGTGCATTGGTGGGGGAACAATGCTGATAGTATCGAAAGATGCTTTGCACTGTGAATAGCTCCTGATTCACTCCATCATTTTCCTACAGCTATGTCTGATAACATTGTTTCTCTCTTCCTCTCCTTTCGCCAGCCTCGACCAATGTAAGCTTGGAGCATAGTATCGCCAAGGTGCCACCCCAAAGAAGAGTTGATATCCCACAATTTTGGTATGGCGATCCAGGGACTTTGAGATAATTCATTGTTCATTAATTGCAATGTTCTCCGGGTCATTCAACTACCTGAGCAAAAAAACGAAAAAGCAAAAACGTACAACAGTGAGGATTCGCTGGTGGTTATCCACAAAAGTACCAACTCAATATTTAGTTTACTGAACTCTCCTCGCATCTCCACAGCCCACTGGTCACCATGCAACTGGCATATAATACGCTCTGTAACAGGTTCGTGCCGGAGCACGTACGCAATCACCCAAAGGAGAGACAGGAGTGGGCAACGGATTTCCTATACCTCGCAGCAAAAGCATCAAATAATCTCGAACTAACAGCCCACGAGACCTTCTCCGGCGCGCTGGCATGGCGATATCTCTACCCGTGGCCATGGCGCCCAGCGGATCTCATCAAGTCAGCATTAAGGCACTCGGCGCACGCTGGAAACTCATCCTCGAACTGTTTAATAAGTGCGACGTAGATCTCTACTTTAAGATTCATCCGGGTCAAGAGCTCCATGACGGAGTCTCCTTCAATTGCTTCCTAGCCGAAGTCAACAACCACCCGCGCGCGTGCATCTGCTACGATCCCAGTCACTTCGTCCTCCAAAGCCAGGGATACCTCTCATGGAATAACATCCACTACTCTTGAATCAAAATATTCCGTGTGAAGGACGCATAGATTCGACCGGATGGGCCACAGGGTATATATGGGGGGGTGAGTGGCTGGATCGAGCGCGCGGGGCGGTCCAAGCGTTGAGCGATGAACAGGTTAACTTCAAAGTGATATTTACGAGGCTTGCAAAATATGAATTCCAAGCATGGGCGGTACTCGAGTTCGAGTGTTTGTTTTAAGGATAAGATTGTCTGTGTGCGGGAGGGAGTCAGTTTCATAGAGGGGTGTGTTACTCCGATTACCAAGGGGGAGTTTGATGATTTCGCGGGGACTGATCCATGCATGTTGGGGTGAATGGGTGTAGGAGTACTTTAACGTTGGTGTCTATGAGTCGAGAAGACTGATTGCACGACAATGATGTGTTGTTTGTGGAAGCTTCCGTCTTTCGTCGAGAGAGTATTATAAGATACTGCTGGCTGATTCCAGTAGTAGTTCGATAGGAAATAAGTATTTTACCGCACAGCGCGATGTTTAGTTCCGGATTTCCATTGTGTCCGGCGAACCAACTCCTAGGCTAGCATTTGCCGGTAGCTTTTGTGTACACAATTTAGATCCTGATAACCACCTTGCCCATATGCTTAGCAGCGTATAGATAGTCAAGTGCAGCCTTCGAATTCTCAAAAGAGAAGATCTTATCATCCATCAAAGGCTTCAGCTGTACTTCCTTCTCCTCCAGGAACTTGCACACGTTCTGCAGGTCAACCTTTGAGCCCGGGGTAATTCCCCTGAGAACGACATATTAGCACTCAGAAGGCCACTCTCGAGAATCTTTCCGAAATGAGAAACAAACCTTATAACCGCATTCTTCAAAAGCACCGGACCAAGAACATCAGGGTGCTCATCAACTTTGAATCCGCCCAGAAAGCCCACGAGAGAAACGACGCCCCGTCGTGCAATAGCAAGAAGGTTTTGAACAATAGCGGTCGGACCAACATTGTCAACCACAACATCAACGCCTTGTCCACCAGTGAGCTCGCGCGCCTTTTCTCCCCAGTTGGAATGAGTCTTGTAGTTGATGGTCTGCACGAGTCCGGATTTGCCGAGAGCCTGCACGGTTGAGAGCTTTGCGTCGGATGACGATGTGATGATGGGCCTGATGCCTGCTGCCAGGCAGATGAGGAGTGCAAACATGCTGACTCCACCGGTTCCTGGGTACTGTGGTTAGCGGTGGATGCCCTAGCGCCGACTGGAACATGGGTGAAAGTGTACCATGTAGCAACGCGACACCGCTAGTTCGCGGCATGTTCATTGCGAGCCATGCAGTTGGTCCGGCGCAGGTGATACAGGCGGCCTGGGACGTAGACAAGCAGTTGTTAGCACACACACCTTGGAGAACTACTCCTGAAACGTTCCAGAAATCGAAAGAAAAGGCCAACGAACCTCCTCCCAGGAGAGATGTTTAGGCAAATGAACCAAGACACTCTGATCAAACACGGCATATTGCCTTAGAACACCATCCACATCAGAAGCAAGTAACTTCAACTCTTTCTCGGTACCCGTGATGTTGTTCAGGTCGAAAATCACCGTAACACGATCTCCGGGCTGGAAGTCCTTCACTTCAGAACCAACCATAACAACCTCTGCCGCACAGTCCGAGGCCGGAATTCCGCGGTCTATGATAGGGACTGGGTATGTTCCGTTGAGCATGGCGACATCTCGGTAATTGAGGGAGACGGCGTGGATGCGGATGAGAACCTGCGAGGGTTGGGGAGGGGAAATCTTTTCCTCCACCATTTCGACGGAGGAGTTGTCGGCGGTTCGCCTAAAGGCTTTGCAGGATTGGGGAATAGACATGGTGGTAGTATTCTTTTCCTTTTCTTCCTGGGAATGCGTTCGTTGTGATCTGCTCTTCAGGGAGGCCACCCGCTAGCTTTAAATATAGAAAGGGAAAATACTTATGGAGTCTATGCTTACCAATGCAGTTTGATATCGACGTCGAAAGATTCCATTGTGTACATCATTATAGCGGTGACATCAGAGTGAAATTTTAATATTTGACAAATCTCGCAGGCGAATTGACCGGAGCTCCCACCACGTATCGGGATCCCACCTACCGGATCCCACCTACTAGTAGCTATGGACGTATGCAAAGACGGATTAGTAAACGACCATAATTTGAATTTATTCGTCGGACCCTCCCACTCCGCTAAAGGTATGCCCGGAGTCTCCCACCCGCAACCCCACGTTGAATGATTACTACCTAGGTAGGTAATAGACTCGATCGGTTTCGGAATGTCATTACTGTAGCCGGGTCTGGCCAAGACAGAAGCCAGGGCCAGTTCCTTCAGTGGGATCGCATAGTCATACCTTCTGCCTATACTCTCAACGTCTTATCTCATTAAACAGAAGATTAGCACGCTTGCGTGTGGGTGGGCGTTCAGGTAGGGTCGAAACGTCACGGCTAGTTGCAATTTCTGTTCCTCGCTTTGTCCGTTGAGAAGTCTATCAAGCACAGGAAGGTATGTTCCATTTAGCTTCAATCCATAATATTGATGTAGAAGTTTATCATCCGCCCCTATGCGTATAATTGGTAGTTGAATCAACCCCAACCGTCGGCCGGTGGTGGTTTGACCACCTGGGCACTAGCGATGGACCTTGAGATATTTAAAAAGTCTTGTTCCATTGGTTTCCAAGCTTGTTAGCCAATATCATCCAGGTCAAGCCTTGGAACTGTTCAATAATCTGGTAGGAATGCTACTAGGTATTCAGGTTACAAAGAATCAAGTGCTGAGAAAGAATGATGTCTAGTAGGAGAGACCTTGGAATCAACAACTTGGAATACACCAACAACTTCCGACATAGCATGTCTGAGATCTGACTTGGAGCAACCTATTCCTTCGCGCCCCCCAATTGCAACCATTTTTGAGCATAGGACCCCTCCCATGGGTGCGGATTGTCGAAGCCAAATACGGGCTCGGGCTCGAGAAACCCCCCATCTGGCGTTTCCAATCTCTCCCGTCTAGTCTGGCAATATAACCCACAGGTGAACAGTCGCCAAGTATCCCAAATAAGCACACCGGATAGTCGATAGAGCGAAATATTATTGATTCCAAGTTGGTATGCTCTGGATCCTGGTCGCATAAATCGACGGTGCAGTGATCGAAAAAGACCTGTCTGTGGTGATGTGGCTGTGCAATGATCTGGAGTCAAATGCCATATTTTTGTAGCCGGGTTGGAGGTTGGGGGTTGTGGCGGGCTCCAGGTTGAAAACTTAGTCTCAACTCTTCGAGGAAGTTTGAAAGAAGAGAAGGATGGGAGAGGTACATTCGGGGGTAGTTCCCACGAGATAGTGGATCGATGTTCCGGTTGTATCACTCCATGAGACATCAACGGTGAGCAAACCCCCAAATCGTCTAGCACAACTGCAACTGTCCAAATGGCCTCGACCCTGTACATAAGGATATCGGCAAAGGTGTGATACACGTTAAGTGCTTGCATCTCATGATATGGCCATTTCCATCTTGGGTCGATTAAGGAATCATCGGTGGTGCACGGAGATAAAAGTGGCATCCCCACGGCCTTTCGGAGCTCGGAATAACACCGAATGTGCCATAGTGCCCAGTATATTCGATATTCTTCAATCCACGAGAAAGGCCTTCTTGCTCCCTGTGCGTGGGCAGGTGATGATCCAACACCTGAAACAAGATTTTCCCGCATCCTTGTGAGGCAGGCACAGGCTAGTGCTTGGATTTGAGCAGCAACGTGGAGCATGCGACAAGCTACCTCTGGGCTCTGGAACCGTTGTGCGGAATCAAGCTCGTCATTTGTCGCGGTGAGCCTCCGATACTCATCCAGGCTGGAGCATTGAATCGAGGGATTGTAAATCACAGCGGCGTTTGAGACGAGTCTTTTGATCTCGGGCTGTGAGGTCATGGGGTTCGAGGATGAAAGCGCTTGCATTATTTCTCTGGAATTGCACTGGAAGACTGCTCTGACTTTTCGGGATACCGATATCAAATTTTCCACGCCTGTGAAGTCTGCCGTATCTGCGATGATCTGGAGGACGAGCTCGGTGGGAAGTCGTTGAAACGGATCCATGGCAGAAAAGATCTTTGCGAATATGCTCCGCTGAGAAAATCGGAAAGTGGAAGAAAAATGTGACGAGGGAGAAGAGGGAGAAGAAGAGAGAGAAGAAGAGCAGACAATGAATCTCTACGACTTTCTAGTCGAGATATGAAAAGAATGCAAATCCTTGCCTAAGGTTCACGGCCATGGAGAGCCCGAGCCAATCGAAGGGGTCCTTCGTCCCGCCCCGCCGTGGGGCCGGATTTCCGGCGCCCACTGGTGCCCACGTGAACTCGGGGACATCTGCCTTCTTCCTTCAATTCAAGAGCGTTTTGCTACCTATGTATGCAAAATATGCCTGAGATTATCTAGATATCGTTAATACCAAGCTGATTCATCCCGATCACACACCTGGGCAGTTCATATCGAGTAGTCACTAGCTGCCATGTGATCTTTGGGTCCCGGCACCTGGGCACTGTGTACTCTCTTTTCCCTCGCTCTTGCCCTTCGTCTGTTTCCATTAGGAGTAATCTCAAGACAATGGCAACACCTTCCGGGATGTTTGATAACTTCCACCATTGCTTTCAACAACCTCACTTTGATGAGAATCCGAACTCCCAACCCAGGCGTACCGGAATCTTATTGCCGGGGATCTTTAACGCAGTTTCTTTATATTCATGATAGACTGCATCATGACGAATGCGGCATTTGAGGTTTTTGCCTTTGTTTATTTTCTTTCCAAAGCAGTTTTGCTATACCCGGTATACACCGGAGATTGTCGTTGATTGATGGATGTTACATGCAGCCAGCCGTGGTTTCAGAGCCTCTTTTCAAACTCGTCGACGATACCCTTGACTGCAGCCGCGACCTCTTCAGGCCGTGAGAGGTACGGGCTATGGCCGGATCCTTCCAGGGTGCGAATTACCCATTTGCTCTGGCCACCTGCACCCGCCAGCATGCCATCCTGCTGTTCTATGGGCACAATGGCATCATCTGTGCACCTTATATACCCCAATCCTCCGGTATAGGAGTCGTCTTCCCAGGCTTGAGGCGGCACAATTCCCATGTTGGCGGCCATGCTTTGAGGACGAAGCTGTGGCACCGCCCAATTGATTTGGTCCGCAGGCGTGTCGGGAGGGAAGAACAAGCTGCCCGGATCTTTGGTGACAAAGAGGCCTTCACTTGGTGCATCCCACGTCACGTAGGGCAGGCCACCAATATCACGAATGGCCGCGCCCTGATCCATGCCTCCGGGAAAAATATAGGCACACAGGGCAATCATTCCAAGCACGTCTTTTCCAGATAGCCCTGTGATGGCCGCGCTGGCAATCGGTCCTCCGTAGGAATGCGCTAGGACCACGACGCGCTTACCCATGGAGATCTGCGATTCCACCACGGAGCGTACGTGGGCCGCGTCGTCAAACTGTGTTGTACCCGGTGTCCCACTGACGCATGGGAGGTCTACCATCTCCACCGCGAAGCCAAGAGCCTCCAGCGCGGGGATCTGGAATTTCCAGCACCACGAGCCGTGGAATGCGCCATGCACGAGGACAATAGTCGGTTTGGAAGTTGATGACATGGTAAGGGGTATAACTCAGCGCCCAGACAGAACTTGAATGAAGAAGTTCAATGCGACGCAGGAATTGCGCGCTGAGTCGAAGTGTGGGGGGATATCTGCCCACTCCAGGCCCCCCACTAGTAAGCAGACATGACTTCCAAGGTAACCCAATATAGACAAGTGTGGTTTCGGTCGAGTGAGAAACGATGTGTAGTCCGTGCTATGCACAAAGGAATATTTTCTTCATTCAACTGCAGGACCACTCCTGGGAGGGTAAATCATGATCAGCATTCGATCACATTGAGGTTGCTGATACTGTACAGGAAACATTGAAGGTGGATTCTGAATGTTGTCACCAAATATTGGCCACAGGCCCGACCGAAAGGTTGTCAATTTTGTGTCCATAGATTCCATCGTGAGTGAAAAGCGAGTACATACGACCACAGGGTGTGGAAAACAGGGCTTCCCGTCCGCTCAGCCGTACTTAAGCCACACGCCGGTGAGTTAGTAGTTGGGTGGGTGACCACCAGCGAATCCTCACTGTTGTATGTTTTTGCTTTTTTGTTTTTTTGCAAATTTTGGTGACATTAGCCTCAAGCCAACCAAAATCTAATCAAACAAAGCAGTCATTTCGTAAGTAGTGCACAGTGGTGGGGCTCAGTTTTTCTCATTTGACAGCCCCGGACTCAACCTCCAGGCCTAAGCCCTCGTTTCCCATTCTCAGAGCTACTGAATGATGGAGCAGTTTTGTCAACTGAAAGAGAAAAGAAAGAAAAGCTGGACTAAGGCTATCGAGGGTTGGAAGGAGCGCTTTGGCTTCCAAACATTGTGCTTCCCTGCATCTGGACTCTGCTCTTACCTTCCGATGCTCAACTGCTCTAACTCGGAAATTCCATCAACCCCCCTAACAACTACAACCTGAAGCGCTTCTTTGATGAAATACAAATGCCAAATATGAACGAAATGAACCAACAAAAGCTCATCAAAAGGCCCCGGCTCGAATCTCCTGAACAGGCCGATAATCAAGAGCCCATCTCCCACCTGTCTGACCTACCAACCACACCAAAAACGGTTTCCTTTTCCCCCTGGAATACTTCTACCCGAGCCCCCTAGCTCGATGAGATCAACTTGCTCCGATAATAGTATCACATACCAGGACAACAGCTTTGTCAATGAGCTACTGGTTCGGGGGGTCACGATGATAAATGACGACCTCGGGAGGAGCTGTCAGCTGAAGTCTGAACCTTGGAAGCGAAAAAAAGGGACAAC
Source organism: Penicillium olsonii (assembly GCA_911174995.1). Classification (NCBI taxonomy): domain Eukaryota; kingdom Fungi; phylum Ascomycota; class Eurotiomycetes; order Eurotiales; family Aspergillaceae; genus Penicillium; species Penicillium olsonii. Next base: position 526,691 of record CAJVNO010000001.1, on the reverse strand, counting down.
GCTGCGCACGTGTGATAAAGTTACAGAAGGGAGCTTCTACCAAAAGAAATCTTTGATTCTCTACCGAGCGAGACAGGCGAAGGAGGGAAAAGCAAAGAGAGAGTGCGCTCTACCGAGGGAAACGGCCACACAAGGAGCTTGACAAGAAACTTGGAAAGTGATCCGCAATCTACGTTCGCTGTCATGGCAAGCCCATGGGGAGAAAGCTGCGTCTGGAGGATGGTATTTCCATGTTTTACACTTGAACTCAAAGGGGAGGGCGGCCTACTCCAAGCCGAAGCTCAAGACCGCAACCTTTAGTAACGCTGCACACATGCTGCGCAATTTGCGTTCGCTCTCGTGCCAAGCCAACGGGGAGGAAGAGACATTTCGGGCTTTCGACAACGAAAGTCGTGTGTTTACTGCAACCCTCTTGTGGCGCACCGTGAACGGAGTGCGTGATGGTCGCGCAGTCGTCGACATCAGTGAACTGAACAAGGCATCAAATATCGACGTTTACCCTATGGGAACGCAACACAAAATCATCCTGATGTGCAGAGGGGCCAAATCTATCACCGTGTTGGACGTCAAGAGTTTCTTCTACCAATGGCTAGTTCATTACAATGCTCCTAGAGGTTACCCATTTGATTACGGACACTTCTTGAATCCAGAATCAATTTGCGCATAAGAAGCCAGGTATACAAACATAGTTGAATTGTATTTGATTGGAATTGACTAAAGAGATGTGATATATCGATCACCTATAGGGAACATCCTATTTCCCGATGTCAGTCCCAACGGTGTGAAGACATTTCAATGGCACCCGTCATCGGATGGACCACCGGCCCACTTCTGGACCTTATTATTCGCGTAACAACGGGCTTCGGTGAAAACAGGCGAGTTGAATTTGGCCAGCCACTCGTATCCATCCTTGTCGGGCTCGTCAAAGTATTTGAACCACCACCCGGTCAGCCCTTTGCCAAAGCAGCGCGTGCTGTTCCCCCGGAGCGTCTTTTGGCCGCTATCCCAGGTAGCCCAACCGGCACCTCGAATGTTGTATCGAGTCCAGGCACCGTGGTAAACGCCAAAGCATTTAGCTGAGGGCTTCTTTGGAACGGGGAAGGGACGGTTCGTCCGCGTTGGTGAGATGTCATACTTGTAGGCGCCATTGGCGTAAACGCCACCGGATTTCCAGTTTTTGGGATTTCCGTCGTAGTCTCCATCGCAACCGTCAAGGACGCGATTTACCGCTGCGTTGCAGCCTTTTTCATATAAGGAGATAGCCGTTGCATCCTTAGATATAGTGAACTTGACCTCGTCAACAGTGCCCTTGTCGTAAGACTTGCTAATCTTGGTGTCACTGTCTTTGTCATTCAAAGTGGACACAACTGATTTGCAGAATTCCTTCGTGTGAGCGTACATGGAGTAGTCGCTGGCGTACGCTTTCGAGCCCTTATCCGAATGGCAAGTGAGGTCATTGACAAGGTTACACGCGGGTGTAGTTGTAGACTCCTCCTTAGCCATGGCATTGCCAATCGCAAATGTGACGTACGATGCAATAGCCTCGTGGCCGAAATTGGTCGGGTGAAAAATCTTCCCAATATCGTCTGGTAGCCATCCGCCGCCAGAGTTCGTGCCACACACTCCAGTTGTTGGGGTATCTCTCTTGAAGACGCGGCTCGAGATAGTGTCGATGATTTCATCGAAGTCGCCTTCTTCCGCATCAATCTGCTGCTGGACAGATGTGACATTTGAGGCTCCAAGCATGGAGTCAGAGCCCAAAGTCTCGTCTCGTCGATATATATTCCCCGGATTGAAGACCTTATAGGTTGGTAGTTTGTAAAACATGGCGTAGTCATTGGTTGAGCTCGAGGGATCGGGAGAAGAGCCACTCTCGCAGAAGCGACCTCCAACTCCAGGGCTGCCTTGCCCCATGCGCTCCAATCCGCGAATATAACAGTCGAGCTTGCTGTCTTGGCGACCTTGTCGACGGCGGACTTCAACTTTGCATTGGTGTTGGCAACGAGTGTGTTGAAGGAAGTTCGATGGGCCGTACTCAAGAGAAGACTGGTACTTCCAGCCTGTCTGGGGAAAACCCAATCTTCATTGTTCGTGCAGTCAGAGGTGGTGTTATCAAAGTAAAGGGCGTAGGAGGAGAGAACGATCATGCCTCGGGCATCCATTTTCTCGTCAAGTGAATTCAGAAGGGAAACAATATTATCTTCCAGGATGATATCGAGGCCGTCTGCGCGGTCTTGATCGCCTTTTGACAACTTGACTCACTCGTCACTGAGTTCAAGATGCATGTTTTGATGATGGTTGTCTGATCAGGCAGTAGGAGTTCTACGCCCGAGCGATCTCAGACTCACCAAGCACAGATCATTTCCTCCTGCAGTCATCACTGCAAGATCCAGCCCCTTTGATATCCGAGCGATCTGGGCTGCGATGTCGACCGATGTATCCCCCGAGCACGCCAAATATGTAAAATTGGACACCGAGCTGCCAAAATACTGGTTCATAATGGATGGGTATGAATAGTCATACCGCGAGCAATCCTTATCCTCCTTGCGGGAACTGTACACATTTCCGGATCCAATGCCAGCAGTGAAGCTGTCGCCGACCGCAGCCCAATTGGCGATCCACGAAAAGTCCAACGGGTCGAACGCAGGGTCACGAGCGGCGATGCCTCTCTTTGCGAGTCCCTGCACTGCGAATGCAAAGAACGAACCAAGTGTGATGAGCCGCATTTTGAACAACACAGGTGAGAACCACAGGTGCAATGTCTGTATGCAGCAGCTTGAAGGATGAAACTAGAGACTAGGTCGCCATATACCGGAAATGAACGGCGCCATCCAGCTGTTCCATTCACGCTGTCCGAGATCGGCGATACCATTGCTTGTGCTCGACATGATCTTCGCATATCTTAGTGCTTGGCCCCCTGTTACAGGACGATATGCAGGCACTCGCACTAATGCAAGGCCCTGACAATGAGAGGCGGGTCTCGGAATGCCCCCAGTACCCGAGCCTCCGAGTGGGACATTTGGCCCCCGGTTGCTCCCCCGGTGGTGGTGCAATCTGAGCAGTGGATCTCTCCAATGCCACGCACCCTTGAGCCTTCGGAATATTGATATCTATGAAAGAGCTGGCTAGTCGCAACTCCTACACAGATCATTGCCCTCGAAAGCGAATTGCTAAGCAATTGTGGGGCTCGTTATGAAACGCCGTATATGCACCTGCGTTCACCAGTCCCATCTATCCGAGATGAGAGGTTCAGCAGCACCGAAGTCGGAGAAATGAAGCTGAGGCTGATCGAGCTGGGTGACTCGGAAGGAAAGAAAATCTATCAGCGTTGTGCCTAGGGACTGGACTTGACTCTGAGAGACATCAAAGGACTCCCGAACATTTCACCATGAGAGTCATCCTTGGGATTTTGCTCGCAGCCACAACTGGTGCACATCTGGTTCAAGCACATGGTCGTGGTCATGGTTTTCTACACCAACGCGCAGCAACAACAACAGCCAGTGGCTCCGCGTTACCCAGCCCGGACAAGCCAACGCTGACTGGAACAGCAAGCAATTGCAACCAGTGGTACGATGTTGTATCCGGCGACTCCTGCTGGAGCATTTCACAGTCCTTTGGCATAACGCAAGACCAATTTAAAGCTTGGAATGCTGCCACGGGTGACGATTGTGTTGGAGTTGGAACGGCTGTATCAACTTCAACAGGCAGTTCATCTGGCCCAGCTTCAAGCTCAAAAGTGACCAGTTCCCCCAATGGGACTTCTTCAATCTCCAATGCTACAATCACTGGCAATTCTACGTCCGCGACGCCTTATTCTACCCTTTCGTACAACAAGACCTCGAATCCTGTCACGATAACTGACTCCACTTGGCCCCCCTCCCAGACTCAGAGCGGCCAGCCTGAAGCATGTCAGCGCTCCCATTGTTATAGCGAAAATGATCACCCCGGCTGACTTGGCGATAGGCAACAATTGGTATCAGGCAAAGCGGAGTGATACTTGCAAAAGCATCGTGTTCAAATATTCAACATGGAGGGACAAAGACGACTTGTGACCATACCTCCAGATTCTGAAGATACATACAAAAGCAAAGCTCACTGAAGGCTCTAGTCTCGATTGGAACCCGGCAGTAGGGGAAAACTGCACCAATATCTATTTCGGATATTGGTATTGTGTCGGAATCAAACTGCAGGTCTCAAATAGCGAAAACGGAAGCACTGCAGCTTGGTATCCGCCGTGGACACACAGTGTGTCGGTAGCTACCAACACCGGCTTCACTGCAAGCCCTGTGCACAGCGGCATTGCCACTGCTTGTCATGACTACTATATTGCCGACGAGGTATGTTACGGGCAGTTGAATTAAAGGTTATCCTAACGTCCCGCAGACGGATACATGTAAAAGCATCATTGATTCGGAGGGCTTTTTGACCGAGGATCAATTGGTTGAATGGAACCCAGCGGTTGGCACAGATTGTTCTGGTATCAAATCGGGTTGTTACTATTGCGTTTGGAACGGGACTTCGAACCCCATGCCATCTACAACTACCGCTCAGCCATCCCCCGTGCAGACAGGGATCACTTCTAGCTGCAAAGCATGGTACAAAGCCAGCGATGGAGATGACTGTGATTTGATTCCGGTACAGTTTGGAACTTTCTCGAAATCCGATTTCTTGAAATGGAATCCGGCAGTTAAATCGGATTGCTCTGGTTTGGTCGAGGGCGACTTTTATTGCGTCGCTGTTCCAGACACTCCAACCACCCGAACTGCATCTATAACCGCCTTCCCAACTCCAACTACTCCATCTGGTACAATTTCAGGCTGCACGGACTACTGGCTTGTTGGATCGTGAGCCATTATGTTTCCCCCCTACCAGACTGGATGCTGATCATGTTAGTGGCGACAATTGCACAACTATTGCTGACTCCAATGATATCTCCGTCGATACTCTTGTGTCATGGAACCCGTCCCTGAGGAAAGATTGCAGCGATTGACAACAGATACCTATATCTGCGTCGATGCTCCCAGTAACTCCGCGAGCTCATCTTCGACTCCCCTTGTGTCGTCTACGACATCGAGATCATCATCTAGGGGCACGGCAACCACCACCTCGAAACGATCGAAGCCTTCCCCGGTCCAGGTAAGCATTACCTTCAACGTGAACTCAGAAATAAGCTGACATGTCGCCTTAGACTGGCATGGCAAGTAATTGTATGCGGTTCTACAAGGTTCAAGCCGATAACGATTGTTACGATATTGCCCAAGAAGCCGGAGTGGCACTCGATGACTTCTATGACTGGAACTCTGCTGTCGGAAATAACTGCTCTGGACTGGAGAAGAATGTATTTGTTTGCATCGGGGTGTCGGGATACGCAACTACGATCACCAGCGGCACCCCTGTTCCTGTGACCCCGACCCCAACACAAGTAAGTGCAAGCTCTCTATCGGCTTGAGTACAATTGCTGACAGTATCATAGGCTGGAACGGTGACTGGATGCCTTCGGTTCTATGATGGGCAAAAAGACCAGGGCTGCGCGGATATAGCATCTGAGGCAGGTGTGGCTCAAACGTAAGTTCGCGGTCCCGTACCTATTCTGGCTTGTTTGGGAGATGATGATGCTAATTGAATCAATTCAGTGACTTCTATAGCTGGAATCCGACTGTGGGTACAGATTGTGCGGGGTTGCAAGCCTCTGTGTTTGTGTGCATTGGAACGACCGGCCCAATTACAACGATCACCAGTGGAACCCCAGTGCCGGCTTCCACCAGCAGCTAGACAGCAAGCAGATAATGTTGAATCACTAGTGTGGACCTAGTGGCTACTGAGGAAAAAAGATCTTGGAATATAACGCATGTCGTGCCGGTGGGTAAACTATCCAACCCCGAGATCGGCCGTTCCCTTTTAAACACCTGGGCATGAGTGCTAAAGCCCTTTATATCCCATCTAGCTAGGTCATGGCAAGGCACGAGAAATATCGAGACGCTTGGGTCTCTGTGAGCTGCCACTCAGCTTGGTCACCCATTTTTTCTTTGAGCTCATTGAAATATGCGTGCCAATCGACCGGGACGCAAAGTTGCAGCTGGGTCCAAGATCTGGTTTTGGATAATTGAACCATTGGCTCGAGAATGGCTTTCATCTTCATCCCATGGAATGTCTCCCGAAATGGATCATACGGTGGCATTAGGAGCTCCAGCCGTAGAGAACGTAGCCCACGGAATGGCCCATCGAACAACTCAAACAAGGCACGATATTTTGGCTCCAGATCATTTTCAGGGTATTCGTTGTTCCAAATACCAACTGAAATCGATATATCCATCGAGGTCAGGTGCGAAACGGATCGAGATGAAAATTTCCTCGAGATAATGAAAGGCGTATTCAATGCATCGTCCATCGCAAACGTGTTTGACCCATACAGCACTTCCAATGCTTCATCATAACTAGAGAAAGATGTTAGATGGGATTCGATCCGATAGAGGGCCACTCACCCGATTTGACAGCTTCTCAACCATTCCACGCCCTCGATTTTCGGCATTTTCTTGTTCTCCGCTGCTTCGTCCCTCCATGTTCTACAATGGTCGAACGATCGGTCCTCTGGGAAATCATTCGATTTGGCACAAACACAGTGCCACCAACACCACCGAGGTCCCTTGTGCTTTGATTGCGGACCGAATGGCGAAGGATCTTTCCAGGCATGTCGAATGTGTACTCGTCGTTCACCCATGAGCTCAAGATATATCATCCTTCGTATTTCCGGTGGTAGGCGAAAGAACATACTCCGAGGTTGTGGGTTTCGAGGTTGACTGCCAATTTCACTGGAGCGAGATGGTGGTACAGGGAGCTTCCATGGATTGAATATATCGCCGTCTACCTCGCAAGTGGAATCGGAGATTCCTATTGCCTCAGGCAACCATTCTTTGGGTGGAAAGCCAATAGGCTTCTTTTTTTTGCGCTTGAATATCTTCGAAAAGATATTTGGGGCCATTGTGATTTTCCGCCCGCGGTAACAGCAGGGGGTGTTATATTTGGCGGGGCGTGGACGTGTATCAAGAGTGCGTGGCAAACAGATCGGCGGGGCCTCTTGCCCAGGTGGTCTTAAACACTCGGGGTTTTTGGCGGATTCCCTTCTCACTGCTAGTGCACAGTGACAATCAAAATGCAGTATGTTTCAACCGTCAGAAACATCTAATTTTTCGATCGTGTTTCGTGTGTTGAGATTGAGTTTCCCCAGGCCTCTTGAAAGTAGCCCTGGAGCTTAGTTTACTTTATGCAATGAGCAAATAATGCCCTATATGTTTTGTCTTTACTTGATGGCAAGCACATACGACCACAGGGTGTGGAAAACAGGGCTTCCCGTCCGCTCAGCCGTACTTAAGCCACACGCCGGTGAGTTAGTAGTTGGGTGGGTGACCACCAGCGAATCCTCACTGTTGTATGTTTTTGCTTTTTGGGATCATTGTTTTCCAAAGCTTTTTTTTTACGTCCAATGTTGTTGTTTTTTTGATTTGAGATTCGAAATGTTTCCATCAGTACTTATTTAACAAAATCAAAGACGTCTCATCTCATGAAACGAAAGAAAAATAAAACCTGGCCAGAATGAGGAACCCGCCAGGAAAGATCAAAGTGCAGATCAAGAAACCCCGGAACGAGATGGTATGAGCCTCATCAAACCGTCTCGGGAGGCTATTTTTTAAGTCTGTGGAAACGCCCCGCCCGCATGTTGACGGGTATTTATTCAAGATGGTCCACAAAACGAAATTGCCCGGTCTGTAGAAGAATCAGGACCCACAAACTGACGCCCCAGGTTGGGGCTTTTTTTGGATCTAGTCTTTGGAATTGGGGAACCTTGAGACAAGACTGAATTCCACTCTACAGTATCCAGTCTGCAAGTTCTCGGCATTTACGTAGTAGGCACCAATGAATCGGTGATGGATTCGTCTGAAATACGCCATGATGTTAGACTGTGCTTGCTCGTTGGTTCATATGTGAATTCTAGCACTCTATCGAACGCAATGAATATCTTCAAATTCCATTTTATCATTGACTATGATTTTTTCATATCATCCCATTACTGCCATCTTAAGCCAAATTAATTCGTCCCTGGGTTTCTCACCGTGATGTCTCGGCCGTTGAATGCTGAATCGTGCGTATTCAGACTGCGTAGCGGAAAATTCCATAGATATATGGTTACCTTGTCCAACGAACTCTCTTTTTTGCCGCCCACATTGCATCACGTTGGGAAGTGGATGAACCTGACGTCAAACTTCGGTCTTGTTTTCCACTTGGAGCGTCACATACCGGCTTTATCGAACTTTTTTGTTGCTTAATGGTCTCTATAGTCGTCGCGCCTTCTCGGGACATCCGTTTTTTGGTTTTCTCCGAAGCATCCCCGAAAAAATCTGAATATCATATGGGTCTAGCCGCCCTGCCGATCGTCTCCACATAACGCTAAATGTATGAACTGAGTGCTGATTGTAGGATAGCGTATCCTCCCGGATGAGACTTTACCCTGAGATCTACCCCAGCGGATGTTTATTCGATACTCACGCCATGAATGGCACCGATTCTTCGCCAGCCAGATTCTTCGAGAGTAATACATATCTATCTGGTGAATTTTGAGGAGATGTGTTCAGTGAACGTTGTTTGTATAGAGGGATATATTGTAAAAGCCATATCAAGGATCTCTCAGAACTTGGCCATAGAGACTTAGAGGATGCGGGATTCTCAAGCGGGCGCATAGTGTAGGACCTCATGTGCTCTCTTCGGGTGTTTCAGCGGGCTTTCTCCCCAAATTCATCTACTAGGTACCTCTTTACGCCTCAGACCCACCGCTAGGCATCCCAGTTATTTCGGTTCTCGAGCCGGAATTAATCCTGATCTTGAATTCGACCGAGAGAGGCAGGTCATCCATGGATACGTCCATGGATTCGCTCTTTGAAGATCTCGTTGCATGTGGACACGATTCCCTTGACTAAAATTGGATCTCTCCTGAAATCAACGAAAGCTCTCCAGGTGCCGGTGAGCCTGCAGCAGCTTTTAAAGCCGCCATCGTCCCTTGATCAGGACGCATCTACTCTGCACTTTACATCATGGACAAGATCTCACTTGCGATCCACATTGTCCAATCTTTCTTGGCGATAGTCATACTCGGCTGCTCGATCTATGAAGTCACACAGACTCAGATACCGGGTGTTGATTTAGCTATATTTACAGTGAGTTTTGATGAAGCCCCGATGATGAAACGGAAGTGAGAATCTGACATTGCGCTCATCTGGACAGGCCATCGCCACCATTCTAGTGGCTGTTTACATATTCACCGCATCGTTCATCGCTCGCAGTCTTTACAAAATCTGGCTATTCATCGGGTCTCATGTGATACTCGGAATCCTATGGGTTGCAACTGCAGCTGCATTAGGCCATTCTGTGTCAGGCTGTGCCTCAAATGGGGATTCTAAGCACTGCTACAGAAGACGTGACTCAAGCGAAACCCACAGCTTGTCATCGGCTTTGATCGCATTGAGTGTTATCGACTGGTTAGTCCCCCCAATGGACCTTGATCTCATACCTACGTTTGATGATTCTGACATTTGATTTGAACGTCCCTAGCCTTCTTTCGGTCGCTGCTATTGGGATTAGCTTTCGGCAAAAACAGATGCGTCGTACGCAAACTCTTGCAACAGAATGATCACTGCCATTTGGGAAGGTACCGCCTGTGTCGCGAATCGTCAACGACGGAAAGCGGAACCAGCAGGAAGAAGTATGCGGGCCGTCAGACCTCGTGGCTACCTATGTACCTGCAAGGACGGTTGTGTCTGTCTAGCTCGCCTGCCGTCTTTCTCACGGTTGACCTCCCTGGTCAACTACGCGGCGGACTTCCAACAGCCGACTGGTGGGTCGGATGGGTCTGGAGCTGGTCATGTTTTCGCGTTGGTGTAAATTGATGGGCTCGAGTGCATCGCGGAGTATGCGCTGCTCGATCTTTTGGGCCGGGCCTGGGATGCGATGCGATGCGGGATCCGTGTACGGCTTCCAAGGTTGTTGTGTACCTGGCGGAGAATTCGGAGAGTCTAGCGGCTGCCCGGCTGTCGTGAGGACCCGAAGGCCCTGACTAGTCATTTCAAAGCAACGTCACAATCAGTGTGTTATATATTCAGAGACGTCGCCGGGGCGGGATAGAGGTATGAATCTAATGTCCACGGATATATGTCAGTTCCACAATGTAATCGAAACCTGGACAGAAAGCGAAGAGACAAACCTTGGAAAGGCGGAATGAAGCATATCTATGTACTTAGGTACTCAGGTAGACCTTGGAACGTTCCAAGATTGCTGATGGTAAGTTGGAAGTTAGCAAATCTCCAACTTTGGAAGTGTCCAAGGTTATAGTGCTACTAGGTATGTCAGCCAGAAAGAGCAGGAAAGATCCGAATGTTTTCCTGTGCTCAACTTTCACTTCGCTGGTACCACTCAATGTACACCCGTGACCCGTGGACCCCACTCACTTCCGACAGTGCAGACAAGCACCGTCAGGCTTGGCCGCCAGATCAACGGCCGCCAAGAACCGACGGAACATCGCCGAACCTGCAGCAGTGCATGCGGAATTCGAGTGTCGCGGAATCAGGGACCCGGGAAAGGTTTCCGAGTATCAAGACACTCTGTACTCTGTACTGTGTCAATACACAATACCGTGTCTCATTCTCCGCAGTGGAACATCGGAATTCCGGATTCGGGTCCAAGTCCCTTGGTTCACTCCCGCCAAGACTCCACCCTCGTTTGGCAGCGCCCGAGCCAATCAGAGGGCAGTGGCTGAACATGTGGCTTTACTATACATTCAGAACCGAGCCCCTTTTTTCCGTCTTTCTGAATCAGGAGAATGTTGCTGATCGCTATCTTGCGTGGATGTACTGAAACCAATGATTTAACGTTGCAATGGATATGGAGTGAGTGGTATTTGCCTTGTGATTTGTCTTGATTGGAGTTTATATGTACAGTGACTATCCACAGCGGCCGCACACCGAGCACGAATGCGTCTTTTTGAAAGTTGAAAGATTTCCTTGTTAGGAAAAGAAGTTGGAAGAGAAAGGAAAAAGAATGATGGAACGCTAAACATGACATGGAAAGAAAAAAGTGTAAAGAGTGAGAGGACCGTACCCTCCAAAAGACCCAAGAATGATAGATCGGCGAGAAATATGTTGAGTGAATGCGACGAAATGAAAGAGACTCTGAACCCAAGCAGAGGCCACCAGGGCATTACTTCAAGTGAGTCATAGTGTAGTCCAACAAAACTTGGATCATGCAGTAGTCATAGGAACACTGGTCATCGGCAGTTGTGGGGGAGCCTGGTCATCTTCCTCGAACATGAGCTTCTCCAACTTCTGCGCCATACGGGCGCAGAATGGGTCGACGTATTTCGTCCACATCGAAGCAATCAAGTATACCAATGCAATCCACGCCGGAATGCTAATTGCAACAACCCAGGGAGCGCGCAGGGGAATCCAATGCGGGTGGAGGGGCTCGCCATCATCGCCATAGATGGGGTTGCCTTTGTCGTCCACGATATCGCCATCCCAGGGCTGCCCGGTGATGCCGTAGAGCATCCAGCACAGTACTGTGCGGAGCAGAGTGCCGTGCACTAAGTAGACGGCGAAGCTCTGCTTTCCGAGCCATAGAAGAAGGCTGCTGGAGAGGAATTCCTTGGTGGAGGGAGAGATGTAGATGGCGAAGATGATCAGGTCGACACCGAGGGCGGAGTACCGCTTGCCGATGTTGACTTCTGGTGGGAAGATGTAGTGCGCGGCTTGGTACATGTAGTTGGACCATGTGGCCCATTCAGGGTGCTCTCCGGGGTATGAGCAGATGAAGAGGCCGATGGATAGCAATGTTAGCGCCACAATTTTGCGACCCCAGCTGTGGCGCTCGATGAATTCTTTGAAGCCCTTCTCGTAGGCTAGATCGCTGAGGAACATACCATAGACGGCCTGCATCTGGAAGGTTTCTGATAGAACTTTTAGCTTTGCAAAGGAATGTGAGGTGCACGGTGGACAAACCAGTATCTTTGGCGGGATCCTGGTGGAAGTACAAGTACATTCCCAGGTAGATCGCCAGGCGGAATCGGAATTTCACGAACATTGTCGCGCAGATCAGGACATAGACCAACATAGATGCCTTGAGCAACGGAAGCAAAGCCCACTGGTGGTCATCATACGCCATGTATCCCGTAGTCCAGACTTCCAGGAAAGTCTTGAAAAGACGCACGAACTCATCCCAGAATGTAGGCGCAAGATCAACGGCGGCGTACCGGCACCACCAGCAGTCCGAGCGATTAGCCACAACAAAGGCCCCGAATTGCGCCATGATCCACGAGATGATCAGCGCAATCGTAGCCGGGAAGATAAGACGAGGAGGGCGACGGAACGCGCTCTTCGCCACCGAGGTGAAAGAGCCCAGGAAATCACCATTGCGAGACTGCTTGAGTGGTTTCAGAGCGCAAACGTAGCCGGTCAAAAAAGCAAAAATCGTGACGCCCAATCGGCCTTGCCAAGGTATACGGAGGACGGGCCATTGCAGAATTCGGGGAGCGATGTCCACATCATCGCGGGGCGCAAAGAGGTCGTAGTCCCAGGCTCGGGCGAGATGAGTGAGCACGACTAGGAAAGAGGCGATTCCTCGGAGACCCTATGAGGTGTTAGTGTTGCCTCTTCAGTTCGTGCTCAGACGCGGCGCACATCGATCCATTTCACGCTTTTTCGCGGATCTCCTTTCACTGATGGATCTGCTGACTTCCAAGGCACGTTATCCAAGAGGCGAGAGTAGAGGTGTTGAGGCTGTATGTATTCCATGGCTGTTGCAGATGATAGGAAGGCCGAACGAGTCGGAGAAGCAACCTTAGGCGCCTAGCGAGTTGGTCGGATTGAAAACAAGAATGTGACCATGAAATTTGAGAAGTATTAAGCATGCAAACGCAGCTGACAACGAGTGGTGATCCAAGATAAAGACCGTGTATAGGCGAGTGTAGACTTCAAGACACCGACCTAGAAGAAGCACCGAGAGCAATGATTAAATCGGGGAAAGAAGCAAAATAGCAGACGGGGGTATATGTAAGGAAATCCGAGGCAGTTGACACGGACAATCAGGGCCAAGCCGAAAACAGTCAAAATGGGACATCTATGGGGTACGCAGTGGGCCTGCAATACCGACAGTTGATGTCGGTGGATCAGTTCCTGACAAGCCATTTCAGGACCCCGGATATTCAGGGAACCCGCTCGTTTACCGTATTCTATGTCCGTATTGTGACTCTCTTTACGAAATATCTTACTCTCAGACCTGAATACTGGGCCTACATTGACAAAACGGAAGGGGCAGCGTTTGTATGCCACTCTCCTAGCTTGTTCAAGGGGCACATGCAGTGTATCCAGACCATCTCCGTAATCCGTTGCAGATTGAAGCTATCCGGTGCATCTTCCCCTAAAAAAGCCATTCAGGCGAAGATGCTGACGACGCTCTATTTAATGATTGCACCCCCTGCCAATGAAGAATCGCGGCGCATTCCCCGTCAACCATGGCTAAAAGCCGCCTCAAATTGCGCCAGACCTTGGCGCCGATCGTCAAACATGTAGACTCGGAATCGAACGTGTTTCAATTTTGATCTTTGCTGGCCAACCAGGTGCGTTTGGGATTGATTGTCTGGATTTTGTGGGGTGTATATCTGACTGCCTATTTATGCCCAGGTGTACACCTGGGCTCTGTATGTACAGGGTTCTGCGTACGGTACAGAGTAAGGGACGGAATTTCAACTTGAACGTTATTTTACCCCTATATTTCCGCTGTGTACGAAAGCGAGAGGTAATCGCTTAATGTAGCCCTACGGAGTGCGTGAGTAGTTTATCTCGGACGCGTCGTCTCAATTGCACGACTTGGTGGGTAAATGGCGCCATTCTTCACATCCCACTTAAAGCCGAGGGTGAGAGTCTTCGGACATCAATTCCTAACAGACTATAGAATGAAAACTCGCATCTCATTATTTACGAATACGCCCGTATGGTGTATGCTGTACGACAGACTCCGTACCGCCACCCTGAATTATGCCCAGATGTCTATGCCACAGCCAATGGGGCTAGATTGTATGGCTTCAGCCATGTCCCAAGGAAATATGTGACCTCTCAGTCCCACCCGTCAGCGCTATTGAAAAAAGGTCGAGAAATGATGTGGACAAATTATCGCCGCCCTATGATGCACGTGAAGCGCATGAGGTCTTGGCGATCGGCGGACCCTGAAAACAGGCCTCGGATCAGCGTGGCCAAACCCCCCTGAATCCTGCCTGCATCTTTGAAGTTGTAGCCTGTTCTGCCAAGTTGGAGTTGCAGGTGCAAAAGTACATGTCACATCCCTATAAGGTTGACAAAGATCTGCTGTGCTGTAGGCGCTTGGCGACGAAAATCACCAGTTCCACTTTTGTCGGAAATCGGCAAGGTGTCCGAGCGGAGCCTGTAACTTGCATCTCGACTGTCAGCATTTTCCCACCTTGGAAATACGTACTTAATATTTCAAGGGGTACTCGGTAGTGATTCGGCACGGGCTGGGAACTATACAATTTTCCCGTAGCGGACAAGTCCATATGTAGCAATGTCTCAGCGTTACACCGTACGGTGACGGATTCTATGTCAAACGAGCTTGGCAGCAGAAAGCGACAGCCAATGCCGCGCCAAGATCACGCAATTTTGGGCCGGACACGTCCATTGCCCCTGATTCTGGGGACTTCTTAGGGGCTTCGAACGTGGATAGCCCCAGCCTTCTGTCCCCCGTACTCCGTATACTCCGTATGATCACTGCTTCAGAATGCGGGTCATACATTGCTTGCTGGCCTTCACGTTGGCCTTGACTTCGGCCACGATTCTCGAGAATGGCCAAGTGAGAGAGAACCCATACCCGGGTCAGGTGTCGGCCATTGACCTCGATGATTCGTGGAGGACCTACGAGCCTGATGCCCCGGAGATTTCCTACAAGGGTCGCTGGGATAGCAAGCACGTTTCCTGTATGTCTACGCCACACATCTTCACATTCCCCTTCCTATCATGCTAACAGTGATCAGGGTGGTCGTATGTCTCACTTTCTGTGCAGCTGCATTAGCTGACCGTTGATCTTAGCGCACCGGGACTTAAAGTTGAATTTTCCGGGGATAAAGTGCGTCTTGTCACGATCAACTTTATCTTCGGGTCCACAGGCTAATTTTTCTCTAGCTTGCTCTCAGCTTCGGCCAGAGTACCACCCCAGGCGTGCTGGTCGCCTATCGGTAAGGAGATCGTCTATGCCCCAGGCTCATCGGCTAAGGTTCAATAGCGTCGGATCGCTCGACTGGCAATTCTCCAACGTCACTGCCGACGCCACGTACCAGTTTGTTGGTCCCTGGTCCGAGCTGGCAGATGGCGAGGAAATTCCCGACAAGAATGTATTCGAGATGCGAGGTATGTAGTCCATTCTTATCATATCACGTTCGATTCGCTGACTGCATTCCAGTGACTAATTGGGGCTTTGGATAAGTGTGCACTATGGATTGACGATGCGCCCTGCTGACCTTGCACACAGTCCAAATTGCGGGTGTTGCTGTCGCTAGCGACGCTGCCTTATCACAGCCTCCGAAGTTTGAGAAAAAGATCGAGATCATCGGCGGCTCGTGAGTTTGATCCCTGTTCCGCGCCGCGAGAGGACCCTCCCACTAACTTTTCGCAGTCTTGCATCTGGGCAATTTGCAACGTATGAGACCCTTTCCTCTTGGTCTTTCCTCTTCGCGAATGGCCTTGGCAACGTCGAGTACGGAATAACAGTCAGTCCACATCGCCCACATCGCATGTTATTACCTTCATTCTAATCCATCATTCTAGGCATATCCCGGCGTTTGCCTTGCCGACCTTCAATGCTACGGAGGCGGCACACATGGTGTGGTACGATCATCATTCACCCTCTGACTCACCAATTCTAACAAAATCCTAGCAATGGTTCTGGCACCATGCCTCAGACCCTGGATCTCGCGCTTCGGCAGCGTACGGCGCCGAGCCTGAAGAGTGGGACGTTGTCGCAGAGCAGCCTGCCGATCTGGTAATTATCCAAATGGGTGGCAACGACCACCGCCATCCCAACGATATCCCAGGAAGGAATTACTACCACGCCTATGTCGATCTGGTAGATGACATCCACTCCGTCTGGCCTAATGCCGTTGTTATCCTCATGGTACGCAATGCCCCGTGTCATCACGCCCTGTGTTTCTATCATACTAACCTGCCCAGTCTCAATGGGGAACATTCATCAAGCAGAAGAAGCAGTACGTGGGCAGTACATACTACCTTGAAGAGACGAAGCAGGTCTACGAGCACTTCAAGGACCGTGGATTTGTCTACTACTTCCCCACGGAGGGTCTTTTGGCTCACAATGATATTAACCCCAAGAACCATCTTACCGATGTGGGGCATGTCAAAATTGCAAGCCATCTACTGCAGTGGGTTAAGTTGGTTCTCAGATGGAAGCTTGAGCCAACGAGTGAAGTCCAATCTGGAACCACTTATTGGAACGATCAGCAGGAGTATTGATTTGTGTTTGATCATTGTATTTAGACTACTGCATTAGAGCAGGCGTTTGATGGCTCGTTGTAAATTTAAAAGAACCTTCAGCGATAGAACCAATCATCGTAGGAACCGTGGAGTTTTTCTTTTGTTGCTTTTCTCGTAGTGTGTAGGCGCTTTCTTGTACCACGCCATTGATTCCACTAAGACCTGGGGTCAAGGAACGCTCGGAATGCGTCAATCGAGCTTCTCTTGGCCCGATTCCGGGGTATTTCTGGCTGGAGCAGATTCCCAGGGTTTGTGACTGTGATGAGTTCATCGCTGGGCGACATACCCCAGAAACGCAAAACAATGAATGTATTTTGAGATTAAGGTGCTCGGGATGCTCCGGGAGAGTGGTTCAACAAGACAAACATAGTCATGAAATGTGATGAGTCTGTGATCTGACTACTAGGAGAGCCAGGGAGACGGAAAGAAGTATTGATTCTGGGAGAGCGAGGAAGGGTTGATAAACTACTACTCTATGAAGGGCTGCAGTCATCTGACTGGCAAGATTTCGGCCATGTTTCCGAGTGTGGCAGCATCCATCCTATCCCAGATGTCTTGTCGATGTCCTTCAGGATCATCTGTCCGCAAAGCCAATTCCGAAAAGAATGGAACTTCGTAAGATTGGTTGTTCAGCCTTTTCCGTCGTATCGTACGCTGGACACTCCGCTGGGGGTGGAGTCATAGCTTCTGCCGTTGGCCATTTTGTAGCAAGGCCCATATACCACGTCTTTGCCATCTCGTTAAAAACGCGCTTTTTCTTCTCCGCCAACACGTAGAGCGCCTCACAACAGTTTGTGAACCTTGGAATACCTGCCGTATCTGGTCGAATTCGGTGTGACCGGAATGGAAATTGGGAATCGTTGGCACCAGCGGGGGATCCTCCCCAGCTCCATCTCGTCAGGACCCGGATCCGGGTCAACAATATCGATCTCCTGGGTCAATATCTGGTCAAGCATGTTACCGTCTTCCGGAGGATCGTCAATCCGATGGGATAAGACAGTGATATCCCGATATCCGACATGGTTCTGCCGGAGGAAATCAAGCCATTGAACAATCGCATGGCGGCGTACGCGGAAATCCTGGGTGAAGACGACGCATCTCGGGATTCTCGTCAGCGTTAGAAGAACGGAGCAGAATCACGTCTAACTCCGCAGGGAGGAGTCGGGAAGACGATCATGGTCATGTGCCATGAGTCTCGTGCTCTGAGAGAGGTCTCTCAGATATCTCGCCCTTTCTCTCTCTCTCCGCCCCCCCTTTTGGAGAATCAATCAGCTCCCTGCTCTCTCTTCCCGTGCTAACCAGTAGCTATCACAACAGAGTTTCCCTCTGAACAGCTTGTAAGCGACCAGTGTTTTTTCCGGGCCGACGCATTGACTGGTCATTTTTCAGTTGCTTCTCACATCTCCTAGCGCATCAGATGGTTAGAAGTATTCCGAAAGGTACTTTGTATGCAGGCTGACACTGTTGTTTTCTCGGGAGTTTCTGTTTGAAGTGCGGCTCGCTCCCGCACATGGAACCTTCGCCTTCCTCATCCTTGTCATTGAAAATGACAGCTGGGGTAGCTGCCGTACTGTGCACAAATTCCATCCTCACTATCACTTCCCCATCTCCAAAGGGGAATCCGTGTTGGCCACGGATCCTCCCAGACGGAAGCACCGACTCGATGGAAAGGGTGTGAGTGGGGGAAGTGAGGGAGAAAGGCAAAGTGGGTATTTGTAGTGTCGACAAGGGTATGGGTGATCTGAACTCTGCTGAGAGCAAAAAGCCAGAGTTGAGATTAACTGTCTACCCCTGAAAGATAGAAAGATGAAGGAGGGAAAAGCGAGGAGAGAGGAGAGAGTGAGCTATCATCGGGAACAACCAGGATCGCCTGGCCGGGGGTTCACAACTATGGGCTCTCGGTATCTATTGCTCATATCTATTCGATCCTTCAGATTAGCTTAGATCGGCTGCCGTTTTATATGTTTGCTATTTTTTGTGAGGGCCGTCTGGTCAAGTGACTGGTGTCCCTCACTGTTAGCAGTAGAATAGCTTCTCTCTCCCTTTCCCCTTCCTCCCTCACAATGGATTTGTCTATGGCTTCTTGCTTCCAGTCACAGTAGTCAGATCACCATTTCATAGGGTAGTTAGAGGCTTTGCCAACCGCATTGACCGTGTCTCTCCTCGTCAAATTAATTCAAGAGAAATTTATGATTTATTTCATTTCATATTAATTTCTACGATTCTTGGGTGTTGCAAGCGATAGTCCAGAGCTCTGGTGGTGAACCTTAGAAGCTCCACCATATACTCTTTCCCTTCTTTTTTCCTCCTCTCTACTGCTCCCTCGAAAGACTTCACCCTTCTTTCTCTTCCAAGCACTCTGCAGTCTGCATCAAATTAACCACATGAAAAGTCAAACTAGTTAGCCGATGAGGTGTCCCCGCCGATCCCACCACAGCTCGGTCAACTTCCGAAATATGCCTCTACCCCAGATCAGCCCCCGCAAGCTTGGCGATACCGACAGATGTCCCACTGCATTGCCAAGTCTATGGTTTACCAACGGTATTTGAGCCTGTACGCCACAGCCATATTCGTCGCACAAGAGCTCGGCAAATGTCCGTCGATCAGAAGCACTGTCCCAACCTACTCCACACCACCTGGACGGCGATATAACGCACGCTTTTGAAGCGGCTAGATACACCTTCTCTTGGCTGAAGGGCCTGATCACTCGGTGAGCTGGATTTTGGCCGTTTACTTCCGAGTGGCACTCGTGTGGCATGATGAGTCTGGCAGGGGAGATTGTGTTGAGCACTAGATGATTTACATTGAGCTTGAGCTTTGACTCATGGCCCCTGTTGACCCCGCGTGTAGGTCAGTTTTGGCCTCGGAAAACTTCCTTGTTGTAATATAAAAGGAGTCGATTTTGTGTGGCCACCTGCTTTTCGTTTCACTCGTCCTTCTCATAAACACAAGCAACACGAGCTCTTTTCAACAGGCGTGCTGTGATTTGAGCAAATATGGGTCTCTTCAGCCATCTGGGGTTGTCCGACCTCCCCAAAGAGATATTCAACTACCGTCTCTTTTGGTCTGTTGGTGTGTTCGGTATGTGATGACTCTAATAGCTCTAGTTACTGTCACTGACAGCATCGCAGGCATCCTCGGAGCGGGACGAGGAATCGATGAAGGCCTGGTCGGCGGCATGATCTCCCTCAAGAGCTTCAAGGATGAATTCCCATTGGAAGTCGGCACTGCCTCGGAGATCGCCAACCGCGAGTCCAACATCACAAGCATGGTCCAGCTCGGCTCCATAGGCGGCGCTCTGCTAGCTTTTATCCTGTGTGATCGAATCGGCCGAGTCAGATCCCTTCAAGCTCTGACGTTCCTCTGGGCTATCGGATTTGTCATTGTTGTCACTAGTTTTGGCAACATTGGGCAGATTCTCGCAGGTCGCTTGATCGCCGGACTCGGCGTTGGTATGACCACAGTGGTTGGTCCGACTTATCTAGCAGAGGTTGCCCCCAAGGAGATTAGAGGTATGCTGACCAACATCTTTGCCGGTGCCGTGTACCTGGGTGTGATGATTGCGTACTTTGCCAATTGGGGTTGTTCGGAGAACATATCCGACTCTTCTCGTTCGCAATGGGTGATTCCACAGGCAATTCACATTATGTTTGCTGGGTTAGTGATACCATCCTAGTTCCAAGTTCCATACTCACATTTTTGTTCTAATAGGGTCATTTTCATTGCTTCTTTGACTGTCTCAGAGAGCCCACGGTTCCTCGTCATGCGAGGGAAACACGAACAGGCTCTAAAGAATCTGTGTACCCTACGCCAACTACCTAGCGATCATCCCAGTATCATGTCCGAGATTCTAGACATCCGCGATCAACTAAATCACGAGCAGGAGAGCACCCGGGGATCCTCACTCTGGGGAAAGCTCAAAGAGCTCATCACAATCCCAGCTAACCGCTACCGCTTGATGCTTGGTGTCATGTCACAATTGCTTGGACAATGGTCTGGTGCCTCGGCGATCACCATCTACGCGACCAGCTTCTTCGCTGCACTGGGAAAAACCGGTCAAAGCGAGAAGCTATTTGCAACCTGTATTCTCGGGATCGTCAAATTCTGCTCCGCCTATATCTGCGCATTCTTCCTCATTGATTTCCTCGGTCGTCGTCGCTCCCTCTATACCGGGATCATCCTGCAAACTCTATCGATCTGTTATATTGCAATCTACATGGCCAAAGTCCCAGCCTCCGCTCACGTTTCAGAGACCAGTGAAATCGCTGGCTCTGCTAAGCGTGCAGGCATCGGCGCAATTGCGGCCATCTATATCTCCGGCTTTGGTTGGGCGATCGGCTGGAATTCGTTCCAGTATCTGGTTAACGCGGAGATTTACCCCAGTCGGTTGCGTGCCCTTGGCTCATCAATTGTCATGTGCATTCACTTTGCCAATCAATTCGGAAACACTAAAGCAGTCCCGAATATGGTGCTTGCCATGACGAACTACGGCTTTTTTGTCTTCTGCACGGCGGTTTGCGTTCTTGGTCTTCTATGGGTCTGGTTCTTTGTGCCTGAGACAGCTGGTAGAAGTCTCGAGTCGATGGAGGAGTTGTTTGCTCTGCCGTGGCATCAAATTGGTCGCCATGGTAAGTCTTTGTCTCCAGTCGGGGATGGCCTCTTTGGTGAGGACCAAGAGAAAGCTCGCGCTATTCATCAAGAGTAGCAATGCTTTGGACTGTCATGGTCATACCATTTGAATATAGGTTGATCTTACTGTGATCTAATCTTGGAAGGCTGGATATAGCGTATGAACTTCGATCTTGCCCTTTGATATTGCTTTACAGTACTCTTCTAGATCATTTACACCGACCTTTGAACTTTGTTAAAAGTATCTCAGTCAATGCAAGGCGTCCAACACAGCCTTACAGCACAGCCCTACAGAACAGGCCTGTGCGAAGGACGGAACTATGAATATCTGCCTCAGGCATCAGACATACCCAACTAGGCAAGAGCCGAGGCACTGCAGACGATCAATAATCGACGCCACGACGGTAATTCGCCAAGTCCGAGTGAGGCTTCCCAACCGATCCACTTGCCTCGAAGAGATTGGCGCTCAGGAAAGTTCCCAACGTGTTTGACGGCCGAATTTCCACTTCGGGCGCTGGCCGATGGAGATTTTTTTCTTCCAACATATAAGAAGACAATAACCTCGACTACTTCTAGAATAGTATCGACACTAAAAAAAGGCCTCTCTACTCATACCTCTCGGTGACTCCACAACAGACATGGCTCCACAACCAGTCCCATTCCCAGGCTTCACCCCGATATCTGATCGGGTATACATTCGCGACGGCAATGAGAAATCCAAGCCAGTCCCGGCCGACGAGCCAACGACTATTCTGATCTCCGGCTGGGGAGACGGCATGCCCAAGCACGTCACTAAATACTCCGAGGGGTACCATGAGCTCTATCCATCCGCTCGAATCATCGTCGTTCTGTCGCGCACCCTCCAGGCCTCGAATCAGCCCGAGGAAGACAGAATTCAGGCCATGATGCCAGTCGTCGATACCATCTTCCCCACTCCGACAGGCGATGGTGTTGAAGAACGCGTCCTCATCCATGCGATGTCCAACACGGGCGCGATCTTCGCCGCAGCCGCTGTCGTCGGTTACCAGCGTCGTCATGGCAAGGATAAGACTTTCCCGCATAAGTTGCTGGTCTGTGATTCCACGCCTGGAAGTTTGGACTTTGCTTCGCAGGTTGGTCGCTGGTCGCGGGCGATGGCGGTCGGCACGGCCAAGTTCTTCCCTTGGCCGTTCATCATCACCCAGGGACTGTGGTATATTTTCCTCTGGGCCAATTATGCTTGGGAGGTTCTCCGTGGCTCTGAGGCGTCTGGCGTCTGGGCCAATCGAGTCATGAATGATCAGTCGATCATTACTACCGAAGCAAACAGACTTTATCTGTACTCCAAGGAGGACGAGATTATTGGATGGAAGGATTTGGAAGAGAACGTGGCGCAGGTCAAAGCACAGGGCTACCCCGTCGAATTAGAGATGTTTGAAGGCTCACCGCATGTTGGACATATGAGGCTGCATCCGGAGCAGTATTGGAACAGGATCGCTGGTAGCTGGAAGCAGGCGATGGCCAAGGAGTGAATGTTCCGATCATTTTGTATTTATAATTAGCTAGACTATAGATAATAATTAGACCCATTACAGTGGAGAGATCTGCAAATCAGGCCTCCATTGGAGATGCCAACAACTTGGACTGTCAGACTGCATTGCTTAGGGCTGCTGAACACCTCATCTGCTCTATTTATACGCGCACTAATCCTGAATCGGTTTAGTGGGATCGAAGAACTTGAGATGTCGACAGATCGTGACATCCATTCAAATGCGATTATGGCGCCCTTGACCTTCGTGACCGGGAATCCTAATAAGGTGATTGAAGTCAATGCCATCGTAAGCAAGACAATCTCCATTCAGCCCCTTGCGCTTGACATCCCCGAAATACAAGGGACATTGGAAGAGATCGCGACGGACAAATGTCGACGCGCCTCTCATGTTGTGAGACAACCTGACACTTTGAAGGATACTATCGTTGACAGTTGGAAATCAGATTAATGGACCTGTTTTGATTGAAGACTCAGCCTTGGAGTTCCGGGCTATGAAAGGGCTTCCTGGTCCTTACATGTATGTGACTCACAGTCTGGCTATTTCGGGCGCTGACCTTTGCGAAGTAAATACTTCCTGGAATCATTGGGAAATGATGGACTGAACAAGTTGTTGGATCCTTATGAAGACAAACACGCAGAGGCTGTATGCACATTTGCATTTTCTTCAGGCCCAGACATGGATCCACTGGTCTTTCAGGGGAGATTAGAGGTAATTCGATATAAGCATCACACCATTGACTATGATGCCTTTGATGCTAATTTCATCTAGGGCAACATTGTTCCAGCCCGTGGCCCACCAGTATTTGGTATGTCTGGAAATATGCTCAAGTCATTGATGCCTGCTCATCGATATAACAGGATGGGAGCCTATATTCGAACATAACGGAGAAACTTTGGCTGAAATGGAGCATGATAAAAAGGTAGATATCCTAATCTGAAGGGCGAGGCGCATTGGTGAAACTAATTCAACACAGAACAAGTTATCCCACCGATACCAAGCACTGGTGAAGTTCCAGCAGTGGCTCAGCCATACCCAGTGATGACCATACATTACAACTGGTAGGCCTGCTGTCAACTCTGATCCCAACAATTCATATCAATCTTGAAAGACCCATGACGTTGGTCCTCGTCTCCAGAGAGCTGAAAATCGAACCGATCATAATGAAAATAGCGTACTATATCTAAGATGTCAAAAGATTTTCAGTGGTATCGCGTCCTTCTAGGATATTGCACACTGCATAGATCTGAAAGTTTACGCGGATGCATCGTGTTTGTTATTTAGATTCCTTCGTCAACTATATCAAATTACCAACGTCACGACCTAAACATGGATTTACCTCATAGAACCCACAGTGCTTCAATATGCTCAATCACGATCATCAGGATGGAAAACCAACGCCCGAACCTCAATACTCTCCCTCGCAGCCTCACCAACCGTCTCCGGATTCTCAAAAGCAGTATGAGGCACACGACGAGCCCTCCCATCAGTCTTCGAATCAAAGCATTTAATCAAAGTCACCAAATCCGGCGTCTGCCCATACCGATAATACCACTTAATATCAGGATTCGGCTTAACAGAATACGTCTCTCCTTCCCGGTTCGGGTAAATGAGCTTAATGCCCACGAGATCAGTATCTGGAACCGAGTGCGCATCAGCTACGGCGAGAGGATCCTTCAGAATCGTCTTAATGGGTCTCCAGACGTTGATGATTTGGTATCGGCCTTTGAGGAGCTCTGGGGCGTCATCGGGTAGGTGGAAGGGGACGCGACTCTTAGAGGCTTCGTAGGATTGGTCGATGTGGACTCGTTGGACGGGGCCGCGGAGGTCTTTGCCTGCTCTGCCGTCGTTGGGGGCGCGGCGGATGGTGTGGTCGAAGATATGGATGCGGGTTGCACCGGTGCTGTAATTGTTAGTTGGGTTTCTGTCGGGAGAGATGGTTGAGTACGTACGCGTCTTTCAACAGCTGCTCTGTCTCCGGGTAATAATCCCTCTTAATCTTCTCGTCGTCTAGGAAGTCCTTCTCTTGGCTTTCGTGGTAGTAGAGCTGGAATCCGTGCGTATCGAGAGCATAGTCCAGCTCATGGCCACTGATATCATGGACAGTAACCGAAAGGGGGGTATATGGCCTTTCGTACGTCTCCGGCTGTCCAACGTATGTGGGATGAGGAGGAGATCCGTCTTCATTTGCTTTGAAGAAATTCAGTGTCGTCTGTACGTGGTGCGGATTCTCGGGGGCGGGAACCTGGGGCTTCGATGCTAGCGCGGAGCCATGCGATCCAGGAAGTTGAACTGCTGCTGATGCCATGTTTGGTTTCGAGACTGATGCTTTGGTTTCTGCTGCAAACGATCTATTGTCGTCTTTATATGGTGAAGTTGATGCGGGGGAAGAGTGCCATTTGTCAGTCAACAGCACGCAATCCTCGTATTACATGGACAAATAGCTGATAAATGCATACAGGTTACCACCGGAAATACAACATGTGATGGAGACATTATTAATGAGCATTTGCGATTTATAATGCTCTCGAGGCATGGCGTAACATTTGCGAATATGCGCGCGAAGCCATGCCCTCATTGGAGATCTATAGGAGACCAACCAGGGAGCCCGTCACCGCTAGCCCTCTCATTGCGGCCTAAGAGGACCATTGATGGACGAGGCTACATTGAATCCTCAACTTCCCATGACAGAGGCTTTAAAGGGAAATGAAGTACAGCCAAGGCCATTGCAAATACCTGTGTTGTGACAAAGAACCCGAGATTTTCGTTGATGCATTAATGTTTAAGGAATGCAATAAGAAAGTATGTAGAATTACTGGACAGTTTGCAGTAAAAGAAAAAGGAAAAACATGGGAAAGTCATTTGTGCTATGGGGGTTTGATTCATACAATCACCATTTCGCTCGCAACGGTTCAAAGAGGATAATTTGACAGAGAAAAGAAAAAAAAAAAAGAAGGGCAAAGACGCATCATACACCGACACCAGAACAGAGATCGCGGAACGGGAAATAAGGAAAATCCAAACGACTGGCAAAACACAGCAAAGAAAATCAAAAAGGGCGTGGGGCATTCGAGAAACAAATAAAAGTAGTAATTGTGACAACACAACTTGACATCATAGACAGAAGAAGCGAAGGGAGAGCTTGAGTAGAGCTCAACGTTTTTCAATGGCTCAGAACATGAGCGAGCGAGTCTTCTGGCGACGAGCGTCGGCAGAGCCCATCTCGGGTTGGGAGTAGGTGTGTTTGTGGCGAGGGCGGGGGGACTGGGGCGCCGGCGCCCCGGACCCCGCAGAGGATGGAGGTCCCGTCAGAACACTGTTCCTGTCTCGCACGGGGGAGGGGGGAGCAGCGCTTGGAGCAGGGATTGAGCTGGCCGGACGACGCTCAGAGGCCTCACTCTTGGTTTCAGTCTTGGACTTCATGGCACGCTCGCGCTTGAGCACAAGATCGGCCCAGGGCTTGATGGACCCGCCACCAGAAGTAGAGCCCTTGCCAACGGCTTCAGACATTACTCGCAACCAGCCATCTTTTTCGGCGGGACTGTCCGCATAGAAGTCGATTACTTCGCCATTGCCGAATCGGATGCGGAATCCTTCTTCAACAAACATGTAGCCATCCTCCTCCTCCGCAAAGGCAGACTTGCGGCGTCCACCGTTCCTTGTGCTGGTCTCCTTCTGGAGGAGAGAGGATCGGTCATCGATCAGTTTTGAGGCTTTAGCTAGGTTGATCGTCGCGCGAGGCTGGCGGGTGGTTTCGTGATAAGCTGTCAGTTTGGAGCCCTGAAGCTTAAAGAAGCGACGTCGCCAGAACTATGATAACTTGTTAGGATGAAATTTACTGTACCAGGGGTCGAAGATACTTACCGGACAGTCTCCACCTTGCTGGGATAGGAAGCCTTCCCAAGAGCGAGCGGAGACACTCTCGGCATCACGCATCTCACGGATACACGCGTTCATGCTCTTCGGCATATCCTCATCCTTGCTACCCTTAGGTTTAGGCACAAATAGCAACTGGACTTCGAGTTTGCCAATCTTGTAGGGTGGACGGCGCTGTGTGTTCACGCTCGTCGCACTCTTCTTGCTCTTGACACTGCTCATTTGTTCTTCAACGGCCCATTCATTGAAGCAAGCAACATCGACGATGTGTGGGCGACCAAATGCCTGCTGTTCGTGATCGCTCAGTGCAACATAGGCACGACCGAAGCTGCCATCGCGCGCGACGAGGTTGCGAAGTCGGTCGTAGACAGGGGCATTGACATCCTTGGCCTTCTGCTGCTGGGACTGCATTTGCTGCTTGATGTCAAGTTCCTTGCGGCGTCGTGGAGACGCAAAGACTCGGCTGAGGGCCGAGGTCTTCTGGCGAGAGGGTGAGGCTTGGGGCTCTGGTGTTTGGAACTTGGACTCGTCGATCTTCATTTGCAGAGTCAATTGGAACTCCAGATCATTCTGGACTATGAGTTCGAACTCCTGGCCAATTGGAGCGGACTTGCCCATCTCCAACCATGATGTGGTAACACAATGCAGGCCGTTATCCAAAGTCAAGGCAAAGTAAGAGCGCTCGCCTATTGATTCAATCGCAGTTAGCAAATTGGCCTATGGTAGAAGTGTGCTTTGAGGGGTTCTTACCTCGGGGCAGAGGGAGATCACAATATTTGAGACCAACAACCTTGACGAATAAGCGGCCTCGCTCCTCGCCTTCTTCAAACGACTCTGAAATCGCTGGTTCGTTCTCTTCAATGGTCGCCGGAGCCTCCTGTACGGCACTAGCCTGTCCAGGAAGAGGGGGCACGCCACCAACTCCTGGGACGGGCTTCTTCTTGGGTATTCCGGTGGCCTTGATACTTGCGCGGCGGGGGCTGCCATTCCACGGCACTGTGGTCCAGGTTTGCTGGCTGGGCTTGCGCGGAGAAGATCCAGCTGAGCGGGTGCCCCGAGGGTCCTGTGCGGTTTGCTCCGGGGATGGCATAGGTTCTTCCTCGTTTCGACTGCTGGCGATGATGACCTTGGTGTTCTGTCTCATCAGGTATCCTCGCTGTTGGGTTCGGGCATTAGCTGGGGGTCTATTTCCTCTTTCGACGGGGTCCTTGGGGTGATTGCTTCGGGAAGACTCTGATTGGGAAAGAGCGAGGTGGAACGCTACCTTTTGGGTTTCAATGACACGGTCGAACTCCTTGTTAAGACCAGATCCAAGGCTCTCTTCCTGGATGCTGAAGGGGATGTCGAGTTGCATCAAGCTGCTCTGGCGCTGGGCGAAATCACCCGACAGCGCCAGCTTGGGAGGTGACTCAGTAGGCTTCTGGTCTTCATCGGAGTGAGATGATTCATTTGAGTGCTGTTTTGTCAATGGGGGAACTGGAGGGATATGCTGCCCACTGATCTTACGACGGGTGGCAGCCATCGATTGCATATCCGCAGGAGTAAGAGAGGGGCGAGTCTTCAGGCCAGCGCCTGGGGCCCTGATGGTAGCGACAGGGTCAGGCACAGACTCATCGGATGAGCTTTCATAGTGTTCGGTTTGCTCCTCCTCGGGGTCTTCTGGCTTGAGTTGTCCCTGCTCAGGGTTCTCTTCATCCCGGTCATCATATTCCTCGTCTTCATCGTCTTCTTCCACTGGGTGGCGGATGACAGAGTCGGGTGTCGAGGGCTCAGAGCCTTCCTCATCATGCATCACTGGGGTTACAGGACGTGCCAAGGCTTGGCTCACCGACGACATATCAAAAGATTTGTTGTCAGGCTCCGGCTGGTTCTCCTTGTTTTCACTGTCGTCCGTAAACTCAATTGGCTTTTCGACATCATGTTCAACGCGCGTGGGCGTAGTCTGGCCGGAGCCGTGGCTTTGGTTCTCATTGCCTGCCTGAGCGCGATCAGCCGCTTCAGCCGCTTCAGCGGCAGAGCGCAACGAGTAATTGCTGTCCTCGTCGTACTTGGCCCGCTGATCACGGGATGACAGGCTGTTGTCAGACGAGTTTTGGTAGTAACCTGAGATAGAGTAGAGGTCCTCTTCCTCTTCCTGGTCTTCTTGCTTCACGATTATGCTAGAGTCATCATTGTCGTCATTTTCCAAGGATGGAATGGGGACGTCAGGGTCGTAATGTTCATAAGGATTAGGGCTGGATGCAAGTTGGGATTCGTCGAAGCTGTCTTCTTCCTCGTAGCTGTCACCCTTGCGGATACCACGGAGAATCGAGTCGCGCGATATTCTTGGGGGAGAAAAGAAGATGTCCTTGTTTTCCTCATTGTCGCCGACGCCATTAGTTGGGGTTGGATCATCGTCCGGCTCAGGAAGCTCCAAGGGACCTTCGGTATTTTGGTCGTTGTCATGGTTCTCATCTGGGTTCTTCTCTTGGAGCATCATAAGACGAAGTCGATCCTCCAAAGAGACAGCACCGCCAATGTCTGATTTATTAAATGATGCAGCAGCCGGGTGTGCAGGAAGTCCACGCTGGCTGCCACTCCCCAGCTCGAACGCGGAGGACATGTTCCCTGCCGACGAAGGGCGCGCGCCCGACATACGGTTCAGCGATGGCAAAGGGGGAAGGGGACGGCGCTCGCCGTTAGAGTCCAGGGACTCCACACGCGTTCGTCGAGTGCCTCCGCCTTCGCGTGAGACTGGTCGCTCCTCGGCGTTATCATTTTCGACGTGATCAACGAACGAATCCTCCTCGTCGTGAGAGTCGGGGCTCATGGACCGCCAGTCTTCAGGCAGCACCACAGGGGTCTTTTCAATGTCTTCCAACGAAGCATCGAAGCTATCGTCACGTTCGAAGGATGACTCTTGGTCGAAGCTGATATCTCCCTCCTCTTCAGAGTCGTAGCTATTTTCGCGCGATCCAGAGGCGATTGAGGATGGATCGGGCGTTGTCATTACATATTCGTTAACTTGAGGGGGCGCATGATCGAATGTGACGCTCTTGGCATGTCTATGTCCCAAGCTTCCATTTTCGGACCAGATGTCATGCTGAGGGTCAAATCCTTTTCCAAATCGGCTACCCTTTGATAGTGATGATTTGCCTGGAGATCCTTGGTCTTTGCTTGGGGAAGGTGGGCGACCAAACTGGGCCATATCCTCGTGAAGTTGTGACTTGGCAATATTCATCTGACTATCTCGTTGGGGAGACCGCTCAGATGCCAATGGCCTATGTGGAAGAGTTACTGATGCCGGGTCGTATTCTTGACTTCCTTCCAGGAAACTGTGGTTCTTGACCTTGGACACGCGTTTCAGGTTCTCGAGTGATGCTCGCTTTGACGGGAAATATGATCCTTCGGGGTCATATGGCGCCTTGTTCTCGACTCCCTTGGAGAATGGTGAGGGAGAATCGCGGCCCTTCCAGAAGAGGCGTGGTGAAGCTTTGCTATTCAAGGATGAAACATCGTATGCGGGTGATTCCCCGTTGGGCATCTGCTATGATTGTTAGATTTGTGAGCTCGATGAGCAGTCGCACTCGCGGTACCTTGGTGACTTGGTTCCAGCTTGGCGAGTTGCGCCTCTGGGCCATGGGACTCACTTCGGAAAGCGGCCGCTGGCCAGATCCACTTCCCATCCTTATGATGGGTTTCGGTGACGGGTAGGGAAAAAATGTAGTCGTGATCGGTATTCAAGACACAATGTCTATTGTGTGTTAGTCCTTATCACCTAGGCACATCCAGATCGGCAGGTGGGTTCACGACTGATGACCCGAGGCGCGCCGTTGTCATGTATCATACCTTTGTTGATGTATGCCGAGATACGCGTGGACACTGTTTGCCAGCGCGCGGTGGGTTCGCTAAGAAAGCGTAAAGGTCGTGTCGATCGTGGCAGGAATGCTGCGTCCAAGGGCACCCAAACAAAGCAAAAAACGTCCAATGGCGAAATGTCTAGGGATAACGAAAGGATTGTGCCAACTCAGAGGAAGCCAAGGCAGAGCACAGCAAGAGAGGTGAAAACAGAGGAGTATGTAGAAACGAAACTTGATCTGTCCCATGGATTCAAGTGGATTGTTACCCCAAGCAGTCTGTTGTGCCGGGAGTTGTCATGACAACCGCGCATCAAACCGCTGACATAAGATGCGTTTCAGCGTCCGTGTTGCGTCAGGTGTCCACGGCACTAGTCCCCTTGCGGCTTAGCCGATATCAACATCTCGATTCTTCCTCGCATTCTAGATCCGGTTTTTGCATCCTCGACTACTGGACTAGCATATCGTGTTTATGGCTACTACGGCACTCCCCCGAGAAACACTATACCATGTACTATACACCAAATATACCTCTGGATCAACAGCTAACAGACAATCACCCTGATGATCTCTCCGGTAATACCGTTGTCGACCTGTCAGCCTAACCCAAAAGCCAATCCTGGAAAGTGGGGACCACTTCACGTTCGGTTTCATCTATACTGTCGATACATAAACAAAGCTCAGCTCGCCCATCCGTGCGGCTACCCCTCCTCTCTGGTTTGTCCCAATCGGGCAAGACACAACAACATACACTCCCAGTCCCCATTGACTCACATTCATTACTATGTAAACAGGCCTTGTTTATTCTGAAAAAGCGCAATTAGTCTGTGCTCTACTGGCTCTTCTTGCATATGTGAATTGGTATGCGACCATGCACAGGGCTTCGATATAGTCCCTCGCATGACACTCCCTCGCTTGGTCTATGCATGACTAGGTACGGACTATGCACATGTTGCCCGGCTAGCCGTTCCGGTCTTGGAAAGTGCTATTTTTACTCCGCTGTTTCCCTGGTGTATGGCTGCCCTCAACCCTTGGAACCTTCAAACCCCCTACCTGCATGGATGAATCGCCCTGGGGGTGAGTGTTAATCTTAGAACCTTGGACTTTACTTTCCGCGGAGCTGAACCATGATTTCGGGGAAATATAGTATATCAAGTCTGCACTGGTAACTCTTCTGTGGCTCTCCAGCTCAAACTTTGGAATGCAACCTTACATTTTACTTGGTCCTATTTTTCCAAGGTTCCAAGGCTGAAGGACTGGAGCTATCAATGTGGAACAAAGCCCGCTGTATGCTTACCTAGGTAGTAGCTGAGTCTAGATGCGCCGTACATAATGCCCTCTACGGATACTAGGTATCAACCCTCCAACCTTGGAAGCTACCTAGGTACAAAAATGGAATCTCGAGGTCCATGCATGTCACTCCAGCTCTAACTTGGAAGTTCCAAGACTTTCATTCATCCCCAGGTGGCATAGGTACAAATTCCAAGTATGTGCCTTAGCTCAGGGTGCATGGTTTTGTTAATGAAACATCCATGGATTTCGCAGCCTTTGAAGTGCCATTAATGGAGCCTTGAAACCTTCCTGGGTTTATCTCGGGCAAGTGCTAATGAGATAGAGTAAATCCAAGACTCCGAGGTCTGACATATATTTCACCAATTTTCTCCGCATAGCCTTTGAAACAACTTCCGGGTTGAAATGTTATCTCCCGTGGTCCAACCTTGGAGGATGTTGTGATAAGTCAAATTTAGATTTTATTGTACTCAACACAAGTCCAGTGGTGCAACTCTTGTACTACTACATCCAACGGTGCCAAACGAAAATCACATGACTTTACGTCAAAGATCGGCACTAGTCCCAAACAGGGATGGCGCATTGAATCATCGCAGAAAAAACAGCTGAACCTGTTCTGGCCTCTCCTTTTGCGATTCTCCAGATTTTCGTTTTTTTGCATCGTATTGCATTTGATTCGAGCAGGATGCCTCTGCCGATTCGCTCCTCGATATGCTTTTTGTGTCAGACTAAGGCCAGCCTGATGGCGCCGTCTATCCTGCCAGTGTCGGGACAGACCACGCGCGGCATGGCCACGGCCCGATTGCGTCGCAAGGCCTCTCGCATGGCCCTTTCACCCGATGTATCCAAGCAGTCATTGCCACCATCCACCAAACCCCGAAGGGAACGCGCTGGCCCCTTCGCTTCGATGAACCAAACGCAGGCACGATTTAGAGAGAATGAACGACCGCGCTCGCAAGCAGCCCTCAAGCGCTCGGGCGAGGACGGCAAGGCGGAAAAGAAGAAAGAGAGCCCCCTATACAAGGCCTTGAAGATGCAGGAAACCCTAACGCCTATACCCTACGGCCGACGTTCCTCTATTAAAACTCGGCTCGCCAACATCACGAGCTTCGATCACTTCCCCTTGCTCCCCGCTGTGCGACAGTCAATCTTCCTACAGGCTCTTCCGGGTTTAAGCGACGTCACCCCAACACCCATTCAAAGACTTGCCATCCCCGAGCTCTTGCAGGAGGAATCCAAGAAGAAGAAGAAAGTGAAGAAGGCAGGCGAAGAGGATTCGGAATACAATTTTGATCAATACCTTTTGGCAGCAGAGACCGGCTCTGGCAAGACATTGGCATATTTGCTTCCAGTCGTTGATGCTGTCAAGCGTGCGGAAGCAATCGAAGCCGAAGAGAACAAAATCATCGAGGAACACAAGGCACATGAGCGGGAAGAAAGAGCAAAGAAGGCGTTCAGCCTGGAGCCGGAGGAACCGCCGATGACCAACGCTGCTCGCCCTCGTGCCATCATTCTTGTTCCAACTTCGGAATTGGTATCCCAAGTAGGCGCGAAGCTGAAAGAACTGGCTCACACAGTCAAGTACCGTTCCGGCGAAATCGCTTCAACTTTCACCCCTCGTCGGATCCAGAACACTCTCTTCAACCCAGCCGGTATCGACATTCTCGTCTCAACACCTCATCTTCTCGGCTCTGTCGCCAAGACCAACCCCAACATCCTCAGCCGAGTCACTCACCTCGTCCTCGACGAAGCCGATTCCCTGATGGACAGATCTTTCATCCCCACGACCACCGAAATCATCGCCAAGGTCAACCCGTCCTTGAAGAAGCTGATCCTCTGCTCCGCTACTATCCCCCGCAGTCTTGATAACCAGCTTCGTAAGCGCTTCCCCGACATTCAGCGATTGACGACACCAAACTTGCACGCCATCCCTCGTCGTGTCCAGCTTGGTGTTGTGGATATTGAGAAGGAGCCGTACCGTGGAAACCGAGACCTGGCCTGCGCCGATGTTATCTGGTCTATCGGTAAGGCCGGTGACAGATATGAAGCCAGTGAGACTTGGGGACCCCTCAATGCCTACATGGAACAAAAGACCAAGAAGATTATTGTTTTCGTGAACGAGCGCGAGGAAGCAGAGGAGGTAACCAAGTTCCTTCAGTCCAAGGGCATTGACGCGCTTTCACTGTCGCGTGACACCGATTCCCGAAAGCAGCAGGAAACCCTGAACCAGTTCACAGAGGTCAAGCTTCCTCCCACGGCAGAGGAGATCATGCTCAACAAGAAGAAGAAACGTGCTGGTGGCAGCATCCCATTCGAAGCGCCTGATCGTGCCCCGGAGGCACCTTCTCGCCGTCTCGCAGACACCAAGGTTCTTGTCACCACAGATATCGCCTCGCGCGGTATCGACACACTCGCCGTGAAAACGGTGATTCTGTACCAGGTTCCCCACACCACCATCGACTTCATCCATCGTCTTGGTCGTCTTGGCCGCATGGGCAAGCGTGGCCGTGGTGTTGTCCTGGTGGGCAAGAAAGATCGCAAGGATATCGTTCGCGAGGTTCGCGAAGGAATGTTCCGTGGCCAGGCTCTGATCTAATTGGAGGTACATGCGGCGGCCACTTTGTATAAACCCTGTAACATACACGGCGTTGGTTTTAGAAACCGGGAGATGACTATACCCTCATGCAATAGTCATTGCATCTTCTAAGGAAA
This sequence comes from Penicillium olsonii, assembly GCA_911174995.1. NCBI lineage: Eukaryota > Fungi > Ascomycota > Eurotiomycetes > Eurotiales > Aspergillaceae > Penicillium > Penicillium olsonii. The sequence goes on along the minus strand of CAJVNO010000001.1, from coordinate 492,227 downwards.
TATGTACGATAAAATCATATATGACGAACTTAATTCTCCTCTTGTCTCTTTCTTTCGCAATCAAACATTAAACAGGTATCTGCTTGCCCAATTTACGCCAGAAGTCACATCTACTCTTCAACTCACCAAAGTCGACTTGCTTAAACCCATCATCCACAACAACGAACTCTTCGCCAGTCTTGAGCTCTGGCACACCCGGTTGCGAGGAATTGGTCACTTTGTGCGCGTTCGGATCCCCCGTCTGGAAGAAACTCGCAAACGCACCGGCATAGCCTTCATACACGACAGGATTCGTCTGTTGAACCGAGTTGATACGATTCCACTGCATAAGCGTTAGCATATGCGCGAGCCAAGGACTTTCAACGAAAGAAAAACTCACATAAATAGTATCACTTGCATGCTTCGCCGGAGAAATCGTATACTCTCCCAAATACCCCTTCTTCGAAGCGGCAGACGCAATCCAATAAGCCGGACACGCGAGGACAACATCCCGATAAACCAACCCAGCCCGCACATAAGACGTGTTATACTCTGTGGTCTCCGTAGTCCCCTGAGCCGGATAGTAAATAGACTCGACCTGGCCAATTTGCTTTTTCGACAGTCCAGGCACGAACCCAGTTAACCAGTCATGGAAACTTGCAGTGGAGGAATTGAATCCATTCCGATCTTCACTCGCTAACCCGGATGGAATGAAATTCTCTCCTTCATGGGTATTGTACATACCCCAAACGAACTGGGTATCCACACCACCACGATTGACCGTCTCTGTCAGTGTCTCGACTAGGAAATCTCCATCTATAACAGGTGCCCAGGTATACGAGCTCGTTGTCCAAGTATTAGATGCCGAGATAACGAGGTTCGCATCCCGGATCTTCTGCACGTCCACAGATTTTAGACAGGCTAGTGTCTTGTGTTCGTGCTTGTTCGTGCACCCGGTTAGATTGGCGAGTTGGATGTAAATCGCTTCTGCTTCTGGGGCGTTATATGCGTATGTCTTTGGCCAGAATGGTGAGCTGGCCAGGGCTTTTGAAAAAAGTTTGGGTTGGCCGTTTCGTCCGTTGGCGAGGACTTGGGCGACGACTGAGCCTGCTCCAGCTGATTGACCCCATACTGTTACGTTGTGGGGATCTCCGCCGAAATGGTGGATGTTCTTTTGGACCCATTTCAAGACATATTGTTGGTCTAGCAGGCCAGCGTTGAGGTCAGAAGTTGGGGAGTTTTTGATTGCCTTTCCTGGGAGGAAGCCGAAGGCGTTGACTCGGTAGTTTGAGTAGATGACGACGTAGTCGTTGATATTCGTTACATTGAGAATTGGGAATGATGATGGCGGCATTGTGAAGGCCGCGCTTCCCTGGATGAATGCACCGCCGTAGAATACCACCAAGACCGGTCTTTTGATACTTTTGGAAACATCCCATGGCCGTGAAAACAGGCCTAGATAGAGACAGTCCTCGGTGCCATTTACCGTGCGCTGAGGGCACATAACAAAGTCCTGGTTTGAATCATAGACCCCGGTGACTTTCAGTGGTGGCTGAGGAGCACGGAATCGATTCTCGCCCGTGGGTTCCGCGGCAAATGGTATCTTGCGGAAGTATGAGAGGTTGTATGTGGTGTCATACTGGCCTTGGAAGGATCCGTAGTCGAGGGAGACCAAAGGGTTCTCGTATGCATGGGCAGTGAGTCCCAGGCCAAGTAGGCCCAAGAAGGGACCGAATAACCTCATTCTCAAATTGATCGATTTGCAGTGCCAAGCATGAAGCTTTCAACTTACGGACGACCCCCGTTCCCAGGCCGTAGACCCTATATAACCATACAGGGTCAAGGCCCCATTTGGCCGGATCGATCTCGGTAGAACAAAACCCGAATCTTCCTACATGGCATGCAGTCAATTCAGCCACTGCCAGTACTATGCAGATAACCAGCCGCTCATTGGTGCAGTTATTGTTGCGGCCGGGGCGAAATGCGGGGGACACGGAGCAGTGAGTTCGGAGAGGATCATCCCGACATTTGTATATTTCATTAAGAAGTAAAGAGAAACTGCCAAATAACAATTCATCCCCTGAAAATGCATCCGAACACCAATCCCCATGCTAGGGAAACAAATATTGTCACACCCGAAACTCCATATCTCATAGATCCAATACTCTTTACATAGTCATACGAAGCTCTCTAGTGCGACGACGAGACGCTCTCGCGTCGCGCTGGGATTCATTTGCGTCGCTGTTCTCCGTTTCCGGAGTATGTGTGTCAGACAACTCCGGGGTAGGGGTGATGCCAAAGCTGACACCGCGGTCTCGCCGGCTGATGCGGGATTGTGCATCTGGGGACAAGAACCGGTGGATGGTGCGGTGATCCATGACTCGTTCGTCACCGTCAGGATTCTTGTCAGTGTAGGGCCATTGGTATCCGTAAAGCTTGGAGTGGCGTTCACAGCGGGGGCATTCACGTCGGGTCAGGTATGAGTTCGATTGTAGAAACCAGGAATCGCAGGTTTGACATTCGACCCATCGGTCATACTTCTGGGCGAGCAACCGTGATGTCTTGGTGTAGTCGCCGGGCACTCGAGCAACCTGCGAGTCACTCTCGACAGAATCGACAATGAACCGCCGCTTGGTGTAAGTCCTTTTCGTCCTGGGCTTTTCGGCTGTGGCTTCTGTTTCGTCTACTGCACAAGAGTCTGAGTCTGGCAATTCTTGTTTGGAAAGTTGGTCGAGGGAGTTTGTAGGAGACCGACCTTCTGGAGCAGCTTCGGATTCGATTGGTTCGGACGTGACTTCTTCGGCTTTGATCTTCGTTTCAATGTCGTCCACGGTCGTAGGCGAGGTCGACATCGATGAGCGATGGGATTCGTCAGCGTTGGAGGTAGGAGAATGACACTCAGGGACAGTTGGAGTTTGGCCGGGTTCTCCAGATGTACCATTTGCTGTGACATCTGCCTGTTTCGATTCTGCATCAACGGAGATCGGTGTTTGTGAGCCGGATGATGCGTTAGCAGTGAGTTCTGAGATCTCCCCCTTCAACTTGGCCACCTGGGGGGAGGTATGAGCCAATATGTTAGTTGGAATGAGAAGAGTTTCCGGGACAGGCGTGGCATCAGATTCAGGCGTAGGCACTGACTCCCCAGCTAATTCAGAAGCTGAGATCTCCTTGCGTAGTTTGGAAACCTGTCGCTGGAACTTTGCGCGCTTGCGCGGGGTAGAGTTGACAGTGGACGAGCTATCAGAATCGTCCGTCTGTGGGCTGCGACGACGTTTCCTGCTTGTCGCGTTGTCGTCGGCTGGCGCAGCATCAGATACTGGGCTGGACTCTTTACTATTCGCGTCCGAGTCGGCATTCTGTGACCACCCATTTCGTACCGCTCGTTCACATGTCATGCACAAGCATTCGCAGTTGTCAACACCAAAATAGTCTTCGCCGTAGGAGACTGTAATTTCCTCGCCCTCGTGGATATTGCGCGTAGCCACGACAGACATGCCCTCATTGCCCCGCGTTGTCAGACTACCATTGGCATCGCAGTCGTGGTTGGCGAATCGCGCGGGACCCAGGAAGAATGATGGGGTCTTGCGGCGACTGGACATCACAATGCTGAAGTCCTTGCGAGTCAGACCGAGATCCAGCTCCTCTTCGTGTGTCATTGACACGAGTGTTCCACTCAGGTATTTGATCTCCTCGCCCTTTTTGATGAACCTCCGTGCGCAGATGGCCGCCTCATGTTGTGTGATGATGTACCGGTTGGTGGTAGTGACCTCGAAGGGGGAGTCTGGAAGATACATCTGGATGTATTTGCGGAGGTGTCGGCGAAACCATTCCTTCTCTCGGGGGCTGCGGAGGTTGGTGATGTATTTCTTGAGGCCGGAGATATCCAGCAACTTGTTCTCCGCGGCGGGGAGATCCTTCTTGACAATCACATCGTGGAGGAGGATGCGCCCAATGTCGTCGTCGCGAATGCCTCGAGCCGGACTGTACTTGGTACGATTCTTGCGCGTGGTTGTCCAGAAATAGGCCTAGAAGTCAGACGGTTAGCGGACGGTGCGTCGTGTTGGATGGCAATGGCATACGTGGTCCACTAGCGCATCAGTTGCGACATCATCGTAGCTGGCTAGTTTGGCCAAAGTCAAGCGCTCGCGACGCTCAGCCGCAGGCGACGTTTTGCGCGCTCTTCTTGGAGGCATGGTGGCTTGCGAAGGAGTGGAGAGGAGAGAGGAAAGGTGTCATGGAATGCCGAGCAAGGGTGAGAGGAGATGGAGGGAGCAGGGTCAAGACAAAAGAGCGTGGGTGTAGGCCAAAGAGATCATGTCCGATGTCACCATTGAGGCTCGGAGACAGGAGAGGTTCCTCCGCAACGCTTGTTTTTAGGGGCGGAACCGCTGTCTTATCCGCGCATCTCGACGGGGCGCCTTTCGGCGGAATGTCATGCAATGCGCACCATTTTGAATTGCTACGGCATCTTGACTGTATTCTATACTTCTCTCGCTGTTCACCTGGCTATTGGTCCTAATTTACGCGGTTTTCCCATCTATGAGGTCAATTGACATGGCAAGATGGTACCTGCATAGTCTAAAGATAGATCCTGCCAGTATCAATTTAAACAAAGGACCGTGAATAACTTCGCAATGAAGAATATCCGAACTCCATATTCCCTAAAGTCAAGGCTGTCAAGTGGTCGATTGTATATCGATGCCCGGAATAACTAACATCCGAAAAGGGAAGTCCGCAGAAACAAATTGCGGACAAGCATGATCACCATCCAACCCACATCATGATTCAATTAAAGGTGAGCACCATGTGAAGCCGCGAGCTGGATCATACTGACCCCAATTCAGACACTATTAAGTTGTATCGACAACTCCGGCGCCTCGATCGTCGAGTGCGTCAACGTCCTGAAGAAGAAGCGGCCCGCGACTATCGGTCAGTCTCCGATCCAATCTCCACTACGAAGACAAAGAACGCGTATTAACCAGATGCTTTGTGCAGGTGACCGGATTGTCGTCGTCGTCCAGAAGCAGCGATCTGCAGGCTCCGAAGCCACCACCGCCGCAGCGCTTGCGAACAAGGTCCGTCGTGGTGATATCAGACATGCGGTCGTGGTGCGCGTGAAGAAGGAGCTGCAGCGACCAGATGGGTCATTGGTCCGCTTTGGTGACAATGCTTGCGTGCTCGTGAACAAGTCCGGGGATCCCATCGGAACACGAATGAACGGTTAGTGGTCTCGAGTCTCGGCCGTGGGCCTGGGCCTGCATATCGGATACTAACCTCTCGATAGGAGTCGTTGGACAGGAGCTACGGAACAAGAAATGGTCTAAGATCTTGTCTTTGGCCCCAGTTCACGTGTAATATATTTCGTTTCTACCGTTGGCAAAGCGTGTTGTGTTTGGCAGGATAAAATTTACTCCATTGTATCATAGAAACTCAAATGTTCAAAGATGATTTGTGCTTTTCTCTGTGTCCCGTCGCTAAACTCCAGTATGCAACCCAAATTCAATAAGTACCGCAAAACGCAACCATGAAGGGGGTATCGAGAAGAGAGACCACGAGAGCCATGCTCACATGTAGACATTACCGCATGCGCAGCAGACGTAGTAAAGTTTCTAGACGAGTCGCGATCAGTCAGTGCGTGATACAAGAGATATTTGGGCATCGCGGCTGAATTACCATTCCGGTCTCGGCGGATCTTTGTTGCGACTGGAAGAAGACAGCCTCCGTTTCGAGGCAACTGGGGCATGTTTTGTTCGCTCGTGGGAGCTGGCGGTGTCGTTAGTCTCATGTTGTAGGAAATGATCAGTGGGAACGGGTGAAGGCCGACGCCATGGGAAAATCCTGGGGGAGAACGGGACAACGGGAGAACGGGTCATAAAGCGTAAGATCCATGGGGTCCTGGGTGTGTCGGGAAGTGTTCAGAGGCGCGATGCGCAGACGAGCTTCGAATGATTCAAAACAGGCCTCTATCCCCGACGAGGGAGCACCTGTAACACCGTTTGACAGGGGTGTCGTCGCATAGGACACAAAAGCAAGTAGAATAACTAACCGTGGGGTCGGAGCCCACATCCTGGGTCACACCAGCCGTATCTCCCACTTGACTGTGGAGCTTGTTCTGGTATACACAGTAGGAGGTGGCCGGCTCGCCGACGTGACAGGTGCGGCAGGTGAACATGAGTTGATTGGTGGCACGGTCTTCCTTGGGATAGAGCAAGTTGGAGCTATCAGTCTGTTAGATCCTTGATCACAACGATGAGACCCTGGGCCTAGCTATGCCACGTTGCAAGGGAACTATTCAATCGTCGATCGAGACCAAAGGTGCGATCCCTCTCCGACTCTGCTGCGATAGGACCTGGCATTGGGACATTGGGGCACTGGAGTATTGGAATCTCATAGCTTACCACTCGCGGCAGAACTTGAAATGGATCTGCTTTCCCTGCTGGGACTCACCAGCGGCGGAAGGTGAGGGGCTGGACATGTTTGCGGGATCGAGGCTCGTTGGATATGACGGTGACAGGAGATAAGGAGGATTTAGATGTTCACGGCAGAGGGGAATCAAGAGCAGCAGGTAGGCTCAAAATTGTACAGGGAAATCAAGGAGATAGGTGCCAAAACGAGGAACAATGAAGTTATACCGCAAAGTCAAGGTCGACGAAGGATTCTACGATAGGACTAGCCCGCTCTGGCACGTGCACGGTGGCCAATCAACAGCCAGGGATCTTAAAGAGAGCATGGAATCCACGTGACAAATAGTTGAGTATTGAGAGCAGAATATCTCTGTCTCTGACTGCTTGTCCTATGAATCATTCCATACTTGATCAGCCCAGGTGAACAGTCCGCAGGAAGTGAGAGTCGTGTACTGTCGATCGTTGGACTGCGGAGCTTAGCTCTGTTTGCACTGTTTGCACGTCCCTCCCCCGCAGTTTCCATCCGCATAGATACATTTGCTGTTACAGACATTCACATTGCACTAGATCCTTGAGAACCCCATTCAATCCAACAATCAAAATGGTGCGCTATTGTCATGTTATTCAATCTCATCTCACACTAAACTGAATCGCAGGCTGAGACCGGTCTCCCTGACTCATGGGAAGTTCGTCACTCGAACTCCAAGAACCTTCCTTATTACTTCAATCCCAACACAAAAGAATCCCGCTGGGAGCCCCCTGCCGATACCGATACCGAGAAACTCAAAGTCTACATGGCACAGAACCACACCCCCGCTGCCCGTCCTGATCCCTCGGGTGAAGGCGAAGGCAAAATCCGCTGCAGCCACCTGCTCGTCAAGCACCGCGACAGCCGTCGTCCCAGCAGCTGGAGAGAAGCTGATATCACCCGCTCCAAGGAAGAGGCAATTGAGATTCTGAAGGGCCACGAGGCGCGCATTCAGTCCGGAGAGATCAGCCTGGGCGAACTCGCCGTTGCGGAGTCTGACTGCAGCAGTGCCCGCAAGAAGGGTGATCTGTAAGTCAACATACATTTGCCTATTCTGCGTCGCATACTAACCGAGTCAGGGGCTTCTTTGGCCGTAGCGAGATGCAGAAGGAATTCGAAGATGCGGCGTTTGCGCTCCAGCCCGGCCAGGTCAGCGGCGTCGTCGAGACTGCCTCTGGTGTCCACCTCATCGAACGGTATGTTGATTCCCCTCTGCCAGATAAAAAATGACTTTTCGGTCTCTGATAAATTCTACAGTGTTCAATAAACGGAACTCGTGATTCTATCTATCCTTCGCCCTACGCGAGGGAACTGGCGGGGTATTTTTGATCGCATTTACGCATTGGATCTTTGGTCTTGCCCTTCGGGAAGGGTTTCAAAAATTAACCGCAATGAATGGAATGCCGTTTCTATTTTCTTTGTATTCAGGCTATCTAGTCTCGGCTAGGACAATGGAATTGCAACAGACTCCTACCTCCAATAGGATTCGGTAAAAGCTTCCAGGTGAGAAAAGATGTACCTTACAATGTCATTGATGAGAGAAGCATAGAACCGCGAGACAATCCCTATTCATCGTGAGCCCATTGATACCCTTCCATTCAGCGACCTTGGAATAACTCGCCGACTCCCTTTTGGGAAAAGGCTAGTTCGACATCAATTGGATTCACTTCGCATTCTGCGGCGGGTCTCAAAACATGGACAATGGCCGACCCTAAATGAATCAATAACCTTATTCCGAGCGTCTATAGCTTTGTCCAAATGCCCTATTGTGGCCGCGGAGTGCTGATGCATGGAACACAATAGGTTTCCGAGTGACACAGCCAATAGCATATTGTTCAAACAATGGGAACACTTCGCTATTCGCCTTTCAATAGAAAGCATAGTTGCTATACTTCCCAATATGGGACGGAGCACACTATATCAACGCCCATTCCCCCCCAAGTCCTCCCTCCTTCCTCACCGTTCTCAACTTTCAAAATCCTGCTTTGCTCTGGATATCCAAAGCAAGTTCGCATCCAGCTCTTAGCTTCGTGCATACCACTTCATCAACTTCCTTACTTCCTTGCTTTAAGCATTATCTTGTCACCGGAAACCACTATGGCTTCCTTCTCTCTTCCAATTCGGCTCAGACCCAAGCTGTTCAACTTCGACGAGAAGCCCACGATCTTCGATTACGAACTCGACCCTGACGACTTCCAAGTCCCCTCGGGCATCCGCATTCCTCCACATGTGCGTCAAGACATATACGAGCTGGAATGCTACGCCCAAGATATGATCGACTACGTCAAGCGCCTTGTGAGCATGCGCGAAGACCGCTTCCTCTGGATTTGTCCTCATCCCAACTCCGAACAATACAAGCGACACGCCAGATCTGTGGAGCTTCTCTTCCTCTGGAAAGACCAGTGGAACATCAACGATCCCACCCTTTATGGCTCTGCCAAAATTCCCACAGCCGCCATCAGCATGGCTGCCGACAGAGTGGCGTACGAAATCGCAAGCCGTGAATACAAAGTGATGGTCGCTGAATTGCTCACCGCCGGCTTTCAGAAATGGAGAAAGGCCTGCAACAATGTCGTCTACAATGCACACCAACTCATGTGCAACCCGCGGAGCCTCCGCTTCAACAATGTGGGGGAGTTCAGTGCCTTCTCCCACTGGCACAAAGGCAGCTTCATGAGCGCCATGTGCCAGTGGGAGGGTCTCCTCGGGGACCTGAGTCTGCCGGAATACTCGGAGACTCTCGGAGAGCTCAGCGAGATGATTAGGGCTCGCGTTGAGAATGGGGAGAGCCTCGCGCGGAGACTCTCTGCCGGCCTGGAGTGAGCTGGCGGTGATTGTGGGGGGAGAGGGAGAGGGAGGGGGAGGGGGGAGGATGAACTGAATGGGATGGGGGGAGGGGGGATGTATTATTACTATGCCCATGGGGGCTGAGATCAATCTGACCGGCGAGTCAGATCAGCATGGCATTCATGTTTGTTTCTTTCTTCTGTGCAAGGCAGGCAGGTCCTGCCTTGCTTGATACCTGGCCATGGGGTTATCGGTTTGTTTGTTCACTCTTTGACAGAAAATCAATCAGACATTCATTTCACACTTTCTTGTAGAGTCAGTGTACACTGTAGAGTGATAGATCCGACTGTGACAACCTTGGAAGCTCAATTATATTCGTAAAATCCCATCTGTATATACTGAATACACAGCATGAACGTTTGCTACTTGATTAAATAAATTGATATCCTCTAAAGTTGCGGGCTCACTTCGCTGATGCCTGAGTACATTATCTATCAACTTTTTAAGCGTCGGGAGAAAACCATGGATCTAACTAACTCCTTATCTACCTAGGTACCCAGTATTGGTTATACCTAGGTACACTCTCCGACCTCTCGATTTCTTGGCCGCGCTTCCAACAGCCGCTCATCTACTTTCTTTCACATTCCCTTCCCTTTTCGAAGAATGGCTAGAGCCAAACGACGGCTGAGCCGGCTGATCATAGGCTCTCAAGATCAAGAAGACCAAGGCGCCGGCTGTGAACGGCCCGTCCCGAAAACAGGTGACTATATCCAATATCATTCCAATGTTCCCAAACTTCACTTTCCCGATTGCCCCCTCTAGAGCTTGATTTCAAAATGGGATCTCCTTTATCCAATGCCAAATGTTCAGGCATATTTTACATTTCAGGTTAATATCCGAGAGGTGTTGGCTAACAAGTGAACTTGTCCCTGAGATAGCTGCTTGATTTGAGTGACCAACTTTACAAAGAATTGGCAGTCCCCAAAACACGAAACTAGAATACCGGGGCCGCTGGGTTCGAGTAGAAGCATTAACGCATACAGCTCTACAGAAGTCAGCTCTTCAGCCGCAAGGAGTGGATTGATCAGTGCTCCCGCCGCCAGTCGAAGACGTAGCTTTGGAGGGCGACTATAAAGCTGTCCCACTGTTTGTCCCAGCTTGAGAGGATGACAACTTGCTATCCCATCCCTTGTCCGATAGTGGTTCGCTCGTCCATCCTATCACAGAAATGATGGTCCAGCAATTGAAGGCCCGAACTTACAGTGACGCTGGAAAGTAGATCACGCTGGCCTAGCGTTCCATGGGAGTGATCTTTGCCCTACTTACAACAGAACCCCAATGGAGAGCTGATAATCTCGCATACGACTTCGACAAGAGAGGTCGCATTCGACGCACGCGAGTACCACGTGCGCCAACATGCGTTATCCGGGCCCACAACGTCAATTGGCTTCCAGTGTATCATGACACATACGTTCTCACTGGTGGTTACAACACGAATGGCTGGCTGTTGCAGCACGCATACGACGACAGTATCAAAGCCCATTGGCTACGAGCAGGCCTTGTCATGGCCCCAGCTAAAGTCATCTCCAGTCCTCACTCAACGCCTTCTACATCCTCAGGCGACGAGATGGATCCGGAAGGTCTCGATACTTATCTCAAGACATTCACACCACATCCCATCAACCCTCACGACGTCACCAACACGTCGGAATTTTCCCACGTAGGAAGGTTATCAGCTCCGGCGATATGTTTTATCGGCTGTGATTGTCCATGATGTGGAGGTCTTGATAGTTGCAATTATGATTCTGCTTTATTACCTCCGACATTTACCTGTCTAGGTGGGCACTTTTCCTTCTTATAGCACGATAGGAGGTCTACGACGCTGTGGGCAGTGGCAGACAACTTTCCGGGTCAAGAAAGCTATAGTACTGTATGTATAAAACAGAAGCTGATTTATGAAGTGTTGAAATTGCTTGATCGCCGTAGAACTGAGGTCTGAAATGCCCTGACGACTCAGATTGATGCCTCAGGCTATGAGCTGGGGCTGTTTCCCCCGCCCGGGTGCTTGCTGCCCGGCCACGTCAGTTGCCTTTTTGGGCGTCCCGATCCTACCACACCGATATTCCTTCCTACCACACCTGAAAGAGCATGCAGTGCCTGTCGTTTGAGGTATCTACATTCCTAATCTGGCTAGGGGGGTGTCGTAGCAAGGATTTGGGGTGTGGTAAGATGGGGACCCTTTTTTTTAGTGTAGTTTGCCTAGGTGCTCAGCCTCGTGTGATATCCTTTTCGCCCCCTGCAGCTGATTCAAAAGGAAATCAACCCCTCATTCCACTCATCTTAGCCCTCTGCTTTCACGCAGTCCGACCGCAACCTTGCAAATGTCATATTCAAGATGAATCCCTCACCTTACTCAAATGATCAGTATACGGTTGGCTGGATCTCCGCCTTGAGCGATGAGTTCAAGGTAGCCATGGCTATGCTGGATGAGGAGCATGGCAGGCCGCAGTCAACACCTCGAGAAGACACCAACATGTATCATTTGGGCAAGATCGGCGCGCACAACGTTGCGATGGCTTGTTTACCGGGAGGGCAAACGGGAACTGGCCCAGCCGCTGTCGTGGCAGAGAACATGCGCCGCACCTTCAAAGGCATAAGATTTGCTCTCCTTGTGGGGATTGGAGGGGGTGTCCCAGGCAAGGGAAAAGATATCCGTTTGGGTGATGTTGTGGTGAGCTATCCCACTGGGACCTACACCGGAGTTGTACAATACGACTACGGGAAGCTCAAGGGCAATGGTCACATCCAAAGAAAAGACTGGTTCTCCCCGCCACCTAGCAAGTTTCTGTCTGCGGTTACTTCTCTTGAGGCATATCATACAAGACCCAAGAACCCGATCAACCGTATGCTGGACTTCCTCGACGAGCTGGGCGAGGACTACACATACCCTGAACCAGATGAGACTCCCGATCACTTGTACAAAGCGGATCATAATCACATTCCCGATGCTGGAACATGTGATTCCTGCAACCCAGAAGCACTGATTTCACGAAAACGCCGCAAAACCCCAAGCAAGCCATGTGTCCACCTTGGTATCATTGCGTCGGGAAGTATGGTGTTAAAAAGTGGAACCGAAAGAGACAAGATCAACCAGCGGTATGAGAACTAGATACTTTGCTTCGAAATGGAAGCGGCCGGCATGATGAACAACTTCCCGTGCCTGGTTATCCGAGGAATCAGCGACTACTCGGATTCTCACAAGAACGACGAATGGCGAAATCGCGCAATTGCCGTAGCCTCGGCTTACGCGAAAGAACTTCTTTCACTGATCGAGCCGTCTGATGTGGACATTTTGCCTCCAATAGCTGCCCGTGTGCTGGAGACCGGTAGGAAACCATTCCGCCTTGCACCATATGCTGAAGGGGAAACGCTGATTTTTTCAAACAGTTTCTATGAAACTGAAAAATCTTGACGAACACACAATAGCAAATACCCAACTGTTAGAACAGAGCACAAATGGTATTTATTCATATTCCGGTTCGCCTGTAAATTTTAGGTATTAACTACTAGCCAGAAAACCGACAAAAACAAGAGCAAGATGCACAAATGCAATTTGAAGCGTGGCTAAAACCACCAAACGTTCGAGAGACTCAACAGGATCAAATCAGAAAAAGACTATCAGGGACATGTGACTGGATCTGGTCAAATCCGATGTTCCTCCGCTGGAACAAGTCACCCCTTTCCTCGGCCCCAGACAGAGTCATTTGCATATACGGTCCACCCGGCAGCGGGAAGAGTATACTAGCCTCTGCCATCGTGGATCGACTGTGGACCGAAAAATTCTCCGCGTTATTCTTTGCGTTCTCCAGCATGAACTCTAATCAACAAAAGCCAAATGGCCTGATTCGCTCGCTTCTATGGCAATTGGTGAAAATTGTCATTCAGGAACAGAATACCTCGATTCTTTCCACTTTGATGCTGAGAGGTCAGCCTACGACATCCGACTTGTGGATAGGGCTCAGTGAGATGGCCGCGCTGGTCTCGGAACCGGTTTACTGCATCATCGACGGCATGGATGAAGGTTTGGACTCCCTCTCCGACTTGCTTCAAAGAATCCTTGCTTTCCTCGAGGCTCGCTCCAACTTCCGATTCATTTTGCTCGGTAGGCAGCATTCGTTCCACCAAACTGATTTTATCCAACACAAAATCGAGATACATCCTGCCTTGACAAGACATGATGTTGACCGAGTCATTGAAGCGGGGATCGACCGATCTGCTATCCTCAATAAACCTGAAATGCGCGAAAAGGTTCTCAAGTCACTTCAAGACCAGTCAGATGGGAATTTTCTATGGGTCAAACTGATGTTTGTGCACTTGGAAAAGTCGCTTCCATTGGCCCATGGGCTGAAGAGACTGAACAAATTGCCTCGCGACCTCGAATCGATTTACGAAGAATTCCTTCTCAGGCTTGCCAAGAACCTAGACTCAGACGAATTGAACGTTGCTCGAAAGCTCTTTGCGTTCATAGCTGTCTCGCAGAGACCATTGAGTATCATCGAAGCTCAGCATTTACTGGCCGTCGAAGCCTTACCAACTTGCACAGACAAAAGGCAGTCCATTCAGGAATGTCTCATCCCCGAACTGGATCGAAGGATTTCAGACCTCTGTGGCGATCTTATCAATATCGTGAACGGCAGTTTACAATTGGTACACTTCTCCGTGAAGGAGTTTTTGGTGAGACCCAAGAAACATTGGGCGAGCTATGGGAAACGTCGCAAAACCATGACGTTTCGGGTATCTCCACAAGATGCACACCGTTCTTTTGCGTCAGCTTGTATGGGGTACCTTGAAACATGTCTCGACGGCTCCCCTATACATGACCAGGACAATCTATCTGAGCTTGAACGATCTTATCCATTCCTGGGTTACTCGTCGACCTATATGCATACTCATATGTATCAGTCGGGATTTCCGACAGACGCTACGCTGAACAACATTCGGAATTTTCTGAGCTCAGACCAATGGATAGCTTGGATGGAAGTTCTTTTTCTGAGCTGCATCGAAGACAATTCTCTGTATTCTCAACTTGAGGAAGGCGAAAAACTCGTATCCTGGTTGGGTGACCAGCAGGAGGTATTTTCAGAAAAGGCCTCCAGCAGTCTCAAAGTTGCCCTTGAGAGACGAGCTCAAATATATGGACCCGGAGACTCACGGACTGAGCGGGTTGGTCTCTTTCTCCACCACTTAAAATGGATCTCCGTTTCACCCGCAGCCAAGGTTGAGGATTCTTCCGCTATCAGTACCCCAGACTCATCACGCAGCCTTCAGCAAATGATGCGATTGGTTAGAAAAGACGAGCCACTACCATTACAGCTGAAGGCCAATCTATTGTTACAAATGGTTGTCCATCTTCAAAAAGTCAAAAATCTTACAGTTTCAATGCAAATCCTCTTCCGAAGGATTCTGCAGCACTGTTCAACCATGCCTGTTTACGTCCTCCTACTCGTGGGCGAATTTTACGATGACAACAACAAGTTTGAACAAGCAATTGAGTTCTACTTGGTTGCTTTGAGGAAAATCGACCAGAAAGATGACCGAGTCAAGTTTGCCATTTTACACGCTATTGGTTGGGCATATCAAGAGCTTGGCCAGCATGAGAAAGCTCTTCAAAATATGATTGTCGCTAGCAAAGGTTGGCATAGAGTCCTTGGACCTGAGCATGAAGATACCCTGCAGAGTCTTCATGATATTGGTTATTCTTATGATAAACTTGGCCAATACACCGAGAGCTTGGAGTTTTATACAAAGGCTCTCGCTGGCCGGGAGAAAGTCCTTGGACCTGAGCATGAAGATACCTTGTGGAGTCTTCATAATATCGGTTTTGCTTATGATCAACTTGGCCAATACACCAAGAGCTTGGAGTGTTATACGAAGACTCTCGCTGGTCGGGAGAAAGTCCTTGGCCCTAAGCATAAAGACACCCTGGAGACTCTTCATAAAATCGGTTATACTCATAATAGACTTGGCCAATACACTAAGAGCTTGGAGTTTTATACGAAGGCTCTCGCTAGTCAGGAGAAAGTCCTTGGCCCTGAGCATGAAGATACCCTGCGGACTCTTCATAATATCGGTTGTACTTATGAACACCTTGAGCAATACACCAAGAGCTTGGAGTTTTATACGAAGGCTCTCGCTGGTCAGGAGAAAGTCCTTGGCCCTGAGCATGAAGATACCCTGCGGTGTCTTAATAATATCGGTGATGCTTATGAAGAGCTTGAGCAATTTACCCAGAGTTTGGAGTTTTATATGAAGGCCCTCGCTGGTCGGGAGAAAGTCTTTGGGTCTGGGCATGGAGATACTCTGACGACTCTTGGTTGTATTGGCCGGGTCTATTGCCGGCTTGGCCAGTATACCGAGAGCATGGAGTTTCTCAATAAATGTCTTGCTGGCTACGAGAATGTCTTTGGGCATGACCACGCGCACGCGGTGCAAACACGCGCCATGATTCAGTGGATACACGGGATGATCGAACAAGATAAAAAGGTACACCTCATTCTTCAACGCTCTAGTACTCCAAGACCTGGCGATCAAGAAGGTTATCAACCTACCCGCGAACCTGAGCAAGTATGAATGACACTCTCGTTGAAGGAAGGGGCGGAACTGTCCAATTTCAAGGTCCACGAATTGCCTGCTATCAAATATTACTTGCATGTTTTGTGATCTCGGACGAACTTCTCGGGCTCTCTTTGCCTGTAAAATTGGCGGATACACTCCTATACTGCTTGGTATAATCAAAAAAGCTAACCGTATCCATAGCCCAAAGATTTTGTAATTCCCGAGGTCCACCGGTCGTGTACTGGGAGTACCTAATCAGGGCTAGAGAAATCCATATACCCTTGCTCTACTTCAAGATGGGTAGGGCGTTTCCAGCTCTACAGTATGTGGAATTTAGGATTCAGTGAATTATCACATCTTCTCCATTAGGTGACTTTTACCTGTGATTTCAGGGTATAGAGTACAAAAATGTCGCCCCCGGGGGTTGATCATAGTCACGTGGGGGCATCAGCCCTAGAATGACTTTAAGGAATGAAAGAACAGGTGCCAAAGCTAGAGAAGTAGACTTGATGAGATTTAACCTGGAATAAAAAATTTGAGACGGAACAATACCTTAGTTCAAGAAGGTCCAAGAGCTATGGAACAAAGAAATTGATGGAGCAGCCATGGGCATACAATCTTTGTTTAATTTACAAAAGTCTTTCATATGAGCCTTTTGTCCTTCCCGTAGAGCAATAAATGAGGTCATTGATTAACATTAATTTTTCTTGACTCCAACAAGGGAAAAAATTGTATATCTAGGCAGAGCAGGAGCTGAGGGCTGGCATCTATAACTTCATTCCGACAGCCCCCTACTTAGGCTACCAAATTCTTCGACATCCGTATAATGTGTTTTTTCTGGGTAGTGAAATACACTCTTTGTGGTTGTATTTGCGATAAGGAAGTCTCGCCCTGTATCGAAAATTTCCATTGCTTTGGTCATCGGATGATAATGCTCGAGTCGCACACAGCAACCTGTGCAGACTGTTGGGCAAGAGGCGATAAGAGAGTCAAGAAAAACGAACCATATAAGAACGACGATATGTATTGGCGTGACTCTGGTCCGCGATGGGATTGCATCTCAAAAAGCGGACCAGGCAGGACTGACAGCGATACTGAAGATGATGTTTTCTTTGATGCCGTTGAGTCCCTGCCTCTTTTCCCCTCGCGACCCTCCACTCCGGCTTTATATGCTGAGCTTCACACATCCCCATGTCCAGTTTCAGAAGATAACTACTTCGACCTAGGTCGAGTTTGTGACCCGGTAAAGCTAACCTCTATCGGATGGGATTATCGAGCAAGGAGTCAACGCACACGACATATCAACACTGAATGGGAAAATGACTCAGATACTGACTCTTTCTATTCATGTCTAGAATACAACGGTGAAGAAAACCAGAGCTTCGAGTGTGGTAATATCTGCGAGGGAGCTTCCGAGCCTCAGCGGATCACAAAGCTTGGCATACCTAACACCAAGGATGGAAACTCACATTACAGTATTCTGGGGGCTTTCATCAGGGATAAAAGCCCGGTTGAGCTCCTTGAGGAAGAGTCCTTGGAATTTTACGGCATTAAAAGGGGCTATTAAGAGGATGATAGTTCAAATGTTGTGTGTGCTAGCATTTAAACCTTCATGGACTTGCAATGCATTGAAATTCTCACGATGTCAACTTTGGAATTATAGATTTTGAAATTTGCTTGCGCTGGAGAATTTGGGCATAAAAGTGGAAGCCAGATGACATATTGCTTTGAAAGACATACTAGCACCGACATGGCGATCAATCAAAACTAATAGTCCGGAGTAGAAATAGTAGAATAGCCTAGCATATGCTAGCATCCAATTGCAATGGATACCTTCGGGTTTAGTTAACAGAAGGAAGAAATAGAAAGAATAAAGCTGAAATTCAAATGGCTTCAGGTTGAGACCAAATTAAGTTTGGAATTCCTGGCAAAATACATAGATATGAGCTTCACAGACTAGTGTTGAGTCGTTCCAGGCGCGAAGTTATAGCGTCAATAACAGCAGACCTAAGGCACAGTTAGTCTTGGCAGTTCCATTGGAGGATTGGCAGGTTGGACTTACTCTCGTTCGACCATCCTCATCGCGTCCGCAACCTTGGCGCGCTGCAAACGCTGCGGCACCTTGGGCTGGCCACTGGGGGAAGCCGGGCTGCTAGGGTCGGGGGAGGGCATATTGCTAGAGATGGACTTGGTCTGGGCCATAAGATCTAAAGCAAGGCGTTTGACCTGAATGTGTGAGTAATGTGTGAGTACACCAACGGGGATAAACCTACAGTTTCAATTCGCGGAACGAGTTGGTGATCCTCTTCTTGATCGTTGTCCGGCCGCAAAGAGTCAGACAATGCCTTGACTTCTCGAACCCAGGACTTCTCCTTCTCGCTCAGCGGGCGACCACCGGAGTTCAGAACCTTCGAACGCAATGCCTCGTAGCGGCGGGTGAGTTCGCTTTGCTTGTCCTGGGCGGCTTGGAGTCTCTTGTCCAAAGCATTTCCAGACCGGACCCCCTCCTTCCGACTTCCATCTTCGCCAATCTCGCTTGTGACGCCCTTGACGCGCTCTGCAACGTCTGAAAGCTGCTTTAACTGGTCCTTCATTTCGCCCTGCAGTCGTTCGCATCGGCGGAAGAGGTCTGAGGCAGCACGCTCAAGGGCGTTGGTGTGCGCGGACAAAACACGGTGGGCAGTGGCTACGAGGTCCAATGTGGCGGGAGACAACCGGACTTGTTCCTTCAGCGTGTGGCGCTGGCGATGGGGAACGTGTTTCTCGATGAATGAGTCCAATGGAGAGGCGGCATAGAATACAGCGGGGACTTGGTATGGGGCCCGGCTGGGGGGCTGAGTCGGCATGCTCGGTGCCGGTGCCCGTTGCTCATAAATCGATTTGTCCAAAGCAACAGTAAGAGAGTTTTCCGGGGAGTTCATCAAGGCTGCATGAGGGCCGGATGGGTGGTAAGTGAGGAGCAGGTAGCCGAGGTCGAAGTCATCGAAAACCAACGACCCGGCGAGGTGATCATTTTGAGATGAGATATCAGCGTCGGGAACCTGCAAGATTCTCTCTCTCTTGGTGACGTTTCCGTCGCAGAGAACTTGAAGGCGGAAAGCGGAGCCTGCAGTGTCTTCGGTCTGCAATTCGGCTTCCAGTCGTTGGATCCAATCTGACAAGGAGAGGTAAACCACGTTCTTTGCGGTTGTGACAAAGAAAGAGTATCGGGAGTGAACATCCTTAGTGAAAGTGGGCCATGTGGTTGAATCCTGGGGATCTCTGATAGTATCCAAAGATTCCACCAAGACCAGGTCAGCAGGCTCGGAAAGAGGTGTTCGGAATGAGTTCTTTTTGGCCTTGGGAAGCCACTGTCCCTGGACGCCGTCAAGTTCTAGGCAAACATGGACGCGGCCGTTCGTGCTGGTGAGGGACAGAACTGTCGCCGAGAGCTTTTCTTGGTCTGCAGCTTCAACAGCCAGTTCCTCTTCCTCGCCCATCATAAGATCCTCGACGTTCAGACCGGCCGCAATAACAAGGATGTCGCAGAGATCCAGATCGTCAATTTCGTCGCCGGTTTCGAAACGGAATGGGCCCTGCAACCTAGGGATGGCACTGGGGTTGGCCGGGCGAGTAAATATCTCTGCGCCTGGGATGTTTCCGGCGCTGGAGGGCAAAACTAAGGACTCCTGCTCGTCGATTTCAGCCAGCCAATCGTACTGCTGGCGACAGGCAATCAATCCCTCGTCCGAGTCCTCGGGCTCCTGCTCCAAGACCCCAAGCTTTGGAACGATCGTCGCAGAAAGGGAGGGTATGGTTGTAGGGGGAGCCTGCCACTTGGAAGGCAACAGAGGACACAGCGCATACAAGTCGCCGGGCTTCATAGCCACCCACAAGGTCATAGGTGCCCATGCATCCTCTTTCTCGCTTCCACTGCCAGCAAAACACGCCGACGCAACCTCCATGTCGATGAAATCGGCCGAAAAGCCCTTGTTCTTGCCAAATCCAGAGGGAGCGAAATCCTGGTCACAGGAGGTTCCATCGACCAGCTTCTTCAGATCGATCGCCAAGCTCGGCTGGTCAAAGGACCAATGGTTATTGCGGTCCAGCTCCCAGACGCGCACAGCTGCATCCGCCGTTACGGTGACGAGACATCCTCCCAGGTTGCTGTGGAGACCTAGTGGGTGCCACAGCGCGGAAACCACCGGTGCCTCGGGAAGGACGTGGGTGGTAGGTCCCAAATGGTAGGTCTTTAGGCGAATGGAATCGGAGTTGGGCGAGGAAAGGTGGGAAGAGTCGGGGAGAACAGCAATATGGACTGTCTGCAGGGTGATGATCGCGAGAAAGGCGCCATTGGGGGAGGGGATGATCTGTTTGATCGGTGCATAAACGGGCACAGCGAGAACCTGCGTAGACGTTAACGATCACTCCCAAAGGGTTGTAGATTGATTTTGGCCTTTCGGTGTCCTCATACCCTATAGCCGGATGTCTCAGCATTATCGCTCTTCGCTTCAGGTTCCCCAGCAGATCCCTTCTTCTGCTTGGCCTGCTGTTCCCATTGATCTTTAAGTCGGGCAAGGTTTGACCACCGAATCTGGTTGTCGATCACAGCGAATACTTCATTCCCCCGCTTGGCGATTGTTCGCGTAGGTCCGCTGGCTGGAGTAGGCTTGAGTCCGTCTTGGGAGTCCTGTTCTGGGGTTTGGGTTGAACTGGACAAGAACTTTGCGCCTGGCGAGGGCCGGCACAGCCAAGCAGGCGCATAACTGTTGACCTTCGGCATGGCGATGTTGAAATAGTAGGTTGAAGAGTCGTAAGATGGTGTTCAAGGGGTTTCAGACCATATTCCACGGTCGGGAATAGCGAGAAATGGTGCAACGGGTAAGGAAGCAAAGTTGTTGATGCGAAGTGGAATTCCGGCGCCAAGATATTTTTGGGAGCTCCGAGCTTCTTTGCTCCCGTCAACGACTACATTGCACCCACACACATCTTCTGGATCTTTGCGCCATGAGCTTACTACCAGTCAACACCGTCGATCGGTTGGACCGACCGAGCGCATACTTCGGCAAGGTAAGTGCCCTTGATTGCGCTTTGCGGTGTCAGTTCGCAGGCTCAGTGATCGCCCGCAGAACAAGCGACGCAGATATAATGATGAGGAGGAGCAACAACAGCAAGAGAAGGCGGACGACAAATTGAAGACCGCAACAACCCTCTACGTGGGTAACCTGTACGCAACCATGTTATGATCCGGGACGCCGTCACTTCAGTTTACTCACCGATTCAAGCTCGTTCTATACTACCGAGGAACAAATCCATGAACTCTTTGCCAAGTGAGCAAGCTCCCAAGAATCTTTTGGGCTGTGGCTGACGTCAATTGCAGGTGTGGTGAGATCAAGCGACTGGTGATGGGTCTCGATCGATTCAACAAGACGCCCTGCGGTTTCTGCTTCGTCGAATACTACACTCACCAGGATGCGCTGGACTGCCTCAAGTATGTCGGAGGAACTAAGCTGGACGAGAGAATTATTCGAACAGATCTTGATCCCGGCTTTGAGGAAGGACGACAGTTTGGGTACGGAATCACGTTGGTTGATGCATGTGGACACGGTGAGCTAACATCATCACAGACGCGGCAAATCAGGTGGCCAAGTGCGCGATGAGTACCGCGAAGAATACGATCCGGGTCGTGGTGGATATGGCCGCGCTTACGACGAGCAACGCCAACGCGAGGAGGACGAGTACGGCGCCGGAAGGTAGGCCAGGACATAATGGAAAAGTACTGGCTTGGACAATCAATGGCGTTACTTCACGGGAGGTGAATCAATTAGCAGAAACAGGAAATGTCTATTCACCAAACAACCTATTTACAAGTGTCTCTTCCCGCCTTCCTCATTTTCTATTGCTTCAGTTTGTTTCGCTTCAGCACGGCTGCTTGGACCTGTTGAAGCCACCAGGCATGGATTCTGGCGTCCCCTGTCAGCTCCGGGTGGAAGCTGGTGCCGAAGACATTGCCCTGCCGCACTGCCACAATGTCTCCAACCTCCTTATCCGGGTCTCCGTCTTGACCTTCCGTGGCTGAACGGGCTGCCGGTCCGACTAATGTGGCCAGAACCTCGACTTCATCTGCCGTCGCGGCTTGCGCCACCGAATCCCGCACCTTTCGAGAGGGCGCCACGATCACGTCCTCCTGCTGGGTTTCTTCCGTCTGCACACCCTCGTGGTGTGGGAGGATCTTTTCGACAATCGGGGCTCGAATGAAAACGGATGGGAAAGGCTGTGCGTCTGCGCCCAGGAATGGCAGATCCAATGGGCCTTGGAAGCTTTCTGTCTGTCGGCCAAAGTGATTGCGGTTCACGCGAACATCCAATCCTCCGATCAACTCTTGTCCACCCTTCTTGGTCTTGTTGGCGGACTCGGCGAGCAAGATAAGCCCGGCGCAGGTACCCCACGTTGGTTTGCGATCCACTCTGCGCATCATGTTAGATTGGATTTCGTGCGCTGATCGGGGTCACCTACTTGACGAATTCTCGCAACGGCTCAAGCAGATTGGATCTTGCCGCCACCAAAGACATGGTAGTACTCTCTCCTCCGGGTAAGACAAGACCGTCGCATGTTGACAGCTCTTGTGGCGTCCGTACTTCAATGAAGTGCCATTCGGACGGTGAGGCTGTTTCGGTGGCCTTTTTCAGTAGTTGTATATGTTCAAAGAATGCGCCTTGTAGGGCCAACACTCCAACGGTAATAGTCATCTTGAGAGAAGTGAATTGGAGAATCTACTTTGCCTCGTGGCGATGACTCTTTTGGATGCACGTGACTCGACGTTTCCCGGCGGGGAACTTATCGCCACGTGAGCTCTTATCTCGCTATCTAATCGGCGTCGGAACCGTGGAAGCTCGTCGGTCTCGTCGGCCGACCTCGGGAGGGGCTCGGATGTGTCCACGGGTGGTGTTCAGGTCTGTGTTTTCTTTACTTGCGCAGTGGGCTTACTTTCTATTCTCAGGAATCCAACCTCACTGAACATCTTCGATGGATCATGTCCGCAATATGTCTTATCTTCACGTGCTGATATTGAGATAAACTGATAAGATCGCATCGTGTCCAGGTGGGCTGCAGGTGGTGCTGTGTTCCACTCAGCTCAGCTCAGCTCTACATGTATGAGCGCATGCAATAACAGGAATTTGGAAAACTTTCAGACATTCGACACTCGGAGCTTCACCAATTAAAAGTTCCACCGATCCTTTGGTCAAGATTCGGCCAATAACGTCCCATATAGGCAGTTATGGAGGACAATTGCATCACCCACGAAGATGCCTCCAAAGCACCAAACTCAGAGAAGGTTGATCAATCAATGGTCCACCAGCCAACTTTGATACGGTGGTATATTGATACTAGGGACTGGGAAGACAAGGGTTTCGACCTTCCACTGGTCCACACTCTGACCCAGTCTGACCAAGAAGCTGTCAAGAGGTACTATCACGCCTCAGACAAACGCATGTCCCTGGCCTCACAGCTCTTGAAATATTATTTTGTACACCAAACGACAGGTGCTAGCTGGGATGAAATCGAGATTCAGCGCACTCCGGCTCCCGAAAAACGGCCATTCTACGATGCAAATGTTGATTTCAATGTCAGCCATCAAGCTGGTATCACTTTATTGGCAGGCACACGGGCTAGCAAAAATATCACTTCCGGGGGAACCTCTGCACCACGCGTCGGTGTCGATATTGCCTGTGCGGATGAGCCCTCTCGTCGTCGCGCCGACCGGCCTCCAAAGACCCTTGCCGATTTGGCGACTTTTGTGGACGTCTTCGCTGAAGTCCTCTCTTATAAGGAACTTGAAACTATCAAAAGTCCCCTCGGTACTATTCGCATGGCGTACGAACATGGTCTGACTACCATTAACCCGAATGACACCAATGAAGAGCTTCTCGCGGGCTACGGGCTACGACTCTTCTACTCGATCTGGGCTTTGAAAGAGGCATATCTGAAAATGACCGGAGATGGCCTCATAGCCTCCTGGATTAAAGAGCTAGAATTTTCAAACGTCGTTGCCCCAGCTCCTGCTATACGAGACTCGTACAAGTCCGAGCCTACCATTCAGCCTGCCTTTGCTATTGCCCCTTCTGTGCAGAGATGGAGTTCACCATACAGCGATGTCAAAGTCACTTTGAAGGGAAAACCTGTCGACCACGTGCGAATGCAGCTAGTCGCTTTCGAAGGCGATTACATCGTCGCCACAGCTGCTTCCGGCTCCAATGTCGGCGCTGTGCACATTGATGTCGTCAACAAAGATAATCACCATATGCCTGGATATATCAACGTCGTTGATCCCACCCATGGATCGAGGAATATTCGCATCGCACCCGTTGCAGGGCGAGACGTCGGGGACCGAGATCCTTGGCGCGTTCACTCGGCAATTAGCGACCCTTGGCTGCCCATGCAGGAGGTTGATATTGACGTCGATATCCGGCCCTGTGCTGAGGGGCGCTGCAGCCACCCGCTAAACCCCCACTCGGTCTTCGCGTATGTACATCCCCAAGTCACTCCACCAGGACCAATAGCTAACCCTCGATTTCGCATCAAAGAAATATAGATCTGGAGGCGGCTGGGCTTTCGCCCCTTGGGATTTGATGCGTCATGATGATGAATGGGTTATCTCTTTACGCCTCAGGCTTTGCATTCCATCAATATACCAGCGGGTTTTTGAAGCGATGATCCCCCGTTTTGCATTTTTTTGATGCATTTTTGGCAATGTGATTGTGGAATGATGCATTATGTAGTCGACGAAAGCGGGTGTGAACTAACGAAGTCTTTGAATTAACCTTGAAAGTTCAGACTTCAATGCTGTTTTTTCTTTGTACTAGGTATGAGCTCCTCTGGTGTCGGTCTCGATGCTTTGCTGAAAATCTTCCGAAGTCCCGAGTGTCTTCTAATGCGGACGTTGCCCTGTACAAGGCCTTTCAATGCTGGCGACTTGATATCTAGGTAAAAATGGCTATTATTAGTGCGTGTCAATCATCATTTCGAAGTCTATCATAGAGAAGAACCTGGAAAGAAAACGGGGAAGCTTGCTGGATCGACATTATGACCTACCTATATAGCAACCGTACTCATTTCCGTCCTCCAGTATTCAACCTTGAATTTGGTCGATCATCGCCAGGAAACCCGGCCTGGACTTTCATTGGACCTGCCCATCTGCTGCTTTGTTCCACGAAAACACCCAGAAAAGCCAGGACATCTGAAGCGGCAACAGGCGTGGAAAAAAGCAGCGGATGGCCAGGTCCAATGAAAGTCCAGGCCTGGGTTTCCTGGCGATGATCGACCTAAATACTGAAGGACGGGGTTCCCCAGTCAGGAGATTTCAGGTGCTGGAGTTTGGTCTTTGCAAGGCTCCAAGGTTGATGGAGGCTATCATGGAAGGTTACATGACAGGTGGGAAGTTTGTAGGGAGAATAGTGGGCCACGTTCGCATTTTATACAAACGTACTTCCCAATCGGGAAGGTGTTTGCTCATATCACCCGTGGACGTGTTCATGGGGTCTCGTGTCGGACTGAGCCTTGAATCAACTCAGTCAACAGTTGAGTGTCTGTCAAGGCATCCTGTACCAAAGTATAACTCACCAGGTACTAGGTAGATGCCATCATGGATTTACCTAGACAGACACTTGGTAATAGCGGAGGATCATCACGATAATACCTACATTCCAATGGTAAATATTCCTCGGAATCTGAACGCTTGTTCGTACACCAAGCAGCAGCCGGTCTTTATTTATGGACGGTCTTCCAGGATTGGATGGGAAGTTGTATCATGTCTATTTTCCTGAGCGTATCCATAAGGGAATAGAAGAAAAGCCGATTCGTGTCATGCGTTCGCGCTAAAAATATACATTTCGATTACAGGAAAAGAGGTAAAGCCCCGAAAAGCAGGGGGCTGTAACAAGGTCTAGTGCATCGAGCTCCAAATCAGCGGAGAAGCCGGAGAACAGGTCCAGGGACTCCAAATTCGGGGGTGCACGGGTCTATTTGCCCAAGGACACGGACTGGGAGAGAGCCAGTCATTTCCCTGGTGGATACGCGGTGATTGTGAAATCGATCCGCTTCGAGAGCATAAATGAAGGTTCGCCAAAGTACCATTCCATAAAAAATCCAGATGCTCAAGGCGCACCTGTGAGAAGCGACAGGTTCGTTGTTGCTTTTAGATATCAACGGCGCTGGAGACGCCGGTGGCGCGGGCGGCATCAACTTCGCTTTTTTGCGCCTGAGACATGGAAGCAAGGGTCGCTAACATCGAGGCACGTGTGGACTGCGTTAGGTTGTCTACATCACCCGAGGACAAATCTTTGGTTTGGATGGGAGGCAGAACTATTAAGAATGGTTAGTGTTATCGGTGATAAATCTTGACAGATGTATGAGCCAACCTTTGATCTTGATGGTGCCGGCGTTAAACCGCCAGGAACGGGGCGACAGAATGTGGGAGTAGTTCTCCGTCACGATTGGCACGACTGGCACACCGGCCTTGACAGCCAGATGGAAAGCACCCTTCTTGAAAGGAAGGAGTGTAGGCTCGTCAGAATAGCTTCGAGTTCCCTCCGCAAAAATGAAGACACTTTGACGGTGGTCGCGCATCTCGGCAGCAGCACCATCGAAAGCCTTCAGGGCAGTCTCCCGGTTGGCACGGTCAATGAAGACAGTGCGAGAAAGAGACATGAACCAGCCCAGGAAAGGGATGTTGCGCAGAGACTTCTTGGCAGTTACACTGCAGTATGGAGGGAAGACGCAGCCAAGCATAAGTACATCGAGCTCGGTCTGGTGGTTGCCAATGAAGACAGCCGGGCGGGTGGTGAGGTGTTCTTGACCCTCAACAATCTCGAACTTGACACCGGTGGTGAAGCGCATCACCCACTTGAAGCCACGTCCCACTGCCCATTGTGAAATGCGTCCGTAACCCACTAATCGCAGGCAGGCCGAGGCGATTACGCCGTATGCTGCCACCACAAGGAGGGAGCCATAGGAAGCGAGACACCGAGCGACGAAGGCGGCGCGAGGCACTTTCTGCCCGATGGCAAAGAGTGAGACTGTGACGACCACGAATGAGCTGACACCGGAGACAATGTATGAGCCGAAAGACATGGTGACAATTGTTGGGGGGTGAAGAAGCGAGCTGAATGCGATTAGAAAGTGAATCTCACAGCTTGAGGACGGTACATACTTGACTGATATGGGCAAACCCCGGCCCACAGAGGTATCTAGCGATAGGAATCAAAAAGCGAAGTGGAACAGCAGATCAAGGCCAAGATCAAGACTCCATGACTGTGGAGAAGAGCAAGTCGGAGACGAAACGTTGAATCGTTTTTCTGCCCCGATGCCGACTCACCGCCCTCGATGCGCAGATGACGCTGTCAGCCGAACAAGGTCTTTGCGGGGAGCGGGGGATATGTGTATTCACGGGATATTGACTACGAGAACTGGGCAGGTGAATGTGCAGAGTATCCTTCGGGCTGGAAATGCACAGGGAGATCAACACTTGGGGACTACATAAAGTTTTATCTGAATGGAGTTCATCAACATATACTCCGACAGATGTAGCCACCAATCTCATGATGCATGGGAAAAATCCATTCAACTAATGTACAATACACCTGGATGCCAGATCTCGATCTGGAAAACAAAACGCCGCTCTGATGCTGTGCAAAGAGGCCCGTAAACGCCGCGTTCATGAAAGAGGGCAAAAGGGCCCGCTAGAAAGACCTGGAGCGTCACAGGTCTACGCTATGTCCTCGTCCTCCATATCGTCATCGTCCAATGACTCCATTGCGTCCTTGATGTATTGTGCAGCCTGAGAATGGTTAGATGTGAAAATTTCTTGAGGGTCTTCCAAGCATACCTTAGGATCCAAGTTCAAGGCCGCGGTGAAATGCTTCACAGCGGAGGACCTGTCGTGGAGCATTTTGTGCAGCTTACCAAGCAGGTAGTGCACGTTTGCTTCATTTGGTGCCATGTCCTTGAGGGCATTCAACTCGACCAAGGCAAGGTGGTACTCCCGTAGTTGCATGAGCACACGGGCCTTGCGGAATTTAGCTAGGACCGAGTTCGGAGCTATGTAGGAGGCTCGGCTGTAATGAGCCAGGGCGTCCTGGGGATTTTTCCTTTTCTCCAAGACCAAGCCAATGCAGCAAATGAGCACTGCGTTCGTTGGGTTAATGTTGGCTGCATTACGGAAGTGCTGCTCGGCGAAGTCCCATTTGCCCATCTTATCATACACGGTACCAAGTCCATACCACGCATTGTAGTGTCGGTTGTCCGCATTGATACCATCACGATAAGCTGCCTGAGCCTTGTCGTATTCTTCATTGGCGACGTACTCGTGCCCTTGTAGCGTAAAGGCGTAGGCAAATTCTGGATCAATCATTGTCGCACGCTTGAAGCACTTCAATGCTTGATCGTGATCCCGCTGGTGAGAGAAAGAATTACCAATGGCACACCATGCCTGAGGGGACAACCGATCAGTCTCAAGCAGCCGGTGCGCCAGGTAAGCCAATTCAATCTCATTCTTCAAATGCCACAGGACAGTTGAGTAGATTTCCATGTCCTCAATGCGCGAGGGGGCTAGTTTCTGGACTCGGGCGAAATATTTCGCAGCGTCGGTGTAGTTTGCCTGCTCGAAATGGGCCCGGCCAAGTTGAGAAAGCACCCACGGTGTTTCACGTTGCCCTGTTGAGAGGCTATTGAAGGAGACAATGGCTTCGTGGCACTTGTACCGGCTCAATGCAAAATGCCCCGAGGCCAGTTTGTTGAACAGACCGAGGAGCCAATCTAAAGCCTCCATGTCTCTTGTTTGTTCGGCGTTCTTGGGCAATGGAGGAATGGGATAATAGTTTTGTGTTGGCCCATTACGATGCTCTTTACCATCGTTGTCGGGTGTTTCAATGGGTTTCCGATTGCCACTTACGACACGGCCAACTGTGGGCACAGTGCCTGTGCGCGGCTTCGTGGGTACCCCTCGTAGCTTCTTCATTTCGCGACCATCCCTCCCAGTGAGTGGGCCATTTGAAAGCTTGCTGGTGGTGGGTTTGATCTGATTGAATAGGCGAACGCTTCGGCGCTGGGGCGCACCCGGTTCAGTGGGTTGTGATGGGGGAAGGGGATGCGCGACCTGTCCAGAAACTGTACGCTTGCGATCGCCAAATCGTGAGGTGAGGGTTGGTTCCCTCTCGATCGGTGCTGATGGTTGACCATCTGGCTCCGTTCGTGTCTTGTGCCTTGGTCTGATACCCGTTGGACGCATCCGAGGCGGGGCCTGCCCTGTATGATCAAGGCTCATCGTCTGAATCGTGCGTGTTTTGCGGTTCGGGGCTAATGGTGCATCCCATGTAGAATCTGGGTCAGTGACTCCGTTGGCGATGCGGAATTCTTCAGAACCACTGCTTTGTCCGCCTGGTGTCTCCATTCCGTCTTGGAAAACTGGCTGTGCGATTGTCGGAACATTACCAGAGTTTCCATTTAGCTTTTGCCAAAGAGAAGAGCTCCCGTAAGTTGTCTCGGGCTCGGCACGGGATGCAGACACCATGAATGGGTCAGATTCGGGGTTCCCAGGAGGCTGCATAGACCCGGGGGTATCTTCAGACCCAAGGTTATCAGACCCGGTATCTGCTTCTTCGGGCAGTGAAGAGATGATTGCAAGCAGTTCTGGACTCAGTTGGTAGATATTTGGTACTCGAATATTGACACCTGCGCCGAAGTCAGAGAGGCCCGTGGCAATGGAAGAATAAAAAACATACCAGTCTCACACAGTCCCGTGAATGCATCCCACATGAAGGGATTCAGTTTGAGTGACTCGACATAGCAGTCCACTGCTTTTGTAAGATCCTTGTGCGCGTGCCAAAGTTTGGCTTGCAGGCAGTACACGGCTGCTGCATCGGGAAGGTGCTGTCGTCGGGTTTCGCTGTGTTTATCTGTGACTTTTTAGCATCTGAGCTTGACTTGAATTATGGCTGTCAGAGCTTACTCCAGTTGTTCTTGGAGATCCAGAGATTTTTGCTGTCCTCCAGAGCCCCCACACCCTCCAAGTGCTTTCCCAAGTCGAGACACGTTTGGGCATACACGTAGGCGCAGCCGGCATGCAGTCCGCGCGAGCCTGAGACCTGGCTGACATCAAACGCAGCTTTCACTTCTCCATTGTGTAGGTGACAGAGGGCGAGCAGATATTGAGCCTCAAATGATCGCGGTTCCAAGGCATAAAGGCGCGCGGCGAGGAAGAGTGCATTTCGAATTAGATTATTGTCAAGGTTGTAGTAAATGAGATGCCGTAGCTGGCTGGCAACATGTCCCGGGGACAGGGCCATAGTGAGGGGTCCGTGGGCACGTTATGCGACAGCGTCGGTTATTGAGGGAGATCGCGTAGGTTTCGGGTGAAAGGTCAAGGTAAAGATGCGATTGTGAAGGTCGTTCTTCTGGGGATCGGGTCACATTAAGGTCCAGCGCCTTTGTCGGTTTCTTTGAAGACGCGGGGAGGAAACAACGCGATCGAGTGGGTTACAGCGCGAGCAAAGCCAACAGCACCTAGGAGACATGGGCAAGATCTCATTCAACCCCTTCTCACGTCTGTCTGGATGTAGTGGTAGGTCTCGGTGCGCTTGCGGGCGTGGAACGTGGAATGTAAACCCCAGCCGGAAACGGCAAGAGAATAGACGACAGAGGGCAAGTGAAGTGAGGTCTGATTACGTCATCTGCAGACGCAGAATGAGTCTTTCAAAGTGTCCAGGGCATATCCACCGGTTTGAAGAAGAAAAGAAGAAGTCCAAGAAGTGCTTTGGGTCGTCGAGCTTAGCCACTCTTTCTGTTATTTTGGTCGCCGGTGGAGTCGGTTCTGCCGGTTGGCGGTGAATGTTGTGGAGGGCAACAATCGTCCGATGTGCAGCTGTCATGCGTGTCCCCTCTCTGTCTTGGACCTCCGATCTGGATCTGCAAGATTGGATTCTGCAAAAGAATTGGATTTTATCTGCCTCAAGGAACTACTGGCTTGAAAGTGATTCTCCTTGGCCTTGATTTGTGAGATATTGAACTACATTCAGTCATGGCTCAGGTATGTGTCCCGGAACCTAAAGGCTTAAGCTTCAGATCAGCTTTGGTATTGGGCCTTATGTGAGTAGAGGTATCTGACGATGTACCAGAAAGCTGCAAAGTCCCTGGCCACCCGCAATGGCGCGGTCCTCAGCCGCACTCACCTCATTTCTGCCGCATTGCACCTGCTCTTCCTCCTGTTGCACTTCAGCTTCCAGCGCCCTCGCTCCCTGAAGCCTTACTTCTTCTTGGCAGTGCCAACACTGGCCATCGAATATTACCTGGACCGCATGGGTCGGCCCCGTTATAATGAGGATGGCTCCCTCCGTTCCGCGGGTGAGGATCTCAATGCCACCGGCCTGACTGAGTACATGTGGGATGTCCTGTACTGGACACAGGGCTGTATTGTCGCTGTTTGTCTCTTCAATGACCGTGCCTGGTGGTTATGGACCGTGATCCCACTGTACTCCGTATATGCCGCTTATACTACGGTCATGGGTGTCAAAAAGGGATTCGCGGGAATGACCGGTGGTGGTGGCGGCGAAGACGCTGATGCCCCAAAGAGCAAGACGCAAATGAAGAAGGAAAAGAGGGGCTCTACTATGAAGTACAGGTGATCATAATGGGTGTGAATATGTACAAAGCAAGCAAGTTTGGGGTGGGAGCTCAAAAGCCGCTGTTGTCAGGCATTGATTTCTTTGGTATCTAATTGTCTTTTCCAAATCGACCGCAGTGCAACTGCTCAATCCCATCCCATCAACTACCTTATCCTCAGACACCTGGGTAAATTGCAATGTTGCCCTGGTTCTCGGAACCGCAGTAATTTGACTGGCGCAACCTCGGAAGCGCTGCTGTTTGGTCGAGGTGATGACCAGCATGCTCATCTGCCACCTGGGCATTGCCAAGGTTCAAGTTACCTAGGTATGTTGACGCATGAATATACCTACCTAGGTATGGACATGTGGAGATAAAGCTGGTTTAGGCCTTCCTGGATTGAAGGATATATGACTACCTGCATTTAATTTATCCAGGTACTAGGTACAAGCCCTGGAGGTACAGCCCTGGAACCACCGTGGACCTGTGCAAAGGACAGTACCTACCTACTAGTAGCCCATAACACGTTTCAACCTTGGAAGGTTGTTTAGATACAGGGGAGTAGCGTTTGGAATATTGTCCAGCTACTACCGAGACAGTGATGTGATCATTGAACTGTGGCATTTTGAAAAACAGAACCTTGGAAGGGTAGGAAAACATTCACTCATTATGTACTCAACATATATCACTTAACCGAAGACACATATTCCGACCAGGAAGCGACTGTTGACAAAGCAAGATGATAACATAGAGACCGAAAGGACAAGGAGAGCTGTGCATGCTCAATTGATGAGCGAAGTGCTAGGTATCGTGACATACTATGTGGGGAATACTGCATTGGATGCCGTTCAAGGTGCATCGAATGCACAGGGTTCAAAGCTAAGCATTTGGGCCTGAAAGGGATTGAGAAACTCTCAATGGAGGTGATGACATGTCGAAGTCTATCATAGCTCATCTCTGTATGAGGAAGCAGCACTTTTCACGCTGCTAGTGGCCTCATCAGCGTGGGACGAAGCTGTCTCGGCTGCTTCAGACGCAACACTGCTAGCACTAGCGGCTAGATCAGCCAACTGGGATTTCGCGCTTTCAATGGCCCCAGAAAGACGAGCCGTGGCACTTTCGACCGAACCGGGCTCTTCGCCATAGATGGCTGCACGGGCCTTTGACTGAATGTCGTCAATGGCCTCCTTGGCCACATCAATGTAACCGGCCTCCTTGCCGTACACAGCGCTGCTGACTTGGGCAGCTGCTGTAGAGTAGGCATCGGTTGCAGTATCTGTGGCTTTTTCAAAAGATCCCTTAGGTGTTCCGTAGATACCAACTTTGGCAGCGTCAACAGCAGCATGAATTTGGTCGTTGACCTGCTGCATGATATCGTCCACACTGGGAACTTCAGATGCAACAGCAGAAGCGGCCGATGTGGCGGCTTCATATCCCTCACTGATATAGCTAGAGGCAGAAGACACAGCAGCAGCCGGGTAAGGGGTCTCGTATGCGGCATGAAGTTTGCTGAGTACACTCTCTGTGAAGGAGGGTTGCTTGCCCACGATAAGCTCCGACACGAGCTCCTGGACTGCCTCGAATTGAGAAGCCCCAGTGTTGATTACTTGCTGAGCATAGGGCGTGGGTGCACCATAGATCTGCTCACTGGCCTTTGACACAAGTGCTTCCCAGTTCTCGGACGCCTGGCTAGATAGTGATTCAACGGGCCCGGGTGTGGTACCGTAGACAGCGGCACTCGCCGAGACCGAAGCCAGGGAGAGCGATGCGGAAGCCGCGGAAAGAGCAGCGTTGTATCTGGAGGAAGCGTCATCGATAATACTTTGCGCTTTCCCATCATCGGCAGACGAGATGACCGAGCTAGCTGATGCAACGACTGCGGCTAGGCTGGCAGAAGCCAAAGAAGAAACGTGCTCGTACTGAGAGCCAGCCTCTGAGATAAGTCCTTCGAAGCTTCTGGGGGCGGTTGTTGGGGTTGGGGAGCTGTACACGGCATTTGACGCTGTTGAGACAAAAGCCGTGAAGTGGTCATGGGCCAAGCCGACAGCTTCATAATAGCGGCGCTGTGCATCTAGAACAAACGGTTCTAGAACAGCCGAGCTGGCCGTGGCCGCGGGCTGTTGGACCTGGGCGAGCTGCTCAGATGCCAGGCTAAGACCTTGGCTCAACCGAGATGAGGCGATGGAAGAGATCTGGGCCAGAGGTCCGGCAGCCGACGGGGTCGGGGTAACCCGAACAGCGTTGATGTTTGATTCTAGTTTCTCGGTAGCATACTGAAGGGATCCTGAGTATGCCGATTCGATGGATGCCAGAAGTTGGGCGTGGGCAGGTGCACTTGATTGTGCCATTTGTCCAAGGACTTGAGACTTGGCAATATCATAGAGAATCTTAGCTTGGGCAGTGGAGTCAGAGAACGCCAAGCTGGCCTCGCCAACCAAAGATTGAACGACGGGCGTCGGTGTACCATAAATCACTGACGAGGCACTGTGGACATGAAACTCCAATTAGTAAAATGATTGGATGTGGATACGTGGTGGGATCAAGTGTATAGTTTAGACAGTGGTAGGGACCGAGAAGGTTGTATGTACTACTTACGCTGCGACAGCTTCGCTGTACTTTTCGGAAGCAGCACTCGAAATCTTCTCACCAGGGCTCAAAGGAGTGCCATAGAGAATACCAGAGGCAGCGGCCAAGGCATGAGCGTACTGATCACCAACCAAAGCGGCTGCTTGCTCCCCAACTGTAGGGGTTACTGATGCGCCATAGATGGCTTCACTGACAGCACTGCTTGCTTCGGCATAAGTATCACTGGCCTTGCTCGCCAACCCGTGAAAAGCGTCTTTGTCGTCCTCGCCATCAAGAATGGGCACTTGATGGGTGTTTACTTCGGCGGCCGCGACACCAAAGGCAGGTCTTACGGAGGGCTGCTCTTCCACGACAACGTCATCAGCCATGGACCCATCATCTTCGTTGTCATACTGATCAGCCTCAACATCAACAGATGGCTCGGAGTCATGAGTCTCCTCCGGAGCCTCAAAAGCAGTCGCTGACTCTGAGTCCGAGTTTGACTCAGACGAGTCGGTTTCAGATGTAGCCTCCTCAGTCTCCTCGACTTCCACCGGAGGTTGGGGTCTTGGCGGCTCCCCAGTTCTTGTCGAAAAATCATCGCTGACTTCACGAGCAGCAATCTTCCAGAGGCCGACGTCCTTCAATCGGACAAGCTCCTTAGCAGCTTCTTCAGCATCATGCATGCCGCTGTCCATGATATCGTTCACCACATTTCTGGCTTCCGATACGGAGCTGTGGTTGACTCCAACCTGCCGGATCTCACTGCGCCATTCTTCAAGCTGGGCCTTAAGAGCATGGTACTTGGCCCAATCCTTGTATGTAACACCATCATTCCAGGCCCAGCGCATTCCAATTTCCTGCAACCCCAGGTCGCGAATGCTGTCCAGAACAGCTAGGGTGGAATCCACGGCCGCGGTGACTCGACGGACAAGCTCATCTTCAAAAGAGACGGACCATTCTCGCAACACGTGGGCACGATCTCTGACTGACATGGCAGAGTTTCGGATATCCTGGACTAGCAGACTGGCAGTGGCTTCCTCGACAAGTCCGTCGGCTTCCTCTGGCATTGACTCCGCAAGTTCGTTGATACGTTGCCTAATTGAGGAAATTTGCTCAGAAGAGACCGATTGAAGTGCAGTAGCCAGACTCTTGCCATGGCTATTGGCACTGTTTGCGACCAGAGCAGAGACAATCTCTACAATGCGTTCCTCAAGGTCCTCAACGCCCTTGTCTGCAGCGATGGAGAATTTCCTCTGCCACCGCTCGAGATCGGAATCAATTTTTTCACGAGCTTGCTCTGCTTCCTCGGTGGGAGACCATGTGGGCTTGGCGGGTGCTTCGGTGGTAGAGGTGGAAGTCACAGTGCTCGTAGCCCGTGTCTCTTCAGACTTAGTGACTGACGTGGTAGCGGCCTGGACGGTCGAGGTGCTGAGGAAGGGATTAGTAAAGTTTAAGGTGTTCTGGATGGTTCTGGATTAATTACCTGTCTAGCTCTTCGACAACGGCACGAAGACGCTTGCCCTCTCTGTAACTTGCCAAACGCTGGCCAATCTTGACCAACTGCGGCTCAACCTGCTCCGAGTAAAGACCGGTGACATGGGGCCATACTGAGCTATTGGCAAAGTACACCACAGATGACCAAGTATACTGCGCACCGGGCATGACGTGGGTTACCATAACATCATGGCTCGTGGAATATGCCTTTCCGATGTATGGCTTGGAATGGGTGTAGAAAGGTACCAAATGGTCCCAGTAAACCGCGAGCGCAGCAGCATTAGCCTTTTGATAGTACGGCGAGACAACAGCGACACCCTGCTGGATATATGGATCCACCTCAGCCAAGTATAGCTGATGAACTTTATCTTGAGCTACCTGCACCCGAGGTGTAACTTGGATATGCCATTGCTGAGCTCCGTAAACGCGTGCTTGTTGCAAGGCCGGGGCGCCATACTTTTCATATCCTGATTTCGCAACTTTTGATGCTGGTGTGTACACCCGGTGATTCAAGATGTCCACGTAGGGGCGGGCTTGATCAACATAAGGCGCAGCATAGATGTCATAGTAGGGTGTAACATAAGGCTCGACGTGTGAGCGAGCAACCAGATAAGGCTTACAGACTCGAGGAGATGCTTCCGTGAGATCTGCGATATTGGAAGGGCATTGGAAGAACGGCGAGACCAGCGCGTACCAGATGCAAAGTCTAAAGAATGGACATGTTAGTATGTGCAACAAACATCGCATGAGCAGCACTCGCCTCACGACCAGTCCAGTGGTCCACCGCACAATTCCCTTCTTTCGTCGCGTTTGGACATTTGCTGTGTTATTCGATTTGGTGGTTTCCGCCACCTGTCCATTCTCTGCAACAACCATGCTGTCTGTGGTTTACCCGCACGAGGCCACGCGGTGTGCGAAACAGTGATTCGGCCGTAGGTTGCCCAGGGCTTCCTATCCACGCTTGATTCAAGTCGGCGTGACCGAGACTACCGCATCGGAGAAAATATCACTGCCGTTTCGAGTACGGAGTAGTGGGTGTCAGATTGGAGCTTGAGATAAGTTACCAGCAGAGCTGTCGATGGAATGCTCGCGTCGGTCTTGGCACTAGACTTTCACGGGCCGCGGTCAGACTCTATGTGATACCGAGGAAAGTGATTCTGAGGATCTTTAGAGCAGATCCAGAGATTATTGGGAGGGAAACACACACAATATTAAAGTGAGAGCAAGGGCCCTCGCAATATGACACAATCAGGGACGATTGTGTTGGAGGCTGTGAGGTCATCGGTGGCTGTCTGTACTGCATATACATCAATACTCGAATATTACGATCAGTGCGCTGCCATCTGGGTCGTACTGTAT
Organism: Penicillium olsonii; assembly: GCA_911174995.1. Taxonomy (NCBI): domain Eukaryota; kingdom Fungi; phylum Ascomycota; class Eurotiomycetes; order Eurotiales; family Aspergillaceae; genus Penicillium; species Penicillium olsonii. The sequence goes on along the minus strand of CAJVNO010000001.1, from coordinate 455,360 downwards.
GTAATCTAGATACGGCACATGGCTGACATAAGACGGGTCGGGCTGGGAAGGAAGCAGGTCGAAACGATCGCTTTTACAACTCTTAGGATCTGCAAGCTTGACAAGGTTGGTCCTATCATATGCTGTGGCAATCGTGGTGGGTTTGATCTGTTATACTGACCGTCTCTTCCAGCTTGCCTCGGACTGCCCGCCAACCCCACGCCCGCATATGTTTACACCTCCCGCCCAAGAGTTTAAGAACATGGTGAACATTTAATACCAACACCACTGTTCATTCGAGGCGAATCTCACAATGGAGGGAACGGACAGCCATCTCCATCACCATGTGGATCCGAGCGCGTTCCCCGACGTAATGAATGACCCGGCTTACGACGAAAGGGAAAAGGGTTTCGACGACTTGGATACTTGTCGCATATGTCACGGCGAGGCAACGGCCGAGGAGCCACTGTTCTATCCCTGCAAGTGCAGTGGTAGCATCAAATTCGTACACCAAGTCTGCCTGGTGGAATGGCTGTCTCACTCGCAGAAGAAACACTGCGAGCTCTGCAAGACCCCATTCCGGTTTACCAAGCTTTACGACCCGAACATGCCCCAGAGCCTACCCGCACCCTTGTTTGTGAAGCAAGCCTTGATTCAATGCTTCCGGACCTTGTTGACGTGGATGCGATTCATTCTTGTCGCTTTTGTCTGGCTAGGATGGCTACCGTGGTCCATGCGCGCAATCTGGCGAGCATTGTTCTGGCTTGCGGATGGTCGCTGGTCCGCGACTGAACAGGCTGCACAAGCTGCCAAGGGAGGGCTGAATCAACTAGCCACAAACGGCAGTGCAAATGCTGCCGCGACTAACTCGATCTCAACAATTGCCAGTGCGGCGACTTCATCAACACCCGCACCATCTGCATCCTCAATCATCGGCCTCGCTTCCGGGGAACCGATGATGCTTACCGTGATAAAGAAGATTGTTCCTTCTCTATTCATGCCTGCATTTACTTCCAGTGCCGGACAAGGGAGCGCTGAGATGAACTCCACGGCTAGCTCAACTAAACCACGATACCCCTCCTGGCTTTCGGACGTGAAATTCTTGACCACGCTGACGCCGTATCCCACGATTAACAACATGATAATAGACACATTGGAAGGACAGCTGATAACGCTCCTTGTGGTCGTCGCATTCATTCTGCTTTTCCTCATTCGAGAGTGGGTTGTTCAGCAGCAGCCCATGGCAAACATTGCCGAAGGAGAGCGCGAGGCAGCTCTTCAGCTAATTGCGAATGCAAACAACCGTATTAATGAGCGGTTCAACGAAGAAGGTGGATTTGGGGATCCCGCGCCACTTCCTGCGCAGCCTGAAAATCAAGCCCACGCTGTGCACGCCGATGCTCATGAGCTGGAAGATGATCATTTACCTGGCTATGCCCCTGCGTCCCCAGCTCCATCGTGGACTGACTCCGAGGATGGACTTCTTGACTTTGAGACAGAATCGAGAGAGCATGCTTTGGACCACGAAGATGAAGCAGAGGGTTCTGCTCCAACAGCTCGGGCTTTGGCCTTCCGAGACCTAGTGGCTCGTACTCATGGCGACCATGATGAGATGTTGCGTATCCTTCGAGAGGAGGCCCACGGCGACGATCTTGACTGGATCGTCAATGCCATGACTGGAGCCACCATTGACCGGGATGCACCAGCAGGACCATTAAATCAACCTCGCGACACAGATGGTGTACTCGAAGCTCCCGATAACGGCGAAGGAAGTGCCAATGCTCACCTCGAGGCTGAGTCTGCTCAAGCAGAGCCAACAGACGGACAAGCTACCCCTGTTGTCATTGAGCAACCACACGATCGACCCCCACGCGCTCTTTCAGAGCGAATCATTGATTGGTTCTGGGGTGACATCACACGTTGGGAGCGCGACACAGAGGAACCGGTACCCGAGGACGAAGAGCACATTGTTCAAGACCCAGCTCTAGAAGACCCCTTCGTGCCTTTGCCAAACAGGGTGGTAGATGAGCCAGGCGATGCTGAAGCTGACGCTGCCGCGGCCGCAGAAGCTGGGCTGGATCCCAACGACCTGGAGGCAGCTGACGGCGATGACTTCGAAGGGATCATGGACCTTATTGGCATGCAAGGCCCCATTTTCGGGCTGTTCCAGAACGGTGTTTTCTGTGCCCTTCTTATCGCCTTTACAGTGGCCATCGGCATCTGGCTTCCTTATCTCTGGGGTAAAATTGCCCTCGTGCTGCTCGCCAACCCTCTGGAACTTCTTGTTGGCGTCCCTCTCACAGCCGCGGAAGTCGTTGCCGACGTCGTCCTTGATACCCTCATCGGCGTCGTTGGTTACGTGATGTACTCGTTCAGCTTTGTGTTCAAGATTATCTTGAGTCCGCTCGGCGGTCTTGTCCCGTTGGGCGAATGGATCCCGCAAGACAACTCAGTCACCAGTGCATCGCTTTCCCTCATTGATGCCAGCAGCCGCCGACTGAACAAGGTGATCAAGGCATTCCTGGTGTTTCACGAATCTGATATCCCCATGTTCTCAGTCCTCTCCCACCAAGCTCTTAAGCTGCACCAGGCTCGTCTTGCCGCCATAGCTCACTCCATCTACGTCACCGCAAAGTTCATCGTGCATGACATCCCATTGCGAATCGTAACCCTTGGTGTACCAGGGGCGTTGAAGTTCGAATTCGATACTAGCTATCTCAAGCATTACACCGCTCAAGTTCAACAACAATTTGTTGACTTTGCCAATTCATCGCTCTTCGCCCTTCCCGGAAAGAGGTTGATGAGCGCAAGCGCCGCTAAAGCCGCCTCAGCGGGAACGCCCGTTGATTATGAGTTGGCTGCATGGGACTCCAAGGATCGCGCCATCGCTATCCTGATGGGCTATGTTCTCGCGTCGATGATCGGCCTTCTCTATCTACGGATTTCTGGGCTGCTTGCTGGGGCAAATCGTGGACAGAGAATTGAGGGCGTGGTTGCCGAAGTTCTGATTCAAGCTGGTGGGGTGATGAAGGTCATTCTCATCATCGGAATTGAGATGATTGTCTTCCCTCTTTATTGTGGCAGTCTTCTCGATCTAGCTTTGCTTCCTCTCTTCTCCGAAGCTACGGTGGTCTCTCGTCTTGCCTTCACGGCTTCGTCCCCTCTCACATCACTCTTCGTGCACTGGTTCGTCGGCACTTGCTACATGTTCCACTTTGCCTTGTTTGTTTCCATGTGCCGAAAGATCCTGAGAAGTGGTGTTCTCTGTAAGTTTCAAACATTTTTCATTTTGTTTCGTGCGCTAATTGGTCGGGTACAGACTTCATCCGCGATCCTGATGATCCGACTTTCCACCCAATCCGGGACGTTCTTGAGCGAAGTATCACCACCCAACTTCGCAAGATTGGGTTCAGCGCTCTTGTCTATGGTGCACTAGTCATCGTCTGTCTTGGAGGTGTTGTCTGGGGCTTACATTTTACCCTTGATAATGTGCTCCCGATCCACTGGTCGGCCAGTGCGCCGATGCTCGAGTTCCCAGTTGACCTCCTGTTTTACAATTTTGTGCTGCCAGTGGTCATCCAGTCCTTTAAACCTTCGGATGGATTGCACGAGCTGTACGACTGGTGGTTCCACAAATGCGCCCACTTCCTACGCCTCAGCAACTTCTTCTTCCCCGAACGACACATCGAGGAGGAAGGATACCATGTACGAAAGTCATGGTGGGGCGTTCTGTCAAGAAGCAAGGGAGATTACAACAATCCTGTTATCGGCGCCGATCAACAAGCTGCAGCCGAGCAGGGGAATCATGATGCCTATTTCGTCCGCGATGGCCGCTACGTCCGAGCACCTGGCTCCGATCAAGTCCGTATTCCAAAAGGCAACCGCGTGTTCTTGGATGTCACGGAGAACAACGAGCGTGTTGACGGAAAGCCTGATCTTGCCGATGGACTTCATGGCCGGACTAGTAACATGTTTACTAAAGTTTACATCCCCCCCTCCTTCCGCACTCGTATCGCTGCTTTCATTCTTCTGATCTGGTTGTTTGCCGCTACCACTGGGGTAGGCATCACTATTGTTCCCCTCATCATTGGCCGGAAGATCATCATGTCCTACTCATCCAACGAGGCCCCGGTGAACGATGTCTATGCCTTCTCTAGCGGTCTTTGTGTGGTCGGTGCGTTAGCCTATATGGCATACCATTCGCGCAGTGCTTTCAATGCCGCGCGCGCCCACTCAGGTCTCTACCTTCGCTCTCCACTTCAAGCCGGACAAGTGACACTGGAAGCTGCGATGCACGTCGCTCGGCTTCTATACATCGTTACCGTTGCCGTTCTCATACTCCCATCGCTCTTCGCGCTTCTTACTGAACTCTACATTCTGATTCCTGCTCATACTCTGTTCGGTGACGGAGAATCCCACGTGGTGCACGTGGTCCAAGATTGGGCACTTGGGGTTCTGTATGTCCAGATGGCCCTCAAGTTGACCGTCTGGCAGCCTCATTCCTGGGCCGCTGCTGTCCTTAACGGTATCACCCGGGATGGCGTACTGCATCCCCGAGCGGGCCTTGCTACCCGAGCGCTGGTTATCCCTTTTTTCCTCTTCACCATCCTGGCCGTCACATTGCCCCTGTCCTTTGGTGTGATTGTGCGCTGGTCCTTCTTCTATTCCAGCGCTGGAGTGGAGCCCAACATCTATCGTTACGCATATCCAGCCACGCTACTGGCCGTGCTGTCGGTATGGCTTTCCCACTTGGTTCTTCGCCGAGTGGCCGCTTGGCGTACCAATATCCGCGATGAGGTGTATCTCATTGGTGAACGCTTGCACAATTTCAGTGAGAAGCGGGCGCGGGATGTCGGCGTTTCGCGAGTGATGACTGGATGACGGAATGATACAGTTGACTTCTCTGAGTAGCTGGCAGAGAGAACCAAAAAGTCTTTAATTCACAGCTTTAGTGTAGCATATCAATATGACCATGGAGTCTGCATGAGTTCTACGATTTAGATATATGCTGCCTGAGGCATCTAAGTGACATAATCTGTACTGTGGTAACCGTATTACCGTAATCTATCTTTAGATACTTGCTGCCTGCGAACAGCCCCACCTCCAGCCGCCGACGAACGCTGATTGGTTAGGCAACAGGATTCCCTCGATCTCCCCGTCTGGTTATCGCATCGCCATCAAGGCATCCTTCAATCTACAGTGTCAATTCATTTCTCGCCAGATGGGTTCTTTGCTCTTCACAGACACCCAACATGGACTCATGAAATTCACCCTTCCTGCGCCGTGTCTTTAATGCTTGATATTCTAGCTCGTGATCCTTATCTCTCTCCGCAATCGAGATGTCAGTCCTGCGACATGGTGGAGGGGGCGGCTTCCTCCAACGGCGCCTTACGAAATTATACACCGACACGAAAACCTCTTGCGAAAGTGTGACCACGGCCTCCAAGGCCCTCGATGACCCGGAACTTGTTGCTCTCCACGGGAGTTTCCAGAAACAGAGAGATCGTTTGCTGTCATGGGGTCTCGATTGGAGCGACGCAAGCGCGGCGCAACCCAACGACATTGACGAGTCTCTGACAGCCGCAGGATTCAGCGATGTTGTCGAGAGTGTGATGTCATCCATCCAAGAGCTCCTCAATGACGCCGAACGAGTCCAACACGTGGATGCGCCGATGCTACCCTCGAAAGAACGCAAGGTTGACCTCCCGTCAAAGGATACCCTGGGGAACACACCTTTGAAGACACAATGGACGGAGGAGGACATTACCCGCTCGAAATCCATCCTTAACGAACTTACCGGCTGTATTGATACCCTTTACGACCTGTCGCGCTCTCGCCGAACGATGGCCTCAAGCATGTCATCCAGCAGAAACAGCGCGCGCCGCCAACGACCTAATCTCAACTCTCCCTACGAGTCCTCCCATGGCTCTTTCTCCGAATCCAAGGAGAAAGTTCAAAGCCCGAAGCAGATGTTCGACCCTTTCGCCTACTCGCCTGCGACCCCGCATCGCGACTCGACCAACCCTTTCCTCCCAAGAAACCGCCTGCTCGTCGACCGCTCGGCCCTCCAGCTTTATGGAGCCGCCCACGAAAACTCTCCGCCGCCATATGAACCTGTGGCGGCATCTGCAAACTCAAGGGCTATTGGACGCCTGAAGTCTTCTGCGTCGCCGTTTCTTGCATCGACTAAAGAGTCGCATGTCTCGGTGCTGGTTGAGTTCATGCCGATTTTGGCAGAGTCTAGGATGGACAACAAAAGTTCGCGCATGGAAAAGCTACAGCAATCCCTCGACCAATTATTGCAGAATGCTAGGATCTCCCATTTGGGACTGATGCGATTTTTGGGATACTCTATCGACCAGTCCAATGCTCGCTATGCATTCCTTTATCAGATGCCCGTGGACTACTTCCCATTCTTGCAAAATCCTAGTGATTTACTGAAAGAGCTGAAGCCTAAACCATTGGTCGCGCTTCTCCCATCGGCAGACGAGCACAGGGAGAACCGAGTACCAAACCTTGACACTCGGTTTCGCCTGGCCTACGATCTTTTGATGTCGGCGCTTCATTTGCGAAGCCAGAATGCTGTCCATGGAAACATCAACAGCAGTAATGTCATTTTCTTCCCCGGCCGAAGTGATGCAAGTGACGACGAAAGTGGCCTTGCGCCTGACCTCCGCCGGCCCTATCTCACCTCTCCTGCAAGGTTCTCCGGGGATGGGCCAACGCCGGAGCCACTGTCCTCGGCGATGTATCGCCACCCAGAGGACAAGAGATCCGTTGAAGACGACGGCGCATGGGCTTACGATCTCTACTCCCTCGGTCTGATCCTACTCGAAATTGGACTTTGGGCGCCGGTCGGGCGGCTTTGGAAGATGAAATATGACCGCACATGGTTCAAGCACCGCGTAGAAGATCTCTACGTCAAGAAGCTTGGCCCGAAGTGCGGCGGTGCCTATCTTCAAGCCGTTCAACTTTGTCTCGATGCCCCCAACTTCCACCTTTCTACGCAGCCCATGACAGACCTCGGCCTTCGTGTGCCACAAATTTACCACTACCCAGTGCTTGACCTTTCGGATCCTGATGGCACATTCTCCTTCTCCATGAACTTCATGTACACCATCTGCAAGATTCTCTGGTCGTGTTGCCGTATCGATATCTTCTCGGCGCCCTCGGCCGAGGAGTTGGACGATTGCCTCCCCCTGGCACTCGTTCCAACACCTGAACCGGTGACCATCCAGGACAAGGTCAACGCGTACAAATCTTCGAAGCGTGAAATGGCTTCCAACCTTGACAAGCAACTCCCCAGTGTGCCCACCACCGAGTGGGGTGTTGTCAATGAGCCGAAAGCATACGAACCCCCACAAAAGAAGCGTACTGTCAAAAGACTTCCCCACTTGGAGATTCCAGACGAACATCTGCAAGAGTGGAACTTCCACATGATGCCTCGATTAAGTCGCCTCCTCCAAAAGATCCTGAAAGAATCATCCGAGTCATGCGGAGTCAATCTCATCATGACTGGAGAATCGACCGAGAGTGCCAAAACAACGATCTGCATCACCTGCGGAAGTGTGAAGAAAGTGAGAATGGCACTCAAGAAACACTTTGCTCTTGGTCGGGATGATTGGGACCTGATTGTCTTGCGTGGAGACATTGAGCGGTCTAAGGTGCCTCGCAATCGACGTCGCCGCCCGGCCAAGGCTCGACCTAATGTCTCGAATGAGACGCCCTTTCGCCAAAGAGAGCTCAACCCTTGCCACCAGCAGCGACCTCTTTGTGGGGCGTCCATCGGTGCGTTCCAGAATGAAGAGCACCTGCCTCCCGTGTCTTATGGCGGCGCAATCTTCGTTGACGGGATGCCATATGGTCTTACTGTGCACCATATGCTGGAAGCACCTAGTGAAGACGAGGGCCAAGGCAATTCCCTCGCAGACCCAAGCCAAGATGCCCCTTCTAGGTCAGCGGGCAATTGGCACGGGGATACTCCCCAATATTCCAACCCGGAATTTATGTACACCTATTCTGAGCAAGAGTCGCCGGAGTCAGGCCTTGAGTTTGAATTATCGGACCTGGAGGATGGCGATGACGGGTCATTGTCTCAAGGGCTCGAGTCCGGCTACGATGAATATTGGCTCTCGGATGATGATTCGTCGGACGACGACTCTCTAGGCCCCGATGACGATGACGATGACGCTGCATCGATTGGAGATACGGCCGGCGTTGAGCCGGGCGAAGAACCTCGCCTCCTGGTCACCCAACCAGCCATTGACGACGTTCATGATGATTTTTTTCCATCGCCGGAAGACCGCGATGATGAGCACTTAGCATCCCACTCCCTTGGCTACGTCCATGCATCCTCGGGCGTCCGGCGCTGGACCCGAAAGGGTCTCAAACACGAGATCGACTGGGCGCTTATAAAAGTGGACGAGGCCCGCATGGATCCTCGCAATATCATTCTCGACACGACCAGGTCCAGCATCGCTCGTCCGGGTCGACCAGTTCCCCCGCAGCCTATCTTCTTGAATCAAGTGGCTCAGATGGAGGAGCTGGGTGGCCTGCAGGTCCACTGCTGCGGCCGGACGAGTGGGCTGCAAACCGGACAGATCTCCAAGGCGATGACTCTGGTCAAACTGTATGGACGGCATTCCTTCTCGACCAGCTTTTGCGTCCATGGAAACTTCGGAGGTAAGCGGTGCTCAGCGGTGTTGTTATGTCTATATGATCCCTAATTAGATACCCTTTGTTGTTTGTCACCTGTCTAAGCTGGTAACCAGCACATTAAACCCACGCTCGTATCGAGTAAGGCATTGGACACTAAAGCTAATTTCTCCTACGACAGCCCCCGGCGACTCCGGCGCATGGGTCTTTGATCGACCGACCGGTCGCGTCTGCGGCCACGTCCTGGCCTGGTCAGCCAAGAGCAACACCACCTACATCTCGCCGATGGAGGTGACCTTCGACGACATCGCTCGCACCCTCAACGCCACCCGCGTCTCCCTCCCCGGCGATCCCGCCACCCTCGGCTACGTCCACCCTTCCTCCCCTTCTGGCCCTTACCGATATCAACCTCAACGACTTCCGGGGGATTTCGGCCATCTGGCGCTGGGAGGTTCCCCAGGCCCACCGTTGCCACCTCATCCCCAGCCTTACCCGCACCCCCACGGGCGCCCGGACTACGGGCGTCCCCCACCCCCTCCACCCCCTCCGGGCTCCTATCGCGGGCCCGTGCCTCCCATCCCGCCGTCCCTGCTCACCGGCCCACGCAATGCCGAGCGTCAACTTGCCTGATCTTGTATACTGGTTGATGTGTTGATGTGTTGACGCGCCTGGTCTGGATGGGAGGTTTATGATCGATTCATGTTTATGTCAATACCCTGGACCTTGGATGTCTTTTTTTTAAACCTGTTTTTTGGCCTGTATCTTGGGATACAGAAAGGGCACTTTCTCGGAATAACGAAGTAGCCCACTCTATTATATTTTCTACAGGTCGACGTGATACACCGTGTTGAGGGAGTTGATGCATCGCCGTTTCGGATTTTGAGCGATGGATTTAGCCCATAGATCAATAATTGTAATGCCGTTAACAATTCCAGAGGTCTACCTGTGAAACCCGAGGTCTAATCCGGGGTATCCTAAGTACTAGTACAGTAATGTATGCAGTCAAGTTCAAAAAACAAGATCTACAGCTGATCAACTATGCGAAATGAGAAATGACGATAAAAAAGCCTAACAAAAATCCAGGAACGAAGGCGACCGGAATTTGAGTCCAACATCAAACGTCTAACAGTCCAGCAGTTTCATCTTCTCGTTTTAGGGCTGGTTCATCTCGAATTTGCGCCTCGCCCCATCATTGGGCGTTGGGTGTCGATCCTTCGAGGATTTGGTCTCTCAACTTTTGCACCAGCACCCTATATAATATAATTCCTTTCTCAGCATGTTTTCTTCTCCAGGCTGGCCTGGATTCTGTTTTAATATTTAATTTTTTTCTTTCCCTGTATCATGTCCAACGTGCACCAGGTCCTCATTAAGACTCAGCAGGCCGAGTTGCATCGTGGCTGTCATCCATATCATCCTGGTTGGCAAACGGCCTATGGATATGTTCCGTCCGAGGCTGCGGGCATTGTCTTCTGTGCCTTGTTCGGGGCCTCGCTGCTGGTCCATGTTGTACAGTTCTCGTGGAAACGGATGTGGTGGCTCTGTGTCTTCCCCGTTGGGTCTTTAGGTATGGAATATCGAAGCACTTGGCAATTGGCAGTTCGAGCACTAACAATCCATAGTCGAATTGATTGGCTGGGCAGGGAGAACATGGTCTTCGAAATGTGTTTATAATCAAAATGCATTCCTGATGCAGATCTCAACATTGATCATTGGTGAGTTCACCGGACGTGCAATGCAACACTCGCTGATCGTGCTTAGCCCCGACGTTCTTCACGGCTGGAATTTATATCCTGCTCGGTCGGTTCATTTCCATCTTCGGTCGTCAGTCCTCTGTCCTCTCGCCCAAGGCGTATCTGTGGATCTTCTGTACGTGCGATATCATCTCGTTGGTCGTCCAGGCAGTAGGAGGTGGTCTGGCCTCGTCGGCATTCGCCAAAGAAGGCGGCAACACGGATCCAGGATCGAATACGATGGTCGGAGGTGTGATCTTCCAGCTTGCCTCGATTACGGTCTTCGTCATCTGTGCGGCGGACTTCTTACGCCGGGTGAGCAAGATGGGTGTGCTGCGCACAGCCTCGGTGTCGTTCATCCTCTTGATGTTGGCAATGGTCATCTCGGTCCTGTGTATCTATGTTCGCAGTATCTACCGGACTATCGAGTTGCTGCAGGGGTGGAGAGGGTACCTTATCACACATGAGTTGTACTTTATTGTGCTGGATGGTGTGATGATGGTTGTCGCTTCGGCGATCTTCAACGTCGTCAGTCCGGCTTTCTTGCTGGACTCGGTCAAGGTGGCGACGTTGCAGGACGATCGATCTGCCACTGAGTTGACGGAGCCGAAGCCGGAGTATGAGAGAGAAAGCTCCTCGTGGATTTAAATCGTGGTTGGGACGGGTCGTGCCCTGGTGGTTGATATACTTGCGCGTGCAATGTCATGATAGCATGTTTGATTTGTCTAGCGATACAAACAACTCTGCCTTTCCTTGGATTATGTGTCCTTGAGACACTCTGGCTCGGCAATAGTAACGATGATTGTTCCATCCTCCGTGCCTTCGTAGGCGCCGTAACATACCAAACTCATATCCCGCAATGGCCTTGTAGCAATAATCAGACCCCACTGGATATAACCGTCAACATCAATATATGAGCCTCAGCCACCCGCTGAACAAAGCTTCGAACCGAGCCGTATATCACACTTCAGCTTGCTCTTTCTGCGCCTCAGGCGCCGATCTTCCAGGTGTCATAGTTTCAAGAGGAATCGCATTCGTCGGCGATGTCAGGTCGTCAAGCATGATCGATGTAGCCAGACATGCAGTGAATGTGCTGCAGCGAACAACGTCAGCAAGAATACTTCCATCTCATCTCAACCACTTACGCCAACATCATCGCCATTACTTCCATGATCTTACCCAGCAGCTTGCTTCCAGACGTACCAGATTCCGCATTCACATAGTATATGAGAATCGACAAGGCAATCCAGAGGATCGTGTCGATGAGGTAAAAGATCGCACAGGCTCTACTGCTCTTCCACCATTTATATCCGCTCGCCCCCAGGCATTCAGCGTGGTAGATCTGGGACATCACTGCCTTGACAAGCTTGGGTCGTGGTTAGCAAAGAGAGGCATGGAAGGGATATATGATGGCTTACCATGCCCAAGCTCCACCAACCTGACGCCATCGCTTTCGGGGTGTCCGACATGTTAACGCGTACGAAACTGAACATGCTGAAAAACAGCAGCATGAAAAATATTATGACCAGTGTCATTGCCTGGAATGGGTTGAAATTCGGCATGTTGAAGGTGTGATGATAGATTTGCGCTAAGATAGTTGTGATGAGAGACCAGAGACCAGAGACCAGAGACCAGAGACGAGAGATGAGAGATGAGAGATGAGCTGAGCGACCCTCGAGGTGGAAAGAGTAGGTTGGTCTCCGAGGTTCGCCGCTACCCGATCGAGCGTCAATAACGACATCATACACGACATCACATATAACCTTGGAAGACATCAGATCTCTGCACTGGGTGATTGATATGGAGAAAGGTTGAACAAAAAGACTACTCGTTCTACTTCGCATTCGTGTTAGTTGCCTAACATGGAAATGATCGCCCACGACATGGGCTCTGCTATCATGCTTCCTACAGCCCAAGTGTACACCGAGCTCTGTCATGGTCCTGGAATCGAATTGGTCCTTTTGGTATACAAGTGCCTGTGTCGGGGTTGTATTATCATACTATCTTCCAAAACCTTGGCCTGGATGGAGGATGCTACAACTGATACACCCTAAAGACAGCCGTTAGTAGTGATAGCGAAATCATCATCGTCATGAATGGGCATCCGGGTACTGTGCTGAACACAGCTTCGCAGATGTGTCTATACCCCAGGTCCGCCATTTGCTTCTGCTTCTTCCTCGTCCTCGTAGTCGTCATGCTCGTCCACGCTCTCCCACTCATCGCCTTCTAGATCGGATTCGTCCAACCCCGCCTGGTCTCCAAGCATGCTCAGCAGCTGTAGGAGTCCGGCTTGGGTGCGCCAGGAGTCTTCTCCGGGCAGACTCCGACGAAGGTCATCTTCGACTTCGGGATCCTCGGGTGCAGCCTTGGTTGAGGCTGACCCGGACTTGGTGGATAGATCAGGGGCCAGGCTAACGATGCGGATGGCTTTTGTGGGGAAGACGCGGGGAGGGTTGGTGCCTACTTGTGGGGGATGTCCGCGTGGCGCGTTCGAATCCCTCCAGCCAAGAGTCTGGGGTATTGTTAGTTTCCTTCACGTTTTGTTGAATGTGTTTGGGGAAAGAACGTACAGTATAAGTGGTCATGATGGCATCATCAGCCAATGCCATATAGCTGATCGGGACAGCTAGTTGCGGAGCAGAGCTTGTCAAAAGCGCGTATGAAGCCCGAGTGGGCTTCTCCGCATCTTGGATGCGGTCGTTGTCATCGAGTGCGACGACGTAAATGCGATCCTGAACTTCGAACATGATTCGATGGTTACGGATCGATAACCAACCACCCAGGTCAAAGCTTGACCCATCTGACTCGCACTCTAGAATTGAGCTGGTAGCCTCGAGACCGGCTCGGTCTCGAAGAGCCTTGCGGAAATCAGAGCAGATAAAGACTCGTCCCGCGCGCGAGAAGCCCACAAAGAGATTGCCGTGCAGCATTCCCGCTCCCCAGTCGTCTTGCCCGTGTCGAACATGCTCTGGGTCTTCGGGCGGAGGAAGTGGGCCTTTCTTGATGTCGATGGGGGCCAGACAGTCCCTCCTGGGAGCTCCAGTGGGAGAGAAACTATGCGTTGGGCCTAGGCGGGCGGCTCCCGCTAGGGCTGCACCTGCGGACATGGAATTTGCCGGAGGTGGGCGAACGTTGTATTTGTCCGACACTTGCGATGGCTGGAGAGTGCCAAGGCATGCGCCGGATTCTTTATCGTAGGCGAAGTAGCCCTTTTTGCCCATTGAGTAGATCACAACATCCTCGCTTTGGTCCAGATGCCCGATACCTTCGGACTCGATCTTCAGGCGGGTTTTCAGCTGAGGTGGTCGTTGAGTCATATCGTATACAAAGCCCTGTCCTTCATTTGAAACGACACAGAGCGTCCAGTAGGACAATTGGAATCCTCTGGTTTGGCAATCGTGATGCAGAATGCCAATGCGCTGGAATTCTCCGCGCTTGGTACCCGGCTGATCTGTCTGCCAGACCTCAATTGAATCGCCCACGCTGTCAAACACAACCATACCATCTTGATACTCCAGATGCGCATAGGGACGGACAGCATCTTTATCGCTGTCCAGCATTGAAGGGAGCTGCCATAAGATCTCGCCGGTATCCATATCGCTAACGTTCAATCCACCAGCGTGGGAGCTGGACACGAAAAAGCGGCGTTTGAAATCAGCCCGGAATCTCCAGACAGGATCATTGCCAATTTGCAAGACCGATTCCTGGCTAATGGGGCGTGGATCGGCCCAATTGCGGGCGAGTAGCGTTTGACGCTTGCACAGGTCCTTCCATGATTCCGTGCCTTTGAAGTAATTGGCGAAGCTGTGGGATCCGGAAAGGAATGAGAAATCACGGGAACCGCCCGGGGGCTGAGCAGTCTTTGACTCGGCGGTGTAGATGACTTCTTGGTGCGTAAAGTCGATAAATTCGTGCCAAGCCTTCGATGCTGCCGTCAGGGACGCGAGGGCGGAAACCGGGGTGAAATGCAAAATTTGCAGAATGATCTCTGGCGGGAGGACCGTGAGAGGGTCCGCTAGTGTGTCGATGGCCATATTGGAGATTTGTTGCAGGAAGAACCGCTGGTGGGGGAGTCAATCTTTTGCTCCTCCACGATGACGTAGCCACCATGTGACTCGGGGTTTAAGCTTAAATGGACATGTCTGCATTCGGTCATTTGTATATTTAGGTACACCTATAGATCGAGATATCACGGGCAATCGTGAGCGCAGATCTTTTAAGTTTGATGGGTGTGGCATGCACACTGCAGGTTGCCGCTGTAAATATGTGACTGACACATTCCTAGAGCCTGTGAGCATAACCTTAACCACAATTTTGGAATTTGAGTGCATGAATCCCATTAGAATGCTTTCATCTATTCTATCTTAACGCAAATTCTATAAACACATAGAGAAATCGGCATGTATCACTCTTCTGACTGCCGTGTCCAATCGGAACTCCAGGGTTCCTGCCATTATATACATACACCATAACGAGGTCACATTTAACAATTCCAACGCTGGAATCGATGCTTGCGATTTAACAGAACAGCAGGAGTATCAATTTATCATCTGTTTCTTTGTTCCCTCTGAAGTTCTCCTTCTCAAAAGCATCATGGAGGTACCTCTCCAGGAGCTTCAGTCGTACCATTCACACTCCCCAGCGGATGATATTTCCACACCAGAAAAAGCAGAAATACAGACCTTGATAAATTTGCTGCATATGGAAAAGCATCCTGAGGGGGGATATTTTGTCGAAACCGACCGAGACAAGCGCCAGATGACCTTGGAAGCTGGCCATTTCCAGCCGCCGCAGTACTCGTCCAATGCAGGAGAAACGCGCTCTCTCAGCACAAGTATTTTCTACCTCCTTACTCCGAATAACTCAATCGGTGCGCTCCATCGTAATGCGAGTCGCACTGTGCATACTCTTCATCACGGTAAAGGGATCTATGTGATTTTGAAACCCGATAACGATCAAGAGGCCCAGCAGGCCCAGGTGGAAACTTTCAAAGTTGGCCGTGACATTACACAGGGAGAGAGATTGCAGTGGATAGTCGATGGTGGTAACTACAAGGCCAGTTTCTTGGTTTCCGACGGGACTGAGGTATCGAGTTTGCTCATCAGTGAGGTAAGTTTGCTCTGCAAGCTTGTGTTTGGGTTCTTGTATAGACCGCGGCTAATGAGGAGCAGACGGTAATTCCAGGCTTTGATTTCAAAGACCACGATTTTCTGACTCTGGGTGACCTGAGGTATATGGCGAAAGAAGAAGACATGAAATACCTAGCATGGCTGCTGAAAGAGGCATAACACCGAGATCATGACGGGAATGACCAGTAGAGGTAGATCGGAGTTAATGCAATGCGCAATGCTTGATTGAGATTCCGCGCTAACTCCGAGCTTCATCGGAGTATCCATTTTGAAAGCAATTCGAAAGCAGGCAATTCATTCGATCCGGATAATTTTCCGCCTCGTATTGACGACTTCTGTACTCCATCCAAGATCAGTGGCATTTCATGTTTACTGTTGAGTCACGATATCCCGACGCGGAAACTGATTCCCGCGTGGCTTCGCTGATATATAACGAACTGCGGGGAGCTTCAAGGTCCTCGAACTCGACTTCCATCCACATATCAACATCCTCAAAATGATTTCCGGAATTGCACACATCAACCTCACGATCCCTCGGGGGACATTGGAGCAGGCCGAGGAATTCTACGGCACCACCCTGGGACTCACTTCGGCGCCGGTACCGGAGCTGCAAGTAGGCACGATTCTATGGTATGCACTGATCCTGAGCTTGGCCTGGGCGATATCTAATTCCTCACAGGTTCAATATTGGCTCTAGCGGGCAGCAAATACATATCTCGTTTGGTACTACTGATCCCAGCGGTACTCGGCACCCTTGCTTTAAGCTGCCTTCGCCTAAGGACCTGGAAGAGACTAAGGCCAGTATCTATGATCACCATGTAAGAGGGGGGCCTGCGGCTCCAATGGCTGCTGATAAGCCTGGCGAAATGGACTCTGGTAGGTGACTTGATGATTGCTGGGATACCGAGACATACTGATGATATCAGGTACCCAAGGAAAGGAATATCCCACACGATTCTTTGCTCGTGACTATGCGGGGAATCTGCTCGAGTTCACCCTGTAGACTTTGCCTATTGTTAATGAAAGATCATTTCAGGATCTGGGACTAATCGGGTTGGATATGAGCTCGCTCGAAGTACTTGACCAGACCCAACCTTGGGGACAGCGCCATATTTTGATATCCGCCAATATTGTGCTACATCCAGCAGATTTGTATACTAGCATCTGGACCTCGGAAGAGAAAATGGCACATACACTGATTTGATGTAAACTTGGCATTGGTCTTGACGTTCCTAGCACGAAGCGCCGGATAACTTGGCATATAACCTCGAGCGCTCATTAAGAATAATTTCATGCAGGCTAATGATGATGCTATGAATAAAAGTCACACTGACGCCATGCGAGAGGCAGGAACAATAAAAGCGATGATAGCAACCGAAAAGAAGATGAATGTCGCTGGCACAATTCCGCGCATCACCCGACAGATGTACCGATAGATTTTGAAAAAAAAGAGCCCATTGTACACGCCGAAATGGACCATTACAAGGGCCAGAGAGAAACAGGGGATGAGAGAAGGTAGTGAAGCGTGAGAGGGAATGGCATGGATGCAATTAGAAGTCGTCAATGAACACCGATCATTCACCGTAATGTCTCGTTGCGTCCAGCGCAAACGGCGGAAGGAATGCCGTACAGAAAGAAGCAGTTGTAGAAATTAAAGACATAACGTGATCATAGTCCCTGGAAGAACGGGCATGCCTCGATGATTTCCTCATCCTCGTTGGCAAAGTCCCATCCCACAATGCGGGGGTCCACACTGGCACAGATGATTTTCCTGGCGTCGAACTGGAGCTTGAAGACCCTCGCGGTTGAATGGGGGACAACTGCGGGTCTGCGTGGGTGGACGTGGTGATGATGGTGGTGGGCTGGAAGGGGATTGGGTAATGTCGCGTTGGCGAGTACAGGGGTTGCTTGAGCCTGGTTGTGGTGGTTGGCGGGTCCAGCTTGAGCGGGGGTCGCATTGGGACCATGGGCATTGGGGCCATGGGCATTGGGGCCATGGGCATTGGCCATCATAATTTGGATGCTTTGTTGGGTGGCTTGTAATTGCTGAGCTTGCAATTGCTGAGCTTGAGCGGCGACAGTGGTGCGGGCCACTTGACTGAGATTGTCGCAGGCGGCATTGGTCACGGCTTCGTGTTGTCTCAGTTGATGGGCTTGTGTCCATTTGCCATCGCCGTCTTTGTGCCAGATAACGATGGTCTCATCGTAAGATCCGGACACGATGCGAGCCCAGTTGCTGCCCCCACCGCCAGGGGGGATCTTGGCCCCCAAAGCAGTGATGTCGCGAGGATCCCGTGATCCATTGGTATTGCCTCGATAGCCATGTCGTCGTCGTTGCTCCCGGCGGCCTAGATCCACCCCCTGACCAGATTCCTGGGCGGCAAAGAATTCATTTTCCACGGCCTGTGCTTCTTGGCGAAGGATTTCATCGGCACCGGGTGGATCGCCAAATCCTGCTTGAAGAGTACGGACAAGGTTACTGTGCGCCCGAAGGCAAGCCACCTCGGCACCGGAGGCGTGATCATATACGCGAACCGTGTTGTCGTTGCTGCCGCTGATGATTCTGCGGCTGTCAAACTCAACGCAGGCAATCCCCTTCTCGTGGCCCATCAGAGTCTTTGTGCAAGCGCCAGTGCGAATATTCCAGACCTTGATCATGCGATCTCCAGATGCAGTCACAATGTCATCGCCGTGTATCTGCATGGCGTTCACGGCTGCAGCATGTCCTTGGACAGTCATCAACAACGAGTAGGGCTTCAGAGCTTTAATCTGGTCATTGGCAATGCCAGCTTCGATCATGCTTGGTGAGACTTCCTTGAGATCAATGATGTATGATGGATAGGTCGCTCCAGTTCCTCGGGACATCTGTGGATAGTCGTCGCTGTTGGGCAGCAGATCCCGGCGGTTCCAAACCTTCACACTGCGGTCTTTTGAGCAGGTAACAAGGAAGCGTTTGTCGAATTTGAGATTCAGCACTGAATCAGCATGTGCCTTCTCAATTTGGTGAATCATCTCGCCGGTAGAAAACTTCCAGATAATGACAGTCTTGTCGCTGCTGCCGGAGATGATGATATCTTCCTTGGGACTAGGGTCGAATTGGAGACACAGGACGGACTTCGCATGTCCCTCCAGCGGAGCATGCCGCAATCGTCTGGTCGTGAGGTTCCAGACTCGCACGGTCTTATCCCGACTTCCGCTGACCAGCCAGTTACCTTCAAACTGAATAGCGTATACACACTCGCTGTGGGCCTCGTCTGGGTAGGAAGGGTCCGGCAGTTGGAAATTGGTGTATCGGCCTTGGTGCCAATTTGCTTCGAGGCGCCGCCGCTGTTTGTATAGGTGAGTCCAGTTTATTTGAGCGTTGCCGTTCGGGTATCGCAGGAGAAGAGAAGATTGTAAAGGTGGGCAGAGAGGTGATGAGGGCACCGAAAGGGAATTCGGCATGGATAAGTCAGAGTCATCGAATGAATCTGGAGTGCGATCATTTTCATCGGTCATATGATGATCCCCTTCGTCGTCGGGTTCAGGCACAGGGCCACCAAATACAGTGGAATGCTGACGTTTGCCGCTCCGTGAGTCAAGCCATGTAGGGGGTACACGCTTTTTCTGTCGAGGCTCGCCAAGGTCCGGTTCCGGTTGTCGCAGACGGGATTTTCGCGTTTGGGGCGAGACTGGCTCAAACTGTTCCTCCTCGAATGCACGAATCGCCGGTAAATTCGTTCGCCAGCCCTCATTGGCATATAGGAACCTCCATAGGCCTGAGTCCAGGATTCGATCACGCCATGAACGAGATGCCAGTGTCGCATCTAGGAGAGTTCGAGGTTCAAGGTAGGAGAAGATTTCGAACGTGATTTCGGGCGGCAGCTTGACGACGGGATCCATGTGGAGACGGGGGTTCAATCGGTCCACCACTGCGACGATGCTTGAGGTTCGGAGAGATCGAAGAAGACTATACGCGAGCTCTAGGCGATGGGGTTAGCAGGGGGGTAAACAAAGCGGTGAGGGAAGGCGCAATGCCTCATGACGAGGCGTTCGGTGCGCGACAAAGAATCACCACAATAAAGGGACATCTTACCAGCTCTACCGGCTTCGCTCAAGGCAAGCACCCAGTTTGGAAGTGCCATACCATTGTCCGAACCTAGATCTTTATCCGCCTGGCTTCGGGTATCGTCCGAGTACCCTTCATCTAGTTTAGACGAGGGTGACAAGGATGGCGCGGGGGATTCGGAGACGTTGGTCTGCAGTTGCAGGGTCGGGGAGATCAGGGCATCAGGCATCGGCTCTCCCTCCATTGATGCGGGTTTTCAACGAGAGACTAGGTGGTGAATCGTGCCGATGGCAACCGCGCGGCGCGAGATCCGCGAAACCGGAATAGCCAGCCGTTCGGAGAATGAAAAGCAAGCGCAAAGTGGTGTTTCGGGAGAGGGGAGAGACGCGGAGAGAAAAGGTATGGAGGTATGGGCTTCGCACGTCACGTCACGTCGGATCCACCCAGGCAGAGTCGATCGTCCTCTTTTTTCGCCGATTTTCCCACGGTTTTCACGGGTTAGAGATTCGTTCTCCAGGAGTTCGTTCGACTCGAGAACCCCTCGATACAACCTGGAATGGATGTGAGTCACGTGGGGTCGAGTCTACGAGGTGGCGTTGACCCGGCAGTGTGCATGTAAAACATTTTGTATTCAGCGTCTAACTGTCTCGTCTAAGATGTCCAGGGTGGATTGGAGGCAGCGGTGGTTTGGACCTCGGGAGCCCATGGTCATGGCCATTAGCACCGCACTCTCGGGTGGTCAGTCCACCTGGGTAGAGCCAACTACTTATGAAACATAGTACATGTATATATGCAAACCGTGCTCCAAGTCGCCGGCATCTTGATTTCTGCGTTCTTTGCCTTTGTATTGCTCACCGGCTTATGTTCCTTGATCGCTGCAGAATTACTGGTTTGGGCATTGGTAAAATCGACTCCCAGCGGTGACGCCACAATCTATCTCAATGCCTCCATCCTGGCAACCCGGGGTGAGAGGGCCATCTGTTAGCGAGTGGCAAAGGAAGTGATTGTCAGCTCCATCTAGCCCCAGGACTGGTCGATATACCTTGCTTATTTTATGCAAGAATGGTGGAACGGTGGTGCCTTGCTCGACAAACATGCGAGTCGACCAAATCCAACTGACCGAACATTGTGAGAGGTTGGGTAGATGGCGTACTATGACGACTCGAGAAGATTCCATGAAAGAAACCGCTTTTATCCATCCAATCTCAGCATGGGTGGGATCGAGCCAACTGTTGGTTAAAGCAGGTCAAGTGCCCCGTGCTGTAAGATCGCAAGCGGGCCCGTGGGCCCCAGGTGTTTTATTCCCAGTGGCGGCTGAACAAGTCATGACCGTGATCATCCGGGATAGACATAGGTGCATCAGACAGGTCGAGTGGATGGACCGTGTAGAGTGCGGCGAGACGTACCCCGGTCCATCGAGATCGAGTTCCCCATTCCCTGCATAGTTTAGGGCCCATGGGGGTGGTTGCATGTCTAGGGTGTGGCTGAGCTGGCTGGGAGAAATGTGCACATCAAGTTGCGCCTCCCCCGATCACCGAGATACATAGTCCTGTAAGATCTCGATCCCCAGAAGTTGTCGAGATCAAGATTGTCGAGGTTGTCCAGGTGTATACATCGCGAGTTGCCCCTCTCCACATCCCACCGCCCGATGGAACACACGCTAAGCTGCTTTGGGTAATTGAAACTCCTTCGGCTCACCCTCTCTCCTTTCCTCCTCCATCAGCATTCATCTGTCACTTTGCTTTCGTTGCTCCATCAGCTCTTCGGGGCCTTGCTCTTCTCTGTCTGTATCTTGGTTGCGCCCCATTTTGGGTCCCCTCGGATTTCTTCATTGCCATCTCCTGGCGGTGTATTTCGCAACCGCCTCCCCTCCCCCCGACCCCGAATTTACTTTCACTCACTCGCTTGCCCGGCTGCAGCGACCACTCATATTCTCAAACTCTCACTCCATTGATTGGATCGGCTGCAGGTCGGAACATATTCCTTGAGTCTCTCCTTTTCTTCTCAAGTGACGGTGACCACTCGATATCCCGCGCTTTCGAACAAACGTACCCACCTACCGTCTCGCTGGTTAGACTTGTGGTGCTTCCTGTCAAAGACTAGGCAAACTGGACCGTGACTTGCCAGTGGAACAAATATCACTGTCTCGAATATTGAAAGTCGAATTGCGACGTTTAGCCTACAACCCACCCAGGGAATCCATGATCTTCACCTCCCATCTCCCGACGCTTGGCGATCTCTCCGCATACATACTTCCCGGGTCTGCTGTGCAGATTGGACATTGAGTCTGGCTGGTCTATCTCTATCTAAATTTGACCGAGGAACTTGGACATGATTGAATCAACGATGAGCGGCGCTCCGGTCGCCGAAGATAACATTATCAATCGGCGTGGTGGGGAGTCTATCTATCAAAGCTGTGTCAACCTGAAACGGAGACTCTCCGAGGTTCCCAACTTTGAGCCATACCTGCAAGAAATGGACGAGGATGACGCTCTAAGAGGAAACACCGATCCGGTGGCCTCTTTGTGGAACTGTCTTCGGAATGGCTACCCTCTGTTAAGCATTTACAATGCATCTGGCCCCGATGATAAGCTGGAAATCGACCCGAGCAAGGTCACAGAGGGAAAGCGTCCCAAGGCAGCAACCTTCAAGTTCCTCCAGGCCTGCCTGCAGGATCTGGCGTTTCCGCAGCAAGACTGCTTTTTGATCACCGATCTTTACGGTGAAAGTACAACAGGGTTTATCAAGGTGATCAAGATGGTGAACCGCGTTGTGGACATTCTCGAAATGCAAGGCCAGTTGAAGGAACCCGAAGTTACAGAGACACCCACCGGGGCCAAGGCCCACGTGAAGCTCACCAAACGGGAGCACATTCTCAAGGAGCTTCTGGAAACGGAGCGTGACTATGTTCACCATTTGCAAAACCTCCAAGCGCTTAAGAAGGAACTGGAGGAAACAGGCGCTTTAACAGGCGACGCTAGCCATCAGATTTTCCTCAACCTAAACAACCTGCTTGACTTCGCCCAACGATTCTTGATTCGCATGGAACAACACTATGCCCTGCCTGAGGAATTACAGAACTGGGGTCAGCTATTCTTCTCCCACGAAGATGCCCTGCGACAGTATGAACCATTCATTGCCAACCAGATGCGCTGTGATGAAGTATGCATGCAGGAATGGGACAAAATTAAAAACGCGCCTCGCCATGTGGATCTGCAACAAATGGTTGCGCAGCCCAAAACACTGAATGGTTTCTTCGTGAAACCTTTCCAGCGCTTGACTCGATACCCGCTAATGCTCTCGGTAAGGCGACCCATTGAATGTACTGTCTCAGAACTGCTACTAATGAATTTCTCAGGAGCTGCGCAAGCAACTAGAAGATACCCAGATGCAGGAGGATATAACTCATGCCATCGATTGTATCCAACAGGTGCTTGATTATGCCAACGAGGCTATCCACAAAGAACATCTTGCTGCAGCAGTGGTCGATCTTTCTGAGCGTGTGGATGACTGGAAGGCTTTGAAGATGGATACTTTTGGAACGCTCCTCCGATTCGGCACATTCCAGGTCGTGAAGGGCGATAGTGGCAAGGATAACGAAAGAGAGGTTCGATTTTGATCCCCTGCGCTCAGGCGTGAACAAAGGGCACCTTGCTAATCTCACCTGCAGTACCACATCTACCTCTTCGAGCGTATTTTACTGTGCTGCAAAGATATTAACCCCAATAAGCAGAAGACCAAACTCATGATGCAGAAAGATCGACCATCTCTGAACGCGAAAGGCAAAGCTCGTCTGCAATTGAAGGGTCGGATCTACATGGCCAACGTCACAGATATTGTCTGCCTTCAAAAGCCTGGTAAGCATGGACCGTCGAGTACGTGGGTCTGGGGAGACAACAATCTGACTGGATGCTGTAGGACTTTATCGAATCCAGATCTTCTGGAAAGGAGACCCGGGCGTGGTGGATAATTTCATCATCCGTTATGCCAATGAAGATACCATGCGCAATTGGTATAAGGACATTGACACCCAGCGTGCGATCCAGGCGGAGCGTCGTACTTTGCGCAACACCGGTACATCTGACAGCGAGTTCACCTACATGGAAGGCATGGGCAACATGCCCAACCCGTACCAGCAAGAGTACGATACCGATGACCCCAGCAAAGACCAGTTCTCTTCTGAATTCACCATGAGCCGGAATGCATCCAGCACTAGCCTTCGGACTCGGTCTGCCACCGGTGGCAGCACCAGCTCTGTGCCCCACCCTAACGGCCGGCCACGCTATACGGGCAACGACCCAACGCTCTCTGTCCATACTCAGTTCTCTGGAAATGGCAGCATGTCACCTGGTGACCGGAACATGAACTCCTACTTTTCACCCACTGAAACTCCATCCACGCGGTCAAGTTCTCAATCCGGATTCTCCTTTGGCCGCCAGAACACCAACTCCAGCTCTACATCCATGGTCTGGAATGAGGAGTCCAATCGATACACCGCGCCAGCGTTGTCTCGTGTGGCCTCGCGAGAAGGTTCCACCTCTGGGGGATATTTCCCCCCTCAGGCCAACGGTCGCGGTGCTCAGCGTCCATCATTGCCTCCGCTCACAGGCTCCCAGGCCGCTCATGCTGCTAATGGCATGGCTCAACGGATGCGATCGGCCAGTAGCCCCGACATTCACCACCACAACAATTCTTCCGAGTCCCGTCGTTACATGGGAGTTCATACTATGCAAACTGTCGACAATGTCCCAGTTCCACCGATTCCTGCACACATGGCCAACATGAAAGCGCCTGTCAACCGCAGCCAGAACAACTCACCCACCAGTTCGCTTCCTCTTCGGACCCAGCCATCCCTGCACACGACGCACTTCAATGATCCCGAATATAACGACCCTCGTCACTCCGGGCAGCTTTCGGACCATGCCACCTCTCCATTGACCCAAGAGCCCGAGGGAGGCGACGGATACATGCCTACCCAACTCAAGGCCAAGGTCAACTTTGAGGATAATTACGTTACGCTGGTGATTGCCACCAACATCTTGTTCCGGTCCTTGACGGACCGGGTGGACGCCAAGTTGGCTCGGTTTACCGATCGATCCATTGGGAACAAGACGGTCCGCCTGCGCTACCGCGACGAGGACGGTGATTTCGTGACGATCGACAGTGACGAGGCTGTCCAGCTCGCGTTTATGGAATGGAAAGAGCAGCATCGCGATATGCTTGCCAAGGGCTTGGTGGGAGAGATCCAACTCTACTGTCAGGTGGTGGACTAGAGGTCTGTTTTTGCGTTTGTTTTGAATTAATACCCTACCCTCGAAGATTTTCAACCACTTGCATCTGATTTCCGAGCCGGTGAGATACTATCTCCCAATTGACTTGAGCATCTGCATAATGATATGTTTACGGCCTGAATGTTGAACGATCGGGATGCCGAGAGTAGTGCAGCCGAGAGAAAGGCTTGGCAATGAGTAGTACTAGACCGTGGACTTTATTCTCTAGACTATATAACTACTGTACTCGTATTTCTCTGTAGTCGATCATGGGAATAGCGGTCAACTAACCCCTCAATCGGCTAAGCACGGTGTGTCGAGGATTCGGTGATTTCGTCGAATCGTCGCCCAGTATTTCACAGGCAACTCGTCATGGCAAAACAAACACACAAACCGGGAAAAAAACCTCGCCCGGCTTGACCTTCCCTCCTAACATCTGCATAGTATTCTTATCCTGAGACCCAGGTATCGACATGTCGTTCTCCGGCCGCCGCCTTAGTCTCCTGCGCCCCTCTGACAACCGCCGCTCTTCCGCAGCCAAGGACCTCTCCACCAACGGTACGTGCAGTGGCACCTAACGCAACCCCCGGCCTAAACCCCTTGCTAGAGCTTCACTCCGAAACGCACCGGCAGTTCCGTGCCGCCCACGAAGGCCACCGTCCTCACGCCGGTCTCGATGCGTCCCGCGCCTCCACCGGTGTAGTCTGGTGCACGGAGCGTGCTTCCGAACATGGCTACGCCGAAGATCCCTCCGGCTGGGCCAATCTAGGCCAGGGTGCTCCAGAGGCTGACGACGAGATCGAGGGCAGCTTCCCTCGTCCCACGTCGATCCCTATCGCCTCTGCGTCGCGGGAGTACGGCCCGACCGCCGGTATCAAGCCGCTGCGTGCCGCTGTCGCTCGTCTGTACAATGATCACTATCGCCAGGGCAAGGAGAGCCAGTATACATGGGAGAATGTCTGCATTGTTCCCGGTGGTCGCGCCGGGTTGATTCGCATTGCTGCGATCCTGGGTAACTCGTACCTGTCCTTCCCTATTCCCGACTACTCGGCGTACTCCGAGATGCTGAGCTTGTTCAAGAATGTCAGTTTGATATGATAGAGGGGAAGTGCGGGGCGGACATGAGCTAACGGATATCAGATTGCTCCTATTCCTATTCCCCTCTCGGCCGACGACCACTACCATATTCACCCCAATAAGATCGCTGAGGAAATCGCCCGCGGCACCCAGGTTCTTTTGACCTCTAACCCGCGCAATCCTACCGGACATTTCGTGTCCGAGGAGGAGCTTATCGAGATCCAGGATCTCTGCCGTGACCGCGCCACTCTCATCCTGGATGAGTTCTACGGTGGTTATAACTACACGACTGATTGCGATGGATCGACAATCAGTGGTGCTGCCAACGTTGTCGACGTCGACAAGGATGGTAAGAGTCCCATTCCTCACCTCACTCGCAGCGCTGACCCGTGCAGACGTCCTCCTCATCGACGGTATGACCAAGCGCTTCCGTCTCCCAGGCTGGCGCATCGCGTGGGTCGTCGGACCCAAGGAATTCGTCAACGCCCTCGGCTCCGCAGGCTCCTACCTAGACGGTGGAGCCAACGTTCCCTTCCAGGAAGCCGCTATCCCCATGCTCGAGCCCAAGCTGGTACACACAGAGATGCGGGCACTGCAGTCGCACTTCCGCGAGAAGCGCGACTACGTCCTGAAGCGTCTGCACGAGATTGGATTCCGGGTCCAGGACGTGCCCCAGGCCACTTTCTACGTCTGGTTGGATCTGACTTCTCTGGACCCCCCTCTGCCTCCCCAGGCTAATATCTCGGACGGATTGAACTTCTTCAATGCCCTCCTCACTGAGAAGGTCATTGTTGTGCCTGGTATCTTCTTCGACTTGAACCCGGCTAAGCGTCGTGATCTCTTCGATAGTCCTTGCCACCACTTCGTGCGTCTCAGCTACGGTCCTAAGATGGATGTGCTGAAGATGGGTCTGGATGGCATCGAGCGTGTCATTAACCGTGCGCGCGAGCTGGGTGTCTCCAAGTGGGAGGATGAGGTTGCGATTTCGGATGATTAGATTTAGAGCTTGGATATCAATTGGATCTAGGTAGCCCTGGGTGCTACGACAGGACCCTTTGCGGAGTCCAACGGTTGGCTGTGGACCTCTGACATACAGTAGAGGGAATCCTTCGTATGCAGATGAGATCTAGAGGGGCCCCTTACATATGCATGCCATGAAATAAGATTGATCCACAGCGTTTGGATATAGAGGTCGCGGTGGCTGAGGGTGAATACTCCGGAATACGGGGTAACATCAACAATCTCCTACGACCTACTTAGATAGGCAATATCTGCATCGATATCAACCTGCCTGAAGCAGTATCCCGATGAAGTCTCGAATCTATACTCGTTTAATGTTTCCCGAAAGGGTTTAGCCGCCGCCTGTCATCACGGGCTGTCTCATTGGCGTCTCTTCCTTTTCGTTTCGTTTCTTTTCTTTTCTTGTTTCACCTCCCACGTTTCAGGGTGGATCTCGCAATTCGCCCTCGCTCTGACATGCCGATCTAAAGACAATCTCGAACGGGCCAGGAACTTTCGCGAGTCAGAGATGCCTCCAGATCTCCAGGCCAAGACTCTCCACTTGCTCGGCTGTGGATAGGCGACGGTAATTTTGACGTATTGGGCATTCGGCCTGAGCCGCACGCCGAGTCGTGCTACATTCCCATTGTCGATCTCTCGTATCAAACTTGCCGTTGGGGATTGTGTTTGAGTCTCCGGTGTGTACGGAGTATTGTAGAGTACGGAGTACTCTACACCACACTACTGGTCTTTTAATATCCTCGCAGTCTGGCATTTTCGAGCCAGGATTCCACGGAATATCCGAGCAGACGTCTACAGGACTCATATAGTACTCCATATAGTACTCCGACAGTATCGCAGCGCAAAGGCCGCAAAGAGCCATGGCCTCCGCCCCATCCCATAAAGCTTGTTTCATTGCTCCGGGCAGATCGGTCTAAGCTGAAAGAAGATATTGGTCGGCGTACCTCGGTGTATCGAGCATTGACAGGTTACATTGCACTTCCCACTTTGCCAACTAACTAGTACATAGTTGACTCCCAACTACCGGGTTCAGGGTGTATGGTACTGTACCTGGTATGGGGTGATACCAATACAATACCATCTCCCGCACCCACCAGTCGCTGCGCCGTGGGTCGGCCCAAGCTCCTTGAGCTCGAATGTCAAATGTCAGTTTGTTTAGTATGTTGATGTTTATATTTCCCCTGAGAGTGTAGATCATTGGATAGATCTGTTCCCAACGCACTCGAAGGTTTACTAGTTCACACTTGCAGCTATCTGTCGTGTGACTGGTAATACGAGTGATTTTCTTGAGACAATGTCTACCCCCACTCCGCGTCAACGGGAGCTCTCGGCGCCTACCTAGTACCTTAGTGCGCGATTTCCTGGGAAAACCAGAGAGACGCGGAAAGGAAAAAGCAAGAAAAAATGAGAGAAAAAGAAACGTGATTCTTTCAGCCGTGTCGTCATCAGAGCCTTACATGGACACGTAACTGGAGTGTCTACGGAGTACAGGCAGAGGGAACATCCTTGACCGGGCATTCCGACCTGGCCATTCACAGGCCAGAGGATATATTCTGCGCGCCCATTTATTCCCTGCTTTCCCCTTGGATCGCCGTTGGGAATATCCCCACATGGACCTCGCTTCGAGCTTACACGTTGTATGCGGTGGGAATGATTGGTCGATCGATGCTAGATGGGGAAACCTCTGCGGCTATGCTAAGATACTAGGTAGCTAGGAGTACAGTACTGGAGCTTGGGAACGAGATTGAAATCTCTGTGTCCAGTACAGGACTAGTAAGTAGGACAGTCTCTCCGAGTCCTGGTACAAAACAGAGGACAGCCCTGGAGAGGATAGACAGATAGTATAGAGTACTAAAGTAAAGTACGGAGTAGAGTCTGTGAATAATATCCTATATTAAACGGCGCGAGTCAATAGACTAAGAGTGGGTGTAGACTTGGCTTGGGGGCCAAATAGTGAACCTCGGTTCGATGGCTGAAATCGAAATGAAATATACTAGTTACCAGTGACTAGTAACAGATACAACAATAACAAAATAATAGAATGGAGCCTGGCGGGATCGACCGGCACCCCATTATTCCCACACCGAACTCCCTCTGATCTGGCGAAATTAAAACAGGTTCCCGCCTGCATACACAACGGACGTTTGAGATTGCCCCTCGTATACCCAGAACCTACACCATGGCGCATGTCTCAGCAGTCTCTATATACATACTATACTAGTATTCTCTAGTACTGTACAGACGATTTCCTCGCCACCGGAGTCACCAGGAAGTGTTTCCAAGTTGGAGTGCAACATTCCGGTCGATCAACGGTGTATGCAGCTGCGCGCCCTAGTACTAGCGTAGTAACCCAGAGATCCCATCAGAAATGAAATGTTGCATCGGGAACTCGGCTCGAACCGCACATCCAATGGCGATTGTTGATCAGAAACATCCCAGGACATACTTCCCTAGTCCTACTACTCCGTACAGAGTATAGAGTTAGTACTCCGTACAGAGTACAGAGTACGCTGCTATACGGAAGACGGATTATAGTACATTTCAGGCCAACCAGCCTTGGCACTTGGCATCCATGGGGCCACCAGCAAGGGGGAAAAGGAAAGAGAAAAGAGAAAAAAAAATTACGCCACGAGTCATGCATGCCATGCATTTTTCGGATCGCACGCCAATCTGGGCATGGTGAGGCATTCCACCTTTGCGCGGGCTAGCTACACTGGGTTTGGTCAGGGCTGGGCAGGAAGTCTCCGACCGAGAGGGTATACGGAGAGTAAGCAGTTGGGTGGTGGACCGGGTCTAGGCTGGGAGGGCGAGGGATGGAGAAAACAAGCGTGGAATGGCTTGCGCTGTCCGGGGATATCGGGCGGATTGGCCGAGGATCAATTCTGGATCTGATGTTCCAACCTTGGAAGGTTGAATGTTGGATACCCGTATTCCGTAGTACGGAAACTGCTGGATGTATGAAAGATCGAACTGATAAGTTGAATAGATCTGAATCTGAATCTGAATCTCAAGCTGAATCTGAATCTGCTGAACCCAGAGGTGAAAAATAGACAACCAATCCACGCTGAGAATATAACAAAACCCCAAGGCGGGTATATCACGCAAACGCCACAGCCACTCTTTCCAAAAGGGACCATATATAGAGGAACATGAGATGAAAACGAAGGCTCGAACGGGGATAAGGGAAAGAAAGGCCCGAACATGCGATGTGGCGCACACAGCCGGGAAGGAAAGTCGTCACGGGCATTAAACACACAGAGATCTAGAAGTCTAGAAGTCTCTTAGCCTACTCCCAGAAAACCCCAGTCAGTCCCCACCGGTTGGTTTAAGATCCTGGGGCCGGGGGGTTTGTACGCATAGTTAGGGTGGTATGAAACCATGATCGGCTCCTGAGTCATCTGCGCTTGCTGGGGTTGCGGTTGCGCTGCTGGTGGTTGGCTCTGAAATTGCGCTTGTTCATATGCGGGGATGTAGTTGGTGCGCGGACTTTGCTCGTATCGTTGCTGTTGCTGTTGCTGATGTTGCTGCTGCTGCTGTTGTTGCTGAATCATCTGCATGTATTGCTGTTGTTGTTGTTGTTGCTGCTGCTGCTGCTGTTGATGCTGCTGCTGCTGTTGTTGATGCTGCTGCTGCTGCTGTTGCTGATGATGCACATGTGGATGAGGGTGTTGCGGATGCGGTGGATGTTGAGCATGCATATGAATCGGGGAATTGACGACCGGGATGGCTTGCGGTAAGATGGGCGCGGCTTCATGCACCGGGACCGCGCCCATGGGGACACTCTGCGGGGAGTAGAACTCGTGGGTCGGGGTGGCAGCTTGTTGATAATAATTCTGCTGGGCCATCATGTACTGCTCATTAGACATTGAG
Source organism: Penicillium olsonii (assembly GCA_911174995.1). Classification (NCBI taxonomy): domain Eukaryota; kingdom Fungi; phylum Ascomycota; class Eurotiomycetes; order Eurotiales; family Aspergillaceae; genus Penicillium; species Penicillium olsonii. The sequence goes on along the minus strand of CAJVNO010000001.1, from coordinate 424,582 downwards.
ACCGGGACCGGCGTCTGGTGATAGGAGTGCTCGGAGCTGGCCTCCTCGGAAGACGGTCGGGTCATGCTGCCGGGCGGGTGGGAGCGATGTTGGTGTTTCGTGAGGGTGGTCTTGCGACAGAAGCTACGGTTCCCACACGAAAATTAGAGGCTGTTAGGTGCTGGCCGGGGTGACATACCTTCGTTCGCAGGTGGGCTCATGGCAGATGTACGGGCGCTTCCCGGTGTGGATCCGGCGATGGCGGGCCAGACTCGAGGACTGGAGGGTCAGAGCGGACTTTGATGGCGGGTGGATGACTTACATCGGAGAATGCTTTCTGGCAGCCTTCATGGTCGCAGACGTGGGGTTTCTCCCCTGTGTGCGTCCGCGAGTGCACGGTTAAGGCGCTGCGCTGGATGAAACTCTTGTTGCATTCTGCGACGGTGCAATGGTAGGGACGCTCATTGGTGTGGATGCGATAATGGCGACAGAGGTCGGACTTGCGATTGAAGGACTGACGGGTTAGATAGGATCGACAGTCGACGGGGGGTCTTACCTTTCCACACTGCTCCCATGAGCAGTTAAAATCGCGTCCGCTGCCAGGCGCCATGGTGAGGGTGAAAGAGAAAGAGGGGAGGAAGAGGGGGCTCAAGTAATCAGTATTATTATATATCCAGAATATTAATGTTTTTTTCTACTTTGGCTACTTTGGCTACTTTGGCTACTTTTGTGACTGTACAGGTACCTCCCCACATTACCGTATCGAAATTACCATACAGCATTACCCTCTCTTTTCTCTTTTCTTTTCTTTTCTTCTTTTCTTTTCTTCTTCTCTTCTTGTCTTATTCTTATCCTCCTTTTCTCTTGTTCTCTTATTAATAAACACAATCAACCTGGAACAATTTGAACCACTCCAGGGTACTAGTACAATCTTACACAAGATCATCTCATTCCCAACTGCACTCGGGGGCTCGGGAAACTCTGAGCCAAGCGGCCGAGCTTGTCCGCGCTGACATCGCCAACTCGAGTCCAGACGTCCGTTAATGCCCCGTGTCCCCGCAATAAAAGTCAAAAGGCACAATTCGTTCCCGACTGCAAGGGACTTCTTATGACGCGGCATAATAGAGATGGCAAGTCATATCCATATCAGACTGTACGTAGTGGGCCAATCCTAGTACCTAGCCGTATAAGAGATCAGAATACGGCAGACGGGAATGGCTTGCCCAACCGGGATCCACAAGGTTGGGGCTGTTCCCGTCTCTCCACTGCCCGCGGAGATGTAGTCTGTACTATACGGACTGGATTTTTCACGGTTTCTCGGCTGGATTGGAAATGTCAGTGGCGAACATGAACATCGGATGCACTCGGGTAGCGGCGGTTGGCCCGGAGTATGAAGAGCGTGATAACCGTCACTGAACGTGGCAATTCATGGGCGATCGGGACATTTACATATAGTACTCTACTCCGTATGTACTCACTATCCAGGACTCTATCCAGTACTCTGTGGCAAGCGCCACAGACCCGGGCACTGCGGCTTTTTCGTCGTGATCGACAAGCCCTACACACAGTGGCCAAATACCCTGAGCTGATTCCCGCAGAGCCGTCGGGATGTACATTTCCGTTTCCAATGACAGTGCACGCAGAAGATATCCGATAAACAATGACAGGGAACAGAAGGAAAACGATAAACATGAGAATCACCAATTCCAGACACCAGTTGACCTCGGAATCACAAATTAACTCCAAGTATACGAATGCCCCAAGGCAACATGGAACGCCCACAGCCACCGATGTACTAGGCAAATCAGCCATTGAGGTAATCGAGCATAACCCAGCCATCACGCGAATCGAAAGAACAAATCACAATCCCCAGGGCGCAAAGACAAAAGACCGAAGCTTAACCAGCCCAACCTAGTAATGCATATGCGTACGTGGACACAAAATCGCCGAGTTCAAATGAACCTAAACATCTCCAGAGCTCCACTGCCGATCAAGCAGTTTCACAAAGCTCTTGGTGGAGATTTGCCCCGGCTTTCTGCGTCGGGGTTGTTTCCGATGGCTTTTGCCTACTTCACATGGAGACGCCACATACGATGTTTCCATTCTTGTTCATGGCTGATTTTCCTCGACAGGGAATGCTTGACGCGGAAGCAAATAAATTGGTGTGCTCGCAGTTGCATATGCGTTTTGGAACATGACTCGACTGCTATTCCTAGAGAATCCGTGATTGGTCTGGCGAGAGCTCAAAACAGGGATGCTGGGGCCAAGAGGAAACCTTGGGTGATGAGGTGCAGTACTATACTCGTCCTATTCGAGAACTGGGTATAGTACGAAATTGGCTGATTTCTAATCTCGTCTCTTACCCTACGGTAATACCTGGCAAGCCCACATGTCACTCTAATTAAATCTCCGACGCGCGCATGGCGATTCATTTTTTGAATGTGATCTCAAATCGCTTGCCACTGGCTTGGCCAGATATGGCGAAACTCATGAATGTCGGTCAGTCGGGGTTTGCCTCGTATCGCCAAGCGGCATCTTACCGGCCAAGACTATCACCAACTGCCCCCCCTTGCAGGCATTGGCTCACAGCGTTATCTGTTGCAAGCTATAGTATGAGTAAGATGGAGCTACTCCAGACTCACGTTAGCCTGTCAGCCCTTACCAGAAACGGGGAAAGCCACGCGCTGGACAGGGGAGTAAATTTCGCCCTTAATTGTCCGGTATGGGTTTCGTATACGCGCTAGAGGCCATGTCGGCTTTTGCTTGCTGATTGGGGAATCTGGCGCACCATGACGATGCTCTTGGGAATGGTCTGCAGCTCCGGGTCGGCAATCGGGCATGCTTGCGTGTGTCTCTGGGGGATCTCGGAATTGCAAGGCGGGGGAAGAGGGGTTGAGCTGTCGATGGCACATACTATATTCATACCTAGGTATCTTTCCAAGTCATTCGGAACATTACTAGTCAATTGCAAGAAGTGGTATCTTCCGTGTAATCCTCATATAACGTACACCCGAAATAGAAAGGATGATGACTACCAACTCGTCAATCCGCGCTCCCGATCAAACCCGGCGCGCAATTGCTTCTCGGGCTTGAGCAACTTGCCCTGAAGTACTGTATACCGAATGATATTCTCGCACTCTTCCGGCCGCACGCGCGCCAGCCAGATCCCCTGCGCGGCGCCCTCGTCTTCCTCCCCGCGCTTGTACCAATCAAAGTCCCGGCGGCGATACACAATCACGTTGGCGGAGTACTTGTGTCCGCCGACGTGACTGATGAAGTAGATGCCCACGCCGCCGGGTCGGGTATCGTCCATATCACGGTAGAGGCCGAGCGGACGCAGATGGCGCTCGAACTCGCGGCGCAGAAGAGGCGCCGATTGTCCGCAGCGAGCGTCGCGGGTGCGCTGCGAGCAGAGAAGGATCACCGCAGCATGGGGACTGGGGTGTGACTTGAGGGATGTGATGGAGGTAGCGGCGGGGTGCGGTAGGTCGGGGGTTTCGGCGGGGGCCTCGTTTTCCTTCCCGGAGGAGCCCAGCGGGGTGGTGGTGGTGAGGGATTTGTTGACGAAGTTCTCGATCAGGTCTGGTGCGAGCTGTGGTGTGACCTGCTCGACAACGGTGAAGCTGGGCAGGAGGAGGACGTCTGTCGGCTGCTTGCCGGCGTCGGCCATGTGGTATTCGTCCGGAACGGGCATATTGGAAGCTGATAGCTTGAGTCTCTGCGAGGCGAAATGGTTAGCTCTGATCTATGCCGACGTGGTACTGAAAAAATCGTGAAGCCTTGATCTTACCCCGTTGCTGGGTTCCAGCCCGCCTTTCTCAATTGCCTCCATGACGCTGCCTGTCTCGTCCGCGACATCTCGCACCCAATCTGATTTGCCCGTTGCGACTAGTATATGCGTTGACCAGCCCTTGACTTGGCCATATAATTCGTCTTCATGATCGACATCGAATTTGGCGGGGTATTTGACCGTGCATGTTGCGCAGTCATGTAGACAGTCCTCGCCGTCTACCGCGGGGTCGACATTGGAAAAGAGCTTGTCGCTCGAGGAGATAGTCTGAAACCCCTCCTTGGCGAGGGCCTTGTCGCCCACGGCATCGGTGGTGATGTCGGATCTGGAGGACGCGAGCGAAGCGTTGGACGAGTTGAAGAGGGAGGAAGCCCCCCGGCGGAAGAGATGCATCTGGAGTATATAGTAATCGGTGTCTGTGCCAGAAATGCCAATCCGAGAAGAAAGAAGAGCGGGATGAGCTTGGTCCCCGGCGCGGTCAAAAACTATCGATCTTATCAATCATTTTGCAGCCGATGCCAAGAATTCTCAACTTCCGTGACTAAGTCCCCCACTTTCCCGAGTCCGTTCTAATTCCCGAGGTCCTCAAATGGTATCGCTTCTATAAGTAATATTCTAATGTACACGTGAGTGGTCACACATAGGTATATGGCAGGTCCGTCGGAGAGCGAGGCTGCGCCAGGCGGATAACACTTCCTCCGGAACTGGCAGATTGGGCCGAATACACTCGCCGGAGAGACCGCGTGGATGGCGTGCGTCGGGGGTCTCGTGGCGCAAATCCACTGTTGAAAGATAACCCCGAGACAGGGCTCTGTAACGCGGTGTCGTATCCGGACTGGGTTTCCCAAGTGGAGGCATTAGACGGTCGCAGACTATTACTGCGCACGGGCACCAGATTTCCATCAAGACCATAATGCTCGACCGTGTCGGTTTCCCCCTCCTCATCCGACGGCCCAATGAAAGACTCGCTTTCGGCGCATCGGTAACTGGCGCTATCGCGGATCTCCTCAATGATAGGCGGTGCAAGCGATGTCATACCCCTGAGGATCTCCGCAAAGAGGTGCATCAAATCACGAAATTCTCCCTCGTGAAGCTCACGCGGTGAGAACCGCGCAGCTTCGTACAGGGACAGAAATTCCACACCTAGTTCGGGTGGGTAGATAGCACCCAGGGACGTCAGGTGTCGAATGTATTCGCGCAGGCCCATCGAAGCCGGGCGTTGAAGCACCTCTACAACACGTGTATCTGGGAGTGATTGTGTGGTGAGGTCGCTGGACAGACCAAACGGGTCCGGAGGTGTAGGAGATAATGCATCCGCCGGGGCGAGTGAGACAGCTTTGGCCTCGATCAAACTGGGTAGCTCCTGAATGACCACACGGTACGGTAGATCCGGCAAGTCGGGCGAGGCAGGCGATGACCAACCGGGATGTTCGACATGGCCCCATGGAGGTCTGTCCGAATCAATGAGAAGTGATTTGTACCTCCGGAAGTTGTCTTCGTCGGTCGACACGTCGCGGGGACGGGCTTGATAGGCGATGACTGCGCTCCGGGCGAGTCCCTCCTTCACTAGTCGTCTGACACTCTTGTTCACATCTTCTTTCTCCACGGGAATCCAGGCCTTGGGGATTCCAGTCAATGCATTCCGATTAGTGTAGATGCGCGTCGCGTAGATGAGCGCTGCGAGGATAAAAGTGATTATGTATGCGCCGGTGATGAAAAAGATGTTGGTGAGTCGGTTCGTCTCGTAGCATTGGTAAATGGCATCTGCTGGTGTGAGAAGGATGAGACAGACCAGGATGAGTGCAAAGAAGAAGAATCCGGTAGTGTTGAGAAAGCGCTCAATCCTGACTGCCATAGCTCCCCATGGGCCGTCTGTACGGCATCTGGTATGGGATCAGATCGCCATGGAGGAAGTGGATGAGAGAGAAAGAGAGCGAGAGACACGGGAAAGAACGACGGGGCCTGCGGAGAGCGATAACGATAAGATTATACTCTGTCACGTGCGAAGCAGTTCGTGCGGCCCCGGTCATTTTTGTTTTTGTTCCGCAAGCTTTTATCGTCCGGTGCATTTGCTTCTCGATACCCGACGTGGTACAAGCTGTGATATAAGGCTCTGCTCAATTTCAAGGTCAACTCAAGACTCTCCCCACTACAATTGGCTTCGAGAGCCGAGCACCGAGTGCCCGCATTCTCCGTGAAGAACCCCTATCTCCGATATCAATCCGCCGCAACACTCTCAGAATGGACCAGCCCACGAGGGAACAGTCAAACATGCTGTACATGCTGGTGACAGGGGCGAACAGGCAAGATCCCATCAATTGGCACAGCCAATCCGACTTAAGTACTGACAATCGCACAGCGGCCTCGGATTCTCGATCTGCTGTCGACTGGCCGACGAATTCCTCTCCTCCCACCCCGAATCCGAATCCCTGACTATAATCTTCACAACGCGAAGCGCCCGCAAAGCTCAAGATACCATCCGCGGCCTCAAGGCTCATCTGAGCGAAACCGCCCCGGCCAGCGCAGCCCGCGTTCATTTCGAGCCTGAGAGCGTCGACCTTGGAGACCTTGTTTCTGTGCGCGCCCTTTCCAGAAGACTCGTCCACTCCCTCCCCAGACTCGACGCCATTGTCCTAAATGCCGGAATAGGCGGTTGGTCCGGCATCAGCTGGCCCAAGGCTATCTGGGGCGTCTGCACCGATCTCGTTCACCAGGTTACTTGGCCCTCTTACAAGCTTGCACCAGTGGGCGTGTTGACGGCGAAACAAACAAAGACCGAAGAGGAGCCTGCGCTCGGATCGATTTTCTGCGCTAATGTCTTCGGTCACTATATGCTAGCGCACAATGTGACTCCACTGCTTAAGCGCGCTCATATCAATGGGCCTGGCCGTGTGGTCTGGGTATCCAGTATTGAAGGGACTTACAAGTTCTTTAAGATTGATGATATCCAGGGCTTGCGCACGGATGCTCCTTACGAATCTTCCAAGGCTCTGACTGATATTCTCGCCTTGACTTCTAATCTCCCCAGTACGGCACCCTGGTCCGTGGAAAGCTTCTTGGAGTCCGAAACCGAACTCAACACCCATGCCATACACACCGACGCCCCTACTGCTTCCCCGCGCTCATATCTCTCGCATCCTGGTATTTGCGCGACCTCTATCGTTCCTTTGATTCTTCCATTGGCCTGGGCAATGATTGCTTCATTCTGGGTCGCGCGCATCCTAGGATCACCCTGGCATCCTCTTTCCACGTACCTCGGTGCCTGTGCGCCTGTGTTCCTTGCATTAGCGCCCCAGGCCATGCTGGAGGCTGCAGAGGAGCCTTATCACCAGGCTGGTGGGGGACGGGCGAAATGGGGCTCGTCTTGCACCCGGTCCGGTGTCGAGAGTCCGGCTTCTACTGAGGTGGACGGATGGGGACACGGTGGTGTGGTTGGAACGCCTGTGGTTGAAGCTGATCGGCTTCGCCGTCGCAAGCGGGGCGCGGAATATCTGACGCGGGAGAAGAAGGAAGATTTTGAAGAGCTTGGGCGTCAATGCTGGAAGCAGATGGAGGAGCTGAGGGTGCAATGGGATGAGATCTTGGACCAAGCCGAGGCTCGATCTTGAATGTGCTTGGACTGGCTAACACGGAGCAGTTGAATGCTGGTCGAAATGCACTGGTCAATATTTATGATAATATGTAAAATAACTCTTAATGGCAACATAAATCATCGGTGTTGTGACCAGACCAGGAAGACCCTATTCCAACCTGCGAGGAAGACGATTGATGCACTACTCAAGCCCGCAGCCTTGAGAAGGCCCTTCTCTGGCCTACATCCATATCCAGCAATGATCAAGACTCGTCAGAGGAATGATTTGTTTTTGATTGCCTCCCATTATTTACATCGACAAGACCCGCCCCACGCCCATAATCTCATTAAAACAGTAAAGGCCTGATTTCTTTGCCCGGTTGCCAGAAAACCAACAGAAATCGAACGGAAAGATTCGGAGAAAAAAGTAGAGAAACAAGAGAACCAAACGGCCAGAACGCAAAGTAGCGGGGCAGGGACGCAAGTCTCAATATGTAGCAATAAAACGGGGATAGCTTGGAAGATAGAAAGACTAAAAGGGGTTATTTCTTGCAAAACAGCCGACATCGCGCGCGGTCACCATCTAGGTTTTCGAATGCATCGATCGATCGGAAAACGAAAGGAAGGATATTGCGGAGGGGGTATGGGCGGATATAAGCCCACGCGGAACGAGGCGAAAAGCAAGCTGACAGAAGAGAAGATAACGCAATAAACGACTCCGGTTCTATGCATCAAGGGCGGGAAGGGGATGGTATCGGCACGAAAGTTGGAGGTATTTCAAATGACATAGCGACGTGAAGAAGGAGGAAGGAGGATTACATGATGATGGCGGGAACTGTTGAAGTCGAGTTAGCATTGTTTTGTGAGTATCGGTAGGGGGGTTCAAAGCTTACCATCAATGTTCTGCTTGATGCTCTTGTGTGGCAGGATGGAGCCACCGTTGACATAGACTTCGTCGGCGATGGTGACATCGTCTCCGAGCACGGTGACATTCTCCAGACGCGCCCAGCGGCCCACAGAGCTGTTCCAGCCAACAATGGTGGATTTGATCCAAGCATGGTCCTTGACCTTGCAGTTCTCCATCACGACACAACGTTGTAGACGGACACCGTCGCCAATTACGACATTAGGGCCAATCACCACGTTGGGGCCAATGCGGCAGTTCTTGCCAATCTTGGCGGAGGGGTCAACCATGACATTTCCACCGTAAACGTATGGCTCGGAGTGAGGGGCAAGCATCTCGGGCTTGCGCTTCGCCAGGGAAGACAGGTACAGACAGGTACCGCTCAGGAAGTCCTTGGGCTGACCCACGTCCATCCAGAAGCCCGGGAGATCGAAGGAGTGGAGCTCGCCCGCCGCACAGATGGCGGGGAAGGTCTCCTGCTCGATGGAGGTAGGGCGCAGCTCAATGCGCTCCAGCACACTGGGGTTGAGGATATAGATACCGGCGTTGATGCGGTTGCCGACGAATTCGACAGGCTTTTCCACAAAGCGGTCGATGCGTGTGGGGTGGTCGGGCTTGTGAACGACGACACCGTACTTGGAGGGCTCATCGACCTTGGTGACCACGATGGTGCCCTCGTTGCCGTGCTTCCTGTGGAAATCGGCGAGATCCTTAAAGGGGTAGTCGCAGATGACGTCCGAGTTCAGGACAAAGAACGGCGAGTCGTCCTTGCCGAGAATCTTCTCCGCCAGCTTGAGCGGGCCAGCCGTGCCCAGCGGTTCGGACTCGACGGAGAACTCAATGTTGACTCCGTATTGCTCCTCGTACTTCTTGAGTGCCGAGACCATCACATCGGGGCGGTAGTTCACGGCGAGGACGATATCGGTGACACCTGCAGCGGCCAAGCTCTCGACTTGGTGCAGGATCATCGGCCGGTTTCCGAACTCCACCAGGGGCTTGGGGAGGGTGAGCGTCTGTTAAGTATTAGCATTGCCCATTGACGGGCCGGTCAAGATTATTGGGGCACAATCCAATGGACAGAGGATCGCGGGATCGACGACTTACCAGAGGACGCAGACGGGTCCCGAACCCTCCAACAAGAATGAGAGCTATGTAGGGGTTAGCGGCGAGTGCGGGGGAGGGCATTGGAGACCAGACATACCCTTCATAGTGAATTGATTAAAGCAAGTAGGTTTCAGAATAAAAAAAGGAAAAAAGGAGAGGCTCAAGGAGCAAAAGGAGAGAGAGAGAGATACTCTGTATTTAGGGAACACTCTGGCCGTTGATTTATTTTCGTCCCAGTGGGGGCACGTGAGTCGCCGTGATTGGCGGGGCTCTGCTTGCGGGAAAAAGGGGGGTACCTGGAGGTACACGCCGACAGTATGGGACAACCACAGTTCAGACAAGTACCTGGCCAGGTACCTGCCATTGACAGCAGCTCAATATCCAGCCCTGGAGGGCCCAGGGCTCCCTCCATGACTTGGGGAATCTACTCCGTCTGGACATTCCAATTGCTAGATGCGGGGAAGAATGCATCGCCTGTTCCGGGTGGCGAGCCTATACCGTCCGATGCTATCACATGGCTTGCAGGACTCAACGGGGGGATACGAGACCTCCAGGTGGTGAGATCGATCATGGGATGTCGCCCCTGAAAGTTGAAAGCCCTGGTGTGCAGGATTACGTATCTAGGTTCCACTCAGCCCATAGTGCTTTGGGGTCAGTATCTCCGTCGAATTGCTTGAATCTGGGAGACTACTCCATATAGGAGAGAGCAGGAGTACTCTGTACTGTACGGAGTAGTACTGTAGTGAGTGGTGAAGAGACCGGGAATCATCAACTTCCCCTTTTCCAGTCTCTGGTCTGACCGCCTGCCCTATTCGCATCTCTATCTGAGCGAATGAGCATTCTTGGATGCATCCGGCTATTTTGTACATAGCTGCAGCTATGCTCATTTCGTACAGACTAGCACATGCTGTCCTAGTCCTGCAATTATGGTCTCTACAACTGCCATGGAATATGCTCAGCCCGTGCGGCAAGGTCGTGGGGCCGAGACATTAAGGATCGGCTTGGCCGATCTGTTTCACTGGTCTTGGCAGATTCATCAGGTTTGACCCATAATTGGATCTAAGTACCATTCCATAGCTCCAGTTCAAGGCCTAAAGTCCTATTCGTTCTACTAGTGCACACGAATTCGCCTGGGCCATGGTCCGCCACATATGTACTAACTAGTACAGTGTATGATGCAATTCAACTGTCCAGGTGGTGTTGTTGTCCACCTAACTACTCCGTGTACTACTGGAGATAAAATTGTGTGCGTCCACGGGTACGGATGGTCTACTAGGTAAAGCCTATAGTAGATTATAGTATGAGTCTGAACCATTCATTCTGACCATTCGAATCATTATCCGGACCCTATGTATTGGTCCTTTGAGCATCAGCTTACACCTGGCATGGTCCGATATCCTGCCCTAACTGGTGGGGCCAGATCCATAGGCAGAATCTTCTGCGTGGGCCTCAACAAGAACAGCACGTATCCATTGCTGCCTATTAGAACAGGGCTAGATTTTATCAATCCAATGACATCTCAGGTTTAATGGTAGATTTTGTCCATTTCCTCAACGTATTTGGCGTGGTTCGCTAGTAGTTCCAGGAGCCGCTCCATTGGGTTCAGCTCGTTTTCAACCTGCACACTGGAATGGCTGGAATAAAGATTGGAAATGGCGTTGCATTCCAAGGTTAACAGCATGTCTCCTGTTCAGTCAGTCCATTGGTTGTCATCCATCTGGGTGTGATTCAATGCGCCCATATTGTACTGTACATAGAGACGGATCTCGGGAGTGAAACAACCCTGGAGATCTGCTACGAGTAGTACTGAGATCCACGGGTATCGGGGAGAAATGTGAGACACTGATCCAGCACTCAAGTGCTGGAGCTGTGGGCTGTCCTAGTAAGACCCGAAACAACCTTGGAACCCACGGCCCTGGAGGTATGGGGTACTAGTGCCACCTGGGCAGGCCTATCTAGACAGAACGTCATGACAAGCTAGAATCAACTGTCTACCTAGGCGCACTCAACCTTGGAAGTTATATACATTTCTGCACTGCTCACAAAGCTCAGACTTGCCTTTAAACGCTTCACCAATCCCCCCTCCCAACATCCGTCCTTGAGCTCACTTGACATCGAACGGCACGTTCCCATCTGTATCGAGGTTTTCTTTCCTTGGGCTACACGCCGCGCAAAGACTGCGGTTGCTCTTGAACGGACCGAGTGACCAGCGATACGGCAACGCACCATTCGAGCCAAAATGACCATCAAGGAACAGAATGCTGAGCTCGGAGATGAGGATTTCAGAAGTATCTGTTTCCATATTCTGTCATCATCGCCAGCAAAGCAGAGAAAATAGACCGAGATTCAAGCCCTCAAAATTGCAAGGGATGAAAATCTCAAGTCAAAGCATCAGTACCCTTTGACCTTCCCGTCTCCATCTTCGCCGTCCTAGCTCCAAACTGAATGGCCCGCTTCTTCTCCCGCGCCACACGCTCCATACCCAGTCTCAGGGCAACGAGCCTCAGCGCCAGCTTCTCACAATCGATGCCTTCCGTGGCACCAGGAAGTCCAAACCCGCACTTCTCCCACACAGGCGCAGACACAACCCAAGACACGAATTCCTCGTCCAAAAATGGGAACCGCGTTTCACGACCCCAGTGCGAGAGAACCCGATCATCCCGCCCGAGGTTCCGCGAACCCAGCCGGCTCACGTCGAGATCAATCTCGGCGATCAAGGCCTCGAAGCCTCCGCGAGCGAAGGCTGCGCCATGTCGACCGTAGCCGGCAAAGAGCTCGTCTGCCCCGAGACCGGAGAGGAGAACGCGTGCGGTACTCGTGTACAAGGGGCCGGAGGGCACGAGCGGATCTGTAGTTGCTGAGCCCTGGCCGCGGGAAGCGAAGTAGAGAGCGCAAGCAATCGACATGTCCATTTCGGTGTTGTGGGGCCTCATGAGGCGTTTGACGAGATCCCTATGGGAAAGACATTCGGAATAAGGGATGTCGATGGCGACGAAGCGCCAAATGCGACCTGGGCAGGTCTTTTGGAGTTCGGCGTGGGCTGAGCGGCCGGTCATCCGGTCTGGACAGTTTTCGTAGATTGAGAGGGGAGATGGTGTTTTTTGATTGAGTTTCGCTGCTGCTGCGACCCGGGGATTCTCAAATGCCACGTTGAGAAGGTCGATGGGTTCATTTGGTGGGAGGATCTCGTGTGAGAGCCTTGCTAGGAGAGTGCAGTCTAGGCCGCCGGAAAAGAGAACGGCAGTCTTTGCACTTTGATCTGTGATGTAGTTGGGGGGTTCCGGGATGTTTTGGATCCGCAGCTCCAGTGATTGGCGGAGTTTGGACTGCAGCTCTATGACAAACGGGGAGTCGGTTGTCAATACTGGAGGGTCCTCTGGTAGCGAGGTGTTCATTGGTTCGATGTGTTGTTTCTGCGCTCCATGTCAGTTGCCCGCTGCCTGGCATAGGTGGGAGACATACAAGAAGACCAGAGCCCCATGGCATAGTCTTACTCTGGAACGACTGGGGGTTCAGGGTATGATCTAGATCAATGGTGTAAACCCCATCGGTGCCAACTTCTTGGAAGCAATCCACCGATGCACTGTCGCAAATACTGCATATCTTCAGGTTGCCCTCGTGGTCAACTCCCTGGACAAGAGATCGTCTACCCAAACAATCCCTACTGTAGTAAAGCTTCGAGTTCACCGCATCGTAAAAGACAAAGGCGAATGGTCCGGAGATGCTTGAGATTGCTTCGGCTATCCCATTGACCGCATCATGTTTCACTGCCTGCAGAAATAAGTTGAAGACGCGCTCAGTATCATTGCCCTGTACACGCTCGCCTTGGATCTTCCATGCTTCTCCGTTCCAGCAGAGAACGGACTGGGATTCAGAGTCTACGAGTGGCTGTGTGTACACATGGTCGCCTCTCAACGACAGCACGGTGGACGTGAAAGTGAGCTGGCAGGCAAGGGTTACTCCATGGGCCTGGATGTCCTTCTGCACCGTATGCGTTGTGTAACTGTCCGGTCCTCGCTTCTGTAGCAAGCCGCTGGTCTCCTGTGTTGGAGACGCGCCACCAGGCGCGCTCAATGAGAAGAAAATCCCACACATTGCAAGCCTGCGTCGAGGAAGACGATATCACTAGAAATGTGCAGGTGTTTTCTTTAGCGTCTTAGTCATGTCTTGGCGATCCCGACCAGAGACCGGAAATCGTTCCTTTTGATCGAGATTGTCATAGTTGAGGGCGAGAGCAAGGAACTTCTCGAATGGAACGAGTGTGGTCATAATCCAATTTCGCCCTGCCAAGACTGTCCATCCCGGTTTCAGGAGAGTCGAAGTGCACACCTACACACATCGGGACAAGATGATTCCACACAGGAGTACAGCTTTGTTGTCGGTGATTGTGTTTGTTGCGCTGTTGCTATTCATCTTTTCTTCTTCTCCGGTTCCCACTGTTACCGAAGGCGAAGAGGTCTCAGGCCCGGCCAAGTTCGTGCCCAGACCCAAGCTATCGTCTCTAGCCAATTTCCACCTGCCATCCTTCCGCCCTCCCTCCCACGAGCAGCCGGAAGAACAAAAGAACAGTACCCACGGCGAGTCAAAATGGTACAGCACATTGGAGTGGCTGAACCCCTTTTCGTCCGCCATCACCTTGGATGAGAACCGTTCCGTCCTACCCCCTGTGGCCGACCGTCGACCGATCTACACCTACTACAATGCGAAATACAATCCCAACAAAGCGAGCGCGAAAGACCTGAAGGAGCTACAGAATGCCGATGCAGAGCTGCTGCTCGCATGGCGCCGCGCCTGGTATGCGCAGGGCTTCAAGCCCGTCGTGTTGACCCCCGGGGATGCAATGCTGAACCCGAACTACGAGGTTGTCCAGAAGCTGAAGCTTTCGCCTAAGACGGAGAACGAGGTGTTTGGATGGTTGGCGTGGGGACACATGGGCACTGGCTTGCTGTCCGATTTCCACTGCTTCCCGATGGCGCGCTACGACGATAACATGCTATCATATCTTCGTCGAGGAAGTGTGCCCGAGTCGATCACTCGATTCGACAACCTCAAGAACGCACTCTTTGCCGGCGAGAAGACACGCATTGACGCTGTCATCCAGAGCGCAGTTTTGAAGCTCGATGATAAGACCACCTCCTTTGTGGACCTGATGGAGGCCGACTCCTTCAAGGTTGAATCCCCAAGTGCCCTGGCCTTCTACAAGTCTGCTGCTGTCACTTCCCACTACCCGATCGTGCATGAAAAGATCAGCCAGAGCCCTGCAGCCGGTCAGCGGGCCCTGGTCCAGCTGATCAATGGCCATCTGCACAACCATTTCCAGACCGCTTTCCCCGCTGGACTGGCTGTTCTGAAGCCATTCCCTCAGCACACCACAGCTCTGGTGGAGCCGGCACTTCGACTGGCCAAGGCCCTCATCCAGTGCCCCGAGTCGCCGATGCCCGACTCCTGCCCGCCCAATGAGCCCGAATGTCGTCCCTGCGGCTCTGCCAAATCGCCCATGCGGATCAGTCAACCCTCCTCGTTCAAGAACACCACCTTCCTCTTCACCATTGGCACTCTTCCCCACCCATACACCCTCGTTTCTCTCCAAAAGCACTCAGAGGAGATCACCACGCCTCAGATCCGCCGGGAGACCGAGCGTGATGCGTGGCTCTCCGAGGTGACCAAGGATCACCTTGGTCCTGAACTGGGCTCCTCATACCGAGGAGTGATCTTCAAGCAGGTCGTCGCCGCCCCGGATGCCGTGGGTACCTCTCTGTGGATGACCGTGGAGTCTCTCCCCGCCGCAGCAGGCCAGAGCCTCCCGAACGAACTCTTGGATGAGTTTGAGTGGCAGTTCGGATTCAAGATTCCCCGTGGGGGCAAGATCGATCCGGCGACTGAGAACGACAAGGATTCTGCGAAGAGCGCCCAGGATCACACTCCCAGCGACCAAGGCGTTGGGAAAGAATACGAGCTGATCCAGAAGGCTCGTGAAGTGATCAAGAACAAGGAAACCAACCGTATCAACATCAAGGATGTTGTTGAGGCTTGGAACCTTGCCGACACGGAAGTCTGGCGCTTTGTCAAGGCCTACCGGTAATGTTTACTCTGCCCTCTGTTCGCACCTCTACTGACCATAATCTACAGTGCCCGCAGTCTCGTTGAACGTCAGAAGTGGGAGGAGGAAGAGAAACCATTTGCTGGCTCGCGATCATAGATTTCATTTACTGTCTACTGTAGCATATAATTCGAGACATGACCCATTTTTCCCCAAAACACGGTGTACACACGCAAGGGCTACTAGTACAACTACCTAGTAGTGTATGCAACGATCTACAAGATCAGGCAAACATTACTAATGGGGCAGACCAATAGGCGCCAAGACTGTCGGACAGTGGCGATCCCCGCAGCGATAACATTGTGGGGCGGAGGAGAGAGCTCATCTCATCCGTCACATTACACTTGACCTTCAACTTCATCTCACAGCTTTAGGCAAGTCGTTGCGGAACATTCTTTATAAAACATGCGAATTCGCTGAAATCCTTTGCCCATCATCACACCATGGCGCCGGGAATCCTAGAGACCGACTACACAGGCTCAGGCGATAAGGCGAGCCTGGCCACTCTCACCGAAGATTGGGATGATACGATTCGATTCTACCTGAATGGAACTAAGGTAGCGGTGGACACCATCAACCCGGAGGTCACTCTTTTGGAATACCTTCGTGGCATCGGGTTGACAGGCACAAAGCTTGGATGTGCCGAGGGAGGTTGTGGTGCTTGTACAGTGGTGAGTGGTGGCTCTGAGGATATATAGATCTCAGGAATGGGAAAGAATGAGCTAACTAGAGCTTCATAGGTTGTCTCTCATATCAATCCCACCACAAAACAAATCTACCATGCCTCTGTGAACGCCTGTATTGCTCCACTGGTGAGCATCGATGGTAAACATGTCATCACAGTTGAGGGTATTGGCAATGTCAAAGATCCCCACGCGATTCAACAGCGAATTGCAGTCGGAAATGGAAGTCAATGTGGCTTCTGTACTCCTGGAATTGTGATGGTAAGAGCGACCCTCGGACATGCACCTCATGTGACTAACACAGTTACAGTCTCTCTATGCTCTGCTGCGAAACAACCCCTCACCCTCGGAGCACGACGTAGAAGAAGCGTTTGATGGAAATCTTTGCCGTTGCACCGGCTATCGACCAATTCTAGATGCTGCCCAGAGCTTCAATGCGAATAACAACTGCGGCAAGGCTTCCTCGAATGGAGGATCAGGCTGCTGCATGGAAAAGAACGGCTCGGGTGGTGGATGCTGTAAGGGATCTTCCAACGGAAAGGAGATCGAAACTGTCGACTACAAGTTCCCTGCGCCGAACTTCAAACCCTACAGTCCAGACACAGAGTTGATTTTCCCAGCCGCTCTGCGAAAATACGAATACCGACCACTGGCCTATGGCAACAAAAAGAAGAAGTGGTATCGCCCCGTGACTGTGCAACAACTCTTACAGATCAAAAACGTGCACCCTGATGCAAAGTTGATCGGCGGAAGCACGGAGACACAGATTGAGATCAAATTCAAGGCCATGCGCTACGCGGCCTCGGTATACCTCGGCGATATACCCGAATTGCGACAGTTCACCTTGCACGACGACTACTTGGAAATCGGTGCTAATGTTTCTCTAACGGACCTCGAGCACATCTGTGACCAGGCTGTTGAGAAGTATGGAGATGCACGGGGCCAACCCTTCAAGGCAATCAAGAAGCAACTACTCTATTTCGCTGGGCGACAAATTCGAAACGTTGCTTCTCCTGCGGGTAACTTGGCTACTGCCTCGCCTATCTCTGATCTGAACCCAGTCCTAGTGGCTACCAATACTATCCTCGTGGCTAAGTCTCTGGACGGAGAGACCGAGATCCCCATGACTGAATTCTTCCAAGGGTATCGAAAGACCGCCCTAGCTCCTAATGCAATCATCGCCAGTTTGCGTATCCCAGCGGCGCAGACCCAAAAGGAGTACATGCGAGCTTACAAGCAGTCCAAGAGGAAGGACGACGACATTGCTATTGTCAACTCTGCACTTCGTGTGACGTTGTCTGATACCAACGACGTGATCAGCGCCAACCTTGTGTTCGGTGGTATGGCAGCCATGACCGTATCGGCCAAGAATGCCGAGGCATTTGTGGTTGGCAAGAAGTTCACAAACCCTGCAACTCTAGAGGGTGTCATGAGTGCACTGGAGCAGGACTTCGATCTGCCCTTTGGAGTTCCCGGTGGCATGGCCAGTTACCGAAAGTCACTGGCGATGGGCTTCTTCTACAGATTCTATTACGACGTGCTGTCGGGACTTGATGTCCAGGCATCAGATCTGGATCCCGACGTAGTGGCCGAGATTGAGCGAGCCATTTCATCCGGACAAAAGGATAACGAATCATCCGTCGCATATCAAAAGAATATTCTTGGCAGAGCGACGCCGCACGTTGCGGCGTTGAAGCAATCCACCGGCGAGGCTCAATATACCGATGATATCCCCGTGCAGATGAACGAGCTCTTTGCGTGCATGGTGCTCTCAACCAAGGCACACGCCAAGATTGTTAGCGTGGACGCATCTGCGGCGCTGGATATTCCCGGTGTCGCAGAGTATGTCGATCATAATGATCTTCCCAATCCGCAAGCGAACTGGTGGGGAGCGCCTAACGCCGATGAGCTATTCTTCGCTGTTGATGAAGTCACTACGGCTGGTCAGCCGATCGGTGTCGTTCTGGCCACTTCGGCCAAGATCGCCGAGGAGGGCATGAGGGCTGTCAAGGTGGTCTACGAAGACCTACCTTGTATTTTGACCATGGAGGAAGCCATCGAAGCACAATCCTTCTTCGAACACTATCGGTATATCAAATGCGGAGATACCGAGGAGGCATTCAAGCAAGCCGATCATGTCTTCACCGGAGTGTCGCGAATGGGAGGCCAAGAGCACTTCTACCTGGAGACTCAAGCTTGCGTGGCAATTCCAAAGCCCGAGGATGGTGAAATGGAGGTCTGGAGTGGTACACAGAACCCGACTGAAACGTGAGTTGAAGCATATTGTGCTACCGTCAAATATATATTGAAGCTAACTTTTGACAGACAAGCCTATGTCGCCCAAGTAACAGGCGTAGCTGCCAACAAGGTCGTTTCGCGTGTCAAACGACTTGGTGGTGGATTTGGCGGTAAAGAGACACGATCAGTCCAGCTGGCTGGTATTTGTGCTACTGCTGCGGCGAAGACAAAACGACCTGTTCGCTGTATGCTCAATCGTGATGAAGATATCTTGACCTCCGGCCAGCGCCATCCATTCCTCTGTCACTGGAAGGTCGGAGTGACCAAAGAAGGCAAGATCATTGCACTGGATGCAGATGTATTTGCCAACGGCGGCCACACCCAGGATCTCTCGGGTGCTGTGGTGGAGCGCAGTCTGTCGCACATCGACGGCGTGTACAAGATCCCGAACATGCATGTGCGCGGCCGCATCTGCAAGACCAACACCGTCTCCAACACGGCGTTCCGTGGATTTGGCGGACCCCAAGGTCTGTTCTTCGCCGAGTGTTATGTCTCGCAAATTGCAGACCACTTGGATATTCCAGTCGAGGATATCAGAAGAATCAACATGTATCAGCCTGAGGAGAAGACGCATTTCAACCAGACTCTCAAGGATTGGTATGTGCCGTTGATGTACAAACAGGTGATTGAGGAGAGCTCCTACAACGAGCGGAAAAAGGCCGTCGAGGAATACAATGCGACACACAAGTGGTCTAAACGAGGAATGGCCATCGTGCCCACCAAATTCGGCATTTCCTTCACAGCTCTCTTCTTGAACCAAGCAGGAGCCTTGGTCCACATCTATCATGACGGCAGTGTCCTCGTAGCACACGGTGGTGTCGAGATGGGCCAAGGCCTACACACCAAGATGATCATGATCGCAGCCGAAGCACTCCAAGTCCCCCAGTCAAGCGTATTCATCTCCGAAACCGCCACAAACACAGTCGCCAACACCTCATCAACCGCGGCATCGGCAAGCTCCGACCTCAACGGCTACGCCATCTTCAACGCCTGCGAACAACTCAACGAGCGTCTCCGTCCCTTCCGAGAGAAGATGCCCAACGCAACCATGAAAGAGCTCGCTCATGCCGCCTACTTCGACCGCACCAATCTCTCAGCGCAAGGATACTACCGCACCCCGGACATCGGCTACGTCTGGGGCGAAAACAGCGGGCAGATGTTCTTCTACTTCACACAAGGCGTCACAGCCGCCGAAGTCCAAATCGACACATTGACCGGCGACTGGACGCCCCTCCGCGCCGACCTCAAGATGGACGTAGGCCGCTCCATCAACCCCTCAGTAGACTATGGTCAAATCGAAGGAGCCTACGTCCAAGGCCAAGGACTCTTCACAACAGAAGAAAGCCTCTGGCACCGCGCCTCGGGTCAAATCTTCACCCGCGGTCCGGGCAACTACAAGATCCCCGGATTCCGTGATATTCCCCAGATCTTCAACGTGAGTCTTCTCAAGGACGTGGAGTGGCGGAATTTGCGCACTATCCAGCGCTCGCGGGGTGTTGGTGAACCGCCCTTGTTTATGGGTAGTGCGGTCTTCTTCGCTATTCGGGATGCTTTGAAGGCTGCGCGGAAGCAGTGGAATGTTACTGATGTGTTGTCTTTGGAGGCACCGGCTACGCCGGAGCGGATTCGGATTAGCTGTGCTGATCCTATTATTGAGCGGGCTAGAGTGCAGCCTAAGGAGGGTGAGAAGAGCTTCTTTGTTGCCATTTAAATGCCATTGTGGCTGTTTACGACGATATGCAATTTGGCGTTTTGGATTATCAGATACAGATCTATATCCATGGATCAGATTTCTTTGAGATACCTACCTAGGTAGTATACAATCTTTGGTATCAACCCTCTGATCAACCTTGAATCACACCCATACTAGGTAGACACCTGGCAGGCATCAGATAAAACATAGATCCTACATACATCTAGTAGACCAGCTTTAGGGCTGGAGAAATCCAAGGTTCCCCAGCTGAGCACTACATTAGGTACAGTGGAACTTGGAAGTACTCCGTACAGAGTCACTGATATCTCTAATTGGACCCGTGGATACATCTCAGTGCCATCTGGATCCACTTGGGCATCAGCCTCAGATTCTCTTCAATATGATTGGCGTGGTCTTGGGCACCGAACTAATGCGCAAGCAATCACATCTGGATAATCACCTTACGACACGTGTTTCCGTCGAAGCAATGATCAGTCTACGATTACTCCGTAGAGTCTGAAATACTCTGACCGACTCTTTGTCGATATATGCTCTAAATATGGAACCAATTCTCCGTAGAGTCTCTGCGAATATTGACCATCTCGAGAGCTTGATCAAACTCTACGACAGTACAAAGGACATCAGACTTTCAGAATCACTCGAGCTTATTCGACCTCATCTCTCCCTTATTCCCCGCATCCTCGATACATGCAAAGGCAACCTCGAAACGCGAATAGCGTCGATCCTGGAAGATGACTATAGAATCTCAAAGTCAACCCTCGAATTTTGCTGTATGAAAGCAGGAAGTTTGAACGAAGCTCTCCAGAAGCTCGTACCCAGTCAAAGCGATTCAATGCCACAACAAAATTGGGGTATCCGCCGTGAATTTACCGAAGTATACAAGGTCGAACATCTTATGCTAAGTATTGCCGAAAACATCCGGCGCCTTGTCAAGCATCATGGGATCAAGTTGTCCGATCAGAGTCAACATGCTGAGCTGGAAGCTATTATCGATGAGATGAAGTCTGTCATCTCCGGATCGGATGGAGATGACATTCGCGATGGACAACAGTACAATACGAAGACACCAAATTTCGGTAAGACCCATCTACTTCAGTTATTAAGCCGGCATTTCAGGATATTTGATCGCCTATGCAATTGATCGGGGTTTGGTGTCTCATATCATCCCCATTCGCATCAGAACTATCCGATTTACCTCCCAATGTGTTCACTATTTTGCCTTCTGTTCCATACTGAAGATATCCGCTGACGCTCACATATAGTGGAAACAAGACAGGAAGAGGACTCTGTTTTTCGCGGACCCGTTGGTGTCCATTTCGACCAAGCGCCGTATCTGTCCCAAGAACTATTCGTCGGCCGTGGCTCTGAGCTTGATGAAATGGCTAAAGTCTTGCACCCTACCCATGAGCCCCAAAAGCGAAGAACTTTAGTGCTCGGTGGGATACGCGGTATAGGCAAAAGTCAGCTTGCCTTCGCTTATGCACTGTCGCGATCTAAATCTTGTAGCTCGGTGTTATGGCTGGATGCAACGTCTGAGGCCACATTGAATAACAGTTTTCGTCGGGTTGCCATCCTGATCTTCGATCAAAATTCCACCGTCTTGGATGACAAGAGAATAGTTGAGGGTGTACATCGTTGGTTATCTGATCCGAAAAATACCCGATGGCTTTTGATTTTTGATGGCTATGACGAACAGTTCACCATCAGCGACTATTATCCCCCTAAATCTCACGGGGCTATTATAGTCACTACTCGACAGCCAGACCTGGTTCCTAGTAGTACCCACATCCTTCATATCAAAGCTTTCCACAACATTAAGGATAGCCTCGCGGTGTTACAAACCCGCTCGAAGCGGCAGAACACTACAACAGGTATGTCACCATACAATGCTTCTAGGATGAACTAACGGCAACTGTATATCCATATGCAAAGCATGTCGCAACACGAGTAGGAGGCATCCCCCTTGCTTTGGTGACTGTTGGGGCATATCTTCAGCGAAGTCCCGTGAGCTTCCAAGGGTACCTGCAGCAGTATGAGAAAGCATGGGCATCAAGTGGCTTGCAAGATGATCCGGAGTGTTTACTCAAGACCATGCCAGATGTGTCTGACAATCTCTATGAAGAAGCCAACTCGGAGTACCAGGAGGAGTACCAAAGCGACATATCGAACCCACCATCTGTTTTTTCTGTACAGAGTTTGCTATCAAGTGCTCTAACAACAGATACCCACTTCAGTGCCAATGAACTCAGCACCGCACTCGATGAACTCGTTGGCATATTTATGGACGACATAGAATTGGCACCACTGTATTCAGAAGCCATTGTCGCGAGGCGTATCACCTTGGCACGTTTCGTGCGAAACTTCAGACGACTTCTCAAGGGCTTTGCGGTGGATTTGAAAGAAGAATCACAGGAAGCAGTTTATATTGATCTTGCTAATTTCATCTCGTCTCGAGCTGGCCTCATATCCGATAAAATGGGAAGAAATCTTGAACAGAAGTTCTCACAACCAGGCAACACATCTATACGTTTACAGGACACACAGGCGAAAGGCGAATTCCAATATTCTCTGGACAAAGAATTGCATAATGAGAGCAGTGATGATGAGGACGGGCATGAGCCGGAGCGAGCCTTGGATGAAAAGTTCGCCGCGTTGGTATCCCATGGCCGCGGCTTCATTGAAGCAAGCACTGCCCTGCATAAGCTACGCGAGGGATTCAAGGAATTCGTTATACCAACAATAAAGAACAAAGAGCCTGGGGCTAAGCACTTTCATAAAGCTCAATCTTGGCTTCACAAATGGACCTATTTCAGGGCTCTAGGCGGGCTCAGGTATGAGGCGCAACGGCTGATGAAAGTTCTTCAATTCTTCAAATGGCTCCTCTCTGAAATTGAATTGCTGGAGAAAGCTGTTCCCGAAAATCATCAGCGATTCAGGTGGACGAATGTATGTTTCTTTGCTAAGCTACCCCAACCGTTGCTAATGTATAACAGAGGCGCGGCAAACAGCTCTATGATGACTACGTTGAACACAAGCCCGGCGCACTCAAAAAGCTGCAAGACTATTTGACTTCAACCACAGTTCCAGCCGATCCAAGGAACGTCAGCCCTACCAACAGTCAAGGACAGCCTTCTCGCGCTGCGTCCATGTACACCCCCAGCCCCAGTTCTCTCTCCATAGGCGTATCTACTTCCAACGACACCACAATTCAACCAACACATCCTGCCAGCAATATCCGTACTGGAATCACTCAAAATACCAGCCCAGGCGGATCATCAGCTGGTCCACTCCTGCTTCTCTCCTGCATAGAAAGAAGGGGCCACCCCGTCGAACTATACCAAGAGGTTGTCACCAACATCACAGATGACCGAGAACTTTTCCATTCATTAAACAGAGCATACCATAGTCGCAGGACCAAGTTCAAATCATTCTGGTCATTGCGGACACTGCACGGCATCCATTTCATGAAGGTATGTTTGAAATAACCAAATCGAAGCCCTAATTCTATCCTTATCAATTCCATGGCTAACTGTAGCCAGTTCGGATACGGAGGTCACGGCCTCATCGATGTCCGCTGCCACCCCGAGCCCTGCATACTCGGTAATCCCTGCTCATGCATCCCACCCAAGGAACGAGTCTTCCCACAAAGCAAAGAATACGCATGCTCGCCGACCCCCTCCGACCTCTCACCACCAATTGGCCCCAAAGCAATGATGGACTTTTTAAAAGATTAAAAGACCCCGATAGCCGAGTCGCAGGCGCAGACTGGATTCTGCAGCAACTGCCGAAAAAGATGGGGGCACAACTGGATCTAAATAAAGCGGATATGTCACAGGCGTGGGGGATCTTTTACCGGGAGGATTGGGATTGGATGCGCATTTGGATTGTGCTGGGCATTGCTTTTTTCCCACCGAGTCTGTTGTTTGGGATTCTGTGGGGGATTCTGAGGCAGGATATTCAGGGGGCTTTTGGGGTGGCTAGTTGGTGGATGGCGGGGGCGACTATTGCGATTGGGATTGTTGGGACTTGTACTTAGACGATTTATGTGAATTATCGGCCCTGGAGGTATTATGTATACAGTTTTGAAGAATCATGGGCTGCCTGGATCCCAGCGATAGTGTTCATCGAGCTGGAGTGGATCTGCTGAAAGCGACATGGCAAATACTGGGACAGCTACTTACTGGCTGGCACCGGAAAAGAGAGTAGAGAGTGATGATTCTAAAGAGAAGCAACTGAGAAGGACCTGAGAAGAGAAGAGAGCTACGTCTGAACTGAGCTGAGAGGGTATATGACCCTCCATCTCGACAGAAGTGACAAAGCATGATATAAAGTCAACCCCAGGGCAGTATATCCCAGTTAGAATCAATCACAATTCCCAGCAACCGGCCCGAAGGAATGATTTCCAACTTAGCTGCCGCAGACCTTTCCCAACTTCGCTCCCTCAACATCTCCAGGGCTGCATCCGTGAACCAGAAATCCCTGACAACGTTGTCGACTTGTTACCAAATCTCAAGGGGCCTTCCCTTGATCTCGACCAAAAGAGGCATAATCCTGCCGGTGCTACCAAATTCCAGACTTGGAAGCATGTTACGATGCCCGTCACCCTTCCAAGCGACGGCTTCTCTCGCGAAGCCAACCCTTACAACGGGCGTTCCACTACTACAATCATGCTACGACCGACTCCTCGCTTACATGGCCTCAACTCGGCCATGGTCGGGCCCGCGGGCCAAGCTCGCGCTGACTATGGACACATCCTAGTGGACGCATGAGTACATACCCAGTAGCCTTGAAGAAGGTGCTCCGGTACACCGGAAACGCCCCAATGGGTCTGAAGGACCTGGCAGTGGAAAGAACAGGCAGAGATTTGAGCTCTTGGCTTTCCGTTACAGAGATATTCATTGTTTGCAAATCAAAGAACCAGTTCGCCTTAGCCTTCGAAATTTCCAAGCACTGGTATCCCACAAGAGGCATGTAGTGTCATCAGTTTTGACATGCATCTCGCTTACGTTGTGATGTGGAATGTATTAACGGGACTACAGGGTGAAACCTTAGAAAATTTAAATCATGGATCTACTAAGCACAAGTGAATAGATGATTGAGAATCAATTTGAATTGTGAAAAACCATAAACCATATTAAGATAGCCACGAGTCAATCCCAGTGGGAGACAATCAGAACCGGCCGAAAAACAAAAAAGCATTAAAGCAAATAGCCAGAAAGGGTACACGAAGAAAGAAATAATGTCTCAAAAACTTTTCCAAGATCAGACGAAACGGTGCGAGTTCCGACAAAAGGAAGCAAGATCCGACGAAAAGGACCAAAATCATCTGATCTCTGTGAGACGTCGAGAGTAGGCTTTGCCCATCACCCGCGCGCCCACAATACCCGAGGGTCAATGTAAAACCAAAGTAAAATAGAAAGAAAATGCAACCAAAGTGAAATCACTGATAGCTGTTTTGGATCTGAAGCTGAGCCTTGAGGTTGGCGATCTCAGCATCACGAGCAGCAATGATGTCGTTGAGTTCTTCAATGCGACGCTCCGAATCGGCCTGGCGCTCCATCTTCTTGGCACGGGACTTGCGCGCCGCCTCGGTGTTACGAGCGCGCTTGGCGGCGACAGGGTCGTTGGGATCGAAGTCCACGGGCGACAGGCTCTTGCGGGCGCGGGCATTCACACCAGAGATGGTGGAGTGCTTGGTGCCGCCGGTCGCGGGGACGGGGGACGAGGCCATGGATGAAGCGGGACGCTTGGTGCCGGCGGTGGCGGGGGCGGGAGACGAGGCCATAGAAGCGGGGCGCTTGAGAGGGAGGCGCGGGGCAGTCTGGACCTTGAGGTCAGGCTTCTTGGGCTCATGGTGCAGGGCAGCGGCGACATCGAGGTTGTCGAGGTTGTCGAAGTTGGCCATGTCGAAGGCGTTCAGATCGGGAACGCCTTCGAAGAGAGAGGGCCAGTTGTCGCTCGTGAGCACGTCCCGTTCTTCGAACATGGGCGACGCGTTCTGGCTGAAGGTGCCGGGCGATTCGAAGGAGGGAGTGCTCAGATCAGTGAAGGTGCCGGAGGGGGGCACGGACGTGTCCATCATCAGATCCCGGGGCGAGATAGTGCCTGGGGGTCCGGTGGGGACAGGTCCGGCCTCATCCAGAGCGCCGAAGGCGAGGGGCGAGTCCATGCTGGCGGGGAAACCAGTGGTAGACATGTCTGCGTTCAGATCAAAGAGACCAGCTGAAAGTGGGTTAGCGATGGGATCGGAGTACGGTGAGATGTAAGGTAAATTACCTTCCATGGTGAAGTTGGGAGTTGACATGACACGACGTGTTGGTTGCGTGTTTAGATGGTTTTGTTGACCGTTGAAAAGCGGGATAGGAGGGCGATTAGGGTTGGTGTTTGGAGAGGTGGAAGGCACAGAAGCCGTGTGTTGGCGGGAGTGCTTGAGCGTGGGGTGGGACCAATAAGAGGGGGACCGGGCAAGCTGGGTGACTCTAGGATCAGAGCTAGAGTACTGCTGCTGGAGATGACGTTGCAACTGCAGACTGAAGGAGTGTCGTCGGGGGTTGTTCTGCGCCAAAAATGGCTGGAGTGCAGATGGTCTATGGGTTGCTTTCACTGGCACACGCGCGCGGGGCTGCGGGTGAGGGGAGGGATAGAGCACAAAGTCCTCGTGTACACTGTTGCTGTTGTTGTTCTGATTGGAAGCCAAGGGCTGTGGTTGCGGGGGCGAGGGAAGCCATGTTTGCGGTTGATAATCCGTGGTGAACGACGTAAAGTCGATCGGGGCAAAGTTGTTGGGGGAAGAACTTGAGCTACGCGATGCGATGCTGAAGTTCAGAGGTCCTGGGACAGGAGGCTCTGAAGGGGGTTGAGTAGAGAGAAAAGGGTGGGTTCCGGTTGGAGAAATGATGTCGTCCTCAGTTGAGAAAGACTGGTCTTGAGACGGGATGCTTATTGGGCACCCATTGTGACGATGATGATAATAAAGATGTTTCTGGTGTGTTAACAATATGGCGGTTTTGAAAAAAAAAAGGGAAGATGGGAAAAAGAGAAGTCAGGCAACCGGCGGGGGATCAGGCACTTCTTAACCGTTCTGTGTGCGTGAGCCCCGCTGACCAATCGGGTCCCCGAGCCGCATGGGGGGGAGGTCTGTGCAGGTCACGGGGTGTGAGTCACAGTCCGGTTCGAGGCGTTGATTGGCTATGCCCCAGGCATCCTTGGTACATCCTGCGATACCTGCCTATCCGCCTGCATTTCCTGCGCAAGACAGGTATCTTGCAGGTACTATCACTGGATCTGCACTCTGACATTCCTCCAGGGCTCTCCGTCCTTTGCTTATTTCCTCCATGATACGGGGATAGCCGAGTCTGCCTGGCTCTACAGGACTACTCTGAGTACTCCTGAGTAGCATACTGGACTACTGGTGCGAGACCTCGCGGAATACAGCCTTTCTTCCGGTTGAGGATAATGCGCCAGATCCACACCTTTCCCGATTCTGTCCCCGCGGTGGGCTGTGTCCATGCACTGCATCCTATGAAACGCCCATCCGTCTGTTAGCCTACCCGAAGGGCGTAAAATTGACTTTGCGAACATTTTGGGATGTGCAGAAAAATCTGCTCCCATTCCGGTTCTGCTTATTGGTGAGTCCGGAAGACTTCGGATCGGGATGATCTTTATTACAGAGTATGCTCCAGTTTGGAATATATGATCTAATGAAATTCGGACTGTACAGTACTGAGTAGTACGGAGTAGAATGCTGACGGGAAAAGCCTGCTGACGTAGATGTCGGTCGAGACTCGGGCTCCATTGATAGCCTAGTGGAGTGGATTAGTGGTCGAATTATGTACTCAATTTCACTCACTCAATTTTGAAACTTCAGGCTGACATACTATATACTATACTACAGTTCCCATATGGCCACATATTCCGGACAGGACAGTACTATTTACCTAGGTATACAGTATAGATGCACTCCGGATGGATCTGACTTGGCTTGACGGGTGACTTGCATAAGGGCCTGCAGCGGTTTCCACCGGACCCATCGGAGATCGGATGTGCATACTGCTACAACTACGAAGTACTGGACGAAATGTGGAAACAAAGACTGAGATTCTATTAAGTATTACCTGTCACACGGCGTGCCGCCACGGGCGGAACATAAACCAGCCGCTCGCGACAACGCTAGACAACATCGGGTCAATTTGGGTTGCAAGACAGAAACCAGGTCCAACTTGGCACAAAAGCACCCATCCTCCCCACAGGGTATCAAACGTAAAAGCAAGAAACCAAAAAAGCAGAGTGGTATCAATCTAGGCGGGCGGCACAACCGCGTAACGCGTGAACACGTCGCGAATATTCACAGCTCGCGAAGCGTGGAACGTAAGGAACGAACCGCAGTCCGAAGGCTGCTGGCGTCGTGAGGCGCCAATGGTATTATTTTTGGTGGAAAAAGGGAGTATAAAACAAAAAAAAAAGCAAGAAAGCGAAAGCGGGTATCTCATTGCCACCATCACAGTCCAAGGGGTGCTTGGGAGGTACTGCGGATAGGGACAGTGGCGAGGCAAAAGCACAAAAGAACTGGAGCGAAATGGTATCAAGGCAGGACATCAGGGCTGGACAAGCCCGTCAGGGATGGCGCGAGCGGGCGATGGATAGGACATGTCCCACCATCGTTCGAACTCGACGACACGTCTCCGAGGAGACTCAGTTCATGCGGCAGCCTGGACAGGGGTGGAGGCGGGAACGTTGACGTTCTTGGCCTCCTCGGTGGCCTCGGCGGGGGCAGCGGCGGTCTCGGGGACGGCAGCCTCCTCAGCGGTCTCCTTGGCGGGGACAGCGGGGGCGGCCTCCTCAGCCTTGTCAGCCTTGGCCTCGGTCTCGGCGGCGGCGACCTCCTCCTTGTCGAGCTTGACAGCCTTGCTGGGCTTGCGGAACAGACCGCCGAGCTTGTTGGACTTGGCCTTGGTCTCCTTGGCCTCACCGTCGGTGCCCTCGTTGTCGGAGGACTCCTTCTTCTCCTTCTTCATGCCAAGGTTGCCGAAGAAAGAAGTGCGACGCTTCTCCTTGGGGGTGGAGACGGTCTCGGCAGGAGTCTCAGCGGGGGTCTCGACGGTGGGCTCGGTGGCAGCCTCAGTGGTCTCAGCAGGGGCAGCGGTCTCCTCAACGGGGTTCTCGAGCTGGGGAGCAGTGCTGGCAACGGGAGTCTCCTCGGTGGCGGGAGCGGTGGCCTCCTTCTCGGACTTCTCCTGGGAAGGGCTGGCGACCTTCTGGAAGAAGTTGCCGAAGATGGAAGCGCGCTTGGCCTTCTTCTCCTCCTTCTTCTCGTTCTTCTTCTCTTCCTTGGTCTCCTCCTTGGGGGCCTCGGTCTCAGCAGGGGTCTCAGCAGCGGGCTCGGCAGCCTTGACCTCCTCGGTGGCCTCGGCGGGAGCAGCAGCGACGACAGGGGCGGCCTCAGTGGTCTCGGTAGCAGCAGGAGTAGCCTCGACGGTGGTCTCGGTGGTGGGCTCAGTGGCCTTGGCCTCCTCGGCGGCGGGAGTCTCCTCCTTGGCCTCGGTCTTCTCCTCCTTCTTCTCCTCGGCGTCCTTCTTGCCCATGAGAGCACCGAAGATGCTGGTGCGCTTGCGGGACTGGGAGCGGCTCTTGGCAGCGGCCTTCTCCTCCTTCTTCTCCTCCTTGGCCTCCTCCTTGGGGGCTTCGGTGGCCTCGGCGGGGGTCTCTTCCTTCTTCTCCTCGGCCTTCTTGGCGGGAGCAGCGGTGGCGGCGGGCTTGGTGAGCTTCTCGAGCTCAGCCTTGTAGCCCTCGCTGGAGACAATGGACTCCTTCTCGGCCTTGGCCTCGGTGGCCTTGGACTCGAGAGCGGCAACCCAGCTGTCACGCTCGGCAGCGGTGGAGGCCTGGAAAGTGTGCTTCTGGCCAGCAACCTTGAAGAGGAACTCGTTGGGGCCCTCCTTGGTCACATCAGAAACTTCGGCCTAGCGGTGAGTTAGTACAATATCTCTGCAGTCCATTTACTGAACTACTCACCAGGTTGAAGATGCCAGCGGGGGTGGCCTTGTCCTCGGCGCGCTTGGTGAAGAAAAGCAGACCCTTGCCGGTCTGGCTGGCCCAGGCGGCGATGGGGTTGGCAACGCTGGACTTCTCGTTCTGGTGGAAGACGGAGAGCTGCTTGCTCTCAACAGCTTCCTCGTTGAAGTAGAAGAAGCGCTTGGCGAAACGGAAACCCCTACTTTCGGTCAGATCTCTCTTCCATCCAATCTTGATGATGCGCCACTTACTTGACCAGGCCGGGGGCCTTGTATCCCAGAGTTCCCTCAGTGGCGGGCTTAACCTCCTCCTTGGTGGGCTCAGCAGCCTCGGTGTTCTCAACGGCGGGGGTTGCAGTGGTCTCCTCGGCGGCCTCAGTCTCCTTGGGAGCCTCAGTGGCCTCGGTGGCGGGGGTCTCCACGACGGGCTCGGTGGCCGGGACGACCGCGGGGGTCTCCTCAACAGTCTTCTGGACGTCAGACATGATTAATGGTATTAAAGGTGAATATTAGTGAAGCTGCGCTTCGTAGGAAAAGAAACTTGGGGTATCTCGAAAGGAAAAGCAAAAGAAATAAGAGCACTAAGCTCGGGTATCACGAAGTAGGGGTATTTTGCTTTGTGGGAGAAGGAATGGAAGGAGAGAAAAGGGGGGGAGGGGGGAAGAAAAAAGAGTCAGAGAGGGCGCTTGTTGATGGGCGCGTTGCTCCCAAAGAGGCAAGGACCTGCAGGGAGCCCAGAGCTGTGTGGATCTAACGCTCAGGGGTTATTTTTTTTTTATTTTACTGTTATTATTTTGTTATTTTCATTCGATTCCTGTTTTTACTATTACTATTTCTCTACTATACTCCTATACTCCTATCTTGTTTGAGGTTGAGTATGCCTTCCAAGGTTCTGTATAGTACTCTGGATACTGTATAGTAGCACCCAGAGTAGCACAACATCACCTGGCCTCCATTTTGCCTTTTGTTTTTAGTGAAACATCAATCTAGCAAGACCAAGTTCTTTGTCTAGCTCGGCGCTAGGCGTGATCTGACTCCATTTCGGTTATCCATTTATCATGCGAAAAATCTCTGCAAATGGGCATCACACCATCTACAATTAAGGGCCGTTTTAACACGTTTCAAGCCATTTCTGTTAGTCCATCTGCACGACAGAGAATGTGATGCATCGTCATGGCGGGGTCTAGTCATCCGACCTGGTACGAAGTACATACTTCGTATCCAACTCACTCGTACTCCGAGTATGTTTTAAAGTACTCCTCTGTACTGGGCAGAAAGTATAGAGTACTTGTACTCTGGTACTCCCGTAAAGTTACACCAGTTGACTTTCTTTGGCTGAGTAGTCCATATTCCAAGGTTGATACGTATGGACTT
Organism: Penicillium olsonii; assembly: GCA_911174995.1. Lineage (NCBI taxonomy): Eukaryota > Fungi > Ascomycota > Eurotiomycetes > Eurotiales > Aspergillaceae > Penicillium > Penicillium olsonii. Next base: position 393,055 of record CAJVNO010000001.1, on the reverse strand, counting down.
GGTGTCCAGATGTATGTACATGTACAGTATACTAGTACTTACATCCCTCGAAGGGGTATCCCATCCCTGTGTATGTACTTTGTGATCAGCCCAGGATAACCTCGTTGCGCTTCCAATGCTTTAGGTTCTGCAGAATGGTTGGCTCTGGCATCAGAATCTCATGACCCGATATCAACTCTATGAGTGGCGTGAGCAACCCTCCACCAACCAGCAGTCATGCAGCCCCTCCATCTCGATTTTGGTATCGGCGCGTCAGATCCTTTCTTTTCTTTCGTTTCGTGCTTTTCTTTCTTTTGCCGTTATCGCCAGGATCCCATGATGTTTCGTCTCTGCCCAATCCCAGGCACGTTGGGTACGGCGCTTGCCTCTTTACGTGATGGACGCATCATTCATGCGATCCTCAAGGTTCCCACGAGTCCTGTATTCCGTACGACCTAACAGTATTCTCTTCTGTGGATCAAAGAACATTCCTTATTCAGAGAGCTCCGTACACAAGCTCGTATCCACAAGGCTCAAATTGCCCCTAATTAACCCCTATACATGCTTAGGTTCGAACTAATAAATCAGGGACAATAGTCCCCACTAGACCACGAACACGATTCCGTGTCTCATCGAATAGGGGTCGAACAAAGAGCTTCGACAACAATCTGACACCGTTTGAGATAAATCCACGGTTCGTTGCAGGCTATCTACTATACACGAAACATGCAATAATGAGAACGGCGGTAGAGAGTCGGTGAGCCTAAGCAAGCCACTATCGAGCACCGAGAAATGAGTGCAAATTCACGAAGATTTGGATCTGCATGTATACTCCTCCGTTGATCACCATGAGGCCCCGACACCGGCTGCCAGAATGTGACCATCGGAGCATTTCCAGTAATGATAGCCAATACAGACGGGCCACTGCTCGGGAGTCCTTAACACCCTATCAGAGGCCCCTTTTCCACCCGTTAGGGCGACCATTGACAAACCCTGCCGTGGTCCTTTTTTGCGCTGGTCTCGGCCTGGGTTCCGCTGCCCGCTGTGAATGGCTCTTGGCCGACGCTCGACGATCTTGGGCGGTTGATCCTTCTCCCTCCATGCCGTCGTTGACACCATGCATGGCACCTGCATAGCGGGAGACCTTCTGTTTCGCAGGTCGCAGGGTACTCCGTGGTACGCCGTTCCTTCGACAGGATGACCGGCGTATGTGTACAGTAAGTACTATACAGTACTAGTAAGGAGTACTGTACTGATCCTGGGCCTTACTACCCAAATCTCAGTCGGATGGCTTCTCCGCTAAGAAAAGTTAACACGAAGTGTTTCGCTTTGCGGGCGAATAGACCCGAACAGCCCCTTGCCAGGTTTATCGTGCCAAGAGCCATGCGGTGTACACAGAGGGCGGATTTCCCGTCCACCTAAGCTTCCGACCCTTAGCGTCTACTAGATCGAGCTTTGGTCACAGACGTAACCATGGACCATTTTGATGAGGATGAGCAGTTGAATATCGTACAGTAGATGAACGGGACAAGTGTCCTCTCCTTTGTACTGTATAGACTGTCCTACTCATGGTGTACTAACCCGGACAACATCCGAATCAAGCTCAGATTCAAAGGTTTTGCAGGAACCACAATACAAAGTTGTGGAATAGGGGAGGCTCCACACAAGCTCGGGTATGGAGCCTGGTAAACAAGGAGGTTCAATTATTGGTCTGTGTGCGATAGAGCCCATTCTGTATACAGCCAGAGTATGGATTCGAGCAGCCCTGGAGATGCAAGGTACGGACTTTGCACTGTAATGTGCCCAGTGTGCCCAGGTGCAGGTACAAGCAGTGGACGGCGTAAAGGACACATCGCCTGGCACCTGATACTTGCAGTCCTGAGGCCTGAGGCCTCGATGCTTCCAAAACTCGACCAATCAGAAGCTCGAACCAAACCTCGCTTAGCACTAGCGTCATTTTCCAACCGCATAAATACTGCCTCCTCCCCCCAGACTTCCTCTTCTTTTCTTTCTTCTTCATACTTACCTTGTTTGGGTGTCCGCGATCAAAAAGGCGGTTCACCACAGATTCGTCCCTGCATTGCACAGCGCGGCGGAACAGTTTGTTCAACGGCCTTCGGGTCATTGACAGGCGTATTCTTTGGCACCCTCCATTCGTGGAATCCTTTTCATCAATCCTTGAGCCATCGGCTCGAGCTTGGAGAAGGGGTTATTTTGTACCTTGTAGTCTCTGTAGCAGTCTTTGTCCCTGTCAGGGATGTCCACCAAGCTCCGAGGTCTCGTATGCTCTCACTTGGGCTTCACTTCACCTTGAGCTGCCACTGTACACCAACATCAAGCTCCACCCATGCCTCCAGTCTAGCTCTCAGAATACATTCACTGCGGTCACCTACGCACATGTAGTACATGTAACCTTTTATCCCCTGCGTACGAGTATCCCGTAGTTCGTAGCGGGTCTCCCGATCTGATATGACGTTGACCCAGACTTTGCCACAACTGTGGCGACAAGCTCCCAGCTCCCAGCTCCAACCCCCAATACTCACGATCATCCACTAGCACACTCTACAGAGTCTACTCCTCACAGCCTGCATCACATCTGCCCAGGCCATCTGCATATCAGACACCAACCTCACCCCAGCCTCGCACTCGCGATACCAAACCCACACCATGCCCGTCCCTACAGCCGACCTTTTTGACAAGCAACAAGACAACCAAACCAATGGCACCGGCCCCTCCAATCCAACCGTGTCCACCACAGAGTCAAGCAGTCAACCTACCAATGACAGCTACTTCAGTGCTGGGTCGGGTAGCTCGACACAAAATGCCGAGGCCAGTCGCGCTTTGACGAGGGAAGAGGCCGATCGCCTGTACGAAGAGCGCATGGAGGAAGAGTATGCAAAGAGGGATGGTGGGGCTTGAATATCGATCAGTATGGCGATCATCGTTGATGTCTTACGTTGAGATGCGGTTTCTATCATTCTTCACTTGTTTTCTCTGCTCTCGGCAGGGGTTTGCGACTCTCCAATCAATGCCAAGGTCCATGTTCATATACAGCTCGCTGTAGAATCTATTCTTCGTAGAAGGCATCTTGGTCAGCCCGGAACTCCCATGTTGGCTCGATTGGGTTGCGCGTCTCTACCTAGGTATTGTATACCAAACCTTCAAATCAATAGATGTCTGGGTAAATTACTTGGTAACGGGGTGTCTGGGCACTCAAATGAAAAACTTGGTCGCAATAGCAGCAGTAGTCTATGCAAAAGTACCTTGTGTTGATATAGTTTCGCACCGCTTGTTGTGCTGGGTAACGGATCGGGTTGAGGATATATAACACTTGGAGAACCAGTACACCATGTTACCTCCCGAGTCTTTCCCGAGGTCTTCAGGAAGCACATGATCCAGTTATTATACTAGGTATTACTCACTCTCATATACTATGAGCTGGTCTGGCAGATATTCACCGAGACTATTGCGTTTCCTGAAACAAGGCCTCGTAGCAGCATGTATGCGACTGCCAAGAAATCACGTGTCAGTGGCTGATGCGGCCAACCTGGAACTCAGCCAAGTGAACTCGAGAGCAAAGGAGCGTCGGTATCCAGCAGAACCCCGACTCTGCGTCCCTCTTTGAGTCATTATTTGACAGTCACTCTTTCCGCATATTGTTACCCGTCTACGTCCATCGGTAGCCTTGCACCATGGCTCCGCAAGACACCTTCTTCCGCTCGTCGGACATGAGCTTGACCCAGCTCTACATCGCCAACGAGATCGGAAGAGAGGTCGTCAGTGCACTGGGTGAAGTTGGCCAGGTTCAGTTCCGAGATGTAAGTGGCGCACAGCGCACAGGGCTTGATGAGAACTCGCTGACTTGAGTAGTTGAACCCGGACACGAATGCTTTCCAACGGACCTTTACCAAGGAAATCCGTCGCCTGGACAACGTCGAGAGACAGCTTCGCTACTTCCACGAGCAGATCGAAAAAGCCAACATCCCTCTGCGGTCCTCGCACGAGTTTTCTGATACTCTGGCTGCCCCCTTGGCGTCGGAGATCGATGAGCTGTCCGATCGCAGCGAGAGCCTCGAACAGCGCATCGCCTCATTGAACGAGAGCTATGAGACACTGCAGGAACGTGAGGTCGAGTTGACCGAATGGCGATGGGTGCTTAGAGAAGCTGGTGGATTCTTCGACCGGGTGAGTGGACATGACTGAATCCATTCGCAACTAAGCTAACTGAGCAGGCTCACACCCAAACCGAGGACATCCGCCAATCCTTCGACAACGATGAAGCTCCTCTGCTTCGTGATGTGGAACACCACGCCCCCCGCCAGAACGGAGACACCCAGGCCCAGAGCTTCTCAGAGATGAACATTGGTTTTGTTGCGGGTGTCATCCCCCGGGAGAAGATCGGAACCCTCGAGCGTGTGCTCTGGCGCACTCTGCGTGGTAACCTGTACATGAACCAGTCTGAGATCCCGGAGCCCATCATCGACCCATCGACCAACGAGCCGGTCTACAAGAATGTTTTCGTCATCTTCGCCCACGGCAAGAACATCCTCACCAAGATCCGCAAGCTGTCCGAGGGTCTCCAGGCTTCGTTGTACGGTGTCGATGAGAACAGCGAGCTGCGAAGAGACCAGATCCACGAAGTGAACACCCGCCTCGGCGACGTTGGCAGCGTGCTGCGCAACACCAAGAGCACACTCGATGCGGAGCTTTCGCAGATCGCTCGCTCCCTGGCTGCGTGGATGATTATCGTCAAGAAGGAAAAGGCCGTGTACGCCACGCTGAACAAGTTCTCCTACGACCAAGCGCGGAAGACGCTGATCGCGGAAGCTTGGTGTCCGACCAACTCGCTGGCTCTGATCAAGTCGACCTTGCAGGATGTGAACGACCGTGCTGGTCTGACTGTTCCCACTATCGTCAACCAGATTCGCACCAACAAGACCCCTCCGACTTACGTGCGGACCAACAAGTTCACCGAGGCTTTCCAGACCATCGTCGATGCCTACGGTATTGCCAAGTACTCCGAAGTCAACCCTGGTCTGTACACGGTGGTCACCTTCCCGTTCCTGTTCGCGGTCATGTTCGGTGACTGCGGTCACGGTTTCCTCATGACGATGGCTGCTTCTGCCATGATCTTCTGGGAGAAGAAGCTTCACCGGACCAAGCTGGACGAGCTGACATACATGGCATTCTACGGACGATACATCATGCTGATGATGGGTCTGTTTTCGATCTACACTGGTTTCATCTACAACGATATCTTCTCCAAATCCTTCACTATCTTCCCCAGTCAGTGGCAATGGCCCGCTGACATCAAGGCTGGCCAGATGGTTGAAGCGACCTTGAAGGAGGGCTACCGCTTCCCCTTCGGTCTGGACTGGAACTGGCACGAGGCCGACAACTCTCTGCTCTTCTCCAACAGTATGAAGATGAAGATGAGTGTCCTTCTTGGATGGAGCCACATGACCTACGCCCTTTGCTTGCAGTATGTCAATGGACGCCACTTCAAGTCCAAGGTTGACATCTGGGGTAACTTCGTTCCCGGAATGCTGTTCTTCCAGTCTATCTTTGGTTACCTCGTCCTCACCATTCTCTACAAGTGGTCCGTGAACTGGCAGGAGGTGGGAGTCAACCCTCCCAACCTCCTCAACATGCTTATCTTCATGTTCCTGAGCCCTGGTTCCGTCTCCGCCGAGGAACAACTGTACCCCGGCCAGGGCACCGTCCAGGTCATCCTGCTTCTCATCGCAGTGGCCCAGGTGCCCGTGATGCTGTTCCTGAAGCCCTTCTGGCTGCGCCACGAGCACAACAAGGCCCGATCCCTGGGCTACCGTGGCCTCGGTGAGCACTCCCGTGTCAGCGCTCTGGACGAGGATGGTGATGAAACCGCGCTTCTGGACGGTCGCACCAGCGACGAGGGTGTGGCCATGCTCGCCCAGGACATGGGCGATGGCGAAGAGCACGAGGAGTTCGACTTTGGCGACATCATGATCCACCAGGTCATCCACACCATTGAATTCTGTCTCAACTGTATCTCCCACACGGCCTCGTACCTCCGTCTCTGGGCTCTGTCGCTTGCCCACCAGCAGCTCTCCATCGTTCTCTGGACCATGACCATTGGCAGTGCCTTTGAGCAGGAATCCCCCGTGACGCGTGTGATCATGATCGTGGTCAGCTTCTACCTCTGGTTTGTGCTGACGATCTGTATTCTCTGTGTGATGGAGGGCACCAGTGCCATGTTGCACTCCCTCCGTCTTCACTGGGTTGAGGCTATGAGCAAGCACTTTGTCGGTGAGGGAATTCCCTTTATGCCGTTCAGCTTCAAGACCCTCCTGGAGGAGGACCCTGTTGACTAGTCGTTTCTTTTCTTTTGTCGACATTGTACTGTAAAGGGTTTAGATTATACATTATCTACCAATTGAGTCCCACCGGTAGATCAGGATCCACCTATATTTATAGACCGGACTATGTGTGCTCCCAATCACCCCTGCTCCGTATCCTTAATGCCTCACCCCTGACTGAACTTTTCATGTCCGCATGACTGTCGGGTGGGGTTCAGGGAATTGATTTCTCCGCCGATCCCGAGGCCGAGGATATACAGATCGGATCTAGACCCTGATCAGTCCGCCTTCACAGCTCTGGAGTTGAAGTGGTCAAGACCCGAGATCAATGGACCATGAGCTAACCAGCAGAACAAGATTGGTCAATTGCAGATCAAGAACCAGCACAAAACAAGAAACATAACAAGAAAACAAGAAGAAGAAGAAGAGCAACGGTTGGCGGGCGAAGTCGGGGGGAAAATCGGAGCGGGTCACGCGGGGCAGGTATGACGAAAACCCCCAGTCACTACTTCTACCGGTTTACTCCTCTGACGTTCAAATACTGCCCTTTACTCTACTTCTTTTTCTACTTCCACTTCTTCCTCTTCTGCCTCTACTGCCTCTACTACTATCTCTCCCTCTCCCTCTCCTCCTCCTTAATACCACACATAATGTCTTCATCTGCCCCTCCCGTCGGTGCGGAGAACATCAACACGGATATCGTGACCCTCTCCCGCTTCTTCACTGAAGAGCAGATCAAATACCCCGAAGCCTCGGGAGACTTCACCCTGCTCTGCCATGCTCTCCAATTCTCCTTCAAGTCAATTGCCTACTACATCCGTCGGGCCTCCCTCATCAACCTCACCGGTCTAGCCGGTTCCTCCAACACAACCGGCGACGACCAAAAAAAGCTCGATGTGATCGGTAACGACATCTTCATCTCCGCCATGCGCGGCTCCGGCAAGTGTCGAATCGTCGTCTCCGAAGAAGAAGAGGAAGTCATCAAGTTCGACGAGCACCCCAACGCCCGCTATGCCGTCGTCTGCGACCCCATCGACGGCTCCTCCAACCTCGACGCCGGTGTCTCCGTCGGCACCATCTTCGGTATCTTCCAGCTCCCCGACGAAGTCCTCGGCCCCAACAAGTCCGTCGGCCCTGAAGACCTCCTTCACCCGGGTACCAGCCTCGTCGCCTCCGGCTTCACCATGTACGGTGCCTCCGCCCAGCTCGTCATCACCATGCGCGGTGGCGGCGTCAATGGCTTCACCCTCGAGAACTCTCTCGGTGAATTCATCCTCACACACCCCAACATGCAGATGCCCCCAACTCGCTCCATCTACTCTGTCAACGAGGGTAACAGCAAGTACTGGGACGAGTGGTGCAACGCCTACTTCCACAGCCTCAAGTACCCCGAGGATGGCGGCAAGCCCTACTCTGCTCGTTACATCGGTTCCATGGTCGCTGATGCTTACCGTACCTTGCTGTACGGTGGTGTCTTTGCTTACCCCGCCGACTCGAAGAGTCCCAAGGGTAAGCTGCGTATTCTGTACGAGTGTGCGCCCATGGCCATGTTGTTCGAGAATGCTGGCGGTCTTGCTGTCAACTCTCGGATGGAGCGTTTGATGGAGGTGGTTCCTGAGCACATTCACGATAAGAGTGGTGTCTTCCTCGGTTCCAAGGATGAGGTCCAGAAGATCATTGATATGTACAACAAGTACCACAAATAAGCTAGTCGCCAAGGCGAAAATATATGATACCATTTAGTCACGACCAATTTTTTTCTATGTATCTAGGTATACTTCAAGGTTGCGCAGTAGATGGCCGCTTAGGGCTAAACTTGGAATTTCTTGTGTCACCAAGCCTATTTTCACTTCAACTCGTGTCACAATTTCCGATTTTCCAACCTTGGAATACACGCTTGGATATTTCAAGTAATAAACTGGTCTATTCCAAGGTGTAGGATCCCCACTTCCAAGATTGGGCAGTGAACAACAAGATAGGGTAGCAAGATATATCTGACTCGGCGCGTGGGGCGGTATGATATAATGCGAAAACGCCCATGCAATGCAGATCCGTAGATAGTCAATGAGGTCGTAAGTACCTGGTACAGACCTAGGTATGTTGCAGACAGTCGTAGATACCCAGTAATTCATTCCAACGTTCAGGCGCAATCCCGAGTTGGCATTCGAAGGGGGGACGTTGAAACATGCTAGCGCTAAGGAATCTCTACCACAGGAAAACCGACATACCACACCCTTCACTTGGGGAGAAAATGCTGAATCGACAATCAATTCCGATATCTACTACGAATGACCTATCTCACTAAGGCACCGCCCGATCTGGCCCCATCCCTTGCGCCGTATTCTTGATAGTATGCAAGAACATAGACGGGAAGCAATGACGACCGAAACGGTCCTCGGAAAGCTAAATCACATTAGCCGCGATCACCAGCATCGTCAAAGGAAACTAACCGTTTTCCCACCATCATGCTCCGCAGTCCGGAATCCCAACCACCGTCGATACAGGTTCTCCGCACTGTGTGTCGTAAACATGTACGAAAGACGGTACGTGATGTGGTCGAGGATATGGTCGAAATTCCAAATACTATCCGGACCTCCGTTGATATTCTCCGGCGGGCCGGGGTTATAGATGCGCGCCAGCTCCTGAGGCGTCCATTGACCATCCGCGTAAATGGGGTGAGGGACGAAAACGGCCTTGAGGCTATGGAAGAGCGCCCACGATGCACCTGTCATTTCGGACGCGAGACCTAATCCCTTCGTGGCTTGGGCATGGTGGATCAGATCTAGTAGACGCTTGGAGTATCGACCCATTGTGATGACTGCCGCGCGCCGTGGTGTGTTCTCGCCATACTTGAAGTTCCAGATCTTGTCCGGGAATGTCCAGGATGTGTCTTTTGGGTTGAAGATCGGGAGGAAGGTTAGGAAGTCGGCTTCTTCGCCTACGCCCCAGGTGTAGTTGTCTTTGTCTGGATGCGATACTGGAGGGTCGGGACCTAGAGGCCGGATACCGGTGCCGATCACTGGTCCCCAGATTGTGTCGTCGGAGCGGTCGGCTAGGCTTTCGTGTACCATTTGTGTGAATTGACTCCAGTTGCCGTGGGCGCCTGGCGTGTAGAAGTACGCGTTCCGCTCCCAGAGGTATTTCCGCGGTTGTTCTCTTGCGAATGATATCGCGCGGTCCATGAAGTGATAGCTGTGGCCTGTGTGTCGGCCGTCCATTTCAAGCTGCCAGTAGTAGTCGAAGTGCGGATACAGCTGGGAGAAGATCTGCAGTGGCTGGTGGTGTTGCAGCTGGGGAGTGTGCTCTTCGATCTTGGGATACCACGCCTCCAAGAGTTTATTGTTGAAGAACAGTGCCATATTACGGAATTCCTCTGGGATCGAATCTCTCAAGCGTTGAATGGTCTTGCTGTCCGAGAAGATCGGCATCTCGTTGTCCTTGACGTGAATCAGGACATAGATCTGATACTCGCCTCCGGAATGCAGTGAGAGCTCCATGATCAACGCCCGCAGGTACTCGCGATGATGTGATTTCCAATTGAGGCCGTTCCATGCTCGAATCAGAACCACCGAGCGAGGATGGAACCGCTTCACACCTACCTCCAGCGGCTCCCACTGCTTGCGAGGAACCTCCGGAAGATCGAAAGCCAGTGGGTTATGCTTGCTCGAGTTGACTGTAGCGATGGACTCGTACCTATCAGCATTCTTCTCCAGACAAAGATACTGCAGCCGGTTCCAATCGACCTCGTGCCATGGCACTTGCGGCGGGCGTGTAAAACCGGGTACTTCGTCCTCGCTATCACCATCGAACCCATATGCCCCGAAGCGCGAGTACCGATCAGCACAGACAGCGCCATCTAAGCCGATAGCCTCGTGGGATCCGAATCGAGGCTCTGGGAACCCGGCCTGCTGGCCCTTGTAGACTTGCATCATATCTTCCATCGATTTGCGATTCAGATCACGACCCCGCGGACCCAGGCACGTCTTGAAACTGCCGTGGAATTGCTTCCTCCATGCGCGGCTGTTGTAGTCTGGATATGGATCGTAGATGAAAGGCATTGGGTGGGAAGCGTTGACCGATGTGATGCTGGTTAGGGTTGAAGTGCCGCCCAGAAAGAACCGCTGATCTCTAACTGACTTCAGTATGTATACCTCTCATAGCTCTTTAGATCTTACCTGCGATCATGAGCCATTCCCATCCCCACTAGGTCCGCCGAGTCTCCATCAACCACCTCTTCCAGAGATGGCATTACCACATGCTGATACTGCCCGGGACGCAGAATCCGAGGACTTCGAAAACAGTTCTGGATTATCTGCTTGAGACTCAGTTCGGGGTGATTGGACAGGAAGACATAAGTCTGGATGATGAGGATGATGCAGGCGAGGTAGCCACAGCGGCGCAGCCAGGTGCCTCGGCGACTGCCCAAAGAGATTGATCTGGGATGGAACTTGGGAGCCATTTCATAGACTCTCCCAGAGGGGGCTGTTCAGTTTCATGCTTTTGAAGGTGCACAGGAAAAGAGCAACGAGAGCAAAGAGAAGAGATGGGAAGTTGCCGTCATCACTACGCGGTGTTGACATGAGATTTGCTACCGATGATGTAGCACTGCCCTTCGTCGCATTCACACCCTCGTTATCATATATCTAATATGGACTCATTTGCATGCTTTCTAGGTCTCAATTGCTTTCCGCTATGTGCCATTCTACATCAGCGCATCTCCCATCGCTAGAAGATCTTAGTGGCAATAGGTTACAACAGAACAATCCATAAGAGAACCCAGAGAACTATGAGTGAGCAAATGGCATCTCGAAGGTGAGGCTATAGCTGGGCAAGTCCTCTGGATAATGCAAAGCCCGAGCATAGAGGTAATATGCGTATTGTATCGAAATCCAGGGAGGATTACTAGCCCTGTTCCAAGCCCATGAAAGGTAAAAAAGAGCCAAAAAGCCTTGAAAGTCTCAAAGTACGCGATAGAGGCCTGATAAAACATTTCCGAGGCCCAGGAATCCTTTGTGCTATAATTTGCAGCTCTCTAGGCCGAGCTTCTTCTTGACTTATTTGAATAGTGGTATCTGACTCACTACTTGAAATATCGTATAAAAATATGAAGAAAAGCAGCTAATGATAATTGCTCAAATCGCAATTATGCCGAGAAAAATACAAGGTCAAGGCAGTGCTGCACCATGATCCACCAGTATTTGGATCACATCTGAATGACCATTAGATGTCGCTGCTTGGAGTGCATTGCCATAATGGCCCCCTTGTGCGTTGGGGTCCGCTCCTTGATCTAACAGCATTCGAACCACGTCTGCATAACCATTGACTGAAGCTGCTTGGAGTGCATTGCCATAATAACCCCCTTGTGCGTTAAGGTCAGCACCATTATCTATCATGAATCTGGCCATGCTTCCATGGCCATTGACTGTAGCTGCTTGGAGTGCATTGCCATAGTGACCTCCTTGTGCGTTAAGGTCAGCACCGTTATCTATCATCACTCTGGTTATCCATGCATGACCATTGAAGGAGGCTGCTTGAAGTGCATTGCCATAATGCCCCCCTTGTGCGTTGAGATCAGCACCATGATGTAACAGCATTATGACCACGTCTGCATAGTCATTGCATGATGCTCTTTGAAGTAATTCGAAATCGCCCTTCAGAATGCCTTCTTTGAGGAGTGTGATCACTTCGACAACCGCCGGAAGCCGCCTTTCCACTGCAGATGTGAGACAGCGATAATGGAACTGAGGGTAATCCAATGCGGGCTTCAAACCCAGGTGTCCGAATTTCGGGAGAGTCTTCAACCAGTGTCCTAATAGAGATAGGGAAGCATGGTTGTCTCTCAACAATTGAAACAGCAAGGATATTTCGGTTGAAACGGTCGAGGCACATACAAACCGTAAATATGAGAGCGAATATCGCAGTATGTAAGAGAGGAGCGGGAATCCAGCGAGCCATTCCACCAACTCGTCGTAATCCTGGTTGTCCCAGCTTGTGATAGCTTTAGACTGTGGCTGACAGGCAATAAGGCAGAGATAGCGAATGCAGCATGAGGAGATTTCCGCATCGCCTCTTTCCTGGGTGACGTGGAAAGGAGGTCCAGCTCCGCCTGGTAATAGCAGATATTCACGAACGCTTAGATGTAGCAGCTGGACAAATCCTTCTCTGATTTCAATCAAGGGCCCACAGCATGCGTTGATGCGAGATTGGATATCGGATACACGTGTGCGTCTCAGGAATCCAGGGCTTGGGTCGAATGTACCTGGAGAAGATGGAATTGCCACCGCATCTTGAAACTCCTCCAACTTTAGGGGTCTTTCTGCAAAGACTACCCAAGCGAGCATCTTGGCACCTTTCTCAAGGAGTCCAGGTAAACCTCGATTGGTTTTGCTTTTGTCAACCAGCCGCTGTATGATGAGGGAATAGAATTCCCCAAGGTCGATGGGAAGCCTTCGAAGGCATGTTTCCAGTTCCTCCTGACTGGGCCCTGTTAATGCAAGTTCATTTAACTCCCTGAAGACAAGCGCAACCCAAAGAAAGACCCCTTCTGCATGTTTTGTCATATAGTCCAGAGCAAACTGGAAGTCAATGGTGCTCAAGCCGGGCTGTCTTTTTACCTCTCGCAAACCCGATTGAATGAGATTTTGAATGTCCTTGCAGTTTTTCTGCTCCAAAACAATACTATCCCATTTAGTATGATCAATCTCCCCGACAGGCAGTGGCCTGCTTGCAACCAGACACTTGAAGGTACGATCGGACTTGGAAGAGCAAATCTCCTCCAGCAGGCATAATCTCTCGGGTCTTCCACGATCGCTGGACTCATCCATGGCATCAACTAGAATGTAGATCCTGGATTCCGCAGGTGAAGATTGAAGGGATGGTAGACTGGAGAAAATGTCCTTCAATTCCTGATGCGGCCATTCGAAGTTGGACTTAGCTCTTAGTCTCCTATAAGCGGATTGAAAGAGAAGAAAGAGGCTAGCGTCTTGATTGAGAAGTTGGAAAAGCAAAGATTGGAGCATCAGCGTGTGATTCGTCTCTTTCGTGCCTCCTCTCAAGGAGTAGAAAAAGTCCGCGATGAGAACCCTCGGCGGGTTGTAGGGGTCAAGTTCACCGTGTTGAGACATTTGATGCTCCAGTTTCTTCATCTCGAGTATGTGTTTAGCTAACGTAGACTTGCCACTGCCAGGCTTGCCACGAATCAAAAGTAAGGAGGAGTGTGGACTTTTCTCCCAATTCTGGAATGCTTCATCATCTGCGAGCCATTTGCCGGTGCCGGCGATGGCTTGCTCCACTCGATCTCTCCGAGCACTGAGCTCATCAAATCTCAAAGATCGTAGACACTCTGGCATTCAACGATAAGCAATTGCTAAATTGAGGCGGTGCATGAGCTTACCTTGGCGCTCTTTATCTCTCTGGATGTTTGGGAGACCTTGGAGTTGGCTCGCTATATCAGGAAATGCCTTCGATGTCAGTAGGATCTTGAAATCAATTGCCTCCTCAGCAAGCATGTCCTGGTGCAAATGATACAGTTGATCAAGGAACAATCGACGTGTCTCCTGGTCTGCAATTTCATCAACCCCATCGACGATGATGATTACCTGGTGAATGGGCAAAGCGACTATGGACTTAAAGAGGATTCTCCACAAGACATGAAGGTGTGGCTCAGAAGCGGATGGAGTGTCAGTGCGACTAAGTATCTCTTGCAGCTGAGGATGACAAGTCACTTGTTCGCAGCGTTCTTTATTTCCGTCCAAAAGTTGCACAATCAGAGTGCTGAGAATCCGTGCAACCTGGAAGGAAGCCGTTTGAGCGAAGTTACCGACAGGCGAGCGGCAAATGGAAAATGCGATGTCCCTGTGACCATTGTAGGGGCGAGTCTGCTCGAGATGAGCCCAAAGACAGAATGCTAGTGCCGTTTTCCCATCCCCGGGTTTTCCTGACAGCCAAAGGATTTCAGAATTTCTTCCAATCCATTGATCATATTCTGGGCTTTCAAAAAACCAACCAAAGCCATTGCGCGTAGCAGTGTAGTTGTGCCTTTCAGGATCTATGACCAGCGTACCAAGGGCCGAAATGTACTCAGAGATGGAATTTCTTGCTGTCGATGATTAGATCAAACACAACATGTATTGACTCTACCTACAATCGTTGGCCAGTTGAACAATGACACGAGAAAATGTTCTGTAATCCTGCGTTCGACCTGCGAATTTGCACATGGTGGAATGATTGCCATTGAGGGGATACACCTCCTCATTAGGCACATACAGCCTCGCCGAATTCTCGGTAACGATCTGTGGTATGGTGTCAGGGAATTCAACTTGGGCAACAATGGACAATTTACTTACTACACTGTTGAGAAATTTCATCTTTTCGGTTTCGACAAATGTGCGAATTGGAACATCTGCCCCCAGAAATGTGAAAGAGTTTGAAATATCCCCAAGTTTGCGCGAATCTTTCTTTAACTCTTTGAGTAGAGCCGAGTTCGTGCTTGCTCCCAGGGAGGCAGCCTTCAACATGTCGGCGCACATTGCACCGTAGGTAGCAGAATCTGAGCCTTGGTGTGGGGTTCCCATGAATATGATTCCTTTGAGACTATTGAGCAAGGCCAAGCAGTCCGGTTGGTGATTTCGTCGTTGATCTGCAAATTCGAGTGCCTTGCGGATCAATTAGCTGGATATCTACTGGGGTGTCAGAATCAATGGCAATTTTACCTGTTTGACAACAATACCACCAAGACTGTGAGACACAAAGATAACAGGACGAAATTTTTGGCTTTTCGATGCGCGTTCACGTCTGATGAGCGAAAGGAGTTGCTCAGCAAACGTGCTAATATCAGCAACCGATTTGCTCAGTGCGACTGCAGAGTTGTACCCAAAGGACAAGATCCTGGCATTGGGAATATCAGATGGTAAGAGATCTTTGAGCCAAACGCAGGGGTTCTCGCCATCAGAAGCCCAGGTTTGCTCGTAGTGACCTCCAAGCCCATGAACCGCGATAATATCGACGCAGCATTCAGAGTTCTCTGCTTGGAATTCGAACAATCCATACTTCTCTGGGGTGATCGACTTCTTGGATTTACCGAAGAACTTGCGCATGGTCTACTTGGTGTTCCGGGCTGTGGAGCCGGCGCCTAATAGGGGGTCTGATTCTTACCGACGTCAACTTGTTGATATATGAACTCGAAAAGGATTTCTTGGAAACACAATGGACGGTCCCTACTGAACTTGAGATAAAGTTCTTGATCAGGCATATGAGAATCAAATTCCTAATGGGCCAGCGACGTTTAAAGCGGGGTGATGAGATGGGGCTGAGCATCTGCACAGCGTTGCAGCCCATCACATCGACCAACGAATTGTAGAGCAACACGTCCGGGGCGGTCACGTTATAAGCGCCTTCAAGCGCTGCGAGTGAATGAGATGAGAGAGCCGCACTACTTCTAGACAATACTTACCTAGGTATAGGGTATCGTATGAGTAGCTCTATATGTTCCCCTTTGTTTCTCTCTCTCTCAGCTTATACCAGACTTAAACCAATGCCCTCAGAATCATGCCTCGAAGACTAAGAGCTTGCTGCCTGACACGGCCGATTAGATTGAAGTTATCAATTTGGGGTAAATCAAATCCGAGCATAGACAACCTGAATGTAACTGAGGTCTACTGATAGGGCTGGACAAGTCCACTTAAGATTGGCCGACAGTTGCCGACAGTACCTAGGTAGCAACCTCGAAATTATCTAGGCATGCAGGACGCGAAACAACCATGCTCTGCGTACCCCAAATAATTAATCCGAATATCCAAATAATATACAGCGAATGCCTGAATGAAGTTCACCTGAAGGATTCACATTCCTCGGCAAATCCGTCGAATCAGCGCTTGGCGAAGGCTTGATAGATCGGGAATAGCTTCGTATTGCGCCTTAACGCGATGGCGTGCTTTTTCAATTGCCGTGCTCATCCCAAGGCTATTTATCACGTCTCATGCTGAATTTGACACAATCACACCGTTTCAGCCATGTCCGAAAAAGTCGCCATTGCAGCTGAAAAGGCACTCAGCCCTAAATCGGAGACACAGGAGGTATCTCCGCCGGCACGCCAGAAATGGTACGAATGGTTCGCGCCGACAGATACACCCGCTGAGCGACGATTGATCCTCAAGCTCGATGGGCTGATCATCGTCTTCGTTTTCCTGGCGTACTGGGCGAAAGTGCTAGATTCGTCGGCAACGAGTACCGCCTATGTCAGTGGTATGAAGGAGGATCTGAGCTTGTATGGGAATCAGTTGAACTATTTACAGACAGTCTACATGTAAGGGATCTTTCAGACAAGCGAAAGAAAATAGGAACTCGCGCTGATTCATGGAATACAGGGTTGGCTTCATCACGATGCAGATCCCCTTGACTTTGCTGGTGAGGATCCTCACTACCGATTGAAGCTCCAGTTCTAAAGTATCGCTCTAGATGACCCGTTGTCCGGTGAACTATTTCCTCCCAGCTGCGGATCTACTCTGGGGTGTCTTTACCTTGGCGCAGTACAAAGCCAACAACGTCACCCAGCTCTACGCCCTGCGTTTCTTCGTCGGAGCTCTGGGTGGTTTCTTCTTCCCAGCCGTCCAATGGTACCTAGGCAGCTGGTACAAAAGCTCAGAGCTATCCCGTCGTGGCGCCATTTTCTTCATTGCCAGCCAAGTGGGCAGCATGAGCTCCGGGTATATCCAAGCCGGAGCGTATGCCAGACTAGATGGTCGGTATGGAATTGAAGGCTGGAGATGGCTGTATATCATTTGTGAGTCTCTCCCCTAACACCCTAATAGTTCCATGAACCCAGCTGAGTTTGATAGGCTTCGCTTGCACAATCCCAATCGCACTCTTAGGCCTCTGCCTACTTCCCAGCACGCCGGATACGTGCACTTCGCGATTCCTGAGCGCCGATGAGATTCGTCTCGCGCAGGAGCGCATGGCATCCGAGAACCGCGAGGCCAGACAGCCATTCACCAGAGCCAAAGTCTGGGAGATTCTGAAAAGCTGGCGATTGTGGGTTCTGGTGACTTTTGCTTTCTTCTTCTCGCAGGCCGACGGCGTATCCTCGAATAGTGGTCTATCTCTTTGGCTCAAAGCCGAGGGATACTCAGTTGAAGGGATCAACACCATTACGACGGTGTCGCCGGCTGTCACTATCGTGGCGTCGGTAGTTTGCGCCGTCCTCTCAGATGTCTACGATGCCAAGGCTAGTTTGATTGCTGTGACGGCCCTGCTGAACATCTTTGCATGCGTCGTGCTGGCGATCTGGAATGTTCCTGTAGGACTGAAGTTCTTCGCCTTCTTCCTGTCCGGTACGGCTGATGGGATTGCGGCTATCATATATGCTTGGGCGAATGAGATCTGTTCGCATAGTGCTGAAGAGCGTGCTATTGTGATCAGCGCTATGAATACCATCGGCAATACCTTTGGAGCTTGGATTCCGTTGTTGTAAGTGAGGAGGATCCCCGTATCGCGCATCCGCTAACATTCCCCAGTGTGTGGAAGACCGTCGATGCACCGAGGTATTTGATCGGATACAACTGGACCATCGCGCTCGACGTGTGTATGCTAGTCATGCTGGCGGTTCTTGTTCAATTCTGGGCCCGCGAGAAGAAACGCTCCCTGGCATAGACAGTCTAGTCCTCAAAGACAAGGGCAAATGAAATATGAATCCAGGTAATGTTGAATGCGACACTAAGATCTATTAACAAATCGTGAGAATTAAGCATAAAAAGAAAAACTATCGCTGGGTACATAGCGCACAAGGACCAAAAAGGCCACAAAACTTGGCCTGAACGCAGAAAGTAAACCTATGTATGTAAATGGACCAGACCAAGAGACTGGTAAGTCGTGAGATGGAGTTTCGTGTAACGATCACGTCCAAATAAAGGCGGCCCGTCTCATGAAATCGTTAGGCATAGGCAAGGACATTCTTTCTCTATCCTCGGGCATTATACTTCTCGTTGAAAGCATTAACGGCTGTAAATGTGTTAGCTTAATTCATCCGTTCGAATCATCCAGCACTTACCGACAGCGATCTGCCTGTACAGCCAATTGCGCGAGCTCTCATCCTGGACGGGAATGAAGGGTCCGTTAGCACCACCCTTCAGGGTGATGCTCATTCCAGTGCGCTCTTTGGAGATGGTTTGGATATCCGTGAGACGGATGTCCCATTCGGTGTAGAGCTTCTTCGTGCGCACAAGCATGATGCGAGCGTAGGTCAACAGAACCAGCATGTCACGACCGGGAAGCTCCAGGTGAGCAATGTAGTCCTCGTTGAAATACTTGCCATCATCGGTGGTCTTGAGCCAGAATTGACCGAGGGCTTCGCGCTGTGAATACGGACGCACGATGCCATCGGTGCCAATGAAGCGAGTGAGTCGGACGCGATCAAGGCCCTCGGCATCGAAAACGGTAGTGGTGTTGCGAACACCCTCTGCAAGATCTAAACTCGAATGTCAGTGAAAAGTGCCAAAAGGAAACAAAAGGAAACAAAAATCATAGCCGGACTTACTGGAGGCAAGATCAAATGCTCCAATAGCAGGCTTGGTCGCCAAGCCAAGAACTCCCTTTCCAACACCCTTGAAGAATCCCTGGATACCCTCTTTCTCGGCACCTTGTAGTGGATGGCGTGCTAAGCCACCAATTCCACTCGCCAGACTTGTAGCAAACGCATTGCCACCAGCCGTGATCCCGTAGAGAGCGTGCTTGGGGCGGTTGCGGACCTTCGACATGCGGCGCTGGTTCTGGAACTCTTTGTCAAGGGTTGCAGCAGCGAGACCCTTGGACATACTTCCCGTGAGCTTAGCCATACTGTCAGAGAATCCGAAGACGGATTTCTTGACAAAGCTGGTGGCACCCTTCGCGATACCGATGCCTAGCTCTTGAGGTCGGTCGGTCATGACCAAGCCTTGGTAAGGCTCATAGAAGATAGCAGCGACACCAGAGCTGACATTGTTGAACAAACCGACAGGGTTACCCAAGAAATCAGCTGAACCGAGAATGATGTGGATCTGGCGCAGGAACTCTTGCGTATAGTGGGCACGAATGTTACCAACCAGTCTTGGGAACGAGACACGAGCATTCTCAAGCATCAGCGCGTTGAGACGGACGGGTGCATCGTTGACGTTACCCATGGACATTGTCATGACGTTGACAAAGAACATCAAGGGGTTCGAAGGCTGCATGGCATCCTCCACATTGACGCGCTCAGTGCGCATGAAAGATATATCCATTTGCATTGGCTGGAGGTGGAGAAGCTCGAAATAGACATCCTGTCCGTTGTCCGATTGTTGCGGCTCGGGAATGTTGAGGTCCTCATCGCACAGCTTGCCCTCCTGCTCTTCAGTCCAGGAAGCACCAGGAATCTTGACAAAGTCAAGCATGGCGAAAACGAAATCTTCGTCCAATTCAAGCGTCATCTGCTGTAGAAGCAGAGTTGCGTACTTGATGTAGAGAACACCATACGAGTCATCCTTGACTCGCGTGACCATTGCATGGAAGATCGGGTGAGCTTCCATCTCCTTGCCGGTCTTTGGAACAACACTGGGGTAGAGCAGGATAGGGAAGATGCCACCGTAGAGTTGGTTGTCAATCTGGATCCACTTGATCGTGGTATTGAGGGTCTGGTAAAGTCTAGACTCTCTGAACTTGATCTCGATCTCACGGAACGTGAGGTAGAGAAGTTCCTTCAGGTTCTGGTTGATCAACGAGATACCAATTCCTCCCAAACGGAGCTGAGCCTTAAAGTTGACGTCTGAGTTCATTTCCTTGACCTCGAAGCCTGTGTTTGTGCCGGTCTGCGACGATTGTCCTCTCTGCTGCTTGTACATACTCTTCGACGGCTTGAAGTTGGATAGCACAAGACTCTGAGTAGGACCATCGGCTGCGATGTTGATATCGATGATCTTCTGGTATCCACCTGGCTGCGAAGGCGGGATGCGCATCGGAATCAGATTTCCTATCTCGGCAAGCTTGATGTGGCGCTCCTTTCCTTGGCAAGTCAGCACAAGAGATTTATTCTTCGTGGCTGGGTAATCCCATGCGTAAGGCATGATGCTTCGCGGTGGGATTCGGTATCGGATTGGCCTCCAGCCACTGGTATGGTCATCTTCATCTTCGTCTTCCACATTCGGGTTGGCTTGGTAGAAAATGAACTCCGTGTCACTCTCGTTGCGCATGGAGAACGGCCAGTTCCGGGATTCGATGCTGAAGTGCAAGAACAGTGTTGCGCCTTCCAAGATGATGTCAACCTTGATCAGCTTTTGTCGCTGATTCGCCTTGGCCAATTTGACATGGACGGTGCCGACATCGGCGATGCTGAAAGGAGACGACCATTGGTTGTTCACTCCTGGGAAGCAGAGACACAGTTGCTTTTCTGCGACCTGACGAAGGAAATGAAGTGGGACCAACTGCCCACTTTGGATCTGGTGGACATTGGACGAGCCTGGCTCACGCACAAGAAGATCCTCGTTGAGCTTGCTCTTCAAGATGAACCGTGGGGCAAGGGTCACTACCTTGGTGAGCTTGTATTTGCCCTCGCCTTCAGCAACAGAGACTCCTGAGTGGAACTCGGATCTGCCTTGGCGATCGGGGAAAATAACCTCAAAGGTGCTACCAATAGCTTCGAAACTCTGCGGTTTGCTCCACGATGAATCGCCGACCTTCAAGATAGATCGGTTCCTCTGATCTTCGTTGGAGTACGAGTACATGTACGGGAGTGCCCGGCCTTCGTCTCTTGGATCCACTCTGAGTCCTTGTCCAGCAGCGTTTCTTGCAGACTGGAGGAACGCCTTGCTCTGGATGTCCATGGGAAGACCCGTTTTGTTGAGAATGAGGTATGGACTGTAGACGGAAACCTTGAAAGCACCACCACTGTTGGGGATATTGAAGTAGTGAAGCTGCAACTTCAGCTGGAGACCCCGCTCATCCTTGAGGGACAAGGTATGCTCTCTGCGGTAGTCCTGAGCATTGCCATTGACTATAGCAAACTCGCTCTGGCGGAACACGGTGTCTTCCAGGTCAATGCTGAGAAGAAGTAGATGGGAGAGTTCCACGACGTGGACTGGGCTGACACCGCCCTTGCGCAGGAAATTGGTCCAATCCTTCTTGGTGTTCTTGTCGTAGATGCGGTACTTAAAGTCATAAGGTAGAAGGTTCTGAATCTCGACGGGGGCGAAGATTCGAACTCTCATATAAGGATATACTCCTGTAAGTGAATCCTTGTTGTCGTATGTTGCATTGACTTGGAAATAGAAGGGAGGGGCTTGCTGTCCGCTTTCACCAACACATTTGACAGTGCGTGTGGGTCGCTTGATCAGGTCCTTCCAGAACAACTGCTCGTTTGACCAGTCATATCCAAAGCCCTGATCGGGTCGAAGAACAACGGAGTGGAGGTATGCTGATCCGACGGGTGCAGGACGAGCGTCACCAGGGAGGATTTTCTCAATCTTCAGAAGATGACCGTCTCCGGGACTGAAGACACCCAATTCCACTGGAATCTGTGTATTGTTCTCAATGAGAAGCGGCGAGCGGAACGTGATGTACTTCACGTTGTCAGGACCCAGCGTGACTTCTACTAGAAGCCTGTGGAGAACATTCTCCTGCTTTGGCTTCAAGGCGTAGACGGTCTCGCCCTCCCGGACAACGGGAATGCGGTTGATGCTGTCAAAGCCACTGCCTTCGAGTTTCACACCTACAACTCCGCCGTGGCCTTCAGGGGTCAATGTCTCACGGACAGCGGTAGAATCCTCGAAGCGCCAGGGAGATTCCTCGCCATCAGACAGCTTTGCTGCTGGGCCATCTTCTCCTGCACTGACATCGGCCCAGACCCGAAGGTCAAACCCGGTGTAGTTGCGGATGCGGTATGGAGCGTCAGCTCCTCTCGGCTTGGAAAGAACATCCTCGTCCGTAGAGAGGAACTGGAAGGACTTTGATGCGAGCGCAATAGTGGCAGATGTGACAGTGAGCTCCATAGTCTTGTGAGAGTAGACGTCGAAAGAAAACACATCTGGGTTGACTTCCTTCGCCATGTGGAACCCGAGCTGCCAGGGCTCAATCAATGGTTCCCATGCCGACTTGGAGAAGTTGTATACATTCAAGAATGTCTCGAAGTTGGTATCGGCATTCAATGTAGATGACCAATCGCGCACATCCACATTGAACTTCTTGACACTCCAATCAAGCAGAGGAAGATCGTGCAAATCACCGATCAGAATGACTCTGACGCCGTCGATCTTGGCAGATAGCTCTTCCCTCTTGAGGATGACGGAGCTTTGTGGCGCATGTGTCTGGCCGGCGTGCCCAAGGCTTTGACTCAAGCGGCGCGTCCTGTTGGCGATAGTGTGAGACGCCTTGCTGGCAGAACGGGCCCTGGTAGTGCTCTTCGCGTCCCCAATCTTCTTCACTTCGCCACTTTCGATCTGCTGGGAATTTTGAGCCCTCATCTCGGAAGCCTTGTTGACGATCTGGATTGCCATGAGAATATCTCTGAGAGACAAGCGGAGGACCAGGGGCTCAAGGTGGACTTCAATCGAAGTCAAAGCAGAGCCCTTTTCTTGGTTTCGGCTATCCACGGACATTTCAAGTGTGAAGTCATCCAGAATGCGAAGTCGTGAAGTTTCGAACTTGTCCATGCGGCACAAGAACATGCCAACCTTTTGAATCTGCAGCGTGGAAACATTTTGGTGAGAAATCAGGACTTCCTTGGTACCCAGAACAATAGCCTCGGAGTGAGGGATGGCAGGGTTTGCCACCATGATGACTTGAGCATCGACAAGATTGACTCGGAATGACACTGTCATGCCCGCACCTTGATTGCCCGAAGAGCCCTCGGTAATAGCTTTATCAGAGCTTGCGGCTGTGACAGATCCTGTCTCGGAGTCCTCTGTTTCGCTCTCTTCCACCTCAACCGGTTCTTCAGATGCAAACGCAGATTGACTGAAAGCCTGCAAAGCGGACAGATAATCAAGGGCAAACATGATGCGAGGGCTATCAATAGTCAGCATGGCAATCATATGTCTTTCTTGTCCTCCAGACATAGATACGCTGGCCATGAACTGTTGCTGAACATCATTGTTGATCAAAGACATGATGTTCCTGAACTTGTTGGAGTCTTGCTTGCGGCTATCACGAATGGAGAAAGAGTGGATAAGAAGCTCCGACTCCAATGACCCATCGGTCAACATGCGTAGCTTCACTCGGGTATCGTTGAGAGAGAACTTGGAAAGACTGGCGTCTTCCAGTTGACCGACAGGTTGGTTGTCGTTGGCCAAGATCAGTTCCAGACCGACACTGTCGACCTTGAAGATCATGTCCAGGCGAACCCATGTTTCCTTCTCGCCAGTAGAGGCATCCGAGCCGTCTAGGGTGGTTTGAGTGGCCTCCCTTGTGGGCTCTGTTACGGAGGAAGGCAGAGACTCCATAGCCTCAAGCTCTTGTTGCTCGGCATCAGTCGCGAAAGCGCCTGGTATCGACTTAGACAGCTCCAACAGGAACTTAAGTTGGCTCTGGGAGATGCGTAGGTTGATGGGAGACAAGGAACCCTCAATCTCCATATCTGGACGAGGGTTATTGGCTTGATGCTCCAAGTAGCAGATGCTAAAGTCCAGATTCACTTTCTGGATCATCTCCAACTCTTCGGTGGTGCCATCTTCGAAATGGAATTTGGAGGTAAGGCGAATGTTGCGAACTCCAGTGGAGATCACATTGACAGCGGGGCTGTCCTTTCCGTCATCCATGGGCACAAACTCATTTTTAACATAGATCTCACCAAGATGAGCGGTGATCGTGTCGCGAGGGCGATCATCCAGCATCACGCGAGGGAAGACCACAATGGGTGTCTTAACCACAACGTCAAGCCGCATCCGCGATGCGTTTTCCTGCATATGAGTGGCCTGGTTGGCTGCAGCTTGGCGGGCTGCATTGAAAATGGCTTGCATTTTGCCAAACTTGACGAGGAAATTGATGATCTTGCGATATGGCTCCTCCATGAAGTTGATTTTGATTGAGCCGGAACGTAGATAGACTTCGGAGTCGTAGCCGGGGTATGTGTCACTTTCTGGATCGAAGGTCTCATACTTGAAATCTGCGAAATTCTCTCCCTCGATGGTAAGGAGTCGTCGAATATCGGAGTCCTCTGAGGCGCCTTGATTGACATCGTCAACCAACGTCAAACTGCCGATCCGAGACTGGATGAGCATAGAGGCTCCAACGAGGAATATTCCCACGTCGGCAGTATTCAAACTCAAGGTTGCCAGACGCACCCCATCATTATTGAGAATCAATGCGATACTCTTGAGGTTGGCCCTGATGCGAAGTTTTCCGGCAGCTTGAGGCTTTTCTTCAATCGCCTCAACCCGGTCTTTAGGCTCAATGACCTCGGCGGGTTGTTGAGGGTTCGTGAATGTGAGGAGGATGAAGTCTAGGAGGGTAAGAAGTGTCTTTCTCGTCACAACAAGGTTGATAGTCGAGACTGCTATGTCAAGGTTCATAGCGACGCCTTCGTATGTGGACTCAAATTCAGGAGACTCAGGTTTGACGCGCACCATCTTCAATTGGAAGAGGTCCTTGTCTTCATCGGCATTGAATCCCTTTGATGAGACAATCCTCTTGAACTCGGGAATCGGATTTTCCTCGATGTAATCGTCCACACTCAATGATTTCAGAACAACCT
This sequence comes from Penicillium olsonii, assembly GCA_911174995.1. Classification (NCBI taxonomy): domain Eukaryota; kingdom Fungi; phylum Ascomycota; class Eurotiomycetes; order Eurotiales; family Aspergillaceae; genus Penicillium; species Penicillium olsonii. Next base: position 368,050 of record CAJVNO010000001.1, on the reverse strand, counting down.
CAGCGACCATGTCATATGGGCGCATGTAGAAATCCAGCTCGAAGCCTTCAGCTACCAGCTCAACAAGCAAATGATCTCTCTGCAAGTCATGGGGATCGGCACGCGAGAGTGATCCACGGAGACGACCAACAGTGAATTTGAACTCAAAGTCCCGGCGGTGAATCGCAGGCGAGCTCGTTTGGTCGCTCTTCCTTTCCACTTCTTCAACATCGTCTTCGTCATCAACAACAGGAAGGTCTCGTTGGACTGGTGGCTGGAAGGACGACGACCGAGGTCGCGTCACGGCTTCCTCCTTTGCCGCTGCATCGGATTTGTTGTCGAATTGTGGAATCGCGATGTCGATAAGTTTCATCAGTCCCTTGTATTTGGTGTCTGACATCGACGCATGAAGTTCGGGCAAATGTCCAGATATCCGTGTGCGCGTGAGCTGGGTCACCTTGGGAACAATGCACATCTCCAATGCCAGATCCACGTTGATACGATCAATGATATGGAAATTTCTGGATTCGACGTCGGTGTTGAGCTGAGCTTTGGTGGCTTCAACGCCAGGTCCGATAAGAACTTGGGTTGAGTCAAGTTTGATGAGGAACCGATCGTAAAGGAGATGTTCGAGCTGCTTGTAATCTTCCTCTTCGTATTGCCGCTTCTGCTTAGACTGAAGGTCGCGCATTGCCTGTCGGTCGACCAGCTCGCTGTTGACACTGGCATGACCAGCATCGAGAATCAGGCAGAGGGAGCTTGGCTGCGTGATACTTTCGGGAACAATGATCAGAGGCGCATGAACATCAAATTGGGCATCCACCTTCTTGTGTTCCTCCAAGGCAAACTCCAGGCCAGCCCGTGTTTGCTGTCGAAGACCCTCCACAGTCGCACCTGCGGTGTCCAAAAGTGCACCAATAGACTCCATGTGTCTCTCAGGAGGCTCGAAGAATTTGACGATCTCGACGAGGAATCGAGGGTTGTAGATGACTTCGATACTCTTTAGCTTAACTTTGACAGCGGTGTCCGCATCGCTTTCGAGTGGATTTTGTTCCAGTTGTAAATGGAACAAGCTACCTTCATCATTCATGTCTGCGGTAGATTGATCCAAGGTCAAACTCTTTTGATCTTCGGTAGAGTCGAGAGAGTCCTTGACTTTGACGATTTGAGGATAAAGGGTGCCAACAGTAGTACCATCGTACATCTTCAAGCCTCCCAGGTCGAGATCAAGGAGATAGGAGTCAGGGCGCTGGAGAGCTTTGGCCCGGAAGTTATCGAAAACTAGCTTCATGACTTCATTCGCTGCTCCATGGGGCTCCTGGACAAGGGTGAAGCTGCCGGCTCGGAGACTCCAATTGACTTCGAGCTTGACCCATTCCCGAGGCAGATCGACGCTCTCGGTGATGGCTTTCTTCTCGTCCCAGTCGATGGCATTGTAGAGCTCTTGTCGCTGCTCTTCTGTCATGGCTGTTTCCTCGGATTCTTCCTTCTTGGCGCCCCAGAACCAGTCTGACCAAGACTGTTGTTCGGCGGGCTTCTTGACACCCACGTTTTCCTTTCGTAGCTGGTTTCGTGCGAGTGATCGCCAGAATCGAATATCCTCGTAGCTGAGTTTCGCTTCGAGCCTTTCCATTTCTTTGCTCTCCTCGGGTGTGAAGGCTTCTTCCTTCTTACGTTTCTTGAACAGGGCGATGTACGCAATTCGATCATCTCTGCGCTCCTTGATGTAGTCCCAGGTCCAACGTCTGTTGCGTTCATGGATCTTGCTAAGGACTGCTTCTCCAGCAAACCTCATCCACGCCCGTGGATCCTCCTTGGGAGAGGCTTTAGGTTGAATCTTCTTGTACTCTTGGTGACGAATGAAGTAATGGAACAAGTCAACCAACATCAAAGCATCGCGATACTGCTTATCGTCCAAAACAAAGCCAAGTTCGTCGAAGAGTAACCGGGCCTTGATTGCAGGCGTGTCGTATTTGCCGGATTTGTTCATCTCCAAACCAGCACGGCCACTGACAGGGCGTAGCATGAATTGGTTACCTTCGTCCTGATCAATGGCAGTTCTCAACTTCTCCATCAAATCTTCACGACTGATCCCCTGAGCCTCAGCTCCGATGTCAGATCCACGTCCAGTTCCCAGAAGTTTGGCATCTGTATTCCAGTAAACCGAGAGCGCCCCAAGGACTGCGAGCTTGTGCGTGACACTGGAGTCGGATTGGATGAAAGTCGGATTCCAATCCCCGTCCGTGCTGACTGCACTCAATTCCTTGAGAGTCACACCGAGGGCGAATGGATGACCAGGTGAAGCAATTGAGTCTTCATAACGGAAGTGCACGTTCTTGATGGAGATCTGCAAGTTATCCACCACCGCTGTGATCATGCTCTGCGTGAAGCTCTGATTGCGACGCTGCTCCTCCTGGCTCATTCCTTCGGCGTTGCGCTCACGCAGAAGCTCGGCGCTTTCGATCCGTTCCATTTTCAGAGCGTTTGCACGCCTCTCCTCTTCCACTGGGTCATAATCTGCGTCTTCTCTTGGCGCCGCCAACAGGAAAACATCTTCAATATCGACCTTCACTGGCTTGCCTCGTAGATTTGACCAGGGGATGGATAGTGTGAGCTCGCCAAGGTGACCTTCGACGACGTTGAGAGGTAGGTGGAGCTGATCGAGCGCTTCGCGACGTAATTCGAGGTTCCGTAGCTTGACGTCGCCCGACCAGATCCCGATGTTGAGTTGTGTCGCATCAAAATTCTTGACGTAAATTCCTAGGAACCGATTAAGCAGGTTGGCGACTACTCCTTCCAGCATTGTTGCGGCGGTGGGCCGTAAACCGGGCCTGGTGTTCGGGCTCTAAGGCCGGGATGAATGGCGCTTCACCAATGCGTGTTGGTCCGGATATTTGGCAGTCTGCAATCAGTTTCTCTAGTCAGCAAGTGTTCGGGAATTACTTCCTATCCACTGGCATGCATGAACTTGGGCTTACTTTTGGTGTCGTTGTGAGTGGGCAGACATCCAGTCCATGCGGCGGAGCGGGCTGGGAAAGCGCGCACGATACCGTAGGAAACCCGAGAGTGGGAATTGATGTACTCGGGTGAGTTAGGTGTTGAAAAGTATTGCTGGATGGAAAATGTGAGGTTGGGTATCCAAGCCAAGCTAATGGCCCTGATTGCGTGGGGAAGAGAGGTTGTCTGTTACGCAAAGGGTAGGGAGTACACGGTACGGATGGGGTACGAGCTCGTTCCGCGAACGACGGGTGTCATATCCGCCTTCCAAGTATTGGGCTGGTATTCAGTAAATGAGGCTACAAGGACAATACGACGATTGGGGGCCAGTTTCAGCCTTGAATTTGACTGCCTGGGAGTGAAGATCTTCTCGCACGAGGGAATCGAGGCCATCACTTTGCGTACGGTATTAAATACCCTGTTTACCCCAAGGGTGACGTAGTAGGGCAGCAGCCCCCAGCTCTGTCTCACGTGACCTTGAATCACGGGAGCCCCGGTTTGCTGCCTCAGGCCAGATATGCATTTGAGGTCGCTGCGGCCCGCCCGAATATCAAACCACACCTCATCACTCGGTCACTTCATTTCTGGATATTCTTATTTGCTCCCTCCCGGAAACTCTACGCCCTCGACTTTGAGATCAAGTCATTTTCCGGGTGTATACCCTTAATCTCCACTCTTCAATCCCATCTGCAGGTTTTTGGAAGGCCAATTGCGTGAGTCGACACCTCAATCCGGCCGCACCCGAAGCTTTTCTTCTTCCGCAACTTGCTGACCCGACGACCTCGAAAAGCCGTGACATCCCCCACCATGATGTACCGCACCACCGCTGCCCGCTCCGCGCTCCGCGCGCTCCAGAGCTCCAATGCCTCCGTGGCTCGCTCCACTCTGGGTAACCAGATCTTCAAGGCCCAGATGACCTCGTCTGCCCGCAATGCGATCCGTCCTTCCGTCTCCCCCAGCTTCGCGATCGCCGCTCGCAAGCCCGTCACCACCGCCCTTGTGCGCCACTCTTCCTCTTCCGCCAAGGTAAGAGATGCCGCAGGAGCCCCCCGCATGCGTGTATACATGGCTAATTGAACCAGGACGACGACGATGTCGATGTCATGGCCGGTATGAAGTCCGAGGCTGTAGGTATCCCTCCCTATGTTTAATCGGCACGGTATGCTAAACGCAATCGGCATTGTAGAAAGTCATCAAGGAGACTTTCAGCCTGAACCAGGTCCCCAAGGAGGCCCTGTACCTCGGTATGGCTGGTGTTGTTCCCTACGTCGCCACCTCCCTCCAAACCGCCTTCCTTACCTACGAGATCAGCCGCGCTGCTTCTCTCGGTGACGGTCTGATCTTCTCCGGCCAGTCCGCTGAGCTCATGCTGCACATGCTCGAGCCCATCCAGGTTGGCTACGGCGCTGTCGTGAGTAACCCAAGCTCTGCTGTATCTCAATTGTCGTCGCTAATTGTCCGGTCAGATCCTCTCCTTCCTCGGTGCCGTCCACTGGGGTCTTGAGTGGGCTGGCTATGGCGGCAAGTTCGGCTACCGCCGCTACGCCGCTGGTGTTGTCGCCCCCGCTGTCGCCTGGCCTACTCTGCTCTTCCCCACTGAGTACGCCCTGATCAGTCAGTTCCTGGCTTTCACCTTCCTGTACTACAACGATGCCCGCGCTGCCGCCGCTGGCCGCGCTCCCCACTGGTACGGCATGTACCGCTTCGTGCTGACCTTCGTCGTCGGTGCCTCCATCGTTGCTACCCTGATCAGCCACGAGAAGGTCCAGCAGGTCGTCACCTCCGAGCACACCATCAAGGACAAGATCAACGCTCTGATCTTCCTGCAGAAGAAGGAGAAGGAGGAGGCCGATGCTCGCCGCCGTGGTGAGATCGAGGAGACCGACTAAATTCGCCTTCCCAGACCTGGGCGTTCATCCCTCCAAGACTGATCCATGTTTGCATTACCCGTGATTTCCTGTAGAATATACGCAGAACGCACTAGGGCGGCCACTGAAAGTTTCTTTTGTTCCACCAAAGTGTCCATACTTGAAGACGCTAGAGTTTTTGTCCAACCATCTTTTTTGTCCCTGAAGTCGGCATCTGCGAAGAGTCAGTAGCTTGTATGAATTCCTTGGAATTGACCGGAAGAAATGAGGACCCTCGTGTCTGACTTGTATCAGATGCATTGCAGTGAGCATCAAAGCGGGTGTGCCCGCAATGCCCACAACGCAAGTGGGTCCAAACCCATCAAGTCTACATTCACTTGGCGGATTGTGATGATGAGATGGAGCAGCCTGGTTTTTTTTTACTAACGCTAATGTCCTAGATATACCGGATTTTGGCAGCCCGATTTACTAATTCTCATCCAGGATATCTGTACAGACCCTCATCGCTGCTAATCAAGATGGCTGAGAGGTACAGCAGTTGATTCTTGCCCTAGTCCGGCTTCGCCAGACTTTCAACGGTGAGGGTTCCCACGACAGCCTTCAAAATTCTATCGATATCCGTCAAAACAGCATGGAAAATTGCTTAGATTATATTCCTGCCTTGACCGAGAAAGGCCATACGGCTCTCGCCTCGTCTGCAGACATCTGCCCAGCAACGCTTTCAATATACATGGCCAACAATTGCTCCTTCTGTTTCCTCTTCTCATTCACATCCAATCCTGGTGCGATCCACCCCTCTGCATCAGTGCCAAGACACTCTTGTGCGAGTGACTGAATCTGATTCCAAGCCTCATACTCAGAGAATTGGCGCCTGTGCGCATCGACCTGCTCCTGCGTAAAGGACACAGGGCACTCTCCAGAAAATCCAAGGTCTGACCAACTATGAAAGAGTTCTATCAAGCATGCACGAAGTGGGAGAACGCCAACCTCGCAGACTTCTCCGCATCGAAGGAATAACTCCCGAAAGACACGAGGCACGGTCATGGCTCTGTAAGCCGGCTTATTCTCAAGCACAGTTGAGACCTCATAAGCCTTTGCCAACTTTGCTTGGAGCCATTCGCTCCTCGCAAGCATTTTGCCATCCTCATCTAGGGTATCGAAATCATCGCGCACTTTCACTTCAACCATGCCCTCTTCGTAATCGCTGTTTTGTGGTGGCCTCAGAAAAACTGGCCATTTGGCTTGTAGAAATGCAGGGAGAACGGAAATTGACTGGAAGTCGATTAGACACGTTATTCTTGAACACTCGTCTGGGGCAACAAAGATTTTTCCATGTGAAGGTCGGTATGCCATAAAGTAGGCCGTGAAGCTTCCCCTTTCAAGATTTCGTTCGAGTCTAAGAGTTGCATGATACTCTCTGTTGCCTGTAAGAGCTCGGTTTGCTCTTCGATATCTCCCCTATAAAACATGGTTTGATCTTGCTGGCCGCTCTTTGGTATTCGTAACAATTCGCGCCTTGCAATAGAAACTCCAAGGGATGACACCGAGTACCCTAGGAAAAGTCAGCATATGACCTTGGAACTGTGCAAATATTCAGGGTACTCACAAGGTCCCTTATCAAAGTCCAGGCTTGGATCTGGATTATATCTCCGGTCACAAGAAGGTCCAATACAGAAAGATGGATCGAGTTCATCAAGGGGCTGATTTGGTTGTTCTATATCCGATCCAAGATACAGTCCTCCATAAGCAGGGAATCTCATGGCTGAGAATTGAGCCTCGAGCTTGGCCAATTTTCTGATCAATTGGAGCTGATCAAACTCTGTCATACTGCCCCAGACTTGGAACAGTGGAACACCGGCAGCTTTCTGACTATTTCCGTGGTATTAGCCTCTCGAAGTCGAATAAAGTCAATATAACGTACTGTATTCGAGAGCACCGACTTCACCAGCTGTCGTTAAGGTGGGTGGGCCAGCAATGTGACATGGGATTTTTGCTATGACTTCTGATCCATTTTCTTTTTCCATCAAAAATGCCTTACTGAACCCTCCTTCCATTTTGTCAATAGCTGTGACTTGACTGTGTTTCCCGCTTACTGTTGCAGTTGTATTGCAAAGCCCATCCAGATCGAATTGGACATATCTTCTGCTTAGCTGGTATTCTTCATCGACAAGGAAATGGCCATTAGTATAAGCAAAAAGCTCCGCGTGTGTAATTGATGCACCTATTTGCACAGTCAGAACTGAAGGAAGCCGACTTTACACCAAGCCCCTTTCTCTTCTTACCTCGACATGTCACCGCTAAAGACGATCCAGCTCCACCATATCGAGATGTCCCAAAATTCCTCAACGCTTTCAGCATATTGAGATTAAAATCAATGTAGAGATCTGTTACACTCGGAGAAACAGTTGACAACAGGGGTGCCGACAAGAGCACCTATCAGACATTCCGCCGCCCCGGGGGGCTGGGCCCGGGCGGGCATAGTGATTGCTGACTAAAAAGGTGTCTAGTGCCCCCCGGCCGGGCGCCGGGGCCAGGCCGGGGCCCTAAACGCTGGGCATGTATGGAACAGGGGTGCGGCGGCAATAATTTTGGAACCAGGCGGTTAACAGAAGTAACCCATTCGCAGGAGTTGCGACTGTTCACCGTCGCTTCTTATGCTACTTTACTCCGTAAACCACCACCCAAATATTTTGATGCATTTTATCAGATCTTCGAGAAATCGACGTGACAAGAGTATCCCTTGCCTGCGAGCTGTGCCGGACTAAGTGAGCCCGTGTGATTATAATCATGATATGTGGATAGGAAATCTAATGTGATGGTGACCAGCCCAGATGTGGCCCATGTGAGAAATGCATTGAGTAATATAAAACTTGGAATAAGTGTATTTATGAAGAGAATAAGCTTAACTTCATTTATGGTGCAAGGGTAGACCATAGACTTAGCTTTCACCCACTCAGAAGCAATGCAGGCCTCTTAGAGAATACTAGTAGGAGTTATTACAAGTACAAATAACCATTCTAGACGACTCAGTGAGTATATGAAGCTAGAAGGTGGCTTGGTTCGTGTTACTTTGGCATATTTAGATATGCCTAGACAGCATCTTAGCAATATAGTGATTCCGTAACTAGGTAGCTATCTGAGCTTTATCACAGAGCCCCTTAAGTGAAGTGAAATCTTTCACTTGAGTTGTGTTGTGAACACCTGGTCAAGTAACCATGGTTCCCTATAGCTTGCTCTCTTCCTCTCTTCGCTTTTCCCTTTCTCTCTCTTATCCCCTAGAGAATCAATCTCTCTTTTCCGTCCTCCTGGCTCTCCTAGTAGTCAGATCAAGATGGCCATGGATTGATAGACGACAAACGACTTCCGAGGATAACTCAGAAATCTTATTGAATACAGAGAGTTACTCACATCTTCAAAGAGCCCGGGTCAGTAGGATTGGATCTCAACACCTGAAGCTCAGAAGGGTGTGGCTGTTCACTATGGAAATCCAAGAACCTTACAACGAGGCGATTGTCAGTCTTCACCAGGCCCTGATGGGCTCGACAAAGAAGCAGTGAACGCCGTCCCGCAAGTTCTTTCTCACCAGCCGACGGATGTGTGGGAATTTGGGCAATCAAGAGGAGTCTGCATGTTCGATGTTCTACCTACACGGACATTAGCGCTCGGAAGTGAAGAATCTGGCTATATATCTACTAACCTACTGCACAGTGTCACACCAAACACTGAAGCACCAGCACAGGAAAACATAGGAATCATCCCCGTGGATTGGCGGCGACTCAACACCAGCTGTCAAATTTCCATTTCACTTGATTTTCCATTTTATCTTCACTTCTGTCCTCAGCTTCTGATCTAGCTACAATTCCTTACCATCATCACCACATCCACAATGACAGCCCTAACAGACCAAGACGCCTTCGAGGGGCAGCTTCGCACAAAGCTCCACGCACATGCCCAAACTGTCAGCAAAGCGCAGCAAACCAGCCCCGCAAACCTTCAACATTTGAAATCTCGGCTCTGCCCGATATCCAAGATGACAAATGGGTCCCTCCCGACCCAGCGTACCGCCTGTCAGACCTACAGGCGTATTACGCTCTCAAAAACCTATCTGCGAAGGAATGTTACAGACGATGGCCGCGTGACTTTGACTCCAACGGAACAGTCCGGGCATAGGGCTTGGGAGCAAAGGAAAACGGGCATACCGATACCAATCGGAAGTATCGCCCATAGGGCGATACGGTGCTGCCACTCCTCTGGCTGGCGAGTTGCGACAAGAGCAACTGACGACACCAATTGAGGTGTCCATGGGTTCCTCGCCACACACAGTTACCGGTCCGCCAGCCGCTGCTCAGTCGGATGCGAATGCAGACAGTCCATCAGAGCCCCTGCAAGGCGCAACATTGGCCATACAATCCTCTGAGGCGTCGATGGTTGAACCAGAGCCTCAATGTTGAAGGTAAGAACTTCATCTCACTTTCCCTACCTATTCTTCTCACTCCCACCTGCCACATTATCATCTGTTATGAATCATGTGATTCCTGCTCTTTACATATTTGTAGTCTAGTGCTCTATCCCCCCCTCTCTACTCACTCTCTCAATCTATGGCCTTTCAGCCTATCGATTCCTGATTAGCCTCCCTAGAGGTTACGAGCGCCTCTACCTTCTAGGCAGATCCTTCTTACGAGGCCCCTAGCTCTGAGCATCAACATCTGTGCTTCCTCACTGGGGAGGGACTCGTTATGGCAGAGGGCCAGAGCCCCGTCGGCAGCAAAACTACCTCAGCAGTCAAGGAATGGCTGGATCGTACACGCTTGCCTGATGAGTTACAGTTCCGGACCATCATGCCTAGCTAGCTCTGTGCATCTGAAGGAGTTTCAACAAGAGCTCGATTGAGGCTTGCGCCGACACCAGCTGGACCAAATGCACGGCAAAGATAGAGAGGCGAAGAGACTGAACCAGCCCTGTTCTCACCCTTTTCTCACCTCTTCAGCCTGCTCTGATGATCTCGCCTTTTAAGCTTGACAGCAGGCATTCAGTCACTTATTCTGACCTGTTTATTCCCTACCAAGTGGAGACACCGACTACGGAGGACAAATGTCGGAACACAACAGTGCGACTGACGATCTTCATCGCTAGCAGTTCCACCTGTCACGGAGGAGCGTCTGCCACCAAAGTCAGTAGCGGCCAACGACTTCAATTCTGATGGCGACATGCGGGTCGGCCGCAGATGGCACTTCGTCGTACCTACGACAAATGGATTGCCCCTGACTCCGCGTTCCGTCTGTCAGACCTGCAGGTCTACTACGCGCTGAAAAACTTGCCCGCCAAACAGTGCTATCGCCGCTGGCCTCGAGATTTCGACTCGAATGGCACAGTCCGTGCCCCAGCTAGCCGCACGAACGAGGACCCCATCGCTTAGGTTTGGGCACATGGCATCCTGTGGATCCCTGTCGTCAAAGAAACGATTCCCCTCTGCGGTCGTACATGTGCCCGCATGTGTACCACTCTGGTACTCAAATCTGACTCAAACATGAAACTAGCTAGCTCCATGTTCAGTGTCGTGACTTATTTCCCGATGACCACAATATCACGAAGTATTCGCAGGCTCGCTGCGGTCTTCGACGTGGCGAAGACGCTTCCCACATTTCTTTGCTTTCAGTCAACGCCGTCAAACCACGGGCTAGAGAGACCCTCGTCACCTTGAGGCTTTGAGGAAGCTGATGGAGAACTTGTTCCAAGGCCATGAGCCTGACTCGGGTGACTGGGTCCCCCTGTTAGTACATAGGAGCTAGGCTTCTTCCTTTCTCCCATCCGCACAATCAATGGATTCATGGATCAATTGAGTTACTGGCTTCCGCTCTCAGTCCAAGGTGCTATGTATTAGTTAGATTGTATCACAATCCTGCGTTTTGTGCTGTAATATGCCAGCATGCTCTAGGCAATTCGGTAAATGCTTAGCCATAGGCCCTGAAGATTGATGAAATGATCGAAGACCGGGAATTAAAGGAACATCAAGGCATCACGGAGAAATAGGGCAGATGGGATGCCTGAGGCACCGCAGATCGGATTAGCCTTCGATGATCCGTGGGTTGCTTATCGGAATATAAAAATAAAATCAACTATAAAACACTATAAAATACTATAAGTACTCCGTAGGAGTACTAGTAGTCCACCTGGGCATGAATTGCCCTGGTCACATGTGCAATGAAAAGAGAAAATCCTACCGCAAACCGGAGCCGGGGCATGTAAGGAGCAGCGGAATAAATAATGGGCGGGGTCACGGGGTGCCGAAAATATCTACTAGTCGTCGAACCCCTGGATATCGGGTACTTTTGCAGAGATGTCGCGATGCTGGGAGGGAAGGTCAGGCGAGGCTTATGTGATTGCAGATAGATCGCCACATGCGTTTTCTGTGTGCTTTCTTTTTTTTGTGATTCCCTCTGCGTTGGCATTTCAAATGTTGCTTTTTTTTTTCTTTTTTGTAAGCCATCTTTTTTGATCTTTTTTGCGTCGGCACATGATCTACTCGCACGTCCCCGTTCCTGAGATCCCTCCACGTCGCGACAGCCGTTGGAGAGGGTTCTCCATGACCCTTGCAACGTCACAGATAGAGATGATTGGGGATCTGGAGATTTCTTAAAAAGGCTAATTCTAACGCTGCAGGGATCTGGATCCAAAGTCAAGATCCTGTTTAATGCACTCGAATGTTCTTGGGCTCGACTAGAACCCGTCGCCAGAGACATTCTTGGGTCCCCGGCTATAATGCAACAAACCAATAATTCTTCCAGATAGTGAGATTTTCTCCATGAATAGGAATGAATCAGCTAATCTGCAAAGAATGTAGGCTTAAGAAAAGGGGGTTCTAGAACGACTAAGGGACCGCAGGGGAAAATTGGACCGTGTCATGTGTACGATCGACGGGGCTTTGTGGAGTGCCCAGACCTGGAGGGACATTGGGGTTGGAGGAGATTCGGTCGAATTGAGGCCGGGAGAAGCGGTTGTGGTGCGAGGGAGAAGGTCAAGAGCAGGCCATCGTCCAGCAACCTGTTCTCCAGATTCTTTATAGGGGGAGTGAGCAACAGCCGAGAGGGGGAAAATAGTGGGGGAGGTGACGAGGTCTTCTGATCAGAAAAAAACCCCGAACCGGATTTGTGTAGCCCCCCCACCTCAACTCATATAAACCCCCCTTGGGGCGTGAGGTGTTAGTGAAGCTCTTTTTTCGTTTCTTTTAATACCCTCGTCTCTTTTCTGCAAATTACCACGCAAACTTCAATTACGCAAAACCCATACCGAAACGCCTAATTCATACCGCCCTGAAACGATACGTCACGGTCCACTTTTCTGCCGGGAGCTGGTCCCCGTATCCCACCGCCACCTCGTAGTTTCCCCTCTCTTTAAATCTTGAGGGCGTAATTCCGCTTGTTTTCTTCCCCTAATACACACCGTGCTTGTCTTCTCATACATCATGCGGAATCCCTTCGAGTTGGATTATGATAGCGCCGATGGTGACTCAGAGCCCCCTGTCGATTTCGAGGCCCGGGAAGAACACGTTCACCAGCACCAAGAGCAACAGCAGCAACGACAACTCAACCTCGACTTCCGACCAAAGCAGGCCCATGATGGAGATCGATCACTGCTACAGGATGACGAGGGTCATAACGACCGCATGAAGCGTCGTTTTATTGGCACCATTGATCAGGGTACGACAAGTACTCGTTTCATTATCTTCGACTGCACAGGCGTTCCCATCGCCAAATATCAAACCGAGTTCCGTCAGATCCACGAGCATCCAGGGTAGGTTGATCTGCATTCCCCGTTCCCCGTTCCCCGTCGCCGGGCTAATGACGACTCCCACAGATGGCACGAGCAAGACCCATATGAATTGGTCGAGTCAGTCTATATCTGTATTGAAGAGGCGATGAAATCCTTCCTGGCCCTCGGCTACGAGCCATCCGACGTCGAGGCCATTGGTATCACCAGTCAACGAGAAACCGCTTTGGTCTGGGACTGGGAGACCGGTGAGCCCTTGCACAACGCCATCACCTGGACCGACACCCGAACGGTCAACCTGGTCCGCGAACTCAAGGCCAAGCCCGGTGCCGACGACCTGGCCAACATTTGCGGCCTGCCTCTCTCCACATACCCCTCTTCTGTCACCCTCCGATGGATGCTCGACCACCTTCCCGACGTCCGATCAGCATACGATGACGGCCGGGCTGCATTTGGAACCGTGGACAGTTGGCTCATTTACAACCTGAACGGAGGCCCCCAGAACAAGCGTCTGGTCACTGATGTCACTAATGCCTCGCGGACCATGTTCATGAACCTCGAAACCCTGCAATACGACGACCGACTCCTGAAGTTCTTTGGCATCGACAAGACCAAGATTCGCCTACCAGACATTCTTCCCTCGGCCGATCCCGAAGGATTCGGAACAGTGGCTGAGGGGCCTTTGGAGGGATGCCGCATTACCAGCTGTCTGGGCGACCAGGCTTCCGCGTTGGTCGGTCACTGTGCCTTCACCCCGGGCATGGCAAAGAACACCTACGGTACTGGTTGTTTCTTGCTATACAATGTGGGTGACAAGCCCGTGATCTCCAAACACGGCCTGCTCGGCACAGTGGGCTTCCAATTAGGGCGTGAGCGCAAGCCTGTTTATGCCCTGGAGGGCAGTGTTGCCGTGGCTGGTAGTGGTGTCTCCTTCCTTATGAACAACCTGGGCTTCTTCCGTGATTCACGGAAGGTCAGTGATTTGGCCGCCAGTGTGCCTGATAACGGAGGTTGTATCTTCGTCACTGCTTTCAGTGGTCTCTTCGCACCTTACTGGATCGACGATGCCCAGGGAACTATTTGTGAGTGACCCGGTCATCCTTCCAAGACCCCGCACTAACTTTTCTAGGGGGAATCACTGCACACACACAAAAAGGACATATCGCTCGCGCTACGATGGAAGCGGCCTGTTTCCAGACCAAAGCCATCCTCGACGCCATGGCCATGGACAGCGGCAAGAGTCTCACAGAGTTGGCCGTGGACGGTGGTATGAGTAACTCAGACATTTGCATGCAGGTACGTCAATACTCCCAGCCAAACCCCACCTAACACCACTGACATTCGTTTCCGCTCTAGACCCAAGCCGATATCATTCAGATTCCTGTCGAGCGCCCCTCAATGCACGAGACTACCGCTCTTGGCGCCGCCATCGCCGCCGGTTTCGCCATCGACATCTGGAAGGATTTCTCCGAACTGAAGCACATGAACCGCGCAAACCGAGCCTCCTTCTCCCCAGCGATGACCCCCAAAGCCAGCGACAAGATGTATAAAAAGTGGTCCAAGGCCGTTGAAATGTCACGGGGCTGGATGGAGGGCGAGGAAGACGAAGACGACGAATAAATAACCCCCCCAACCTATAAATATTTCATCAACGTGACATCCCCCAAAGTCGGTCTGCCGTCGAACTCCGCGGTCGAATCTATGTCGATACCATGCACGAAGCAACAAAATGGGAGAGAACGAGAATTTGCGGGATCACCAACATATGAGCATCGCACATATTTTCTCTTGCATACCCGCGTTCGCTTGGGGCTTTTGGACATCCTCACTGTTCCGGTTATACATATCTTAGAGAATCTTCGACTAGAAAGTCCGTCCTAATAGGCGTGTCACTGATGCCCGCTGACTGGCCTTCCATGATCTACACTGGAGCTAGATTGTGGATTTACTTTTTTTTTTTTTCCATCTGGCTGCTTCACATGGCCTGGCATTTGTATATACCATTCGAGAAATGAAAAAAATCCAAATCTACAACCGTTTGAAGTCTGTGCTGATCATGTATCCTCATGTGCATGTACCCCGTACCTCTGTAATTCAAGGTTATATCCATCAATATTCCAAGGTTGGTATTACATGTACTTGGAATGGCTGACGTGGACGTGCCAAGATCGCCCCGTACATGCCCATGACATCACGGTATTGAAATGGACTTCCAACTTTTCAAGGCGCGCAAGACGATCTATGAAGTCATGATCCGGCTGGGAGTTTCCGGTTTTCTATATTTGGGTATTTCAGACACGGAGTTACGATACATGTTATGCCAGTAATTTACATAGTTGTACAGGGGATATGTAGAACCCCAAGCCTGTGGACGAGTAAGGGTTAGGACGCAAGAGAATCAAGGAAAAAATGGTATTTTCAATAGACGCCCAAACCCGGGATGCACAGTGCAGGAACGGTGCACATGGTAACAAATACAAAAAAATAAAGAGAAGGTGTGCCCGCTTATTCCTCCGCGTCCTGGCTTTCCCGGGTGGGGTTGAAGCTGACGAGCTGGAGAGGCTCGGGAAGTTTCACTGGTGCACTGGGGAGGATTTCAGGTCTCTTGAGCTTCTCGCCCTTGAGCACCTGCAGCATCTCCTCTTTGGTGAGGGTCTCGTACTCGATTAGAGCCTTGGCTAGAAGCTCAAGCTCGTGACGGTTATCGGTCAGGATGGTGATGGCTTGCTCTGTAGCTTCGATGACGAGACGACGCACTTCGGCTTCGATCAATTGCTTGGTTTCAGATGATAGGGAGTCGTAGTTGCTGTGCAGATCGACGCTGCCAAGTTTCTTGGAGTATCCGAATCGCGTAACCAATGTTTGTGCCGTTTGCGTGGCGCCCTGGATATCCTAGAATAACGTTAGCCTACTGACAGAGAAGCTGATAAAGAAGGGAACTTACAGAGCTGATGCCACTGGTGACATTTTCGGGCCCAAAGACCAACTCTTCCGCAGCCCTGCCACCCATGGAGACGGCAATATCAGCCAGGTATTGAGTGTAGTTGCGGGAGACCGTGTCCATTTCAGGCAAGAAATGAGTGATACCAAGGGCCATACCACGAGGGACGATGGTAATCTTGTGCAGTGGAACGGAAGAAGCAGAATGGTGAGCCACAAGGGCGTGACCGGCCTCGTGGTAAGCAGTGAGAAGCTTGTCCTCGTCGCGGATGAAACGGCTCTTGGCTTCGGCACCCATCATGATCTTGTCCTTGGCCCAGTCAAAGTCAAATGAGCCGACGTTGGTCTTGTGCTCGCGGCTGGCGTGAATGGCAGCCTGGTTGACCAAGTTCTCTAGATCAGCACCAGAGAAGCCGGGGGTACCACGCGCAATCACACCAACGTCAACGTCACCGCCGAATTGAATGGGCTTCATGTGGTGCTTCAGAATATCCATGCGACCGCGAACGTCGGGCAGGTCAACGACAACACGGCGATCGAAGCGGCCGGGACGGGTCAAGGCTTTGTCAAGTGATTGGGGGTAGTTGGTAGCGGCGATGATGATAACACCGCTAGATTTGGAGAAACCATCCAGTTCGGTGAGCAGCTGATTCAGCGTCTGCTTGACATAGGCCGCATCACGCTCGTTTCGCTTGGAACCTATGGCATCCAGCTCGTCGATGAAGATGATGGCGGGTGACTTCTTACGGGCCTGGGCAAACAGTTCGCGAACCCGCTTGGCACCAACGCCGACGTAGACCTCATCGAACTCGGATCCGGACATATAGAAGAAGGGAACACCAGCCTCGCCAGCAACGGCTCGCGCAAGCAAGGTTTTACCAGTACCAGGAGGGCCAACCAGGAGAACACCCTTGGGCAGCTTACCACCGAGAGAATTGAAACGGTCCGGGTTGATGAGGAACTCCACCAACTCTTGCAGTTCGTCCTTGGCTTCATCGCAGCCGTGCACATCGCTGAAACGGGCAGTCTGTTCTTCGGGTTGAGCTTCCTTGTCCTGGGCACCACGCATGTTCTTTAGAACGCCAGTGGATTCCATGAGCAAGGTGAGCATGACCAAAGAAAGGTACGTGATGAAACCGAAGATACACAAGAACCTGACCCAGCGGAACACAGTGCTTCCCACTGACTCGTCCACGACGACATACAGGGGAGCATCCTTGGCACCGGTGCCAATTTGCTTCCCTCCCATTCCAATTTGACCGCCGGTAGCTCGAGCAGCAACCGCTTGACCAACAGCCTGCAGCTGCTCGGCGCTCAGGTTGTTGTTCAAGGGACCTGCGGCAGCGTCACCGCCCAGGTGTGATTGAGCTTGTTGAACCAACACCTCGGTGGTGGTGTCGCTGGCAAAGTGGCCACTGCGGTATCGTTCTACCACAATAGCGGGCATCTTGGCACGCAAAAGCGTTAAGTAAAACGCATTTTGTGCTTCGATATTATTCGGGCTTTTGTTTGCGACCCTCTCTTTTTGAGCAAGCACATGGTGCCAGGAACCTCCGAACAAGGATCGCTGCTGCTGGAAACCCAAGGGGCCATTGAGCTGGGTGACTGGGCGAAGGGACTTCAGGCGATAAGGTGACAAAGTCGAATGGGAACGAACGGCGGGGGCGATGTGAGCGATCGACGTAAAGGATGATTTGGTCCGAAAGGCGCTAGCATTCGCCGCCGGGAGTTGTCCGGTCGGCTTCAAAGGAATGGCCAACGGACTATTGAAAGCCTTCGCTGCGAAACCCTGGAGATTCACCTCACCGTCAGCTTTTGAAGGGTGGGACGACGCGCGACTGTACTTACCAGTCTGGTGAACTGGGCTTGAAAGGCCATGGCTCTGTTTTACAGCGGCGCGGGGCCGCGGGCGGGTAGGGTCCTCTGCTCCTCGTTCAATATACAATAGAAAGGAGAACCGAGTTTGGAAAGCTCAATTCAAGAGAATGACATCGCTAACGCGGATCGGAGATGATGAGGATGATGATAGGTGCTCCGCATTGATGCGGCGGAATGCTATTGCGATCTATGGCGGTGTGGGCGGCCGTACACATCACGTGCTACAAGTGATCGGATAAATGTATAATCCGAGGCAACTGTTGTTTGCTCACTCGGGACGGCAACATTGGAAGCTCGAACACACCTGGACTATACACCTGTGAGCTGGATTTTAGGCTACGCGAATTGTGATCATGATCTTTCCTCAAATATCTTGCGTTGAAGCCCTTCAATCACAGACCTCTATGTCTGCTTCAGCTGAGATTTGACACCACTCAGATATCGATCGATTATTTGGTCATTGGAATGGCATCCAGATGATTTCGTTGTGAATCCTATATTAATCCCCATATACGAAGCAAAAGCACTCCGGCTGCGCTAGGCGCTATACATGTATGCATGTATCTGTGGGTCATCGATTTCTTTCAGGGCTATCAAGACCTCAGCATCGTTGGAACGCGCTTATAGATCAGACGATCGCCCGACCGGAAATTCAATTATTAATTAAGATTCAGATGCTACTTATGTCTTTGTCAACGGGTGGCAAGTTCATTTCACACCATGATGACAAGCAAGCTGAAATACCACGGTTCAAAATACAAGACACCTTCTCAGTATCATGGTGACACTAATATGTCAATTATGGAGCTCAACATATGGTTAGAGACCAACTCACTATATACAAAATTTGCTCTCCACACCACATCTCCAAGGCTCCAAATGCGAATTACTAAAGATTGCTATATAACCAATATACCCGGGGTCTGAATCCGCCCTCAAGACGCAAAGCTGAACAAAGCCGCAAGCTTCTTAGAATCATATCCCGCAGACAGAGCAAGCTGCAACATGATCCGAGCCTTTTGAGGGTTCAAGTCTTGTCCACCGTACATGTTACCAGATCCATCCTCCTGGACAAAGCCTCCCATCGTCCTGCTTGAGACCACCACCTGTGTACCGTGTTCCCTGACCAATTTCTCAATTTCATCTGTTCCCGCCGATGTCCAGCCACCAGCACCCATGCCCGCCAACACGAGGCCCTTCGCTCCACTTTCTACCGCAGAGCGAGCCAGCTTCGGGTTGAGGGCCTGATGTCCGAAAAGAATATCGACTTCAGGCAATTCAGTTGCCCCAGAGACGTTGAAGTACGCATGGCCAACGGGCAAGACTGCGGGATAGTAGAACAGTGGCTTCACATCCAGGAAGTACCCCAGGTAGCCCTGCTCGTATGCCTTGAAAGTGTCAAGGGCATTTGAGTGTGTCTTTGTCATGTAGAAGGCGCTTCCGATGCGATCGTTCAACACAACCATGGTACCACGCCCACGTGCCTCGGGGGTTCCCGCAAGTGTAACCGCTTCCAGGAGATTCATGGGTCCGTCCGCACTGATAGCTGTTGCTGGCCGCATGGCGCCCACCACGACGACAGGCTTGTCGGATTTGATTGTCTGGTCCAGGAAAAATGCCGACTCCTCCAAAGTATCGGTTCCGTGGGTGACAACCGCTCCCTGGCAGTAGGGATCGTCTAGAGCTTTTTGGATCATCGATGTCAAGTTCAGGAGGATCTCGGGGGTGATGGATCCCGAATCGACATTGGCGACCTGAACACCTTTGACATTTGAAATGTTCCAGAGCTCAGGTACAGCGTCAATCAGGATATCGACGCCCAGAGCACCGGCAGTGTATCCCGTGGTCGCAGTATTAGAGGCAGCCGAGCCAGCAATGGTTCCTCCAGTAGCGAAGATGGTGATGTTTGGAAGACTACTGTTGAAATGGGTATCGCGGGTGAATAAGTGATGGGGAATAGTAGGCACAGTCGGAGCAGCCACACTGTATCCAAGGCAGGATAGGAAGAAAGTCCCGGTGGTTAAAGGAGAACGCATCTTGGAAGAAGTGTGTATGGTTTATTCCAGTGTATGGCGAGTGCTGGCTAGAAAAAGTTGTACTTCAGTGGAATTCGCCGTGCCCTTATAGTCACCTCAACGGCACATTCATATCCATGAGCCTCTTGGCGATCTTGGCTTTGCGATAGGCAACAGAGCCCGTTCTTCTTTCTTAGGGCTACTCAGTGGCTCCAAGGTTGATATGGTTCGATATCCAGCAACGTAATGGGCGATAAACCAGCGACATGACGGCTAGATTTCCCAATTGAGATGGAACGTGGAGAAGTCTTATCAATGAGATCGATAGGGACTACTACAGACAAAAACGACCTTAGTCAACACATCAGAGACATGAACAAGTTCAATAGCTCACTTATCGAACATGTTACGTTATACGATCCGAGATCCCGAAGTCGGGGTGTTTTCACGGAAGCGGATAAGGGCGTCAGCCTCCCACGGTTCAGTTGGATTAAACTCTCACCCGAGGTTTACCCCTCAGATGCTGCACGATACCCCGTTACGCTAGAGTTAAAGCGGTCTCATTCTCGCTTCTCATTGGATTGCGGGAATAGGACGATTGATAAATAGGAACAAGGGCCCGGAGACCTCGGAGAGGTGGGGCTCATCCTTCCTTATCTTGCCGGCTTCTCCATACAGTGAAAGATGACAGTAGGTAGAACAGGGATTTTGGATCTTTACAAAAGCTAATACCCAGATTCCATCGCATGATCACAGTACATAGCGTAACTAAACCCCGTTTAAAAAGGAGCTTAGTCCTATCTAACGTGGCATGATGTGAGCTACCCCAAGAGACGTACAAGCAGCAGCGTCAAGTGCCCAGTATTCAAGTGGATGATAAATTAGACTATCTCGATCGGGAAGCTCACATCTGCGCCCAGGCAGCCGGTAATTTGAAAGGAATGTATATACCTAGGTATACAACTTCACAAATGCACCGAGAACGGTGCGGAGGGGCCCCTTGCGCGTGAACCGATATGCTACAATCACAGCCAAGTGCCAATGCACCATATATACCTACCTAGGTACTTGTTTCCTTTTTTCAACTTAGTGGGAGTGGCTTTAAAGTTCATAATATTTGGAATCACTGAAGCGAAGCAACTAGAGACAAACGCTTGATAAATCGCACAAAAAGGTAGTGCAGCGACAGGAACTTTGGAAGCACGATTAATATGTAACTCAGCGCTTCACGTCGTATTCGACGTAGGTGCTACCACGGACATCCGCAGTGGTATCAACCTGCAGAGCATTACCATAATCCCTCTGTCCCGCAAACCCATGCTTTTCATCGGAGCCAGCCGTGTACTGGGGAGCGACATGCCCATCAGACACATGCTTCGGATAAGCAGTGAGCGGCACTTCAGTGAAACCATTCTGATCCTCGGGTGGACCTCCGCGAGGAATAGGGTCCATCATATGGCCCTGGCCACCCTCGCCACGCTGTTTTTCGCGGCCCCAGAATAGCATCATGGCACGGGTGATTCCAATGAGGGCAATGAAGACCCAAAGGAGAAGGATGGCCGTGGCGATAATTGCTTCAATGCGTAAGGCTTCTTGGAGCTTGTTGATGACGCTGATGACGACCTCGGTAATCTTGTTGGATGTTTCATCGCCGGCGTCAGCGAGGAAGCTGTCGGATGGATTGGACGAATCGTCGTTGATGCTGTCAGATGCACCTGCAGAGAAGGTGTCATTTGGGAGCGTGGGAAGAGAAATATGCGCATGTTCGGATATCCAGTTCAATCCCTTCTGGAGAGACTCTGCTTTGAGACCGATCAGACATTCGTATAGTTCATAAACCGGCTCTTGCAAAATGGTCCCCTTGAATGTCTCATTGAGTGCACTGGAGGTGTTGTAGATGAAGAAGTTTAACGTCTCATTGATAGCATGGGTGCTCGTGTTGACCCATCCAAAGACATTCTTGTTGAGATCAGTGTCGAGATTGATGATGGCCTTGTTAGCATCAGTGGCCCAGTCTGTTGAGGCAGTCTCAAGAGCCCCCACCACCTTGTCAGCGAATGCTCCCACTTCAGAGCTCAACGCTGGTACAGTCTTCTTGATCGAGTGAAGAAGAATATACTGGCACAGACAGGAGAAAAGGGCTGCAAGAGCAAGAGCCAAGACAAAGAGGGCTGGTAGAGATGTCGCGTAGGCGATGGCCCACCGAACGAGGATCTGTCGGCGGCTGTTGCTGAAGTGGCTTGCTGCTTTGATACCGGCAGCAGCAGTGTAGGGCCGCGAAACAATGTAGACAACGTCCATCGGGTCGTGTGCTTCTTTTCGAACCAGCTGGGACCGTTCTTTCATAGAGCGCCATCGACGCACCTCTTGCCATGCAATTGGAATGCAAACCAAGATGGCTGCCACGATGAGGACGGCGAGGAAGATCTTGCGGGCGGTTAAGACAAGGCCCGTAACCCCGCTGAAGAAGTCATTGATTCCACTGTTGTCATTGCAAAAGTCCAATTGTTTCTTAGCCGGAACCGGGAGGGCAGATCGGTCAAAGCTGTAGGCTCCCAGAGATTGATTGACTAGGTCTTTGACCTCTTGGAATGGCGTTTGGAAAATAGTCTTGGTGAAGTTCTGGATTTCCTTGAAGTTAGGAAGGACAAGGCTGTCTAACTTCTCGACAGTGCTGTTGACCGATGAAGGAAGAGACAAGTTTTCCAACTTGCTAATTGTGCTGTTCAGGTTGATAGGAGTTGGGTCGTCGGTGAACAAGCTGGCCACTTTGTTGATTGTTTCGAGGAAGGTATCCAGCTCATCCTTATACTTGGTGACGGTACTTTCGATGTCGTCGCCGATTGAGGCCAGTGTCTTGTTGATCCACTCTGTTGCCTCTTTGACCAGCTCGATCCCAGCTCCAACTGTGCCACGTACGGCCATTGTGATAAGACAGGCATATGTCGAATACATCATGTTGAGAACGAACCAAAGGATTTCCCCGACGCCCGTGATGGTCATCAGCAGCATTGATTTCAAAGCAGCAACTGCACTGTCGACAGATGATGCGACAAGTTCATTGGTGCCTCTGGAAAGATAATGAGGCATCGAGGCCATAGCGCTGCCCATGGATTCAACCGATGTGCAGGCGGAGAGCGCCTCGCGCTTGGCGGAGGCCATGTTGGATTGCACATCGCCGACGGCAATCAGTAGTCGAACAAGAACAAGAAGTAGGAGAATCGTCCAGCGATTGATCCATACTTGTGAGAGTCGGGCTCGAAGTCCAAGATATGGAGTAAGACCGTCTGGGTGTAGTGGAATAATTCGTCCGGTGCTAGAGTCATGAGCTCCATAGGGTGGGAGCAACGGGAATACCGATCGCCCGGACCGGGAGAATACCATGTTGATGTGTTTTGTTCGGAGTATGTCGAGGTTTGTAATGTTGATCTCGTCCCGCGAAGATCGGCCACTCGGTCAGTTCGGAGCCAAATTAGATGAGAGTGGATATGCAAGTTCTGGAACCAAAAATTCCGGGGAGTAAGAAAGAGAAATGAACAGTCAGTCTAATGATGACACATGACGCATATAATGTCTTATTGAGGGTGAATGAATGAAAGTTGAATGAATTAGAGCGGGTGGCGAGGAACAATAGAACCAAAATAAGACAACAGGACAATGCATCGTCAATATATAGCAACCAGTAAGCTTTCTCTCGGCCTTTTCAGACACCTGGGCGGCACCAGATGTTACCTGCACTGATGTATTTAAATAAAGAAGCAGTTTGGTGGAGACTTTGGTGGTCCTGAACGGTGGAGGCAGCCACTCAGAGCACAACATGCCCTTGTCGAAACACAAAGGACATAAAAATAAAGACTGAAGAAAAGACATATTTACCAGGGGTTGTTTCATACACCATCGACGCGTACTATTGGTCCGTTGGAGATGTCAAAGCCGCCAGGGTGGACAAACAGCCAAATTTAGTCCCGTGGGCGCTTAGCCGCCCGCATCTTAGAGCCAATGGTCGGCCAGCGCTACATCGAACATTCAAGGGTTAGGCTCCAAGGTCACCAGGATCCAAATGGCATATAGAAAGGCAGCCGCCAATTCTCCTGCTCCTAAGGTCGAGCCCAGGGGAAACAATTCACTGGCTTCATGGCTGGTGTCAACCTTGGAAAGTTTGCCCTTGTGTCAACCAAAGCAGGCGTGCTCCGTAGAAATAGATCGTTCTCCATTTCCTTAATCGGAATATCGAATCGTGAAGTGATGGGACAAGTATACACGGTAAAGTGCCCCAACGAGCCCGCGTTGGTCGTTGGACCTTGGAAGTCGCGGTCGTCAACAATGAAAAGCTCACGCGGCATCAACCGGTCCGTGCATTTAGAATCACCTGATGCACCCACACCCTAACATGGCAACCACATTGGCACATACAGACGATGGGATAGAGTCGGGATGGATGTTGAAGGATTTGATTCGAAAAAAGCCATGGAATCCCGTGAAATTGCCATCAAGTTGAATGTGGACTTAACATGTACTCATGTGAGTTGTGCCCAGGTGCACGATATATAACGCAGCCTCCTGTTACGCCCACCTGGGCATTGGCTCAGTACATCCATGGCTGTCATGCCCACTGCGGGATACCTAGGTACCTAGGTATTGTGAAGGTCTCTCAGACGCAAATCAAGACCAAGGGAACTGCTGAGACCCCATAATGGCCATTGCATTATTTCATGAGAGATAAGCATTGTAATAGATAGATCTGAGATCGGCCAGAGGTATATCCATGGATAGCTCGAGAGAGGTGTCAGCAACGATAGGTCCCGTGTAATTTAGTAAAATTGTTCGCAATCCGAAAATATCACGCAGAAAGACCCCCAAAAGATCACGCATGAAGGGTGTGTCTTCTGAGATTTACGTCAGGGCCTTGAAGGTTTCCTATCGCTTGGCAACTTCAAGTCTTAATCAGGCAAGAAGAGTAGCAGTGAAGGCGTATGCACGGCTAGTGTTCGACCTTGACTCAATCTTTCCCAGATTATCAGGCTCTCCAAGGAAGGGTAGCTGGTAGAACAATACCTTGAGTATTGACGAAATCATGAATTGGGGAAGGTATTGATTGTATTCAATTTTATTCAGCCACTCTGAGAGTGCTCCCCGTGTTATTGTCTCTGAATGCCTCTTCTATCCCCTCACTACTTCTTCTCTTCCTCCTCATCCTCCTCCTCATCCTCCTCATCCTCCTCATCCTCCTCATCCTCCTCATCCTCCTCCTCTTCCTCCTCATCCTCTTCTTCCTCCATCCTCTCTAAACCCGTCCCCATCGGCCTTGCCTTCCTCTGGCCGCTGTATCTCATCAAAAGCACAGCAGTCTCTCCTTCCACAGAAGAGACTGTTTAGGTTAGTTCATCGAGGCAGCCATCCCCGGAAGAAGCAGAGATGCTATGTTTCTGCCAATATGATGTTTTCAGGAGCTGACTGAGGGGCAGAAGCACATCATCGCCTACTCGCGTGTCACGTCTGGAATCCGTGACTGACATCTCAAAGTTACCGTGCTGACTGGGTATAGGCCGACTTGACTTACTGTCGCAGTTTGAAAAGACCTGAGTACGCAAGAGCCCTAACTAATCGAGCCAAAGACCCGGCTTTCTCCAATCAATAACATACCGCTAACCAATATCAGATCCCCCCAACATAACACCACCTCGCCATGGCCCACCACCTTAGCAAGTTCGCCAAGGAAGAAGGGGACCAGAAGCCTTCTGGTTCTACCTTAGACCAGCGCCAGGATATCTCAACATCTCCTCGTCGGTTGAAGCTTTACGGCGGCAGCAGATGCCAGACCCCACAGAGTCCACACAGAAACATCTTTGTCCCCCACAGCGACGCTGAATTCAATTTGAAACTCCTCAATGGTCAAATGCGCCTCAGTATTGCCGACTGGAAGAGCGGAGTGCCCAAGTTCCTCATGAAAAACCACGTTCTTGGTAAGCCAAAGGGTGGCCTCGAGGTTGGATTTCACGATGAAACCATCAATATCGAGTTCCGAATTCCGCCCGGTTTTCCCGATGGCATGATTGGGTTCATGACTATCTTGCAATACATCTTTCTGGAGCCAGAATGTCTGGGAATACTGGATATCAAAATTGGTAGCGATCCTGTCAAGGCAGAGTCCCGCAAAGCCAAAGAGCAGAAGGGTAAAGTCGGTTGGTCCTCCCCATGGGACAGCTCCGGCTGCCGAGTGAGTTGGATCAAGGAGAATGAAGATTCCGTGATGAAGTACAAATTCTCCAATATCAACAAGATTGGAGTTGATGAAGAGATGATTGTGACGATGGATGAATGCAACGAACTTTATGGGAAGATCGGTTCAGCTGATCCGGTAAGTGTCAAGCTTGAAAGTTGCTCATCCAAATTTTCGATTTGTTTGCTAACAAACCAAAGAATACATACGGCAAATGGCTTGCCATGCCAGCAAGAATCTGGCTTCGGACACAGTGGTTCATGCGCAATGTCCAGGATATTGACAACGGTATTTTCAGCAAGTTGACCAAGTCCACGGCACCTGTTGAAGAAATGCAACCTACATCTAAGCGTAAGGGCAAGAAGAAGAAAACGAAGAGCCGAAGGTCATTGGGTCCTGCCAATCCAAGCTCTACGCCTACATCGGATCAGAAACCCCCAACCAATGCTCCATCGAATATGCAAGCAGTCGCCAAAAGCACGCCCAGTCTCACTGTTCAAACCGCAAGTGTCTCAATCGATATGATCGAGAGCAAGCACAGCATTGGTGCACACAAAGAGGGAGAAAAGCCTGAGCACGCGAAGATAGCTTCTCAGAATGGCCAAATTGACATGCGAATGGGCTCGTCTGATGAAGGAACCCCAACTGAGCAGCATTCAGTACAATGCAGTGGGCAATCATCGTCACCAGCCTACTTCCATTCACCTACCTTGACCCCCGCACATCCCGAGTCGCCAGCCGATGCGACCCGAACTTGCATCTCTCCCATCATCTCTCGAAACCCAAGCACGCCATGTAGCTTTTCTACCGCCACCGATATCTGGCCACAAAGCATCCCAGGCGAGATTGATACTGAGGAGATGGAGGAAATCGAAATTGAGCTCGCAACACCCATAGCAGGCGCTGAGGGCTACTCTTCTGGTAAGTTGTTACTTCGAGATCACTTTGTTCAATTTGGAATCAGTTGCTGAAAGTGTATCCAAGACCCCGAATTGTACACCGGCTATCGTATGGATATGCTGGACGGAGATCCCCCGCACATGGACTCTTCAGATGCAGTAAGATTGGGTACGCCATTCATGTAACTTGCTTCACATGATTTCGAATGATGGGCTCACATGTATCTTAGGTCTTTTCGAGGGCCTTCAGAAGGTAGTCTCACCAACGAAGCAAAAGTCGCGCGCCCTTCCCACTCCAGCTACAGAAAATGCCCAGCTGGCAACGGAAGAAGATTGTGCTGGTGCAACTCAATGTTCCGACGAACCCCTTGACGAGTCTAGTCGCATCAGCGAGACCAAGCTAGCCAAGAACAAGAAAGACCGCATACGGCGGAAGAAAAGGGCTGCAGCCACATCAACACGCGGATTTATGGAGTGCTATTCGACCACCTATCCCGGATTCTCGTTAGTACATGGATGGAAGACTAATTCTTCGTCTTCGTCTGAGACTCTTGAAGAAGAATCTCCCACACCCACACAGAAAGGCGAAGATAGCATCAACCTCACGGAAGGCCAATGGAACGTCTTTGAGATTCCTCTTCCCTGTTCGAGAGAGGGCTGTCCGAACCAGTGCAGCTTCATGGATGGATCTACTGTCATCTGTCCAGCATGTGGTCCATTCTCCCTGGTCCGCTACTGCGGCAAACAACATCTGTGGGAAGACGTCCTGGATCATTGGATCAGGTGCCGTTGCTATCCTCTTCTTCACAAGTTTGGTATCAGTTCTATTCCAAAGGAAATCTTCATGGGACCACCAATACTGCACAACTTTCATCAATGGGACAGACCTGAGCGTCATCGCCAGGCCGTGTGGTTCTCTTCTGCTGCTAGTTATGGGGACTACTTTGTCTTCATGAACAACGACTATCCCCCGAATTCCGTGTATCAATCAGTCGGCTCCGAGGGACCCGTGTACCCAATGGGGGCGAACGTCGCCTGTTGGTTTAAGGAGCCCCAAGAGAAAGATCGAATTCGTCGAGTTCTGGCAGTTTGCCTTTTCTGTAAGTTGACCCCCTCCTTTTCTCGCTATTTCTGGCTATCCTTCCCCTCGCTTCTATCGTCTATCCATAATTCTTTTCTTTTTCGACATTGCTTGTTTGTCATTATCCTTTGGACCATACTCATTCATCAACCACGTCCAAATCCTAAGCTAATGAACTTCTTTCTCCTCAGTGGCACCCCAGCATCCAGCCATCGTCGGCTATTTGTATCGCCTAGTCCGGGACTGGTTCATCAGCCATGGCTGGCTCAGTGAAAGCGTGCACGGTGCGCTCGCTCGCCAGATAGGACTCGAAACAGGACTTGATCCAAAATTGTTGATTAATTCGGAGCTTCACGCCTGCGAAGCAGAGTGGTACGGCAAAAATCACCCTTGCTCCAACCCCCGTTGCGCCTCTGATCCTCCTACCATGTTTCCCTATCCCGGGCTGAGTGGGTTCAAGGAGCTCTGCGATATTCTGGAGGGTAACTTCTGGTTATTGCGAGCACACCGAACCACTCATCCCGGGGTGGGGGACATGGTGGATCGGATTCAGGGCGTTGGATTCGATCAGGCCCGAGTGTCGGGGCGGGTTTGGCCCCGCGGGGAGGGATGGGATGGTGTGGGGACGGGCCCTATGTGGGTGGAAGAGGCGTGGCCTCTTTGGCCGAGGTTCGCCGCGATCTAAACAGTTACTGTGGCCATTCTGTTGACTGATATTTGCAGTACAAAGTAGTGACACACTTGTCGAGTTAGAAAGGAGTTTTTGAGATGTTGAGTCAGGGTTTCTATTATTCTGTCAGGGTTTGAATATGAATTTGTCTTGGTGTTGTCAGATGCTTAACAAGTAAATTTTCTTTTACATACCCGAAAATTATCTGAACTAATTCAAGGCCTTTGTCCTGTAGTGTCTGAGTATATGCTCTGATATTCTTAGCGATGCAGATCGCCTGGAGGTATATACAAGCTAATGCAGCAATCCACCTCAGATACAACAACGACCAATCAGCCGGGATCAGCCTTGACTCCAACCCAATCAGATGTTAAATACTGCCGCTCAATGAATGGGGCGCATGGGGCTCTGATTTGTTCGGTTGCAATTGGTCGGCATGTTCAGCTCAGCGCTAAGGGCAACCCGGGGGGCACCCCGCCACCTGGGCGGCTTGAGACCTGCTCTGTACAGTACTAGGCTACAGCCCTGTCAAGCTTGCTCTACGGAGTAATTTCAAGTGATTGACAATAAACCGATACAAAGAATCGCAGCACAAGAGCGTCTGACCTGATGGGGCGGTTCAAGAGGGTGTTGGGCAAACTAGGCCGTCGCGCTGAGAGCCATCAAGATGCCGGTGTTCCTATGACATGCGTCAAGATAGAGCCTTCGAGCTCGGACAGTCATGCGCCCGTGCAATCCTCGCAACCTCAATCAGATGGGGGAACGTCCAGTGCACAAAAAGAGAATCTGTGGTTGGAAGCTCGGGACAAGATCTCACAAGATGACCGCGAAAGTATCAAAGAGTTCAACGCACAGGGGTCTGGCGCGGCTGAGCTCAATGTCAGAGGTATGGTTCTTGACTTGCAACAGAAGGGAGAGGCGTGCAAAGCGAAAAGTTGGAAATTCCGCGTCGGAAATCACACTGCCAACTTCCAAGATGCAGTCAATACAGCGCTGCGTTGGGTCGACAAGGTTAAAGGCCCAATTGATATCGCTGTCAGTGCTGATCCAGTGCATGCCGCGCTACCCTGGGCTGGTATCAAGTTCCTTATTCTGGTACCTTTTTCCGTCTTCCAGTCTGCGACTACTCTAACTTTCAATAGATGGCTGAAGCCAACAGAGATCAAATTGAGTCTTTGCTTTATGGCATGACGCACATTTTCCGCGTGACGAGGCGTTGTCAGCTCTATGAGGCTCTCATCAATGATACCTCGCTGCCACCATCCGACCATTCAACGGAAGCACGCAAAAACGTCAGATCTGCCCTGCTTGAGCTCTACACACTGATTTTGCAGTTCCTTGCTGACGCAGCTCGCACATTTCGTCGCGGCTCTAACTCTAGGGCTTTCACTGCGATATGGTCAACCAGTGTAATCAGCCAGTTCGAGAACGACTGCGAAAAGCGTGAAAGACTTGCGGAGAGAGAGGTAAAGGTTTTTGAAATTCTTGGATCTAGTCACCTGCAAGCACTCATTAAAAATTGCGAGAACGACCTCAAAGACCTTTCCGATGCCATCATCCAGGTAGAAGCGACAACTTCTGCCATATGGGAGTGTCTCCAAGGAGAGAAAAGGGGCAAGATTCTTGAATGGATATCTGAAATTGATACGTCAGATCAGCATCAGATCGCGAGAGGTGACAGAACGATTAATACCGGTACTTGGCTCTTGGAACATCCTACATTCGGTGACTGGGAATCCCGACCTGACTCGGCTATACTTTGGCATAATGGAATTCGTGAGGCCGTATTAACCTTTAAAACTTACAAAATGACTGACAGTAATCACAGCCGGTGCTGGAAAGACAAAATTGGTATCCAAGGTAATCGATTATTTCGAAAGCGATCACCCTGACAAGTCACTCGCCTACTTCTACTGTGACCGCGGAACTCCGCAACTTCGCAGCCCAGTGAACATCCTGCGAAGCTATATCAAGCAACTTTCCACATCTCGAGAGAGGGGATCTATTCGAAGTTCCATCATTGAGCGATACGACGACTTGAGATCTAGGGGGTCATCGACGAAATTGAACTATCAACAGAGTGAAACGCTTCTCTCGGAGCTCATCAACTCCAATTCCACTCAAACCACGGTCCTCATTCTTGATGCGCTCGACGAAGCTGAAAGTCGGCCTCTGGAGGATTTCCTGAAATCCCTGGAGCTGTTGCTTTCCTTGTGCTCGGGGTTGAAAATTTTGATCTCGAGCCGACGCGATGAAGACATCAAGCGACACCTGCAGTATCAGACAGTTCTCGGGATCGAAGCTACACAGAATCAAGAAGATATTCAAAAATTCATTGATTTGGAGCTGGACAAGATGGCAAACGGCAATCGGCCGTACCTGTCTGAGGAGCTTAAACGGATAATCCGTGACGATCTCGTTTCAAGGAACCAGGGAATGTTAGTCGCGAGAGAGTCAATCTTCAGGAGAAAACTCGAATACTGACATATTCTAGGTTTCAGTGGGTGGCTGTCCTTCTCCTCAATCTGCCAAAGATGCCAGAGGACATTCAAGGCTGGTTGACTCGTTTCCCTCCGGACTTGAAAGGAACATATCAGCACATTGTCGATGAGATAGAAGCGCCCAACGATAGCATGTCCAAAATTGCTGCGAGGGCTTTTGACTGGGTTATGGGCTCGTTCGAGCCATTGCACCAGGATGATTTGCTAGATTTTATACGCCGAAGCCCCGAGGGAGATGGGATTGAATACTCCCTATTAACAATAGACCATGTGCTTGATGCCTGCCGCAATCTTCTTGTCTTCGATCCTCCGTCCAGAGGCTCTTTCAGACACAGTCGCTTCATGCATCTATCCGTTCGCGAGTATCTGGAGGATCGCACTCCTGGGAAAGACGGCCATACTGTTCATCGCCAACTTCACAACAGACTTGCCCTTGTCACCCTGGGAATTATACTGGAAAATAATGACACTTCATCGCGCGAGTGGTTCAAACACGAGCGAGCCGAGGGAGTCGAGACAGACACGGAAGTCCCTCGAGTGTATGCAGCAAAATTTTGGCCTCGACATGCCAGCATTGCTTTAACGCCAGAAATCTCTCCCACGGATGAGATCACACAAAAGCTGGTGACTTCGATTGAAAGGCTGTTCAGTCCTGAATTCTCATTTGCTTTCGAAAACTGGGTCATAGACTTCAACCATGACGACGAGGACTCTTTTAAGCAGACTTATTTTATGCGTGTACTTATCCATCCTTCATGTGATGTGTCCAGAATCATGCAAAGATTCATCAAGTCATTACCCGACAGGCTATACTATGCCTCTCTACTGGACTTTGACTTTCTGGTGAGGAAGATGATTAGCCATGGCATAAGAGGGAGTCGCAAGGGTGCGTTTGGAAGTGCAATTGCTGCTGCGGGCACAAGATCCAGCGTGAAAACATTGAGAGTGCTCCTAAGCGACTCCGGAACTGTTCGTCTCAAGGATTATATTACCATTGTGCAAAATATTCGAGCAAGAATCCCTGAGACTATCTCGATTCTTGGCCAGTTTCCAATCCAATCTTCGGATACAGTACTCACTTCGGGCAATTTTGGTCGAGCAAATGGGCTTCATCCTATAGAGTCCGGTCTCACAAAACTTGCTGTTGAAGCGGCGAAGAATCGAAAATGTGGCGATCAAATACTCGCAGCTCTTCTGGATACCAATTCAGGCTTTCCTATCACTGAGCCTGTCATGTTGGCAGTTGCTGGAAACAAGGCCTGTGGAGATAGAATCATGGCCATGCTTTTGGAACGGTCTGAACTGAGAGGGTCGGTTGTGCAGACAGCTTTCAAAAGCGTGCGTTGTGAAAAAGAGCTCACGTTTATCTTCTCTGAGTTTCCCACGGAGCAATCATGGCGAATGGACCTTTTATTGGACACAAAAGTGATTGATGCTGTTTTTGAAAACTGCTGGTCTGGAGACAGGATCATGAAGCTTCTTCTGGATGCAAAGATATGCGATATCTTTGTGACTGCTGCGCGAATGAAACACTATAATACACGACTTTTCGCCCTGCTCTTTCAAATTCAGACCGAAGTACTCGTTGAGTTGAACCTAGAGGCAATCGCGCAGGGGCTGGATTTCATCAGACGGATATTTCACTGGCATGTATTTCCCAACCAACGGGTCGAGCTCACTCCAGAAGATGTGTTGAAGCTCGCTACCATCAATCAACTCGATGATGGCGTCCAAAGGGATGAACATCCACTCAACTTAATTTTAGATGAAGGTGCAGCATCTCTGCAAATTCCAGACATGGTCACCGTTGTTGCTGGGAGTTCTAGAAACGACGACGACGCACACAAAGCTCTCTCAGGACGCAGTATCAACGAATATGCAGTTGCAGAATCCGTTTCCCTTGCCATAAAAGCTGGCGATCGTGGTCTCAGGTTCTTCGAAGCACTGTGTGAATTATGCAGGCTCAGTGCTGGGATTCAGAAAAACTGTGCGCCTAGCTACAAACTTGTGAGCGAGGCATCCAATGAGAATGTTTGGGAGCTTTTGCCCTTAAGCATCAGGGACGAAGCAATAAGTACAATCAAGATCCACGACCTGTCAGTGCCGATCACCAAACCACTGCTTGAGAGAATGGATCAATTTGATCGTATAGAGCTACTCCCACATACGTCCCACGTTACTTCAGGTGCAGTCGTCAAGCTTTTTCAGGATATGTCTACCTGGGAGTTCGTGGATTTTCTCCGAGAGACAAAAGCCGAGATTTCGCTCAGCGAGGATCTCATCCAGGCGGCAGCGGAGGTAGCAGACGGGGACAGACTGATCAGTTCGATCATTAACACCCATGGCTCGCAATTGGCGATCACAGAGTCGATTGTCACCGAAATTGCCGCGCATTTTTCAGCCAGCGTGATGAATGATTTGCTTCAGGAGTGCAAGGAGGTGCCCATAACCCGGCAAGTTTTCGAAGCCGCGAAGGCAAATCCACGAGATGCGGACGAGATGCAGAATTTTCTTGAAAAAAGATTGGCACTGGAATGAGGTAGTTCATAGCCATAGGAAGGATCCCTGGTTTTGGCCACGATTCTTTGTTCATAATACACCGTACTCCCGTAGGTGCCAAGTGGATTGCATGTCTTTCATTTCTATCTAGGCATGATCTGTATGCGCTCTTATTTCTTTACTGGATGTACTTCTTCAGGCCTCTCAGGCGCTCCTTTGCGGTCTCGAGAACATCATCATTCTTGCAGACCGCAAAGCGAAGATAATCCTCCGCGATGTGCGTGTTGGCATCAGTGTAGAATTCCGTGGGAGGAATTGCAGCAACACCGACCTCATGAATGAGGAACCAACAGAGCTTGAAGTCACGGGGGCGATTGGCAACGTGGGGAGGGAAGGGGTAGTCAGCTGGGAGCTTGACAGCAGCCATGTTGACAAGGACGAAGTATCCACCCTCAGGGTCGGAGTACTACAAAAAGTCGGGTTAGCCATGTTCAACTCACACGGCGCCAGATTAAAGAAACAATTGTTACATACCGGAAGACCGAGTTCGTCGAAAACTTCGCAGAAAAGCTTGATCTTGTTCTGCATATCCGTTCGGCTCTCATCCCAGAAGCCCTCCGTCTCGGCCTTCTCAAAGGCAACAGCAGCGGCCTCTTGGAGAGGAGAGACACTGCTGTAGCAGATGCGGGTGTGGGCACCGGCCACGTACTTGACCAGGTGCTCGGGGCCAATGAGATATCCCACACGCCAGCCAGTGGCGTAGAAGGCCTTGCCGGCAGAGCCGACGGTCAAAGTGCGCTCGTATAGCTCGGGAGACAAGGTAGCAATCCGGGTGAATGGAACATAGAACAAACGGTCGTAGACCTCGTCGGACAAGATGATCAAGTTGTACTTCACGCATAGCTCACCAATGCGCTCAAGCTCCTCGCGCGAGAAGACCTTGCCGACAGGGTTGTGACTACAGAAATGCGGTTAGCGGACTTAAATCAGTTCATGACTGGAGATCACTGCTCACGGAGAGTTCAAGACCTAGTATGGTTAGCTTGGGAATTCACTCATGCTTGTCGCTCGAATACTTACAATCATCTTGGTCTTGGAGTTCATGGCATTCTCGAGCTCCTCGAAGTTGATGGTCCACTCGGACGCAGGAGAGGTTCGGGTGGCACCGTCCTTGGGCGGGTGGAGGGGCACATAACGGATAGTACCGCCGGGCATCTCAATATTGCTAATATACCTGTTCACCAAGTTAATAAGCTGGTCTTCTGGCAAGAGTGAAGTTGCATACTGGTCAAAGAACGGTTCAAAGATGATGACTTCATCACCGGGCTCGATGAAGCCCATGAAGGCACTGAGCATGCCTTGGACATCTGGTCAGCATGGAGTTTCACCCGCGGCACCGCCCATCACTCCTCACCTTCATTTGCGCCCGTTGTGATTGAGACCTCGGTCTCAGGGTTCAGCTTCTTGCCGAAGAAGGGCGAGTATGCGTCCGCAATGGCCTGCTTGAGGCGGGGGCGGCCCTGTGTTCTGTGAGCGACTGTCGGGGTATATGCGGGGGTCGTCGGTGGTCCCCTACCTTGGTGGGGGAGTACTGGTTGCATTCGACACGATCCAATGCATCCTTAGCCGCATCGATAGCGAACTTGGGAGGGTTGTAGCCACTGCAACGAACGTCATATGTCAGCGATTGCGGGCTGAAGCGATTGCGGGGAGGGCCGAAGTCACTCACAAGAACCCTTGGCCCATGTTCACGATGGGCTGGACAGGCGATGCAGCTGCCGCCTCATTGACGATTGACCTAGTACCATGTCAGTCTCGCTCCCACTTTGTGTGCTGCCGTCGCCTACCAGACATCCTGGCGCTGTCCTGCTACCCGCTTGGCGGGGCGGAATGGGTCGGGGCGAGCAGCTGTTGCGGACATAGCTCTATAACCGAAGGAAAGGGATACAGGACTCAGTCGTAAAGCGGGTGAACGTAGAAACATGACAGAGAGAGAAGTGCGGAGTACAAAAGTTGCGGGCAATGGCGTGCTCGGTGATTCGTTGGACCTCCGCGGGCAAGTGTTACTTCAGCTACTCACTATTTCGGATTCACCGTTCACGAATATTTGCCGAATGCCCCTTGATTCCGTTTGGGGATTCTTACAGCTTCAGATATTCCAGTCTACAGGTCCATTGCCAAGGTACCTAGGTAGTGCCCAGGCTGCAATTACTAAGGCGCGTTAAAACGCGTCGGGTCCGCATCACCACCGTGTTATGACCACTACACTCACAATGGTTCACTGTCCGATCTGCGAAAAGTCAGTCCCGCAACTGAAGATCAATGATCACATCGACTCCGGCTGTCAGAATTTCATCGAACCATCCTCGCCGGACTCCCAAAAGGCTGTCCCCAGCATCTTCCAACCACCCTCCGCACGCAAATCTTCCCAGTCAACCAAGGAACCACAGGTCACACCGCGACCTTTGAAGGGCAAGAGGTCTTTTGTTCACGATGATGAGCCACAAGCAGCTTCGAAGCCCACAAACGGCGATGTAAAAGAACCACAGGCAAAGCGTCCCAAGGTGAATGCATTCCAAAAGGCAGCACCTCTGGCGGAACGCATGAGACCCAAGACCCTAGAAGAAGTCTGTGGCCAAGAACTGGTCGGACCGGATGGGGTGCTTCGTGGACTCATCGAACAAGATAGGGTACCCAGTATGATTCTGTGGGGAAGTGCAGGCACCGGCAAAACGACGATCGCCCGCGTGATTGCCTCGCTCGTCGGCAGCAGATTCGTGGAGATCAACAGCACTAGCAGTGGCGTGGCGGAATGTAAGAAGATATTCGCCGAAGCTCGCAGTGAACTGGGACTCACCGGAAGAAAAACCATCATCTTCTGCGATGAGATTCACCGCTTCTCAAAATCACAGCAAGACGTGTTCCTGGGCCCGGTCGAAAGTGGCCAGGTCACACTCATCGGTGCCACGACGGAGAATCCTTCGTTCAAAGTCCAGAATGCGTTGCTCTCGCGATGCCGCACCTTCACCCTGTCGAAGCTCACCGATGAGGATGTCACTTCTATTCTCCAACGTGCGCTGCGAGTAGAGGGCCCGAACTATGAACCCTCGGGGCTCGTTGATGATGAGCTGGTGCAGTACCTGGCTCGATTTGCCGATGGTGATGCCCGGACTTCACTGAATTTACTCGAGTTAGCGATGGATCTGTCCAAGAGACCCGGCATGGACAAGGATGTTCTCAAAAAGTCACTGACCAAGACACTGGTCTATGACCGTGCTGGAGACCAGCACTATGATACGATCTCTGCCTTCCACAAGTCGATTCGGGGGAGCGACCCAGATGCGGCGCTCTACTACCTTGCTCGCATGATTCAGTCTGGCGAGGACCCGCTGTACATATCCCGGCGGCTCATCGTCGTCGCTTCAGAGGACATCGGGCTGGCTGACAACACGATGCTCTCGCTTGCTATCGCCACACATTCCGCTGTGGAGAAGATCGGGCTCCCGGAGGCACGAATCAACCTTGCTCACGCGACCGTGGCCATGGCGTTGTCGAAGAAGAGTACGCGGGCGTACCGTGGCTTGAACAACGTGAATGCCGCTTTGAACGAGCCAGGTATCGCAGGCCTCCCTGTTCCTGTGCACCTGAGAAACGCCCCGACCAAGCTCATGAAGGAGCTTGGGTATGGCGCCCAATACAAATACAATCCGAACTACGTCGACGGGAAGGTGCAACAGGATTACCTGCCAGAGCAACTGCTTGGTCGTACTTTCCTGGAGGATTTG
The DNA here is from genome assembly GCA_911174995.1 of Penicillium olsonii. Lineage (NCBI taxonomy): Eukaryota > Fungi > Ascomycota > Eurotiomycetes > Eurotiales > Aspergillaceae > Penicillium > Penicillium olsonii. Next base: position 330,951 of record CAJVNO010000001.1, on the reverse strand, counting down.
GATTTGGGCACCCAAAGAGACCGCGACTTAAACATCTCACGGCGGTGAACTCAACGAAATGAACGCTCGTCTTTCTTCTCCATGTGCTTGATGCCGATGAACTACCCTGTCCTTCGCAGATTGCTACTGCTTCTTGCCTCCTCCATGGGCCTCTGACTACACTCTACGTGCTTGCTCTGCCTGCTCTACTTGATGTTCCTGGCCCATGATGAAGCATCAGGCACAAAAGCCGAGGCTCGAATGCTTATATGATATGACAGCATTGCGTACATGATACAACACGCTATTTCCACTGTCTTTCATAAAGCTTACATACTCGGCCTGATTGGGCATCGGCGTCGTCCTTTCCATTACTACGATTCGGTCAGTCATTTCTGTACCTTATACATCGCTTCGAACATTCGTTTTTTGCGCCACCAACTGTCGTGAAACACCTGGAGATCGCCCTAGCTGAGCCTCCTTGCTATCTTTTGCAGCAGCACAGTCGCTTCTCAAAGTACCTTTAATACCTTTACCATGGCGTCACCTTACAAACGTCGCCCGTTCCGACTCGTTGAAGCGCCTCCAGAGTTCCAGCACTTCACTCTCGAAACCTGCTTTGATCCTGTGAGTCTGATATCTGCCATTTGGTTTCATCTGGTCCCCCCTCCCTCTTCCCACTGGGCGATACATCATTCGTCAGTCGTGATCTGTCAAGTTGCTGACCGTTTCCCACTAGCTGAACCCCGTCATACCGCAAGACTCTTTTACGATTCCAATTTCGAATGACCTAGATCCATGTCTTGAGCCAGCTTTTTCGCCAAATACGCCTGATGTAATAGACTTAACATATTCCGATGACACTTTGGAAAGTCAGCCCAACCAGCATCAGCGGGCCCCTGAAGGGTTTCCCGGTCATGATGTTTCGTCCATGAAAATGCAAACTCGTTTCACTACGCCGTCTCCAATCTCACCCACCCGGCCAGGACTTACTCGAAATTCTTCCTCTTCAGAACAAATCTCTTCCGGTCCGCCAACACCTAATGGGCAGCAAACCATTTCGAGAGTTCCCTGGGGTAAAGACGACAAGGACGAGATGGAGCTGCATTCTTTCGCCCCTTCCATCCAGCATTTTACTAAGATCATAGGAGATGATTTCATCCGGGAATACGACCCATTCAATCCCGAAGAGTCACTGGCCGGCAAAAGACGTCGGGACCAGGCTGAAATCGAGGAACAGAAAGAAAACACTACTCTCCTGAAACTATATGGAGGCTCGTGTCTATGGTGCCTTCGTACGAAGAAGAGATGTGAAGCGAGCGAAATATGTGAGGCATGCAAAAGCCACGGCCGAACGTGCTATCGAAATCAGTGGCGTTTTGCTCGGACGAATTGTTTCAGGCGTCGCGTTTTCCCGTGTCCTGATGCCCAGCATGCATTGCTCACTATGAACAATGAGGCTTTCGAATATACCCAACAATTCGAGCTGGGAATTAATATGCACCCTCACAACGGGAACCAGCCGTGGACATTCACTGTCTGCCGAGAACAAATGGTCTGGCATAATGGATCTTACCTGCAATCACCGCTGAATAAACTTGTCGATGATGTTGTCCGGTCCCTTGCCCCGAGTTTCCCTCAGAACAATGATCAACTCAATCCGATCATCGGGCGTGCCCTGGACATCTGCAAGGTTTTTCTAGTAGTGCAATGGCTTGCGCGGGCGAAGGTCTTCACCACAGCCAAGGATATCAATATCGGGCGGACAGCAATATTCCATCTCCTGGGAGCTTGTTTCTGTAACCTGTTTGAATTGTCCGCCCATTTCTGTGACGAGCTCTTCCTAGCTTTGCGCAAGGGTTCTCCCAAATCCGGGGCTGATCTCGATCCCGCCTGGGTCGCTATGGCTCTTTATTACAAGGTGTCCCGTGGACTGGTGGAGCTTCAAAGCAGTCCAGTGGTCAGAAAACTTGTCGGCACCGGAGTCACTTTCGACGGACAATGTCATAGCGCCCGGGAAGCGCTGGGGTCATGGATGCCTCGACATGGCGCCGCGAATAAGACTGTTAAAGATCAGATTCTCCGCGATGATATCCCAGAGCTGAGACTCGACATTCAGGCCGACGTGGAATTCTGGCAGAACAGGATGGTCGATGAATTCAGTTCCCATGACTTCGCGTTACAACCACCCATCGACATGGCGGATTTCTTGTTCAATCAACCTGCTCAACCTGTGCTCACCCCATTTAATATGGGTGAACTATCCACTGATCTTTCTTTTGGAATGTATAATGGATATGAAGAACTGGAGAAGGATGCCGAGTTTGCTTTGCTTCAGTACATCAATCCCGAAGTCCTCGAGCAGGCCCCCGAGGACGGATATGGCCCATCATCAATCGCCGGCCCATCACCCGTCGTCGCCCCGGAGGCAGACGATGACATCGTGTTTTCCGTGCCTCTTGCTGATCCTTTCTTTCGCACTTAGAGTGGCATCCATGGATGGATGAATGTTTTGCTTGTTCGACCAAAGTACCTATAATTGCTGGGCCCTGGAGGTACAATGTATTATTATCTTAGATAGAACGCAAGAATTGAATTCTGAATGATCTTGAATAGAATCGTATCATAATTCGAATGATACTCTTAAATCCCAATTCTACTGAATCCTCCACTCGTGTATACTCCACCGACTCCAAACACGATTCTGCCCGCGTCGCGTCTTTCCGCCCCAGAACAACACTCTTCACCCATCAACCCGATAAGCTGGAAATCATGGCCTCCGGGCAACCATTTGCGTCGCGCTCCTACGCCGGCACCAAGCTCCCCGAGCGCTCCGTCAACAATGCCATGCCCTTCAGCGCCTCCTCATTCTCACGACACCGCCTGAACGCCCCTCAAGACTTCCCCGAAAAACAACAACCACCAGCAAACGCCCAGTCCCACGGCCCAGCGCAGGACGCAAACCCTCTAAACAGGCTTACAGAGGAACAGCGCGAGGAAATCAACGAAGCCGTTCGTCCCCCTCTCCCAACCCCTCCAATCCAACCAAACTAACAAGTACCAGTTCACACTCTTCGACCTCGATCGCGACCGCCACCTAGATTACCATGAGCTCCGCGTGGCATTCCGCGCTCTAGGCTTCACACTTAGTAAACAAGAGCTCATCTCCTTGCTTACGACCTACGGAGTCCCAAGACCCCAAGTCCAACAAGCGAATGGTGCACCAGCATCGAACAAGGGACCTGTTTCGAACCCGCAACACCCGTCCAATCTGCTTATGCCGCTTTCGTCCTTCCAGGCCGTGACTGCGTTGAAGATTCTGGAGCGGGATCCGAGGGATGAGATCCTCCGCGCTTTTGAGCTCTTCGATGAGGGCGCCAAGGGATATATTGATTTAGAGGATTTGAGGCGCGTTGCCCGTGAGTTGGGCGAGACAGGGCTCGAGGAGGAGGAGCTTAGGGCTATGATTGAGGAGTTTGATTTGGAGGGTGCGGGTGGTGTTACTCGTGAGGCGTTTGTGGGAATTTGTTGGCAATGAGGTTTTTGTCTTGTGATGGGTTTGGAGTTCGTGAGTTTTTGTTTTGGATTGGAGTCTTTTCGTTTTCTGGGAACAGTTACAGTACCTAGGTACAATTGATATTTTTACCAATGAGGGTTAGACGTTTATTGGGTTTACATGGTAGATGAGGTATTGTTCATAGCCAAAAGGCTTCGCGGTATTCTAACCACGGATACATAATTTCAAACCCAATATAGCCGAAAGAAAGAAAGTCCAGGTCGAGGGATCGGGCGCAATGACGCGCCCATGGAATGAATGAAAAAAGTCCAATGTAATAGCCGGGACGCCGAAACCCAGCGGGAGGAAAGCCCCCAAAACATGCAAATGAGAATTAAAATCTTTAAACACAGTGAAATACAAGCGCAATCATGAGTATCGTGGCGGTGGGCCAGGTGGTGGCACATTTTGATACCCAGCATTTGGATATCCATGCCACTGGTGCATCTGCGGCGGACGAGCCGTGGGCTGAGGCCCATTATAGCGGCGGTAAGTTCCAGGGGGCATGGCCTTGCGGGCCTTGCGCAACTGCGAGCTACGTCGGCAGCGGCTGTAGATGCAGAAGAACAGGGCAAGAAGGATCAGAGTGCCACCACCGACACAGACGCCAATCACCAGTTTCTTGTGCTCGCGGATCCAGCCCATCGCCGATGAGCCCTTGCACTGACCGGCGCTGCAGCGACCGCCAGAATCACAGGGTGTACCGTCGAGGTAGTTCTGGTTCATGCGGATGCAGGGCGTTGTGCCGTACGAGTGGGCGATGGAAGGCGCGCCGCAAACCAGAGTGCAGGATGGGTCTTGGGTGTTTTCGCAGGCCCAGGTATCGTTGCTGTTGAGGAGCGAGCCCACGACTGTTCGACACTGGTAGTTACGACTGGTACATTGGCCGCTGGCACAGCTGAGGCCTTGGTCTTTGTCGCCGCACGAGGATCCGTCATCTTCATATTTGTCCTCTGGGCAGGCGCCGGAGTTTCCAGGGCATTTCTCGGCAATGTCGCAGGTGCCGGTGCTGGCGCGGCAGACGGTATCGGATGATGCGAACTGGCACTTGTCGCAGCAGCTGTCGTTGGAATCATCGCACACGGCTCCGGACTTGTACTTGCAGGTCGAGGCGTCACAGCAGGCGTTGTCGCTGCAACCCTCGTCGCCACCACAGTCGCAGTCCTCGCCGGCCTCGACGATACCGTTTCCGCACTGGCTGCCGCTGATCGTCACGACGCCCTTGTTCTCGGAGAGGCAGGAGGATTTGATGCTGTTCTTGCCTATGGCGGAACAGATATTTCCAATCGTGCATGGCGAGAACTTGGTCATGGAATTACTGGCATATGGGTTCATGATGTATTTCGAATCGGCATCGCAAGTCGACGAACTCAGCGGGCAGCACTGGGATGAATCGTCCAGTTTCTGCCCACAGGTTTGGCTCGTGCAATCATGAACGGCGCCAAACGTGTGCCCGGTTTCGTGGGCGAACACTTGCCAGGACGAACCGGAATTACGAACAACCACGTTCGCTCCGGTCACAGAGCTATCTCCTGAGCTGACCAGGTCGGACGAGCACAGCCGTCCCATCCAGGATACACCGACCTCACTGTCGGTCGGGCAGTTGGTCATGAGGGTCCAGTACGCATTGTCATCGGAGTACTTCGCACGCCACTTGGAGAACTCGTTCAGACGCCAGGTCACATTGCCATTGGTGCAATCCACGTTCCAGGGAGTGGAAGAGGCACTGGTGCTGGAGCATCCGGGTTCGGAAATGGAGAGATTGCGCAGACCGATGGACACGTTGAAAGAGTCCTCATAGAGACTGGAGGCCGTGTTCACCACGTTGATGATCCAGTCCTTCGCAGCCTCCTTGGGCGTCGAGTTAGAGGACTTGAACGAGTCGGTGAACTCGCAATCCGTTGCAATTCCAATCAAAGCCACCTTCTTGGTCTTGGGACAGCCGCTGGTATCGCCGATGGTGGATTTCAGATTGACACCGCCGGTATTACCCGATACGCCGCCATCGTCTGACTGTCGCTTGGCCAGTCCAAACAGCGAATCCAACGATGTCATTCCCCAGCGGGGGTCCGCCGGGGTGACACCGTACGGGAAGATGGAGTTAGACAGGTCGGCATTGTAGTCGAGCTGGTCCGCGCCACAGCCGGTGGTTGCCGGCAGCGACCGCTTGAGCTCGGAGTGCGTGTAATGGAACATGTCTGAATCACGGTAGAGGAGCATGTACTCCCCCTGGCGAAGCTGAACGTCGGCATCGATCGGGCGCTTCTTGTCAATGTAATTCGACATCAACTCGATGTGATGTTTATCCTCGTTGATGCTGAAAGCACCCTCAAAGAGAGGATCCAGGCCATCTCTCTTGACGGTGATTCTGGCCCAGCCAACGGGCGTCCACCGCCCCTTACCCGATCCCTCCAAGGCGCGCCCTCGGAACACTTTGTGCTCATGACGCTGGATGGGTTCGGCGTGCGTTAATGATCCATCGGGGGCGACGTACTGGACGAAGGCATCGTCGGCTAGGATATCATGGTTGGGTTCGAGTTCTAGTTTGATCCGCTTGCCGCCGTGGATCTCAAAGGTCACATCGAACTGTGATAGGTGGTCTATTTGATGTGAAGGAGTCCGAATGATCGCATTATCGATGGGTGTCACTTGTCGAATGGCCTCGGAGGCTTGGGATCGTGCTAGTTACCGTTAGCGCGCTGACCACCAGTGTCCACATTTTCTCTTACCTGCTGATTGTTGAAAGAGTGAAAAAGCACCGATCAGGGGCAGAAAGCTGGAGAACCTCATCGCAGGGACCCCAAGCGCGGACAGATAGAGTTTCAGGGTCTGCGATCGTGGAGTTCAGGGTTCAAGGGTTCAGGGTCCACTTGGGCACTCCCAGAGATGTCGAGAGAGTGAGAATGAGAACCTCGCAAAGCAATAACGAAAGACGGAGGGAATCAGAGAGTGAGAGAGAGACAATCCGGGCGCCAAGGTCTGAGGAATCCAGCAATGAAGTGGCTTGGCATCGGCTGAAACATCAATTAGTGATCACTATATATACATAGAACTATTATTATCAGAGTAACTACTCCGTAGGTATAACTACATAGCAGACTATGGATGGATTGCCATGCTAGTAGATCCCCTCCTGACTCTCTGTATCCTGTCTGCTGAATGTCAACCCAGGCTGTCTACGCGTAGCCAAGAACATCCTGATGCTTGGCATTTAAGGCTGCCGAATAACAGTCTCACTGGGCGTGGTACATTTGATGTGCCTCGATGGCAAAAAGTGGAATGGGATATCCACAGAGGACACAGTCCAGACTCGCCAACGGTTCATCATCCCATTCATCTGAGACATCAACCTCGGCTTCCACCTGTTGCTGAAACATCTTCCCAATATCCCGACTCTGTTGTTCCCCCGCACTCTCCACCAGATTGGTCACGGCGAGATTTAACAGGCTGAGATTCCACGATTTATCCGGATGCAGGCGCCGAAACATCGACAAAACACTCTCCTGGACCAATCGTTCCGCCAGCGCATCGACATGTTCCTCCAGGTGGAAAACAAACCCGGGGAGAGGCACAGAGCGTGAAATCCGGTTCGACTGGTATGTGCGGCCCGTCTCGGAACCTGGCGGAGGTCGTGGTCGTGTCGAGAGCCGCAGGGTACGAGGGTGCGCTCGCCACCGAGAGGTTTCATCGACGAGATCGGTTCTCATGCGCCGGATTAGGCTTCGTGATAATACTACGAGTTCCCGTCGCACTGCCTCCAGGGTATCGAGACGGCCGTAGGAATCTTCAATACTGATTTGAGTTGGCAGGTCTCGCCCCTCGAGGATCTCGGAGGTGTCCACGCCATGGAGCACATTCCACATTTTGCTTCCGATTCCTTTCGCGGAGCCTGGTCCGCCGAGGATCTTCTCTAGTGAGGCTGGTCCCATGCCGGGAAAGAGTCGCACATCTCGGACGGTGACTTTCTCGTCGGAGTCTTCTTTTCCGGTCAGGTGCGTTTTGAGCTTCTGGGCCATTCGGGACCCGATTCCAGGGATTTTGCGAATCTCGTGTTCGTCTAGGAATTTCAGGACATTGCTGTCCTCCTCTGGGGTAGATTCGTATGGCGGTAATAAGGTCGTTTGGCCGTTGGGCTTGTGAACACTGCCGACCAGCTTGGCCAGTAGTTTCGACGTCGAAATCCCACCCGTGGCCGTAAATCCAATCTGGTGCTCGAGCTTGCTTCGGATATGACCTTGAAGATGCGAAGCAACCAGCAATCTCATCCCCAGCGATGAGAGGTCCGGGGTAGCGAGTGCGACCTCCGTTACGGGGAAAGTAGAGCCACAGAAGTGGCTGGCATCGTAGATGAACCCCTCGGTGGGATCTTGACGATCGAGATGAAAAAAGGAATGAGCCAAATCATTAGGATTCAGCATCTCGACATTATAGTCGATCATCTCCGTAACGTCCAAAAACAGCTCATCAAACCCCAGCTTCTCGACTCGGCCACCCCAGACCAAGGCCCGGACCAGAAGATACAGCTCCTTGGAGGCATTGCGGAACTTGGTCAGGTCTTCCCCCAGCACGATGACCACGTCCGGACAGATGCGCTTGGCATCCTTGATGAGTTGCAGCTTGTGCAGGCCTCGTCGACGGGCCTCGTAGTTGCAGGTCACCACGATCTGCTTTTGCTGGACGGCGAGGGGCAGGGACCTCAAGGCGGGCTGTTCGACCTCGAAGACCGAGGCGTAGAAACAGTCATAGTCCTGGTGGGGGTTAGTGAGATTGCGGACACTGGGGAGCACGTACCAGGTGGAGAATGATGTTCTGAGCCATCGCAGGTGTGTTGGGGGAAGATCGGGTGCCGATAAAAATAGAAGTTCTACCTAGTACAGTGGAGAATTGAGAATCAATATCCATTTACTCCTACTCCGTACACGATATTAATATGGATCAGTGAGGCTCCTGCATTCCGTGATATCTATGTAACAACATTAATATCATTGACTTTGGAAAATTATCTGTCGCCCGGAACACGTATGGGATATATATTTTGTATTGTATATCCATGCCTAGGATGTTGATGTTTGTTTAACCTTGGAGTACCTAGTAGGTCTGTTATGGGTGGATGCTCGACCTTTCAATTCCAGGTGCATTCTCTTTTCCAGAAAATTATCAGAAACCAGCGTCGTCGAACTAAACCTCGTTCAGACACCTTATGTACTAGGTACTAGTATAGTACAGTCAAAGACCCATCGTTAGTCCCACCTGGGCAGCACCTCATTTTATGTTGTTTTCAGCGTGGCGGGATAGAACAGCGTGGTATCCGTTGCTCTCGGTGTTATTCATGACAGCATGTGGAATGGACTTGCCGTCAAGAGATCGACGCTTATATCTGTGCAGATTGTCATCAAACTCCCCACCACCCCAACATGGTGCGATCCACCTGGGCACTGATTCAGTAGCCTATCAGCTAGGCAAGGATGCCAGCTGGTCTTTCAGGGCTCTCCTATATCCAGTGCCCAGGAGCTCCAAATGCGGCTCAGCAAACCCGCATACTGAAGGGAGCTGTGATTGGTCCTTGATCCCAGATCGAGTTCTCAACAGATCTCTGGTAGAGTATGAAATATACTACACTGTTGACACCGAACAGGCATAGAATACTAGTAGAAGTAGTAGTAGAAGTAGAACACACTGTGTACAGTGTGACCCACATGTCACATGCGGGCTATGTCATGGATGCCTGGGTTCCCAGGCATCCTTGCCACTCTTATTATAGAACAGACAGTCAGTATACGAGATCTGAGATCGATTTCACTTGCATATGTATACATACATTCTACTAGTAAATAAATAGACTAGAGTATGCTAGTAGAAAGCAGCAGTAGCAGTTAATTTATCCAAGTGAATGATTAAATTAGAGCGGCAAAGACAGTGGCGTTCAATAGTCACCTCCACTTAGGCCCAGGCCTCGAAATCTCTACCAAAACACTGTGTAGTCGATGCATGTAGATCAGTGGCTGCATCGCCCGTCACATCCAAGCGCCAACCTCCTTCTTTTCTTCCTTTCAAATTTTCCTTTCTTTTTCTCTCGGTGGACTTTCTCTGCGGTCTTCTTTGCATTTGCATCGCCATGTCGTGCCTTTCCCCAGATGCCACCACAACCATAACCTCCCGCCCCAAACTCACCCTCCAAACCACGGCCCTCCCACGCACCTTCGGGAGTTCAACAACAGGCCTCTCGTTCTCCTTCGCAGCTGCGCCAGCCGCCTCTCCCACAGTCCGCAACACCTTCAAAAATGCCTACGAAGTCCCCTCCCCATCCTCAGCGACCACGTCACCCTCCAAATCCGCCCGCTTCCACTCCAAGCCCACATCACCATACATCCACACCAACACCCTCTCCCGCCCATACCAACAACCCCTCGGCGTGCGCAGCATCCTCCGCAACTCTCCCCTCGAACCCCGCCGCTCCGGCTCCATCTCAGCCGGCACCAGCGCCCGCCGGGTCTTTTTCCCCGCCAAGAAACAAGTCAGCTACAAATACCCTCTGGAAGAAGAAATCCACACAGAGCGCTACACAGCGCAGCACCTTGATCTCGTGAGCGAGGCAGTGCCCAAGGCAGAGCCCGCACCCGGTGGACCCCACCGGTCCAGCCCGGACCAAACCAAAGACAAAGAAGACTCCGACTCCGCCCCCGAGGCATCGGACGATACTGAAACCAGCGATGAAAATCAAAAACCCCACTCGCTCACAAAGACTGAACGCAAGAAGCGTCGCACTATGCAGGTGGAGCGCCAGGTCCGCGCTGTAGCTTTGCTAGATGGCTTCGAGGCTGATGGCTCATCCACGCCGCAGACACCGCGCCAGCCGAGGGCGAAGCGTCGTCGGGAGTGGAAGTGGACGCTTGGTCCGCTGGAGGGCCGGAATGTCGAGAGCGAGTCCGGGGAGTCGGAAGCGCGGTGATCGCTTGGTTTTGCGACGCTTTTGGTCGTCTCGTTCATGTTTAATGGCTGCATATATCATTACGAATCATGTTATTATCATATAGAGGCGCAGGTTCCGGGGACCTGTGGCTTTGAGGCGCAATTTTTGTTTGGTGGTTTTTTTTACATTTTATATCCTTGATGAATATATTGAGATTTTTCGTCTGCGCACGCAAAATGAAAGGTGATGGTATTTGAGATCTGATGCTTCTATTGTCACTGAGTCTGGTGCATGTGGTGTCTTCACTTTGGACGCTCACGTCGATCACGGTTCGTTCGGGCTATGCTGAGCCCTGTCTGCACCCGCCAATTGACTACGGACGGAGTCCTCGGTGTCGGGACAGCTTATGATCACTTCAATGCAGACATGGTGTCTATTGTGTATAAGAATAATCATGATGACATTATATGCAAGACTAACTCCAAAAGCCCGAAATCAACTCCGATCATACAGCATCAAGTCTCCGTTTCAACATCCGGCTCGCGACCAGTGAGATCACCAGCGCCCACCTTTTTCTTCAATTTGCGGAACGCGAACTTCGCCTCATCCTTGGCAAAAGCAGCATTGCGAGCAGGCCTCCACTGCATCGGACCCCGGTGCTGTCGCTGCTCACTCCGCTTATTAGCCTTGTTCATCTGGCTGGTACTAACGCTAGCCTGAGACGAAGAAGCACCACCGGCCGTATCGCCAATAGTCGAAGGACCAGTGGACAGGGAGGAATTCTCCTCCTCCTCCTCAGACTCGGAGCTCTCATGTTCTTCCGGGTTCTGGAAGGTAGGCTGAGACGCAGGCTGACCCTTCAGTGGGGGCGGAGTGTATGGGTCGTGTCGGGGGCCATCGCGACCAGGCTCGGCGATCTTGCGCCCAACGGAGTCCGTGTAAGCACGCGGATCATGACCGAAGGCTCCACTCCAGTCGTGGCCGTCGTAATCGATCCACCGTCGTCGTTCGGAGGGTGAGGCTTGTTTCAATACATCCCGACCGTCGATCAGGGACTGTTCGTGCTTTTCGCGCACTTCATCGGGGACTTCAATTTCCACCGTGCGGGTCCGGACTCCCTGCGCCATGCAGGCTTCCCAGGTTTCGAATGTCTCGCGCGAATCGTTGTCCACGACGAATCTTTCGTGGGATTCGTCGATGCCGGGGGAGAACTTGCCTCGGAATTGGAGGCGTCCGATCTCAGTGAGATCCTCTAGCCCAGGCACCTGCTTCGCTTTCCAATTCTCTTCCGTGATGTAGTTCTGGGTCAGACGCTCGCCCATTTTGGTCGTCCAGATGGGGACGTTGATGTCGGTTTCTTCGTTGTCAACGAGATGCTGCAGCCAGTAGACGGCGTAGGCCACTGCGCTGCGCTTGCCCTGGACGTGGAACTCGAACACAATCGGGGAGCGATAGCGGTGCTTCACTGGCATTCGCAACGAGTCCCGGAATGTCTCGTCCGAGGTATCGAATACAGCATCGCTGCCTTCGACGTGACACTTGTGGCGAGTGATCTTGCCCACGCTACCGCCAGTGCGGAGCTTGATCTTGGTCTGACGACCGAAGTTCTGCGCGATGATCTTCTCACCGGCGAATTCAAAGGTGCCTACGTCCCAACCAAGCATAGCGGGCGGAAGCTTGGTCTCGACGTGGCGCAGAAGAACGGAAATACGGATGCGTCCAAATCCGATTCCGCCATCGAGGGGATACCAGCGCGTTACCTGGGAGCTGGTCTGGAGAATATCAGACAGCTTGATCGGGACAACACCCAGGATGGGATCGTGCTCGCGGTAGCGCTGATCGCGAACGGTGACCGTCACCACCGCCGAGCGCCAGTCGCGGACGAAACGCTCGGTTCCGGCGTTGAAGATGGGCTTGGAGCTCACGGCCTTTGCACGAGTGCGGTATACCTATGTTGGGTTAGCATGTGCAGTGTGATGTTGAGGAGATTGCAAAACGCACCAGTTGATCGTTCAACAGGACCTTGCAGTAACTAGTGGGCAAGTCCTCTCCCTGCTCCTCTGTGTTCTCACCGTAGGGCTTTGCTGGTTCGTATTCCTTGCCCTTGCGGTTTCCATCACTTCCTTTGATATTGGCAATCTGCAGATTGACAATTTGATGCACAACAATGTGCACAATACCGCTCGGCCAGATGGGGTCGGGTGGTGTATGCATGACAGCATCTTCTTCGTCATTGTTGATGGTACCCTTCTCATCCTCGAATGTAGGGTCACCCTTGAGGTTTTCTGGAAGATCCTTCTTCTTGCCATCACTTCGCAACTCTGGGCGGAGCTTAGGCTTGCCGAAGTAACCGACCTCCCAGTGCAATTGACCGGGCATTTCACTGCCCTCATCCATGCCTTGGAGCTTCGAGACTTGAGGGTACATTCTGCTTGGGTGCTGCAGCATCTCACGGATAGGCAGTTCGACCTTTCCGACGATGTCATCGGCAGTATTCCTGTCCGAATCCCAAAGCTCGATACTCAGATTCTCGTCGGCCTTGATCAGTTCAGGCGTCACCAGCAGAGCAGCAGTCTCCTCCCACATCGGGTTGAGATCGTCTGTGATGACCCGAGTGCAATACATTGGCTTGCCATACTTGGAGAACGAGAGGTTGATGTATGGGTCACTGCCGCCACCCTCGCTTCCACGGGTATCCTGTTTGCTCAGACCAACCGCGCGGTGGATGCGAATCCACATCACACCCAAAGCCAGGGTGTCCTTGTGGATATCGTCACCAGTAAGCATCATGCCCAGGTCCATGGTCATGGACTTGGGAGCCGCGAACATTCCACAAGCGGTGCCGATGGCAGAGTTGACGAAATTCGAAATCAATGGTAAGTTCAGCACATTGACTCCTTTCCGCAACATAGGCATGCATCCTGCCCTGACGTGGGGGATGCCAACCAAGGTGAATGTCACATCTTTCATGAATGGCGCTTCGGGCATCATCTGGAAGCGCATGCGCACGGTTCCAACTAATTCAATCAACTCCACAAACACCGGGAACGGAACACCGAACAAGCCCCGGATACCAAGGTAGAAGACCAGTTGCATATGCATGTTGCGAGCTTTGGACGATGCCGTCTGGCTGCTGGGTTTCGCGTGGTAGGCGAAGGACGCCTCCATGTTATAATAGCTGCCTCCTTCTTCGGCTGCAGCGGCCTCTTGGGGATCTTTGTTCTTCTTATTCTCTTCGTGAATGTTGTTCTTCAGATCTTGCACGTGCTCATCCGGAAGAGCTCGCATGCTGAGAATTCGCAACGGGTTATTGCCCTGATCGATCTCCGCAATGCGCACGTTCTCCACCACCTTGGGCGCCGAGACCTGCATAATGTCTTCGATGGTGTCTGCCATGGGCGTCAACATTTCCGGGTTGACAAGTCCCCATACAACTCCTAGGAAACTGTTCATCCATTCGACGGACTCTGGGAGCAGATTGGCAGTGGCCTGACAACCGTCAGCTTTGCAGCAAACTAACAAAATAGGAAATACTCACCATTTGGCCACGGAGTTGCTCACTGCTCCATTCCATCTCTCGACCACTGCGGATGACTTCCTGCATCCAAAGCCACACCCCGGACGAGATGCACACTGCCAATGGAATCAGACCCCAGAATGAACCTCCGAAGATACGTCCAATGACAATGATCGCGGCAGGGATACCAATGCAGAGCCCCGTAGCACGCTTCTGCAAGACCTCAAACATGGGCTGGTATGACACGGTCGGCGTAGGGTGGAACAGCACATTGGTCTTTTCTCCCCGAATGGGGACATCGGACGTCGTGCCTTCGGCGATGGGGTCGGGGGGTGCGGTGATATCTTGATTTTCCTTGTACTCTGCAAGGTCCTGGTCGGCGCTGGTTTGAACCTCCTAATCGGAATCAGCATTGCACTCCGTATAAACATGGTAATCACGTACCGTTTCCCGCCCCAAATTGGCGTTGGGAACCGTCAACTAAGCTTGCATTAGCTCCAGCACGTAGAATTGACCATCATCCCACCCACCATTGGGTTCTTGACAGCTTCCATTGAAGTCTCATCTTGATCCTCCACCCCAATATCCTTGCCGGTAGTTGGATCCGTCACAGTTCGCATCTTGGCCTGCGAGACCTCGCGTGCCTTGTGAGCGACCGCATCTCCTTCCTCCTCGGGCTTTTCGCCCGCTTTCTCCTGTGCCTTGGAGCGAGCAGCTTGCTCTTTCTTGATTCTGTTCTCTTCATCAATCCGTTGATCGCGTTCTTTCTTTTCGGCATCGATATGCTCCATGAAATGGCGAATCGTTGGAATGGGATTGGCACCACTCCAGTGCTCCCCGACTCGATGAGTCTGGGGGGTTTGAGAATGCCCACCTGTCGCCATTGTGAGAGTCGATGTGGTGCAAGAAGACCAAGGTGCGCGGGAAAAGGGTAGAGATGTCGGCTACGTCATCAGATCCGGAATTGATGACGATAGACCTCCCTGTCACTGTACATACAACATACAGTATCGTATCTGCAACTTGGCATCTGCTCCTCCACAATAGATTGCCTGCCAATAATGCCCCACGCTCATGCCAATCACTGAGCTGCTGGCCTTGGCGGTGTTTCGAGATGACGTCACAGGTCGATGTAGATCGTGTACAGATCGCTTGCGTGGCCTGGGTATTCCTGGGTTTCTTTGATCTGCAGCTAGCTGATCTCCAGGGATTCAGCTTGAGATCGTCTTAGGCCAAATCAGGAATGGATGTATGTGCAGTTGCCTGAGCCTTACTGTATTGACATATCTAGACCCCACACCAGCACTTGAGGCACGAAGATACATACAGTACGGTGTGTACATACGGATACTACTACTAGTAGTGCACATAAGCCGCGTCTAGAACAGATTCGACAGCCAGAGGATCCACACTGCTCTCAAAATCCGGCCGAGTGGCATGTCAGCCCTCCAGGGCTGGAGACGAACACGCACGTGACACTACACGAAGAGCATCTTTGCAGTTGATCTTCCATTGTGTCCAGTCACTGTCACAATGACCATTGCCAACTCTTGTGATGGCACGCCTCTCTCATCAAGATCACCAGTCCACGTGGAAATCTCATCGCTCACGACCTGCCAGGTGTCGTTCGTGATGTTGACATTTCCGGCCGGCTCACCATCTATAGAGACATCGATGGATTTCAATCCAAGACAGTCATCTGCGTCAAAAGATCCGCTTATCACGGCAGTCAATCCACCAGGCTGTCGCACTCCATGCACAGTGAGCTTTGGCGCGACACGGCCCATGGGAGAGGAAGCGTCGGACGGAATCAAATCGGTAGGCAGAGCTGCCGAAAGCTGTGGTGCCCGGCGACAACGAGAAGCGCTTTCGTAGGCAAAGGCATATCTAAAGAGATTGCTATCGTCATAGGCCCTCGAGGCAAAAGTTAGGTTGACAGGCATGCCTGTATCGCTCATCATGCCCATCGGGATGTTGACGGTAGGAACACCAAGTTGGCGAATGGCGCAGTTTCCATTAGAATAGAGAACGCCGTTGCGCCAGGCCTCTTTGGCAGATTGCGGATTGACGTCGGCATCTGATTTCCCCACGTCCCCGGCACATGGCCAGACGACGACGTCAAGGCCGAGCTTGTCTAGCCAATTTTCGAAAGTGCGTTTGCGTCGAGCTTCGAGATCTTTGAGAGCTTCTCCGAGTCCAGGAATCTGGTAGATCGGAACACGGTCGCGTTGAACATGTGCGACTGCTTCATTGTGGCGAACAAGGGGATCATCATTGTCATACTTATCTGGCAATGCTCCTTTGGGAGTGGGGAAAATGGCTGTCGACGCAACGGTGGCGAGGGTAGTGGCGCAAGCCGGGTCGTTGTTATTGATCAAAAAGTCATCCCAGCCATATGCCATCAGCTTGCCCATGTCGACATTGTCCCGATGGACCGGGACAGTCTCGGCCCAATCTTCCTCGCCAGGGCTGTATGGCCCTTCATATTCTTTGACAAGAGGGAAGTCGACTTCTTCAACCGTAGCACCAAGGGACTCCAAGCAGGTCCTGGCACGCTTCCAAAGATCAATCACAGACTGAGATGTATGAACTGGATATGCATCTGCATCCTGGCCCCCAATATACATCTTGGGCACACCAATTCTCTTCCCTGCGAGGGCATCCCGATCAGCCAAATCATGATATGTCTTTGGACGAACAGAATCTACAGCAGGGAGCGGAACGAACGGTTGACCTCGCCAGAAATCGCCAACTGTAGTGTCATCTCGAGCAACAATGACATCAAGGAGACAAAACATATCTTCCAAAGTACGAGTATGTGGCACGACCGTATCACAAATTGGAAACAAAGGCCAATTCCCTCGAATGGAGATCAGTCCTCGCGATGGGGTATAAGCCACCAAGGCATTATTTGACGCCGGCGACCGACCAGAAGAGATGGTTTCCTCTCCCATTCCAAAAACACCAAAGCTAGCAGCGGTAGCAGTAGCAGATCCATTGGATGACCCGGATGCAAACGCAGCAGTCAGGTAATCTTTATTATAGGGGCTTTCAGCCCGGCCATAAACACCCCTTTGCATCCCACCCGCCGCCATCGGGGGCATATTTGTTCGGCCGAGGATGATTCCACCCGCATCACGAATTCTGTGAACTGCGAATGCATCCTCGTTGGCAATGAGGTTCTTGAAAGCCGGCGAGCCTGACGCCACAGTCATTCCCTTGATCTTGTAACTGTCCTTTACCGTACAAGGGATTCCGTCGAGCGGGCCTTTGGCTACCCCTGCCGCTCGCCTGTCATCTGATAGTTGGGCGTCGTCGAACGCCCTTTCATTGATGACAGGGACAGAGTTCAGGTTCGTTCGTCGTCGGTCGTAATATGCGATTCGCTTGAGATGCTGGGCTGTGAGCTGCACGCTGTTGACTTGTCCTTGCGACAGGGCAAGCTGCAGCTCGGAGATTTTGCCTTCGAAGATGCTCTGTGTTAAATTGTGAGTACAGAATACATAATATGTTAGCGAGCTTCCATTACTGACCATTCCGACGAAATCAAAGATCGTATTCAGTATCGATCGAAATGCTACCAGCTCTTTGAGGGAGAAAGCATAAAAGACTCAAACGATATGTGCATTGAGAGAAGGAGGGGCAAGGCGACAGTTCATCATGCAGCTAGAATGTCACTGACAGATATGAAGATCCGAGATCCGAGAGCACCCTAAGGTATCCGTGAGCTGCATAGCAAGCCCTAAGACCCTTATTCTTATGCGTCTGCTGAAAATGGGATATATGTCATATCTCAGGGCCCAGTGTATCCTGACGAGCAGCCATTCGGAACATTCTGTATCCTTCGACCGTAACCGCCAGCGTGATTTCACACATGCGTGGCCATATTATCTGCATGAGATTTGGATCCCATTCAACCCGCCATTCACCAGCTCATAATAGGCAAACCGAATGAAAACAAACCTACTCTGCTCACATGGCGTCGAAGTAATCAAGACATCGAAGTTGACCGAACCCGGAGCCGACGCAAGAAGCGGGGCAAGAACGTGAAGAATTGACGATTCGCCTGTCCTGGAGACAATTCCCGAGACTAAACTTTGTCAATGGCGCCCAGCCAATGGCAAGTGTTCGAAGTGTTCAAACGGCCAAGATATTCGTATGTTGACTCACATCTCCACTAACCCAATTGGGAGCCCGAACTATACACACCTTTGACATATACTTGAGAAGACTCGATCCTCTCAATTCATCCTCAGATTACTATTTGAACACTCTGAAACCTTGATCAATATGAATTATATACAAAACCCACCTTCATACTGCGACGACCCGCCGATTTACAGTCCCACAACATGCCAACCCTCACCAACCCCCGTCATTTACCACATCAACCGACACAATCCAAGTGAATATACCATTCAGTCCGAAAATGGTGCACTGGAATTCTCCGTCGAAGTGGGCAGTCGAAGTCTAAGCAAACCCGACATGACAATCTACCGAGGAGGAAGAGAGTGCGGCCAAAAAGTCGTGGAATGCACATACGGCGAAAGTCGCAGCTCAAGCCGATGCGATACAGGCTACCTGAAGCGCAAAGAACCATCACATCATCTTGGGGGCAGAATGAATGTCGCGTGGTGGACGCGGTCAATTCAAGATAATGCGGCGCGGTATCGATTCGCCGCAATGGTTCAGTCGAACGAGAGCTCCGCGAAGAGTCCTAGGACATTTTCATGGATGAAGTCGTCGAGTCTTATGCTGGTGGATGAAGAGACGAGTTCGGTCGTTGCTGTGGTTTCTCCGAGTCGACATGGGGATGATAGCTTGGAGGTTATTGCGTCTCTTGGTGATGACTTTCCATTGATTGTTCTGAGCACATATCTGGTGCTTTCTGAGAAAGAGGGATGTTCCAGGTGGGCTGAGAGCCTGCAAGTAAGCTCGGGCGGGAAAGTCGGGGATTTTCTTCGAGTGTTGAAGCGGAGGTCGGCGTGAGTGCATTGGGATTGCCAGGAGTTACGAGATGTACATAAATGATACCCGGCTGGGCACAGCCAATGATATCCGCATTCTGCACATTGCAAATTTGTATATACTAAATCGAGCAAAAGCATCAGGTCCATGGACGAGCAGCGTTCATGAGTGAAGTTGTTGTTAGTGCTTGAGACTCAGAACTCGACATGAATATCAGCGAGCCTGTCAATCAAACTGAATGCCGAGCACAAATCCAGAATCCCAATCAATTCAATCCAAAATCACAAGAAGTCCAATCAATATTGAAATCAGCAAGAAACGGCGGCTGGAACGTGAACTCAGTTTCCACAGCCCAAAACTCAGCCGGCCAGTCCAAAGCCGAGGCCGGGTGCGGAACTCTGAGAGGAACATATTCATCAGAAGCCAAACTTGAATTCAAATCTGTGTTCGTCCAAGCGTCTGAAGGTAAAGTATTTGCGATGGGTGTTGGGTATCTCTTTGCCTGACATCTCAGCGAGCGACGCTTGAGAAAGACTGTTCCGAAATACGGAAGGTCCAGCTTAATGCGGCTGGGTCGGTCTTGGCCCTCTTCGTTGGGAAGACATGGTGGATCATCACTTCCCAGATAGACTGCTTGGAGAGTGGACAGGACATGCGAGCCCCGACTTACGACATCGTCTGCCGAGGCCGTCTTGGATATAAGCTCTAGTGTATTGGTGACATTGCGTACGGCTTCGATGTCTTCTTCGTTATAGTCTTGAGTTCCGAATGGGCCAACGGCATTAATGAAAATGGTCATGGCTGCTGTGAATGCGAGGAAATCAAAGACCTTGCTGGCACATTCGGTCCCGGCAACTTTTCGAACAGTGAGGTAACAAGTGATCAGATTGCGAGAGGCGTCGAGACAAGCCCTGCGATGATAGTCATGTCGAGTCCCTGCATTGGCTTCGAGTAGTAGAGGCAAGTGAAGCCAGATATGAAGTTGGTAATACCATAATTGGGCATTCAGCGACATGAAGCTCTCAACGCGTTGGCGGGCCTCGCCCGTGCCCAAGGAATCATAATCCCCTACATCATGAAAGGGGTGGTTAGGCAGGGGCATCTTTTTGAACTCCGCGACAATCCTCATAGTCATCTCGATCATAGCTGGGGACGTTTTTGTGAAAGTTTGGTTCCGCTCGATGATTAACCCGGCTATCCTGGCCATGGGGTTGAGGGCGAACATGCTTTGAGCGGGTATTTCGCCCAATTGTTCTGGGTTTGATTGGAAAGAGTCAATGGCGGCATTTGAGACTGTGCAATGAACCCCGAGAATGAGAGAATAGATCCTATCGAAGAAGAGCACGAGTCTCCAAAGGAACGTAGCTCGACTTTTATAATAAGTATTTTCGGCTGCGACAGGGATGTCACGGTGGAATCCAATGAGTTGTGCGACGTTCGAAGCCCGTCGAACAGACAGCCAGGCACTCCGGATTTTCCCATTATTGCCAAGTAATAAGGCCTGCACGACTAAGCATTCCAGCCCATCCATACAGGCCACTATGGAGTCGTCGGAGCAGACCAGAGTCGTGACCGTGGCAAGAATCTTCTCTACTAGAAAGGCCGGTGTGCAAGGAAGGCGAAGTCGATCAATATCGAGCTCTGGCGGCAGCTGCTGGAGACAAGAGGCAATCCACAGGACGGCCTTGGCGATGAACGCCGGGTGGCATTCCCCAAGAGCCTCCAGTGGGACTGGAAGTAATTTCGGCTCGTGGTCTTCAAATAGCCATTCACGGAGAAGCCACCAACCGCTGTTAGCCGCTGAGATGATGTCCAAGGTCTCCAGCGAAGGGATCAAAGCTATCAGCTCGTGGCGAACTTGCCCGAAGTCAGGATTGATCGTGCTGTATGCGGAATTGGGAGCCTCCCTCTCTGGCTCTTGGGCAAAGAACTGTTAATTGCGTTTAGCTTCAATTCCGGAAACTCCATGCGGATGGCACTTGGACAGCACCGACCATTTTGTCCTTGAACAGCCCCAGGACAGGGGCATTATCCTGGGTGCTCTCCAGACTGCTCGTGCTCTCAGGACTCGGGCGAGAGTTCTTGAGCCTAATCGACAGCGGAGGGTGACTCCCATTTGTTCCGAGTCTGTCCAGGCGTTGTAGGATCTCGTTAATCAAGGGGCTGATCGTCTCCAAGTGGGACTCAACGCGGGCCAGCCGTTCATTCAGGCCCACACGGTCGGTCTCGCGAGGGTTCTCCGGCTCCGGTAAATCCTGACTTCGACAGGGAATCCCGCGCGCGAGACATTCCCTGCAGCTGCGGTCTTTCTCGGAGGCGAAGTTGCAGCGAACTTTGCGATGTTTGCCTGCCACGGATCAGTCGCCAAGCCGGAGTGTGAATAGAGGACATCCTACATTCCCAGCAACTGCGGGTCCCTTTTCGGATCTTCTTCCGAGGCTGATCGGCCGAGTTCAAGTCCATTCTTGCGATTCATTGTAAAAGAGCGAGGGGTGTTCGATCGGAAAAGAGGGATGGGGATCTTGAAAACGGAGACTAACCGCTCTCGGCGCTCTCTGGGCCATTTTCTTTGTTCGGATGTGATGAGATGATTGGCTTGCGGTATGGGCGTCAATGCAATACGAGATTAACGCGACTTGATTTGCCGTGAGCCGAGCCATTGGGATTGATTCCTGGGCTTGGGGCCAATTCGATGTATCGCACTTTCTGCGGGGTCGTGCTGGAACTGCTTGCCCAGGTGCCCTGTGGAAGGGATAGTGCTTGCCTGTCAGGACTGATCTTTCAAACCAATTTGAGGATTGCTCTCCAAGTCTGAGAGGCGACACAGTTGGACCCGACCGATCGGGTCGGTGTGTGGCGGGGTTGTGGTGTGGGTTCTCGTGCATCCTCACTCGAGTACTAGACGTCTGTTTGTACGGAGTACACGGACCATATTGAGCTCGGGTGGAATGCTGAATGTGTATTGCGAAAAATATGGCGCTGGAGTACACCGCATCGCAGTGTGAAGCGCTGCCGCGACCGCCAAGGCGTCAGCAATACGCGTGAAGCAAAACACGCCACATTAAATTGCACGTTCAAAAATAGTGAGGTGTCATGAAGTAAGGAGAAAAATATCTGGGACAGGGGAAGAGTAAGTAATGTTCCCCCCGCCGACTCGGGGGACTGGGAAACAAAGAGAAGCGATGGACATGGGTGCAGACCCTGGTCAATTGAGACATTTAGGACGTTCAAAGAAAAAAGTGGAATCAAAGTAGAGAGATCTGGAAAAATACTCCAGACTACTCCGTGCCTGAGATTGGCTTGGGAACGCAATGGCCTGTTTCCACTGCATAGATCTCCCATTGCTACTCCGTACTCCGCACTGACAGACCAGAAATGGATCTACACAAACACCTGGGCACAATGTCAACCACAGTATCGAGACAACTCCTGAAATAAGGTCACTGTCTACGATGTTCGATCGGCAATGCTGACCCTCCAAGCCCCTCTTGTCACTTCCCAACAATCCGGTAGGACTGGGAGTATAGAGTACTCGAGATTTTTCTTTGGACATAACCAAGACGTCTATCGGGTCCCATTCCAAGTTTCACCGGGTGTCTCTTTGGAAGTTGGAGAAATATTTACATGGCAGTCCGAAATATATCCGGCTCAAAGCCCCTGCCAATGCTGCTTATTTCTCGGATCTATACTTCGGCTCGAAATCACAATTCCCGTCCAAGCGACCCTCGCCTAAAGTGGCACGATACATTAATACCCCCGTCCTGCAAATGCACCATGTTTCCCACACGTGCTGCGCCGTGATTCCTTGGCAGACCGTCGGAGGCTGTCTGGGCAGGCTTGGCCCGCCCCCTCAGCTTGGCACTAAGCCTCAAGCTTTCCACAGAGATGCCAACCTCCCCGCACGTGCAGACACTGCATGCGTCTGATTCGCCTCCACAAGTGAGCTCATGGACTGTCGTGGTTCCGACGATGCCAAGATAGCAACCATGTCACTGCGGCTGTGTTACCCTCCAATTGATACCTAGGTAGGGTCGAGCCAGCTATTTAAGTGGCAATGTCGCCTCTGAGCTGATATCCCTAAGTCAACCTTGGAACCATGCGGCCCTCAATCTCTGTGATCGCGTGTCTGGTCTCGTCTGCGCTAGCCCAGACGTTCCAGCGGCTGGGTGGATGCCCGGATTTGGGATGTGTTTTCCCTCCGGATCAGTGAGTATTCTCGGTCTGAGCTTGGGCATGGGTTGGGGTTCTGACGGTGATTTCATTCTAGGGCCGATTTCCTGGCCGGTCAATACTTTGATATCCGCTTGGAGGTGCACTCGCCAGTTAATGGATCGGAAGCACGGACTGGCGAGCCAGATCAAGATTTCAAATTCACAATCACCAAAAAGGATGGTAGTCCTGTTCCAGCCACCAAGTACTTCAAAGTGGACGAACCAGAGCTCGAGAGTTGGAACTTCACGTGGTATGAAGGTGAGTGCAGTATAAGACCTTAGAAGACACGAATTTAGAAAGATATTAAGGAATCCAGACCTCTTCGCGCAAGACGCAGACAAGCCCTCCCTAGTCAATGTCACCTCCAAAATCTACCGAAGAGTGGCCCTCTACGAGCCAGGAGAATACGAAGCAACACTAACCTACTACGGAAACGAAAAGACAGTAGCAAACTGGCTTGTCCGCGACCTGCCCAGCAAGCGACGGGCCAAGAACGTCGTCATGTTCATCGGAGACGGCATGACCACGAACATGATAACTGCTGCACGTCTGATCGCACACCGCAGCATCAACGGCAAGTACATGACGAAGATGGCATTGGACAAATTCCCCGTCCTGGGCCACCAGATGACGCACTCGATGGATTCCTTCATTACCGATTCTGCCAACTCAGCCACAGCCCTCTACACAGGCCACAAGACCACAGTCAATGCATTGAACGTGTACGTGGATTCATCAAGTGATCCATTCGATGATCCCAAGTTCGAGACTATCTCTGAGATCTTTCGTCGTCGCTACCCGGATGGCGGAGTGGGTATTGTGTCGACTGCTTTCCTGGCTGATGCAACTCCTGCCGGGTTGGCGGCGCATACAAGCGACCGTGGCGAATATGACCATGTCATCAGCGCCTACTATGAGGGTCTGACGAAGTACGAGTGGACGAATTGGGACGGGCCCGACGTCCTCCTTGGTGCTGGCGCGGAGGATTTCCTGAAAACCGACGAAACAAGAGATTACTATAATCTCTTCTCGGAGAAAGGGTACAGTCTGGCTTGGAACAAGACTGCTCTCCATGACGCACCCACCGATGAGAAGTTACTGGGCGTATTCCAGAAATCCAATCTCGCAACCTGGCTCGACCGCAACGTTTACCAGGCCAACCTTCTCAACCAAAGCAATTACCCCGACGGATCTGACCGTGATGCCGAAGACCTCCCAGGCCTAAAGGACATGACCCTCAAAGCGATCGATGTACTCCACGACCGCCACAGCGAAGACGGATGGTTCCTTATGTCCGAAGCAGCCAGCATCGACAAGCAAATGCATTCACTAGACTACGACCGCTCACTAGGCGAACTCCTCGAGCTAGACGACACTGTGCGCGCAACAATCGAAAAGCTCAAAGACCTCGGCGAACTAGACGACACCCTGATCATCGTCACAGCCGATCACGGCCACGGCTTTGACGTCACCGGCTCCGTAGACACCGAGTACCTGAATGCCCAGGAAGACGACCGCAGCAAACGCAACGCAGTGGGATACTACGAGAACTCGGGTTTGTCGCAGTACACCGTTGCAGGACCGAATTCCTTGCGATACTCTGAAGGTGTGCATTTCCCTTCTCGGTGGGACCCGCGGTATACGCTGCACTCGGGCGTTGTGGCTTTCCCTGATCATCGGGAGAATTACCAGGTGCATAGTGAGGGTCCGCGCACACCTGCTACAGAGGATAAGAAGAATGGGTTTTATGCTGCTTATAAGGATGCTGTTACTGGGTTCGTGGTGAATGGGACATTGCCGCTTGATGCGGGCCAGGGGGTCCACTCTTTGACTGATGTGCCCGTGTTTGCGCAGGGGCCGTGTCAGGAGCTGTTTGGGGGCGTGTACAACTCCATTGATATTTTCTTCAATATGGCGGAATGTCTGGGGTTGTCGGAGGTCAAGGAGTGATTGAGGGAGGGTGTGGTTGTATTCTACTAGTTATAGATTGATAAAGCAGAGAAAAGAGTTCGGAAACTACTTTAGCCTAAACGCCTAATCGCGATTTTTATCGAACCCCTTTTCGCCGATCAGTAGATGAAGATGGAAATGGTAACACGGGAATATTGACTTCATCAATTTATGTACAATGACCAGATATTCTTGGCCGGGTGATGCTAGTCAACCCCAAGCGATCTATAGAGCAAAATTTCATATATAACAGTCGCGACATGATGCAGAATAAACAACCCCCATTTAGGTGGCGTTGTTGGCGCATGTCCAGCTGGACTTGGAGGAGCTCTCGTTGATCGCAACGCCAGAGACGTACAGACCCAAGCCACACTGATATGATTAGCAGGAGTTCAAAGGAAGGTATTTCGGGAAAACATACAATAGCGCAAGCAATTCCAAGAATGATCAGGTTGACAATGGTCAAAGCGATCTTGCTGGGGCTGGAGAACCACTGGCCCTTGTTCATGCTCAGCCAGAAAATAGCGGGCATACCATCTGCATTTGGTTAGTATGGTTATTGCACAAGGGAATTGAATTAGAAGACATACAGCTGAACCAACTTCCGAATAGAGAACTGATCAAACTCAGCAGCTCGTTGAACACAGGGATCGACTCGGCGATGACCCAGGCAACGGTCCAAGTGGTCAATCCGATGGCAACCCAAGTACCGGTGGCCAGAAGACTCTTCTGGTGCATGTGGTGCGAGCGCTCACCACGGAAGATGCGAACGTAGATATACTTGCACGCGACGTGACCGAAGACGACACCGGCCACGATGACCGTTGGGATGGCCAGACCGTAAGCGACCTTCTTCATTATGGGACCGGCGGATGACAGAGCCGGGGAAGCCACGTCGGGACCGGCGTAGCAGTAGATGACCATGGCAGTGACGATGTACATGGTAGTGTCGACGACCTGGAGCATGGCCAGGGCCTTGGGGAACTCCTTGGGGTCTTGCATCTCCGACATGATGCCGAAGAAGGAGACGTGAGCGATGAAGGCGAAGACGATGTTGGTGACGGCCAGGAAACCTTCCTGGAAAGTGGGAGCGGTGGTGATGTCGTTTTGGACGTCATCGGGGGCCTGCACGGCGATCGCAATCATGGTGACCAGGGTGGCGATCAAGATACTGAGGGCGGAGATGGTGGACATGTAGAAGACCTTCTCGGCTGTTCGGGGAAGGGCTGCAATGCAGCTGACGATCAATCCCACGACACCGAAGACGATGGTGCAGGTTCCGTGGTTGGTGATGGTGTTGAACAACACGGAGAAAGTGAGGATGTGACTGGCCATCAAGAAAATAATGAACAAAAGCTGGCCAACGTAGAAGATTTCTCGCCCAATGGGACCCATGAGCAGTTCTCCGGCATCACCCATGCTGTGCACCTGGGGGTACCGTTGCTTGAACTGACCCATCACGATACCTGTGTACCATGAAATACCGGACAAGCCCAAAATCAGGATGAGTGCGCTAATGGCTGATGAGTGATGTTTCTTGCCATTGATGATTCAAACTTACGGAACAATTCCCAGCGTGGCCACTGCCGATGGAAGAGACAGGATACCCAGTGAGATATTTTCAGCGACCATGACTAGAGAGATAGGGTTAGCGAGTGAAATTCCGACGAACTCGGATGCTGCTCACGCATTCCCGCTTGCCTAGATGCATGTTAGTTATTGATCCCTCACACGACACTGGGCACACTTACCACCAGGGCATAATCCGGTACTTCACTTCCCCAGATTCCTCATTTCCAAAAGGGTCGTCCACGGGGTCCTCCTGGTATGGCTTTTTCTCCATATCCGCGGATTGATCGTAGACATAGTCAACAGGGTGAGGAGCTTCGGCACTCATGATGTCGAATGTATCCAGGTGAGAGGGAGGAAGAGAGAGGAAGAGAGAAGTCGAGAAATAAAAGACCAAAATTGGCTGCGGTGGCCAACCGGACCCAGATTTTTTTTTTCCTTGGCGCCGGACACATTAGAGTTGATAAGAAGTGACTCCACGTCTCCATCTCCGTGGCCTCCGCCGACTCCATTTCGACGTTTCTACTTATGCAATTGCTGATCCGATTATCTTCGGTCCTTATGCCAATCAGAAATTCAAGAAACCGCGCACTTTGATCATCCACGCGCAGTGGGAGGCGATGACATAAGCCGATTATCTTCACCGGCGAATTGTGGGGTATTCGGGCTCGGGCGAAGAGCCAACCCCATACTCGAGGGCCGTGGGACAGTCGGGCAAACAGCCACTTCCTGACAGCAACCGGCCCGGCCACCCCGGCCCGGCGCAACCCCCCGGGGTAGTCTCTCGATAACAAGATACTTTAGTCAGGGATTCGATATCTGTTACTGAAATCTGATTCCGGCTCCACGTTGACGGAAAGGACTGCCCACTCTGGACTTCCTAATGCGGCTCTCGTGAAGTCGATATGGTATACGCTCTCGTGCGGCTGATTGGTCCAACATCATCTCGACTAGGTTTGGACTTTAATCCGGTGTCTGCCACTAGAATTTTCTGGAAAGGCCAGTGACCGGCTTGACCCCGGCCACCCCATAAGTTCCGTGTTACCTAACACCCCGGTCTTGGCGGATATCGATTGGGGTTGGTGACTGCAATCCCGCATTTGGGTCCCGATCTATTCTCGCGAGGGACGCGGGGATGTCTCTCACTGCCCCAGAATCCCCGTGTGGGGGTGCTCCTTCGACCACCGTATGATCCGATTCCCAGGTGGTACTAGTATACAATGTGCCGGGCATGCCGCATACGAGGTGGCGAGGAAGAGGACATGGTAGCGAAGATGAGAGGGTCACCTGTGATCAACACTTTCAGTACAGTACCTACATAGGTAGTCAGACTGTGTTCAAGTGCTTCGTATCCCCAGGGCCACACTCCGTGTATGATGTCTTTGCCACATCACTATGTCGTCACTTGAGCATACCGGACTTACAATCTTCCTGCGCGTATCTGAGCTTGTTTCTACACCTGCGCAGTATGTATGTAGTTAGCCATTACACCACAGATCTCCAAGTTGTACGAACTGATGCAGATCAACCAGAGCAGCAATTGGCCAGTCGCGCCGCGAAACACCCCCTGCTTCAAGCAACCCCAACATCCCCATACCCTCCATACTCCGCACTCGGACTTCTAGGCAATCAAATATGCCCTCAGGTTTATATCCCTCACCGTGAGGCTGTCACTGCTGTGGGGGCTGTTCCATGTTCATGCCCGTGGCCCAATCACATCCCATGCTAGGTCTCAAATTCCGGTCATTTGCCGCTGTCTCCACACACCTGGCTCACCTTCCTAGGTGAGGATGGCTTACGTCGATGCTGTACGAGTTGCAGCAGGTTGAGCAAGAGCCTTCGATATTTGAAATCGTCGAACCCGAGCGTCGTCACTCGAGAACGCCCAGTCGTCTACGGATGATGTTGACGGTCATCTGACCTGCAGGGGTATGACACTAAACCTTAGTGAGCCGCGTTCTGTTTGTTTGTCTTGGCTCACGAGCTAATTCGGGCCAAGCCGTTCTTAGCCAACGCAGCTAAAGCTCTGGGCAACAGATGGGAGAATTCGGCTATATCGCAGTACCCCGTACGCGAAATCCGCACTTTGCGATCGTGGTCCGTGCTACTATACAACGTTGGAAAGCTGGACTCCGTACTCCGTGCTAGGTGTCGAGACCTCGATCCACAAAGGTTTGTGATGTTTGATCTGTATCACGTGCTCACTTTATCACGTGCTTTCAAACACATCCAAAACCAGTTGGGCACTGCCAAAGTACGGGTCTCCAAAAGGTCTAATTTGACTACCAGAGCACTTTCTGTCCTCACACAACAGTGCTTTCCAAGTTTCTAAGCCACCCATTACATATTGATCACAGTCCACCCCAGCGCGGTAAATATGGATACGACACCCACACCCCCACTCCCCATCAATGAGCTCTGCTAAAGAGTGTCGCTCATCGGAATGATCAGGATTATTGGTGTGCCCGAGCAAAAGAACAAGCCCGGTCCTCCCAGACCTCGATCTGGGCGTGGTGCAACCCCAATACCCCAGATGACCAAGTCCCCGCAGACAAGGCCAGGCCTCCGCCACCGAACTTGCCAGGCTACGAGTCACCATATCTCGATCGCTGGATACTATGTATGAAAGCGTCTGACTATAGGCTCGCTGCATATGATGAATGGGCTACAGCAACCGGAACTCACAACTGATATCTTGGTTTGCAGAGAATTCTTCCACTTTCATTGGGCTCCTTCCACCACATGGAAGAATACGTCACCATGGTTAAACCCCTATTGGGTGATCTGAGAAGGTCACCTGGGCAGGACGATATCCTTTCTTTTTAGATCATCCAATAGGGTTTTAAACATTGTAACGTATTCTTCCATATGGTGGAAGGATCCCAACGAGAGTGAAACAAACCAAGAATTTAGTTGCAAAACCCTTAGGGTTATAGCAATTTTCCAATTTTCCCCTTGCTTTCTGTGCTTCATAAATATCTTTTATATGGATGATTTCCCCTTCACCTGGGCAGCACTGTGCCCGTCACCTTTCATTGCGTTATTCTAGACCAAAAAAGACTCCAAACTTTGGAATGAGATTCAGGGCCTTGAGGCAAATGTTCGGGAATCGAAAAGCCTATATGCAAGATCTGTGGGCACACAGGACGTTGAATGCAAATAATTTGGGTCAATCATTCTCCGACCTTGAATCTCTTTTCGACAGTCATGATGATTAGGCAACAATAAGTTGGTGAACTGACTTGAGAGTTCCAAATCCGGCATTGTGTTTTGAACCTTGAAGCAAGAATAAAGAATTTAGGATTCTAGAAAAAAAAAAACATCATATCATCCCCACGAAATCAGGAAGGCCGACCAGATCTTGGAACCTTGGAATGGGATGACATCGAGCAGCCTGGGGAAACCTTTAGCCAGCCCCGGAGACGAAGTATTCAGTCTCACCGTTGACCATGGGAACATTTACTGCAAAGCGTCCATGGAAATATATCCTATGAAGCAAGTCACGGAGATCGGATATCAAGTGGACTTCGGGACATGTTAGTTGGAAGTTTCACAGCATATGCAATCTGTTGCAAAATATATAGCAGGCACTGGCAGTTGAAGCGGGGGTGCGAAACCTCCAAGGTCTGAAAGACTACTAGGCAATGGATATAGAAATCTTCTAGATTTAGAAGGAAATTAATGGGGGGAGTTGATTGCAGCAGACATCATTGGCAAGAGAACAGGGCGCTGAACGGAGAAGAAGGGAAAAGAAAGGGTGTTGTCGATGGGAGTCGTTCCTGGTGGGACTACCACTCCCTGGTATTTTGAAAGCACCTAGAAATCAGCATGAGCACGCGAGAGTTTCTAATATGGAGGTGGCTCTCGGGCAATGCGAAGGAAAGAGAAAGAGAAAGATTTGAATTTTGAGACAGGTGAAATTCACCGTCCGTGTAGATTATCACCATTTGGATTCGATGGTCTTTTAATCCTCAGATCTTTGAGAAACTGGAACCTCAGCTCTCTCAGCAGAGCTGTCTACTTTCTTCGCAGTCTCCCTCTTACGCCCCATTCCACAAAGCAACAACAGGAAAGGAATCGTGGACAACAAGATGAAAGCCACCAGTGTGAAAGCCCATCCGCGACCCATGGCCGTCAGCATGGGGTCGATAGCAGCCGACGCGGCAGCCGAAAAGAACGACCGAACCATATTGTTCGCCGCGGTCGCGGCGGCAGGGTTAGCAGTGTGCAGGTCCACTAGCAGGGTAGAGGTGGAAATAAAGCCACCGGTCTGTCCTACGCCGACGAAGAACAAGAGAACTTCAGGGGCGGGAAGAGGTTCACCGTACTTGAGGACCCAACCAAAGGCTAGCACAGTCACACTTCCCAGAATCACTAGGGGGATGGTGATCATGCTCCGGGACTTCTCGACGGGCACAGAGTTTGCTGTGCCGACGTGCTCGGAGGTGGGATCGCTGGCTAGCTTCGCGGCCATGCGCTTGTAATTCCAATCTAGTAGACGGCCTGTGATCACGGATGCGACAATGGAGCCGGTTCCTAGTGTGATGTAGCAAAGACCTATTTCAAGTTCGTCGAGGCCGTATTGAGCTGTGTAAATCTCCGTGATGGAGGAGAGCACAGTCATGTTACCGCCCATGATGACGCCAGTCACCAGAAGAATGATGATAGAGTTGGGGTGCCACACCAGGATAAGAGGCTTGAGTGGATTGGGGAATCGCAACTTGTGCTCAATCTTCTTGGGAGAGTCATGGCTATCTTGCCGGTCGACGCTTTCCATAGAAGAAGCAGTATCCTTAGCCTGGGGTCTAAGGTATTGGACGAAAGGTCGGTTCCAGACTTGCGCAGGCGACGCGCCATCTCCGACGACATTGCGAGCAGTCTCGGGGAGGAAGAATAGCAGAGGCAGCAGGAAGACACCGGAGGCGATCGTGAGGAACCAGAAAATGGACCTCCAGCCCAAATATTGGGCTAAGAGACCACCGATGATTGGTCCAATAGCAGGGCCCATGAAGTTACCTGCCATCACGAAGCCCATCATGGAGCCTCGTTCCTGTTTGGTGCTGACATCGGCGACCGTGGCTGCGGACAGAGCGACGCTACTGCTGATTCCGGAGCTCTGAAGACATCGCAGGACAATGAGAGCTGCGTAGCTATCTTGCAAGGCGAGTCCAATGTTGGATGCAATATAAATCACAAAACAGATGATATATGCCGGTCGACGGCCTGTTCTATCAGCGAAATCGCCAATAAACATGGGCGCAATGCCCTGGAAGATCTGGTTGGAGTTAGCATCAAGTCGAGGATTCAATCTGATTATAGTATGCTCACCATGTAACTCGTCACAGTCAAGTTGATCAAAGATGTTGACACATTGAGATCATCGGCAATAGTACCCAAGGCCGGAAAATAAATCTGTGCAGACAAAGAAGAAAATAGACCTGCGCCCGCCGCCGTCGCCACGATGTACCTTTTTTTGGCAACGCTGAAGGCACTGTAGGGCGGCACGGCCTCTGAAAGAGTGACTTCCGAGCCCATTCTCGACGTTCAAAGAGTGACTGGAGTTAATTGAATCGGAAAATTAATGGACTGTCAGGTTCTCGTGGCCCCTTTTCCGATATATTTGTCTCCGGAGCATTTCGAAGGAATCCTGTTCGAAAAAGCAATCAACTGAGCTGACGTACATGAGAAGGAGAAGGTGCAGAAAGGTCCACGGGGGTCCACTGGCGAATTGAATGATGTGATGTCAAGTCTCGACCCGATCTACATTCACGCGATGGTGAAAAAGTGCACATCATGGCAGATCATTACCTCGTCGGAAGGCGAAGCGCTGGCGACTCGGCAACTACGCCTCGGGCGCGTGTTTCGGGAACGGAGGGCCTCGAGATCCCCTTTTCTCTTATGGAGAACGATGATGGAGGAGTCTGGATCTGTTTGGAGCAGGGGATGGGGACCTTTGGACAAGCTCACGGCCCTGAGGATCAGTGGGTAGCGATCTCCCCTGATTTACCCACTAACGATGTTAGTATCCCGTGTTAGTACAATATCAGATTGATAATATTGCTTCCACCTGCGATATCGGAGTGTACTGTAGTAGATGCATGTACTAATTGAAATATTCACTCCGAAATATCCTGTTGGGTACCACTGAGGACCATGTGCCTGACGTGAAGCCCTAACTCGTTGCGTCGAAACTCACCCAAAAAGTCAATGTATCGAAACACGCGTCTTTGATCGTCTTCGAAAATCGTAGACTCAATTTCATGATCTGCGATTTCTGTTAAGTAATAGCTCCTGGTATACGATCCCCTTGGCTTAGAGTCTTGAGGCTGGACCCTATACTGTCGGCCCCAGCGTCTACTGTACCTGGAACGACTCAGCGTTGATCCTAGAATCACACCATGGTTGATCACAGCTTCAATAGTTTTCATAGGTCCGCGCAAAGCGAGGTACGAATGTTTCAGGGGAGCATCTCAGGATGGGCATGACGAAAGCTGAAGGTTTCGGGACATCGACAGAAATAGATGGTGAGCATCGGACGAGCAAATCTTGCCATGTTGAGAAGAGTCGTGATCCATCTCGAGCCAGGATAGCAGTATTTAAGAGCAGACAGTTTCCGATGTTCGTATCCCAAAAACGAAAACATTATCACTCTATCCTTCACAGTTTATCTCAAAGTTGAAGCGAATATGAACACTCAAAACTTCGATTCCGTGCCTGCCGTGACCATCATCGGTGCTGGTCCCTGTGGATGTGCCTTTGCAGCAGACCTCGCCAGTCGGGGGAAGGATGTAATGCTATACGCCCATCCTGACCACCGAGGTGGAACTGCCATGATCGAGAAGAACGATGGCTGGTTAAACGCCGATGGCGAGATCAGTGGCAGATACAAGATCAAAACTACCAGCGACATGTATCTCGCTATCCGTCACTCTCACTTCCTCGTCACCACAGTTCCTTCCTACGGACAGGATACCATCCTGACCTTGCTCAGCCAATTCGACCTCCGACAACACACCCTCGTCATCAACGTGGGCAACTTCTTCTACCTCTCCGCTCGTCAAAAGGTCAATGCCCACTGCATTCTCGAAACCGACATCTCCCCCTACGCTGTCCGCATCACCGGTGACACCGTCTTCGTGAAGGGCTGCAAGAAGAGTCTGGCCATCTGGGCCGAGCCCCCAACAACTCAGGTCGAGCGTCTCGACCCACAGGCCGAACTCGGACTCCGTCGCCAGGTCGAGTCGATCTTTTCCCAGAAGCTGAACTGGTGCACCAATCTGCTAGAGGTCGGCCTCAACAATGTCAACCCGGTCGTGCATTGCCCCGCTGCCCTGATGAACGCTGGCTGGATCGAAGCTACTAAGGGTGACTTCTTCTTCTATGCACAGGGCATGTCCCCTTCCGTGTCCCGCGTGACCGAGAAACTTGATCTAGAGCGTCTTGCCATCGCCCACGCATACGGCCTCGAGATCACCCCAATCACCACATACATGAACCAGAACTACAGCAACCCCCGACAATACGCCGACTACCATGACTTTGCCTCGGGGTCAGTCGTCCACAACAAGACCAAGAGCTCTCCAAGCTCCTTGAACCACCGCTACCTCCTAGAGGACATCCTCTACGGCCTGGTCCCCTGGTACGAGCTCGGCACAAAGGTTGGTCTGACCTCGCCGACTATCAGGGCCCTCATCGAAATGGCCCAGGTCGTCAGTGGATTCGACTACTTCGAAAACGGTAGGACTCTGCAGGCCGCCGGCCTGGGTGATGCCACCAAGGAGCAAGTGCTCAATGCGCTGGGTGGGCCTGTGGAGACAACTCCTGTCCACGCTCCTTTCCCTGACTCTCCCATTGGGAACAGCATTGAGTCGCATGCTCCACTCCAGACGGCTCAAGTTGTTGGCTGAGCTTAAGCTTTGCTTGCCCCGTCTCCTTTTGAGTTTTGATTATACCACCTGTCGTTTTTGCTGTTTGTATTTGCCATTCGAGGTTAAACAAAAGATTTAGAGTATATAGAGGATTAGAAAATAAACCAAGACATGCTCTCAAGAATAGGCCGATCTCCATTGTTCTTATGTCACCCTTTAGATGGTGCTGTAAATTAACCATGTCGCATTGATTATAGTGTTGATCATTGAGAAAATCCCCTTGCATCCTGTCGCTTCGTCATGTTGATGAAGTTGGGACCTCGGGGGCGATGACCCACTTGATCCCGAGAGTCGACTTCACATGCAGAGAAGATTCTAAGTTAGAGCACGCAACTCACCACGATCGTTGCAAAAAGTCTTACGTGCATCATGCGTGTCGATCTTGGACAAATTCCCAAGGTTAGTTTGAGCTATGTAGAAAAATGGTATATTGCATCGCTGAAAATCAAAGGCCCAGTGACTATAGTACATATTCAACATCGTGGCTTCAAGAACCACGAGATTTAAGACAACTTGTATAAACAACAACTTTGGCGCGTTTGACAAAATTAGCCCAACCCGGAAACTGGGCCATGGCGGTCATAAGGAGTCGCTCGCCAGGATTGATCTCCAAGATCCATTTGACCGGCTCGGGCCTCGGGTTCCTATGATCGGACTGGACCGTCGTCACAGCCTCCTCGATCTCTTCATTCGTTTCGTCATCGGTACGCACGCGTACTGTTCGTGAGCCAGTTACACAGCACCATGTTATACGATGAGTGTGCCAGTTGCTCCGGGCATGGACGTTCCGTGATATTATCGGCCCCAAAATTCGGCTAGCCGAGCCCTGGAAGGGGCCGGGGCTACACTCGCGACTAGCGTCAAACCATGTGTGAGAGCATTCGTATGTCCCATGCACGTGGTAGTCGCCACTGTATCCCTGATCGTGGCTGACGATCTCATACTCGATTCGCCTGACGGGGTGGTGGAGGTTTCCTTGGATTGGGGGACTTCGTAGGTAGACCAATGTGTCACCGTCGAAATTGGTGGCTTGTTTTGCCTCGTAGCGCTCGGTTTTGTTGACCATCCAGTACTGGGCGAGATCGAGGATGTTCGAGATCAGGGGCTGGGGGAGCTTATCCCCTGAGGCCCGCTTGAGATAAAAGTATGCTCGGAATTGGTCAATTGGCTTCTCCGGGGAGTAATGTCCCACTGTTTCGGAAGTGTCAGACATGTCCACATCCTCGGGAATGCTCGCTCCCATCGCTTTCAGGAGCTTGATCGCCTCTGTTACTCCGGCATCGATCGCAAGCGCAAGGGCGGTCTTCCCTTCTGATGTTTTTGCTTCGATGTCAATGCCAGACCCGTTTCGGAGGAGTATCTCCACCACTTGGTCAAGATTTCTTTCACAGGAGACATGCAGTGCAGTCATTTCCTTATCATCTTTAGCATTGACATCAGCACCCTTCTGGATGAGGTATTCCACGGTCTCTGCCTGTCCCCGCCAGGCAGCTCCTACAAGAGGCGTTCTTCCGAACTTGTCCCGCGCCTCCAAGGTTGTAATCCCGGCAGGGTAACTGAGAATGACCTTCACCGTCTCAACCGAGCCACTGTAGGCCGCATGATGGAGAGGGGTGAAATTCTGGAAATCCGAAGCACAAGCTTCCGGGTGGCGGGCTAGCAGCATATCTGCAACCATAGGCTGTCCGAAATGCGCGGCCATAGTCAAAGCCGCTGCAACAGTACCGGGCTCACTGGCAAGCAACTTGCGGTCGTCCCAGTTCAGGAAAAGCTCGGTCAGCTCGACGTGACCGTGCAACAGTGCTAACTCCATTGGAATCATCGACCACCCGTCTTCAGCTGTCGCAAGCTGCACACCATACTTGGACTGAAGAAGAACTTCGCAAATACTCAAATGACCTCCTTCCGCTGCTTGGTGCATGGGATTTCTCCAAAAGTCATCTCTCAGCTCGCGCAAATCTTCACTGATCTCACAGCCTTCCGAGGCTCGGAGTAACTCAACCATCACATCCTTGTGTCCCCACATGGCAGCCGCGCGGAATGGAGTGGTTGATCCATGTCCTTGCATTAGTAGGGTTTTCTTATTTTTGTCTGCCGCGAGAAGCTTGGGAATAATGCCACTGTTTCCGGTGAGAGCCGCGATCAATAAGGCTGTATGTTCGAAATGAGCCGTCGCCTGGACATCAGGCCCATAATCCAGGATTATCTCGGCGGAGAGGTCTCGTCTTTGAACTAGAGCCAGATGAAGCGGCGTAAACTGATTGAACCCCTTTTGATTCAACACATCGCCAGCGGAGGCATGGCCTAGAAGGAGTCTCAATGTTGTGGCGTGCTGGCCCAGGGCTGCCCAATGGAGAACATTGCCGACGAAATCGTCGAATGATTCCTTGATAGCTTCTGGTCTATCGGAGATCAGCTCGGCGACAAAAAAGTCTAGCCCAAAGTAGGCCATCATGTTGAGGAGTTTGACCGATCGGTCGTGTCGAGCCAGACTGTCTCCCATCTCAGCGCCATCAACTCCTGCTACACTGCACAGCAGGGTGCGAACTGCAAACGCAGACTGCAACCGGAGGTTGAAGAAATTTCTGACAGATTTCTGAATTAAGGATCTGGCCGTCGCACTATCAGCGTGCCCTGCGTGAATCCCCCAAAACAGTGCCGCATACTCGAGGAACGGGTACCGAGCAACAGTCTTTGCGAAAGAGGTCGTGTGGATCTCTTTGGTTTCTCTGCAGAACACTGGCAATGAGAGGTATTGTATGCAGGAATTTGTTATCGTCAAATCCGCACCTGGGAACCTCGTTGATTTGGTGGAATCCACAAACTCCTGTGTGGTCGAGTGCACGAATCCAATTCTCCCCGAGATGTTTTCAACTCTGACAAGACCAGCGCAAGTGGAAATCAGAAGCTCCTCGGGTATCAGATCATCAAAATCCAATTCCGTGTCTTCTTCCTGCAAAGTCAAGATGGATTGTAAGTCTTTGACTGTCAGCGGTCGTTGCGCATGGGAGATCCACATGATGATCTTCTCTCCAAGTTCGCGATCTTCGCGTGATTGATCTCCAATGCGGGAAAAAGCCGCAACGTACGTATCAGAGATGGCATGTTCTCCTTCTGGCAAGTTCTTCAAATCGGCTCTGATTTCCTTGGCTGTAAACTTGGATGCCAAAGAATTCAGATGGAGTGTGACAAGCAGGAACCTGGAGCAACGAGTCAGCGAAAGCAGATACCAAGAGATCAGTTGCTACTCACATTCCGTCGGCTTTCTTCGTGATGGTGTTCCTGATCTCTTCTCTGAGCTTAGAGTTATGCTCCACCTGAGAGCGCAATTTCGACACAGACTGTAGACGACCGTTGATATAGTCCTTGATATCTTGATCTCTTGCGCGGATTTCAAGCTGAGGGACATTTCGGAACTCCAAGGAGGTTTCTTTCGGTACCCGCGACGTGACGAGCAAGTTGACATTCGTTGGTAATTGTCGAAGAAGATACTGTAGCGAGTCACGGCTTTCGGTACGGAGCTCATCGAGGGCATCCAGAAGGACAAAGACACGTGAATACTTGCTGAGTTCATCAGATAGCAACTTGACCAACGCGTCGGTCGTAGGGTAAACCCCTCTTTTCGAATAGGTAGTTTCGAGATACTCGCACTCGAGCTCACCAAGCACACGCTTTTGCATCAGCTGCCTCCAGAGCGAAAGCATGATATTTTCAGCACTTTGGTTCTCTCGGTCTCTGTGGTCACAGAACGCGAAAAGAACCACCTCATCGGGTTTGAAGAACCGTTCCTGGAGGTGATTGATTGCAATTGCGAGCAGGACCGTTTTGCCTGCTCCTGGAATTCCAGAACACCAAAGGCGCTTTCCTTTGCCTTCCACCCAGGTCTTGAACTTCTCAGCTTCCAAAAACCATTGACCTGTCGATTTGTGTCGAACGGAGAACACATCGCGGAATCGTGCTGAGAAATCGAACTTGGCCAGGAATTGCACGATCTTCTCGTGTCGCTCCTTGGTTTCCATCACTTTTCTCTGTGCGCCAGGACGATTTGATCCTGCCTTCCGACTTTCGATCAGCGGCTTCCAATTCGTGAACATCTCATTCATCTGAGAGGAGACCGTGAGAAAAGATCTGTCCTGAGGCCCGGAGAACTTGTTGATTTTGAAATGATCCGTGTTCAGATGGAATTTGTGTGGCCCTAAGGCTCCGGCGGACTCTTCATCCACGACCTGAAAGAAAAGGTAAGCATCAGAGCATCCTCAAAGGCTGCATAACATACCAATTCCTTCCAAATGCCCGTCAGTCCTATCTTCTTCCCGTAGTCCGTCTCTTTACGCTCAATGAAGGCACGGACTGGAATCGTGTTTCTCTCCAGTATGCGCTGGAACACATCAATCTTATCCAACAGAACAGGATCTCCATAGCGGAGATCTCTGATGATTCCGCTGTCAGCTCCAGCCACCTGCAGGAAGCTGGTCACCACAGAAGCCATCTCCTGGATCTTGGACCCTTTGAACGGGCAGCCCAAGAAAATCAGACCAACTGTGATCTCGACCAGGTATTGAAACTTAGGTTCCGAGTCCGAGTACATAAGACCCTACGGTACACGAAGTCAAAAGCCGCCCAGGAGACTGCTGGAAGAAGAATTCAGGGTTTCACTCACATGCTGAATGACATTTCCACCCAGACTGTGTCCGATGAAAATAATCGGTCGGTCTTGATTGCCTTTACGAAAATCGTGAACAGCGTTGACCAGTTCCTCGCCGCAGATTTGCAGTCGCGTTTTCGCGGCATTCGCGTGCCATCGGGACTCATAGTTGTACGACAGTATGCGTGTCTTTGGCAGCACACCAGGCAGCATGTCACTGTCCTTTAACCAGTTCACCAGCCGCGGCTTACCATTGGCCTGGGTTTCATCTTTCCAGGTCCATGACCAATCTGCCTGAGAGCCCAGACCGTGCACGGCAATAATACTGGCGATGTATCAGTACCTATTTGCCCTATGCTCTACGATCATACTTACTCGACTTCCGCTTCGTCTGCCCCCGCGGAACCAGGGGTAGGATACAATACATCGATCGGGGGGCGGCTTTCAGATTTCTGTATGCTCGTCAGCTATGCGAGGTCGCGCACATCGAAGGCGTCACCGACATCTTCCTTTCCGTTCACCTTTGATGATGTCTCATCATCTCGTCGTCGCGAGGAAGGGCGAGTGTAGGAATACCAGACGCAGAAAAGAACGACAATTCCAGCTAGAGAGACGCGCTCGCGAACTCCGAGTTCCATCGCAGCGGGACAAACAACAGAGGTCACCCAACCCGACAAGCAACTGGAGATGATATCCTTGGCGACAAGAATAACACCCAGCGGAACATATAATAACAGGGGAGAAAAGGGATGAGAGGTCTTACATGCTGAATTCTGAGGCTGACATTTTGCCTAATAAGTACTCTGCGTCCGTTCGCACCCGTGCTAAATTAGGGTGGGCACTGCATTGGGGGCGCAGAGATGTGATTGGCACCTCAAACAACCCTCTCTGACCATGCAGCAATCTAGATCCAATCAGCGACGATATCCCAGACGCGGCTTGCATATTCACGAGGTCAGCAGCCAATCCGCGCCGTGTGGCGCCAAGACACGGGTTGAAGATCTTGGTCTTTTTGGGATGAAGTCTCCAAGGCTGTCCACACTGATACGAAGACGGAAAAGCCAAGTCAACTGCCAAAACAACCTTAATTGTGCGGTTCGGGCCGGATCATGGGTGCCTTGGTTGAATCATGATGCCTGGCACAGCCCTCTCTGGCTTATATTTAGATTTTGCAGAGGCTCAAGCGATTGAGTCAGTTGTGGCTCAGCTGGTGATCGACATTCCACTCCGCTCCTTGAGCTGATTCAACCCAACGATACCAGTTGATGTCTCCGTCCATGTCGATGTTGGTATCAACTGTTTCTGCGACCGCATTTGTAGGATGCGTGTGTATTTCTTCGTCGGTCCACGTCCAAGGAACACTCCATTGGCCACTGGATTCCGCATACTGTAGCTCCTGCGCTTGGTTGTCCGGTAGGGATACGGCCTCACTTACCCCCAGGGTGATCGTTGCGTCACATGGCAAGATTGACATGGCATCGCCTCCCCGCTCACTGGCAGCGTTTTGTGGCTCATTGTGAGATTGTGTGCTCATACCAGATACAAATGAGGTGGTTGGTTGAGCAAGTGGCTGGGCGATTGAAAGGCCGATCGGCGGTTGAACAGAACATGCACTGTCAAACCCAAACAACGCAGATTTCTGAGTCTCGTCGCTGCGAGGCCTGATCAAGTCTTGCCATCTCTCTAAAAACAGGGTCGCAGAATCAGAGCCTGGTGAAAAGGGTCCTGAGCTTGATGGGGTTGGCGAAGTTCGGTACTCCTGTTCTAGAAGCTGTGCGCCCCTAGGGTCACTCTTGAGACGGATCAACTCTAGTTGACGATGCCTCCGGGCATTGTTCATCAATTTGCGCAATGGAATCCATATGCGAAGGTCTTTGTCCATGTGGGATCTGGTCGGGATCAACCAAGCACTATGCAGGGCCACCCACGCTCTCTCTGCAATCGGCGACCACGGACGCCGAGTGATCTCCAGCATCATGTAAACAATCGCGTACCAATGGGTATAGGTCTGAAAAGCCCAGCGCCATTGCCGACATGCCCGTTCATTGTTGAGGGCGTGGTTGTACTCTGCTACCTCAATACCAGAGACCAGCAGTCGGGTTCTGAGCTCCTCTGAAAACTCCTCCGTCGGACTACCGAATAAAAGGGGCAGGTAGACCAGTAAAGACATCTTGGCCATCACGAGCCGTGTGACTATGACGATCGCCCAATATGTGACATTTCCCGATTCGGTCGAATAACGGAGATATTCTTGCTCAACCCCTTGAAACATCTCGTTCAGCAAGATGCTTTGTTTCTCTGAAGTTGGGGCTTGTTCTTGAAACCCGTGGGCCATCATCTGCCTTGTCACTTTGCATATGCCGAAGGAGACGCGTGCAACAGACACGTCAGTCAAGCTGTCATGTTCTCGGGGTGTCTCATTCGACTCGGGGTCTAGATCACTGTCGTTGAGGTTCAAAGGTATCCGTGTGTCAAAGCTAGCAGTTGGGATAGTGTAGTCGGCACCTTGATCTTCTGATGCCCTCACGTCCAATATGCACAGCACCCACCACACGCGGCGTCGCATCTCAACCTCATATGAACTCAAGTGATCAAAGTGTGAGCCATCACGGTGGAGTCCCAGAGCCTGGCCCATTCGTATTGCCAGTCCCGTCATCATCCACACAAATCCTGGCCTCTCATGTCGACGTAGCAAGGCGAGGAAAATGGCGAACGCCTGCACCAACATCAAATCAGGTGCCCCCAGGAAGTCGGCTCTC
This sequence comes from Penicillium olsonii, assembly GCA_911174995.1. Classification (NCBI taxonomy): domain Eukaryota; kingdom Fungi; phylum Ascomycota; class Eurotiomycetes; order Eurotiales; family Aspergillaceae; genus Penicillium; species Penicillium olsonii. Next base: position 288,958 of record CAJVNO010000001.1, on the reverse strand, counting down.
GCCAGGGCATGCTCCAAGCCTTGACGATATCTCAGACTCAGATCGGCTTTCGTAGTGCCAAAATTCCGGATTGTCTGGGGAATTCATCGCGAAGGTTAGTTCTATGAAGCTAACTCAATCTCATCCCACGCAAGAGAGACTCACGTCTTCATTCTCCATCGAAGTAATCGCCGCATAGTAAATAGCGAACATCAAAGCCTCTTGGGCTGGCGTGAGTCCCTGCATGTCGCGGCCGCGCCAATCACGAACCATCTTCCGCACAGTGGGGAGGTGTACAACTTGAAGTATCATGTTGACATTCTCGGAAAATAGATCCAGAAGAAAAGGAATCTGAGAGGGCAGTGGATGTAGATTGTTAAGATCGGGGGAAGAAGAAGTCAGATTGTGGCCAAATAGGAACCCATGGCGCGCTGCAGGTGTTTGGTCAAACTCCCGCGCATAAGGTGTCTCATCTGGTAGCGAATCGTCATCTGAAGTCGCATGTCCCTCTGCCAAAAGGTCATGGGCGTCTAGTTTCAAGCTATCAAGCTGCGACTCTTGTCAGTTACCATGCATTCAATGCAGCATCCAAAGCCCACCTCGTCATTCACCCGGGACCAAAAGCCGCTACTGACATAGCGACTTCTGTTCGAGTCCTGTATCACAAGTCTTCCAAACTGGGTCTGCATAGACTGGTCGCCCTCGGAAAGGGTCGGGCGTCGATCTTGAGCGGAGCTCTCGGGAGAGCCAACCCCAGAGGAACCACCGACCGAAGTAGCTGTCGACTTGGACTGTTCCAACCGACTACTGAGGTCTTTGACCAGACTCTCGAGGTGATGTAGTCTATCCATGACCCCGTCGGCCACTACATCTACTCGGTCGGAAGACGCGCCCCGGTCCAGGCGTCGAGCCCACCTTGGTGGGCGGTCCGTTGAAGGAAACACACATGCGATGTTGGCGCGACGGCAATTCGAGCAAGGCGCTCGCTTGTCGCAGCGAACTTTCCGGCTTCGGCATACGACACAGCTCCGGAGCTTGGGGGCTTTGTCCCTGCTCGCGTCGGACCTCGCGTGTTTCTCGGCCTCAAACGCCGAGGGCGCGCCCGTCGGGTCTGCTCGCTCTGACATGCGAGCGTTTCCGCTTTGAGATAAGGGCTGAGGAGGCTTGGATCGATCCAATAGTTTCAAAGCGATTCAAAGAACTGGGTGGTTGGGGCAGTGATGGTGCTGACGAGAAAAGCGCGAAAGGCCACTGTCGGGATCCTTTCGCGCCTCTCGACTTCCCATATAAGGGACATCACCCCAACACGACCTTCATTATTCTCTCCAATATCGTGTCCTTTGCTGTTTGAAATCACACCATGTCTAAAACCATCGCTTTTTTGGGTGCCAGCACCGGTGTTGGCCAGGCTGCCCTTGCGCACACCCTCGCCGCCGGCCATCAATGCATCGCACTTTGTCGCGATCCCTCCAAACTCCAGAAAGCCTTCGCGTCATATCCAACCCCGAATCTTAAAATCGTGGAAGGTAATGCACACGATGTTGCTGCAGTCGCACAATGCCTTCAAGTCGAAGATCGCCTCGTCGACATGATCGTGACTACGATCGGGGCCAAGCCCATTCCCCTCAAGATGACCGTTGATGACCCAGATGTGTGCAAGAAGGGTGCAACGACTCTACTAGAGGCACTCTCTCAACTACGAAACATTGGAGTCACCGGCAGCCCACATATCATTGCCTGCAGTACCGCTGGCTTCTCACGCTTTGGCCGCGATATCCCTCTCGCGATGATCCCTGTCTATGCATTGTTTGTTCGAACCCCGGGAGCGGATAAGGTAGTGATGGAAGATCGCCTTGTCGCGAGCGGCGAGAAGTTCACGATCGTTCGTCCTAGTCATCTCACCGACGGCGCGTCGGACAAGACTATCCGGGTAGGCATTGAGGATCCTACAAACGGGCCTGTGTCGGATGTGGTGGGTTACAGTATCTCTCGGGAAGATGCAGGCAAGTGGCTGGCAGATAATCTCGTGTTGCATACAGACTCGCGGTATTTGAACAAGAACGTGCTCATCACATATTGATTGTGATGTTCGCACGAAGTGGGTATCCGCCAACATTCAACTGCTACATGAAGCAGGCTTTCACGAATCTCCTTTATTGTTACAATCACAATTCTCTCTCGACTTGCTTTCATCAGTACATCGAGTGAGCGCAAACCGCCCGCAAGAGAAGAGAACCTCCCGGCAATCGAATCTCAGCCTCCTATTGAATCACTTTTTTGTTTTGAGTACCGAGCCTCGTCATTGCATTTGAAATTCCTACACAATCGATTTAGCCCTGTACCGAGTCATTATGAAATGAGATGAATACTGACCCATTTTCCTCCTATGCGGCTCTAGAGGCCAGTTTATTCGTCGGGACCCTCGATGTCAGAGTCACTAGCGTCTGAATTGCATTCGCAGTTGATCATCTTGCAGTAGGGACAAGGCATACTGTCCAGGGTAGTACGGGGTATTGATGCGGAAGCGCGCTATGTATAGTTCCGGCATCGCGTCTGCAGAACCCCGCTCCCATGTGATGCCCGTATTCGTGCCCAGGTGAGTTGGCGACATTCACGTACATTCCAAGTTGATTTGGCCGACTGGCATGGCACCGAAGGTTTAAATGCGTGACGCGGTCCTTTTTTGACTCTTTATTCCAAGCTTGCCGATTGGCACACGCTCTTAACTACCTAAATGAAGTATGCAGGGCTCACCAATGAACCTTTGACACTTCATCATTTCAACGTCGGTCCATTCACAGGTCTGTCGAACAAGTACTAGGTAGGTGGATTGCCGATTTCGGCACAGAGCAATTCAGAGTGATTCATGTATATGCATTATATTCTGGAGTCAACCAGTGTACTCCGTGATGATCATTATGCGAAATATGTACAATGCATAATTGACCAAGATGCAGAAGAAAATTGAGAAACAGAAAGACAAAATGCAATTCAACCATCAGTGTTGGCACAGGTGAAGCTGTTGCTGTTGCTGTCGTTGTGGATAGCCATGCCTGAAGCATACATTCCTAGAACACACAGTGCCAGACCCAAAAGGGCGATGCCGACATTGATGACGAAGAGGCAGATCTTGCGGGGACCGGCAAACCATTGGCCATAATTCAGATGAAGCCAATAAACACCGGAAAGGCCATAGCTGAACCACGAAGCGAACAGGGCACTAATCATACTGTTCAGATCACTGAATACAGGAATGGCTTCGCAGATAATCCAAGCGACGATCCAGCAAATGAGGCCGAGACCGATCCACAGACCGATGGCGCGTGCGTTGGTCTGATGCATCAAGCCAGACTTGGCACAGAGACGGAAGTAAAGGTATTTCAATCCGATGTGGCCATTGACGACACCAGCGCCAACAATGGTGGGGATGGCGATTCCGTAGGCGATCTTGCTCATGAGGGGACCGGCGGAGGTGAGAGCGGGGGATCGGACGTCGGTGCCGACATAGTAGTAGATGACCACGGCACTGGTCAGATAGAGGGAGATTTCAAAGGTCTGGAGCATGAAAAGCGACTTCTTAAAGTCCTTGGGGTTCTCCATCTCGGCGATGAGGCCGAAGAATGCGACATGGGCGCAGTATGCAAAGACGATGTTAGACACCGCCTGGAACGCCGTGTACAGGTTGCTCTCGACAGTAGCCTGAATGACACGGCCTGGGTGGCTTTCAACACCCACGGCGATCATGGTAATGACGACAGCGCTCAGGATACTGACGAACGAGGCGAGAGAGATCCAAGTCATGCCCTTCATGGTTCGGGGAATGGACAGAACCATAGAAAGAACCAGACCGACGACACTAAACACGATAGAGCAGGTGCCGTGATCGGTTAGGGAGTTCATCATAACACGGAAGGTGAGGAGGTGGCTCGCCATGACAAAGACGAAGAACAGGAACTGTCCAATGCCGAACAGCTCACGTCCGAAGCTTCCGAGAAGAATCTCGCCCGCGTCACCGAGATTTTGAATGTGAGGGTACCGTTCGCGAAACAGGCCGATGTTATATCCCGTATATAATGCGAGAAGGCCGAAGCCCAGAATGAGGATAATGCCTGGGACAAAGCCCAGGGTCGCGATAGCCGAGGGTAGTGACAAAACACCCAGCGAGACCGATTCACAGATCATGAGCAGACCGCATTGCCTAAGAAAACCCTCGTTAGCACTCTGGAGATCCCGGACCATTCCAATAATACATACCACCACTGCAAGGTTTTATACTTGATTTCGGCGTATTCCTCGTTTCCAAAGGCATCGTGAACCTCACCGGACTTGGCTAGTCCGTCCTCTTCATGTTTGGGGTCATTGGGAACAATCTTGTCCTGTTCGTACACGGGAGGAGCAGGGTTGACCTCCATGGCTTGTTGAATAGCAGAGGGATGGAACACACAGGAAGGCAGCAGGGACAAGGCCCATCTTAAACACCCACGAGTCACCGATTGCCCCACGAACAGAGGTCAATGGAAGCTCCATCGAAAATTCGACACACCCAATGGCCGTTTCGGTTCGGTCTGAATCCGGCCAAAGGGCCAATTGGAGGGCGGGAACGTCGGGGAGAGATGCTGACTCATGATTCTATGTGGTGATGGAAACTCCGCTCGCTGGATTCGTCTTTTGCAACAGTCGGCAATTCACCTTGGTTGTTGACGTCAAGGCTTGTTGCACTCATATCCTCTGGTGATGGCCCTTATCTGTAGCAAGATACTGTTCCCCTCCATTAATCGCCATTTTGTCGAGAAAGACGGTCATTGGCAGACTTTTCAAGTTCTGCAGGGCTCCGGCCACTTACTTTAACCTTTCACCGGATAGGCTTCGGTGGCAACTCAATCCCCGACCCGCAATCCGGAGTTGACCCAACACCTCCGGGTCATTCGAGAGCTCCTTGACATGGCATCTACTACCCCGGTGGTAGGCTGAAGATGATCCTTTAAGGCCCCTTGCTTTGCGGGGATTATGATTATCCCCGTTCGGATTCGTCAGGTCTCGCACGAATTAAGCTTAATTCGGGAACCTTGGACTGGTCGCTTGAGCCTCACGATACCGCGCTGCTAGTTACTCCGTACCCTTCGGCCGTAACATTCATGACCGTGTCCCAGCATTCGTGTATTCCACATATGAAATGGCCAGTTTGGCAACTTAGTGCACTGTCAACTATTCATGTTAGCCTCGTAGACTCAACACCAGTACGAAGTACTATATTGTAGACTAGCGACATGGACATGCGATCTCCCGAACCCGTGGACACGAACAGGAAGCAAAGGCCGTATTGCTTACCGTACTGTATGCAACACAGACGCTAGTCCCAATGCAGCAGAGTGACTCAGCACATCGACAGGCTTGGATCTAATCCGGATCTGGGTTAGCGTCTGGTCAACATCCCAAGTGTACGGAGTAGTCAGACGAAGCTGTTCAGGTGATCCTCCACCTCTATCCCCGCAACGACAGTGCGCTCGCACTGTCCAGCGTGTTGGTCTCCACATAACACACAAATTTGCACCGTTATAAGGCATGAACTCGCAGCCACCGCCTAACATGTGGCAAATGCCACCGTCTCTCCTAGACATGGAGCTAGAGGGAATGGCAGATCCAAATGGACCAACGACCTGGCCACAGCATGATGTCTTGGATGTCAATCCTCTTCACGACCCTAGCTCATATGAGTCGGACCCTATTGACTTGGACTGGTCTCAGTGGATGAATACGGAGCCAAACCAAGTACATTCATCCCATGTCCAAGCGGAACTTGAATATCCACAACCTCAGGGCCCAGGCATTGTACATGATCCTGGCCCTTCATTGATTAAAAGAGGTGTGGAGTCCCTCCCACAGCAACCCAACCTCACCAATGTCTCACAGTGGCTGGATGGAGCATATCGCCCTCCAGTCCGCTGCACCCATTGCCGCAGACATCGTCTGCAATGTTTGATCCTCCGAACTACATCGGCAAACCCCAATCCGAGAACATCCTGCTCAAGCTGCGTGGCTCTTTTCCGGGAATGCAGCTTGGCAAAGGGCGAGAAACGCCACCCATCAGGCTTCGAGACCCTCTCTCCCGTCCTGGGCCATTTGCATGGCGTGCCAGAAGATGAAACTGCCATAGGACTCAATTCGCAGACAGGCGATGAGCGCAAAGAGCCCAAGCAGTTCGTCAGGAAAGGAGCTAGGGTGCTGCGGGAGTGGTTCTATCATAACCAGGAGTACCCATATCCCACAGAGGCGCAGAAGAATCAACTCTCGCTAGACACCGGATTCTCGCAGAAGCGAATCTCGACGTGGTTTGCCAACGCTCGCCGTCGCCAGAAGCAAAAAATCCAGTCTTCTGGTATTGCTTCTACCTCTCGTGCCCGAGCCGGATCCCCTATGATCAAAGGTACATTGGCTTCCCTGACTCCCATGGAGCGGTGGCAATCGTCTCCCCCGGAGGATGAATCTGTTTCAGAAACGGCGATTCAAAATGCAATCTCTTCATACCCACTGGAGACGGATGACTCTTTTGATCCATTCCAATTCGACCCTTCTGGCATGGATTTCTTCGATTTCGACGAAAGCTCGTCGCATTTGGCATCCTCAGTGTCCAGCATTGGAAGCAAAGCATCAGAGACCTCAGACAGTGGCTCCTCGGCGTGGAGCTATAACTCCTCTGGAGAGCCAGGGCTGTCATCCCAACTCCCCAAATCGTCCAAACCGAGACGAATCCGTGGAAGACAGAGAACAACAGGAGACTATCATTACCAGTGCACATTCTGCGCGCAGTCTTTCAAGAAAAAGCACGACTGGTCCCGCCATGAAAAAAGTGTTCATCTCACCCTGGACTCGTGGATATGCACACCGGATCTTGGCAACGTTCAGCAGGCCTTCGACCTCCAATCATCCGAATGTGCATTCTGTGACACCTTGTTCCCAACACCTGCCCACTGGGATGAACATGACTTCAACGTCTGCGTCGACAAGCCGGTCACAGAACGATCGTTCAGCCGCAAGGACTATCTCTGGCAGCACTTGCGCAAATTCCACGGCTGCACCAAGCCACCCGTGTCTGATCTCGACGCGTGGCGTGGATCGGGTGCAAATGTGGAAAGCCGCTGTGGTTTCTGCGGGTGCTCCCTATCGACCTGGGCAGCGCGAGCTGAGCACTTAGCCAATCACTTCAAGAATGGAACTCGCATGGACGAGTGGGAAGGTGATTGGGGGTTCGATGCCTGCACGATGAACTCTCTACGAAATGCAGTCCTCCCATCTGAGCGCCGGGCTTTAGCTGCCCCGGAATAATTACATAAATCCATAATGAAGACATGAAAGACATGATTGAAATGCTCATGTGATCGTAACCAGTATACTCTATTATTCCACATTCTGCCATTCCCGATGATACCAAGTCCCCATACCCAAAATAAAGAGCACAATGCTACCATCCCTCACAACATCTCGGAACAACTGCACCGCCATCCCCATCCCAGACTTGCCACCAAACAACACCTTCCCGCCCGTCAGAATCAGTTCTCCAGTAGCGAAGAGAGCAAAGGGACTTTGCGCAGTAGCCGGCGGAGGCGGCGCACTACCAAACAACGCAACCGAAGACCCAATAATAAACAACAGATACCCAGCAACTGCCAACGCAAAGATGGTATGCAGCGACTTCCACACGGTCGCGCGCTTCTGCTCCGCTTCCGTGGGAGCCGCTCCACCAAGTCCACCAAGCATATTCGCCAGGAAGGGCGGCACACCGAGCATTGTCGCGATGGCCGGGAGCGAGGAGCCAAGACCGGGGGCGCCAGCGCCAGGACCTGGAGGTGCACCCGCTCCTGCGGCACTGGGGTCACCACCTGGCATGGCACCCATGAGAGAATTCAGGAGCTTGATCGTGGGGTCTTCCTCGTCAGGACCAGCGCCTGCTCCGGGTCCTTGCTCGGGTGCGGACTGTCTCAGCATGGCTCGGAACATGTCCTGCTGGGCTTGGAGAGAATTCGGGGCTTGAGGGTCTGGGTGGACGCCTTGGCTTTGGTCGGGCGCGGAATGTCGGAGCATCGAGAAGAACGCTTCTTGCTGGGCGCGAATGGCTTCTGGGTCCATGTCCGGCTGCGGGGCGGGTGAGGCGCGAACCTGGGGTTGTGGTGTTGGTGGTTGGGGTGAAGGGGAGCCTTCTTCGCGCTCTGTTGGGTGTTGTTAGCGTTTGGCAGAGAGTTTTTTTGATGGAAGCCAGTGGTTTCGGTGACCATGGTGTCCTCGAATCCATACCTGATTGTGGTGTGCGTCCACTCAAACTGGTGATCTTGTCCAAACGCGCTGAGCCTCCCTCTTTGATTTTGGCCTCGCGGCGTTCGCGGCGCAGGCGAGCAGATCGTTGAGCCGGTGATTCATCAGCCATTTTGTGTGAGCTCGTGGAAAGGAAGTTGGTAAGTCGCAGAGATGACAACCTTGGCTCCAGGGCTGGAAGGCCAGATCCCGTGGTGATAAGCGCACTGGCCACCTGTGGAAATGGATCGTTCGACTTCAACCTTGAACAATTGACACTTGTACCTGAGCACATATCTCAAACTTGAAATTGGAGGGAAATACTATAGCATATGGACTAGCAATGGTTATTTGTTATCCGCTGATGACACGTCAGATGGCTACTATCCTCAAATCCTGTAGGCTATTCCAAGGTTGGGTTCACTGCAGAAAGATATATATGCGCCCCGACAGATACCTAGGTATCTAACAAGTTCCATGACTGTGATATCCCCAGAGTAAGACCTCGGGACCCTTGACAGTGATATTACCATTGAAACATTATTATTTGTTTATAGTATTAATATATATCAACACTGGGCATTCCAACCTTGGAAGGTTGGACTTCGGGATCAGCCCAAGGGCCCTGCATACCTAGTAGGTGACTACAACCCCATATCAAGGTTGTTAGTTGAGCTCATGCTAGCCTTGGAAGTGAATAACAGCTTCAGTGCTATCTTCCTGACCAGGTGGGGAATTGAATGAGGCCGAATGAAGTTCTACTCCAGGACTGTTATACTGCCCAGGTGGACGAACCAGTGGACTCCCCTCGGTAGTGTTGCGAATCCACGATATGGTATCCATCCACTCTGGTGGAACCTCGTGCAACGTTTCCAAAATCGCCACTACCAGCTGGTGGCCCCAGTAATCGCGGACATACCATCGATCGCGCATGAGGCGCATAGCCGTGCCGTAATGCAAGAACAATACCCGGGCAGTCCAGTCGCCACTGCGCAGCAGTGCGAAGAATTCATCGGAGATGAACAACGGCCACGAAAGAAGGCCACCTTCCGGACCAATTTTTGGCCACTGCTTGAGAGCTCTATGGAGCTGCTGCCAGGAAATTTGGTAGGTAGCGTGATTTGGCCCTTTCTTCTGGTTGATGATTGTGTTTGTTCGATCTAGCGATGTGATTATGTTTCTGGCACAACGGTGAGTTTCCTGTACCCTTGGAAGACCCGAAACAACGCCGAGTTTAACGTACGCATGCAAGTGCATTGGCTTATCAACGTCATCTTCTAGAACGGTGGGGGTATTCCACCTAGATTTCCATTTAGATTAGCACGCCGTCCAAGGGTTATAAATTAGCCAAGAGGAGGCTAGACGCTCACTGAATTGGTGTTTCATCAGGTGCTGTTCTTTCAGTATCCTGAACTTCTACCCAATTTTCTAAGTCAGGCATTAAGCCGTCTTTGACTGCCCTGTTGAACAGCAAAGCGGGGCCCGATACCAACGTGCGCATCTCAACAACTAATGTAATCGGGTCGCGAGGTCTATCAGACGATGTGACTCGATAGCCCATCGCAAATACCATAATGAAGATAGATGCGAAGAAGGCCGGCGGATACCCCTGGACCGTGATTCCGGCAAGTGCCTTGACGAGTCCTGAACATGCTTGGCTTTGGTATCGCAAGCTGACATCTAGCCAGTACCCTCGATTTTCCTCAATCGAGGCAAGGTGAAGAGCGGACATTGCGTATAAGCCATCGAGGAGGTAAATATATTCGGCCGCTAGGCCAGGGACGTTCACGGAGAGGTGATCCGCCGAGAGCCCATCTTGTGATATGGTGTGAACGGTTGATGTCATATACTGGTGAAATAGTCTGGCCTCGAGCATCCGCGTAGCCCGGGACGACTCAGCAGATGCTGTCTGAGTTTCAAGCTCAGGGTCGTCGAGTGACTCGGGGCTTTTTGGTTCTTCGGGAGGATAGCTGCATTCGAATCCCCGCTTTCTGCACAAAGTGCACTTCGGGAGTCTCTCGTCGCACTAGGTCGATATATTAACCCGATGTCCGAGCTTCGTCACTGGCAGATCGGGACCTACCTTGACATGTCTTCCTTTGCACACCGTGCATCCTTTCTTCGATTTTTTATGACTGCGACGGCGTTGCATTGAGGGTATCCCAAGGGGGAACAAGTCAGGTGCAGATGGGGTCCAAACCTTTGAGTCTGAATGAATCATGTCCGTCACCGACCTCGGCAATTGGCCCGCATCCGCATCCGGCGCAGACAACACTCGGCCTCATCGGCAGATGGAAACAAGACACTCGATGGAAAGAAGATACTCAATGGAAATACCCCGCCCCACCGCGGAAGCCTACCTACTTGGTCTTAGTGAGGACCGAGGAGTGCGCCGAGAGTTCGTCGTATACAAGTCGTGTTTCACCGGAGAGCCGTTTAGGGTCTTCATGATCCACTCCCTAGCAACTCACAGGTCAGGTTTCTACCCCATGACACCCAAGGGGAGAACCATAATTCGGCGTTGCTGGTGATCAACGGAAAAATCCAGGCTCTAACGGTTCAGTTTCGTTTTCAGGGCGCCGATCTGAGGGACCCAAGATCGACGATGAGATCAAGCCCAGGTGCCCTCCTCTCGGATTACCGCTACTTTGGGTTGAGACCGAACCAAAGTAAACAAGATCACTGTCTAGGAATGAAGAACAGCGGTCCACCCAGAAGTCCAAAAATCAAGCATCCGGAGAGTAGTCCGGCTACGTTCCCAAGGGTTGTGGGTGAGATTCGGAGAGATGCCCAGTGGGGCATCACTCTATCTCACTTTAAGATCGGGAACTGGATTCCGGGCATCGCATTGGTTCCTGACCTGCGCCAAGCGGAAATTATACATATATCCAAAGGCTTTCATTGGATCCGCGCCAAGCCATGTGCTAGGCCACGAGGTGATCGTCGGACCCGCTTCGATGATGTCCCTCTTCATGCCGATCCCGCTGGCCAACGCCGCAGGCACGACACGAGAGGAAAGTGGGACGGTGCATGGGAATAGGAGAAACTATGTAGGCATCTCAACCATGGAAGTCTGTCGTATTCAGAAGTCGTGTTTCCGATCTACTTGACTATATGATATATTTACTGCTCCTTTCTACCTCCCATCTCAAGAGTTTGGACCCGATTCAATATACTGAAGATTCCTCTCGGTCACTGCCTCTTGGTTTCTGTTTCAACTACTACACGACGACTCCAAATACCTCAACTCTACAGCTTCCCCTATGAAGAGCCCAATCTCCCCACACCAGTGGGAGGACAACAAGGCCTTCATCTGCAGATTGTACATGGAGGATGATTGGCCATTGAAGCATGTCATCAGACGAATTCGATCTGCTGATTTTAATCCAACGTAAGGGTCTTATCGTTCTGCTCTCACGCCGGAATGTGTCTAACCGATTCAACCAGTGAAAGCCAGCTACGAAGCAAGCTTAAGAAGTGGCGTATCAGAAAGCCCAGTCGCCAAGCCAAAAGGAAGATCAATGACACAAGCAACAACTGTGAAGGGACTCGGCGCAGGCACTCAGCTCAAATGCTTCTACCAGAAAATGTGCACTACAACTTTTCCGAACCAAATACGAACCGGTTTCCAGAAGAGCGAAGATGGTCCTCATCAATGGTCCCGCTAGTTGGCCCTGATCTACTAGGCGAGCACTTCCTCGCCTCAGCCCGTAATCCAGACACGAGCAGATCGCCATCCTTGAATCCGCACACTTTCCTCGCCAACGGGACACCAATTTTGAACCCTACAGTTCCTTGGTACTGTGATGGCTACCCTAGTGATTGCTACCCCGCGCTAGGATCACACCTCCCTAGCTGTGGGAGCACAACGCCGGCTGCATTGTGGTCTACTCATCCAGTGTCAGGGGCCTATGGACCCGACCAGGCCTACTGGTACTCCCTGTCGATGGCAGGGGTTTATCCCTCTCTAGGTCCACATCCTACTACTACGGGCACTCCAAGTCACAGCCATATACCCCTCGGCCACAGCCAGCCTCCACACTAGCCTGAGAAGGTGTATGTATCACGAGAACTGGCAGAGATCTTTGTCAAACTGTGGGAGATGGGGGCATCAGCCAGCACTCTGAAACCGAGCCAGCCAGGCTGAAGAGAACACGCTTCAGGCTGGAGTCACAAGCAAGAAGAATGACCATGTGTATCTATTTCATAATTTTAAGAGAAATCTAAGAATACAGATGAACCTATGTACAAGACCCTGCGGAAGGTGACTCAGTCGATCTTCTAATAACAAAAATCACGCACAAGTTGAGTAAACACTTTCTCAAACTGTCGCAGACTTTCCACTTCAACCCATTCCTCCTTTCCATGTAGTCCATCTCCCGCAGGTCCCCACACGATCGAAGGGACACCAACAGCACCGAATAATGACGCATCAGTCCAGAAAGGACCAGTCGTCACAGTGGGTGCATTGCCCAAGACTGCCTCTGACGACGAAACCGCACTTTGCACGAACGGATGATCAGCCGAGACCTTTTGCGTAGGGCGCACCATGGTAATGTGAGGCTCCGCGTATTTGAACTGTGGCTTTCTTTGCGCAATGCCTTCCAGCAGGGCTTTCATATCAGCCAGCAGAGTCTCTTGGGTCTGGACAGGGACAGTGCGGAATTCAACGGTGATGGTGCAGCTACTGGGGTAAGAGGAAGGCTCTTCACCACCGCGAATGAGACCGCAGTGCAACGACCCCTGACCCAAGAGATCATCAACAGGTAAGCGGGATTGGTACTCTTCCAGAGCTTGCAGGAAATACCCAGCATAGAGGATGGCGTCTTGGCCAGATGAAGGGTCAGATCCATGAGCAGCTACTCCCAGGATATCGATATCAATCCAAACAAACCCTTTGTGAGCAGTCATGATGGTGCCCTGAGTGGGTTCAGGGAAAACTGCACCATCAGCACGCCAGCCGGCTTCGATGACGTCCTGCGATCCTTGGGATTTGTCTTCCTCGTCTGAAACAGCTGCCACGATCACGTCGCCTCGGGGAACGCGTCCTGTGGCCTTTGTTGCCGCCAGAGCTGCCAATCCGGCCGCCAAACCACCCTTCATGTCCAGGCAGCCTCGACCAAAGATGACTTCTTTGCCATCTTTGTGTCCAATGGACCCGGACAGTGGGTCGGACTCGTAAGTGCTTAGACTGACAGTGTCCGTGTGGCCGTTGAACATGAGAGACTTTCCACCTCCACTGCCGCGCAGCACTCCAACAAGAGATGGCCGTCCTGCGACTTTCTCAATCCATTGATACTCGATGTCTCGATGGGCAAACCACGCAGCAAGGTAGTTGGCGATCTCATTCTCGCCAACTCCATCTGTGACAGACAGTGTCGGGTTGGAGGAGTTGATTTGCGTCAGAGCTTGCGTCAAGCCGACCGCATCGTCAACGGAGACATCCCTGGGTGTGGTGTATTCACGGGCCCCTTCAGTACTAAGCAGTACCACAACAGAGTCCGCATTCAAAGTGGAGTTTTCGGAAGTAGCCAGGTGTCGCAGAGCCGCTAGGGATGCACCACCGCATGGTCCGGCATTGACAGCATTGGCTTGGAGATATTTGACTGCACAGTGGCTTTCGTAGGATGAAACCGTGACGCAGGCGTCGACTGACCGCTGGAGATCAGGCCAAGCGGAAGAAGATACAGTGCCACAATCCATTCCATCCATGATTGTCTCAGAGCCTTGGACAGTAACAGACTTTCCAGCCTTGAGACTAGATGATAGGCAAGCCGCGGTATCAGGTTCAACAGCGACAACGGAAATGGGCGTGCTCTGCGATTTGCAATGCTTGGCAACCGCATGGGCAAGACTGCCCACACCGACAGGAGTGATCATCACACTGCTCGCAAGTCCCAGATGGGCAAGCTCCTCCTGAATCTCGTTCATCATAGAGGAATACCCATCCACAATCCACGCAGGCACATGCTCATATCCTTCAAAAGCAGTATCCTGAATAAGAAGCACATTCTGCACCCGACTTTCTTCCAAAGCAGCCTGCACAGCCTGATCGTAATCACCCTGCACGACAACTATTCTCGCGCCCTCACCAGCAATCAAGCCGCGAGTGCCCTCATTCAAAGACCGGGGAACAAAGACACGGGCCTCAATGCCGAGCAATCGTGCCATGAACGCGACCGCTCGCCCATGATTACCCATCGATGCAGTGGTCAAGACGATCGAGGCATTTTGGGCTTGACGCGATAACTCCTCCAGCGACACAGTCGCTGGCAAACCGAGTTGAGCTGCGACGGCCCGGAAACATCCCCACGAGGCACCTAGGACTTTGAAAGAAGGCAGGCCGAATCGGTTACTCTCATCTTTGACGAGGATGTTGCGGACGCCTAGTTCTTTGGCTAGCTCAGGTAGATTGATGAGGGGTGTTGGTGCATAATTGGGGAATGATCGGTGGAATTGGGTGAGGCCTTCGATGGGCGGGGAGACAATGCGCTCCTGCGCGGCTGCGGGGTTGAAGTAGATTGAGCGACGCGATGACATTTTCACTTTTTGGACATTTGAACGTGTGAATCTGTCATGTCTAGGTAGTTTATAGTAAGTCGAGTCGGAAGCCTTCCGGGGACATCGCGCCTTCTGAGTACACGGGCGCCATTAGCAATTTAGGCGACCGCGCCTTCTGGAGACACTTTCGTGTATTTTACAGTCCACTTCTTGGGAGAAATTGGGTCTAACGAGATAGTCAGGTTCATTCAGGGTTTTTGTATTAATGGTTTGGCATTGTTTAGCTGAAGCTCATTCCCAACGTCCTACAGGCTCCTACAATATGCCCTCAAAGGTTACTACTATGTAGGTATGGACTTACCTAAGTACCTATTGTGTAGGTTGTATTTTCGAGTCAATTTAGCTTATTCGTCTTTTCAATGCTGTTTTACACGTTGCGATAAATATGAATCTTCGTGGCGAGAACTAAGAGTAACAAAAATAAAGATTCAACGCCTATGGATACTAGTCTATTTTTCCTTCTCAGCTCGGGACTGATCGTAGTGAACAACCGCTTCGAGCAGGGCTTGGGTACCGAGAGCACTGCTTTTGTTAGAATAAATTCAAAAACCTAGGGAAAGAATAAACTTACCAATCCTGTGGACTGCAGTATTCAGTCGGGTGGTGACTGACTCCATCTCGGCAAGGGACAAAAATCATCGCCGAGGGACAGTGTTGACTGGTATAAACTGTGTCGTGACCTGCGCCACTAGTCATGAGCATCGACTGCTCCCGACCGACAAGCTTATCCGCAGCGGCCTGGATAGATGCCACGCAGTCGTCGTCGAACTTGACAGCTGGAGAGTCCGTATCCAAAGTCCAGTCGAAGGAGACACCCTTGCCATCCTGGGATGCAATAGCCTCAAACGCCTTGAGACACTCATCTTGCACCGCATGGACTACACTATCCTGCGGATGCCGGATGTCAAGGGTGAACGTCACCTGGGACGAGACAGTGTTCGTGGAAGCATTGGAGGGAACCTTGATGATACCCGTAGAAGCCAAGGCGTCGTGCTTCTTGGCGATATCATGAGAAGCCGCAATCATTCTTGAGGATGCCAATAAGGGATCCTGGCGGGCGCTGAAGGGCGTGGTGCCTGTGTGAGCATCCTTCCCGTGAACAGTCATAGTCAACCACCGGTATCCCTGGGCCCCGCGGACGACACCAATCGAGCGATTCTTCTCTGGGAGAATCGGGCCTTGCTCAATGTGCAACTCGAAATGAGCGCCCAGAGGATATCCAGTGGCTGGGTCACTGGAGCAAGCGATGTCACCCAGATATCCGTGTCTTTCGAGCTCCGAACGGAGGGTGACACTTGAGTCATGAATATCACGCAGATCCCAAGCTTTTTGAATGGGAATCGCTCCAGCCCAAACACCAGACGAACACATCGATTTTGGGAATCGTGCACCTTCCTCACTGTAGACTCGATTAGTGACATTGTAAGAATGTTCCTAGAATCCTCCCTTACTTAGTCCAGTTCACCACTCCAACATCGAAGTTCGTTTGGAACCCATTTTCCTTCATCGTCCGCAGAACCTCCAGAGCAGCCATCACGCCCAGAATACCATCATAGCGCCCACCCCGAGGTTGAGTATCAAGATGACTTCCCATTGCGATCATAGGAGCCGGCGAACCAAGCCGACCAGCCTGCTTCGCAAACATATTCCCCATCTGATCAATGGACAAGGAGCAGCCTAGCTTTTGGACTTCTCCCGCGAACCACCGGCGCACACGAGCGTCGTCGTCATTGAGAGTCAAACGCGCCATGCCCGTCTCGGTCGGATTTCTGCTCATGCATTAGAGTCTATCCCTGGGATGGAACAGGTCTTTTCACATACTCGCCATATCGATGCGTAGCACCCCATTCACAGGTCTGGTGTAATGTGTTCCACAACCTCTCGGAATTAATCTGAAGGCCTGATGATGCCGAGACTCGGGATGTAGAGAAGCGCCGGGTGCTGGCGCGAAGGGCGCCTAATTTGTTGGTGTACATTTTGTGGTAATTCGAGGGATGTCGAAGATCAACGTATCCCAACGTCCTGCAGCTATATAAAGTGAAGCTCGGGTCTGGATCCCGTTGAAAACCGACCTATCAGAGTGGGTTTGATTTTTGCTTTTTGGCGCCTTCTCGCGACAGGCGAACTAGTGACCCCAATTAAAGTCTGGAGAAGGCGTCGGCGGAGTCGATAAAATACTGGGTCTGTTAACTCGGGACGCCTTCCCGCGACATCTGCCCCACGAGATCATGGATTCACTGTCAAACTGTCACAAATCAAATTGAATTCACTAGTTCAGGAACTAGTGAAACTGAGTTGTTCCCAGCATATCAGTAGTGCTGGTAAGGAATGTTGGTATAATACAAATACAAAACAAAACTCATGGAATGCCCGATATACCTCGCATCCCGAAGTCTCCCATCCGAAATCCCAGTACCAACAACTGTGCATATCTTAACGAGAATACCCCTTCCCGCGACAACAAGAACCAAAGCACTGATCTCCTGCTGGTGGTCAATATCTCGGGAACATCAAAGTAACAGGCTAGAGGATACCGTTATAAGGAGCAGGAGTATAGCAAATCACCCTGGAGGTACTGCGACCGGGTCAGAAACAATCGCACACATATGAAAACACCTTACGGATATGTTCTCTGATATCTGGGTCGGTCGTCACTAGACAGGATTGACCGGACTTTGGTCTTGAGACTGCTGCTAATCTCTTTGCCTGTCATTTTGATTCTTGGCTTTGGTTTGAGAGTGGATATTTCAGACTTGATCTGAAATCTTGATTCCTGTAGTGATTTCTTGGAGGGAATCAGTGAGGAAATCAAATGTATTTATATGTGCTTTTATTCTGCTAATCCTCGTGAGATCTTGTGCCATGGCGCATCGGAAATGCTTCATCGGCGGTCGCCGAAATCCATGCCCTACGCCGTAACCCGGGGAAGATCGGCATCATCGGGACAGAGATAATCACGATATGTGTCAAGATAGATTGAATGATGAAGATCACTTGCTGCACTGACTGGGCTTGGGGGATCGGGGCTTGATGGTTGGCTATAGGTTGTCTACATACTGTCGGGTAGTGTGAAACTTCCTAATTGGGAATGGCGACGATGATATTGCAACGCCATCTACCTACCTACCTATGTATGTAGGTATGAGCGGGCGAACTGATATGAATTTCTACTATTCCAACACCAAGATGTGAACGGGATCTCATTCCATATTCTATGCTTCTATTGTTCTATCCATCAGCAATCAAATTCTATACAGTCCACTCAAAACTTCGCCTGCAAAGACCAACCAGCGCAAATCCCTCGAGCAACAACAAACGCCACCGTAGCGGTCAAATACAGCACACCACCAAACACAATAAGACCTCCATATTCCCCACCATCCCGCTCCTGAATCGCCCCCGCAATCGGGATGCCCACCAACGTGCCAACACTGACAATCGTGAAAGTCGTTCCAGTCCGCTTCCCATAATCCTCCGTCGCACAGACCTGGGAGATACACACCGGAGTCAGGCTGATGGCTGCACCGCTCCAAAATCCAAAAAGAACGGCATAGCAGATGATAGCTGCGCGGTTGTTTCCAGCCTCCAGCCATAACGCAAGTGTCAAGAGCGAGCAGATCAACGATGTCAGCACCATCACGTTGAAGCGACCGATTCGATCGGCAACAAGTCCCGGAAGAAAGCGCCCGGGTATCGCGCCAACATTCAATATGGGGGTGAGGAGGTAGGCCAGGGTATCGTCGAGGCCTTGATACACTCCATACGAAGCGATGTACGTCATAGGTATGAAAACCGCGAATTCAACCAAAAAGATGGCGATGGTTGTCGATGCATACTTGATATCTTTCAGTGCACGGAAATCG
Source organism: Penicillium olsonii (assembly GCA_911174995.1). NCBI lineage: Eukaryota > Fungi > Ascomycota > Eurotiomycetes > Eurotiales > Aspergillaceae > Penicillium > Penicillium olsonii. Next base: position 270,269 of record CAJVNO010000001.1, on the reverse strand, counting down.
ACAGATGCGCCCGCTTTCGTATTGGAAGGGAGTCTGGTCTTCAGCAGGAGACAGGCGATGATGCACAAGACCGCACTGAGAAGCGCAATGATCCGTATTGACCATCCGAAGCCAATTTTGGGAGCAGCAAAGAGGATAATTAGAGGAAATATCACACCTCCAATACCCCCAGCAGTGCATGCGACGCCCGTTGCCCAGCCGCGGCGAATATCAAACCAATGGCCAATGACCGATATCGCCGGCGTAAAGAGGGTGCACGCAGAAAGGCCCCCGAGAACACTGAAGGAGAGAAATATCTGGTAATATTCTGATATGATGAGTGGCTATCCACTGTCTATCTGGGGAGACACACCTTCACTAAAGCTCAAGCACACCAGAGAAGCCACAATGCCAATAGATCCCGGAATGATCACGTATCGCGGACCCCAGGCATCGAATATAGGACCTGCATTGATCAGCAATTGCAATGTGGGATATTTCTATCATGATCGTGCTCACCTGTTTGAGCCCCTGCAAGATACAGAAAGAAGCCATAAGCACCGAATATCCACCCGATGCTTGACTCGGAATAGTCTTTGAGTTGGTGGGCGCTTGTCCAGGCATGCAGAATACCCAGGCTATTCAATAGTCCCATCGAGGGGATCATGGCACACCATGCTCCGAAGACGACTGACCAGGCTTGCAGCCCTCCCTCTGGGTATTCGTCATCTTTTCGAGACTGCTCGGGTGCAAGATCAATGTCGAGTGCTTCTTGTGTTAGAAACATATCGATGACTTCCGAGTTCAGGGTGGAAGAGCTTACACACTTGGGGTGTTTATATGTCTACTGTAGTCCAACGCAGAGACGACTCCTTCAAAATCTCTTATCTCGAGTCTTGCGTTCGGGGAAATGGTGAGGTTTCGGTCAATTCCTGCGTTGATTGGCCTATTTCGTCCCACCCGCAGATCCTCGGTCAAGTCGGCTTCTGATTGGCTGGCGGGTCATGACATTCGGCGAAAAGGCGACCACCGTCTGCGATCTGTATACTCCCGACTCCCCAGCCCGATATTTTGCAGAGCTCGCCGCGACTTGAACAAAATTACGGGTAGAAAGCAGCCCCATCTCACCAGATTCCAAGGCGAAGGGCCCGAGTCCATGCCGGGATTGCGGTGATTAAATATCTTCGCCGCAGAGTGCATCTGATCGCCGATCTCTGGCAACGATTTGTTTTTGAGCATATGATATCATGGAGCCTTCTCCAAAATCTTCCAATAGTCGCCAGATTGGGCGTCCCTACCGCTCTAAGCGTCATCCACCATGCGATCAATGTCGGCGCAAAAAGCTGCGATGTGAGCCCGGTACAGGAAGAAGCTGCCAACGGTGCGAGGGAAGGTCCTCGCCCTGTAGCTTCAATACTTCGCATGCCTCACCCCTGCCAAGCATCGAGTCCCTGGAAGTCCAGCAGGCTCATGGAGATAGCGGGATAACTTCCCCGGCCGGTGTGGATCTCCATTCACCCCATACGCCGGCGGGGCCAGGATCGGCCATAAATTATGATTCCAGCTTCTTCAACGACCCCGAAGGCACCTTTCTGTTTCCCCTGCAGCCGGAATTCCATCTGCCGGAGAGACCGACGCCTCAGGCTATTCAAACTCTGGATGGCCTCAGGGGTGTCTCGGCACAGTTGATTGGGGCATCTGGGGAATCGGATCCGTGGCTGTTGAGGCATTGCAAGTTCGATGCGAATGGGCTTCTCCTGTTTCACCAGGTTCACTTTCGCAATGCAGGTGGTGTTCCGCGGGATGAGAAAATACCTGTGCATTTCCTTGTTACGACTGATGAGCTGTATGACTCGGCTAAGGAGACGACGAAGTATCACAACATTGCTTCACGCCGAGACGAGGTGAACTCCTTGGTGTCTCCGGGGTGTGGAAGGCGATTGGTTTTATTGTATGTACTGCGACCTCACTTCTACTAGGTAGTATCTGCCAGTTGGGAATGATGCTCTTGCTGAACCCTGCTCATACTTGCATGGTCTATTATAAAATCTTGAGATCAACGGCTGATGCAATGCAGGTTCATGAAATTCGTGTTTCCCACTCTGCCTATTATATCACGATCCAGACTCGGACTCACCTATTCGTGTCATCTTCCCACCGCAGACACTCTGCAGAATATTCCTGTGCATTTATTAGCTGCCATCTACGCCTCAGCTCAGCCGTTCACCAAATTCGACGAGCATCTCAGCGTTCTCAATGCGTACACCAAACCACCGACAGACCGACTGTGGCGGATCGTCTTCGAGATCGTCATGGAAGAGATCCACACCCCCCATCTGGCTGTCATGCAAGCAGGTCTCCTGTATCTTCACAAGCAGCCAGGGAGTCAAAGCGCTGTCGCTGACAGCCCATTTATATGGTCCTTCGTTGGCATGTTAGTTGGGCTGGCAACTTCTCTAGGTCTGCAATTGGAATGCCGACCAATGGGCTTACCCTCGTGGGAACGCCGTCTACGCCGGCGGATCTGGTGGGCACTCTATGCCGAAGACACCTGGCGCAGTCTTCTGATGGGCCGACCACCGTACATCCGACATGATGAATGGGACGTGACCGAGCTCGACGATGACGACTTTCGGCTTGACGGGCACTCAACGGTTGACGAACATCTCCGGGAGACTGCATGCGCCCTTCAATTCCAAAGCTTCGCCCGGTTGTCATGCCTGGCCAACGAAGTCCAGCAATGCCTGTTGTGAGTACCCCAACCCATCCGATAGCAGCATACTAATCGACAGCTCCCTCCGAGCCGCCCAACGCCTATCCTCCAATTTCCCCGAATCGCTCCAAACAGCACGCACCCTCCTATCCAAACTCAAAGAATGGTACTCGCACCTCCCTCTCACCCTGCGTCACGATCACGACAAATCCTCCCTCCCACCCAACCAATCCAACAGCCTGCACTTCACCTACATTTTCCTCGAAGTCTTCATCTTCCGCAGCCTCCTACGACCCATGGTCCGCTCAGCAGCCCCACCCCGGCTCTTCGAAGAGCCGCAATCCAGCCTCGAAACAATGGTAGACGACTACATCGCCGAGATCCTCTCAGCAGAAGACCTCGACCCCATAGCCATCGACAACAACACCGGCAACGCAGTCCTCAAAGCAGCCGAGAACTGCGCCGCAACCATGCTCCGCTCTGTCCTGCGCATGCCCGCCGACGCCTCCTTCTGGTTCTCCTGGTCCCGGATCGGTTTTGCGACTGTCTCTAGCTTTTTGATGCTGCTTGTTGTGCAGGCTCCGTCACGGGATCATGCTGTGAGGGCGCGCGGGCTCGTTGATCTCTGGCGACAGGCGCTGGTGAGGAATTCGGGGCCGATGATGGATCTGGCGCTTGTGAGACTTAATGGGCCGTATTGGATGGGGTTGGATCGGAATTTTTTCCTGGCGGGTCATGTCCGAGAGGCTATTGAGGACCGTTGAGCCGGGACATCCGTGAGGATGTTTATGTACTAGTACTCCGTACTGTGCTTCGTACCCCTATACGAAGGAGATTGTTGGGTGGAATTAATGCGGCTTTTTCTCGGGAATCACCCGCGGTGCGGTTCGTGGGTGGATGTGCGTCCCACAATTCCCTTGTCAAATGTGGTGGTGGGACACTGAAAAAGTGCCAATATTTCTGCGAATCTGTTGGGACGCAAAGTGGGATAATAAGTGGATCTTAAGCAACCTTTTTCTTTAGCTGCAGGCGAAGTGCAGCGAGTTCGCGCTATGCCTGGGATCTTCGGGGGCCAGTTACAGTTACAACGATGATCGCGGGAATATTACCACCACGGGCTGCCACGTAGCATTGACAGACGCGGACTGCAGGTACTATATTTGAGATCTGGACTACTGTAGATGGAGATACTAAATACTAAATGCTGTTAGTATCCCCGGAGGACATGCTAGCATGCTAGCACAGTATAGTACCAGGAATTTCCGAGACACAATTTAACCTGGCAGAATCCCCCCACACACAAGACATAAGCTAAAGCATAGTACTTACTAGTAGTAGTTGTAAGGTCAGTACTGTCGTATTAGCCGTTTTCGGTGCTGACTCATTCCCCCGCAATCCCGACCTCGGGAGGCTTGGTCTTGTGAGGCGAGAGAGAGAGAGTGTGTGTGTGTGTGAGAGAGTGGATAGGCCAAGACCAAGACCAATGTTGACATCAGAGCAAAGTCAGAAATCAAGTCAGAAGTGAGAAAGTCCGAGGACAACCGGAGAACACTGAGCTCCTATGGCCTCCCCTGGCCCGTGATGACCCCGGGCCTTGGCTAAGCCCAGTTAGCGGGGTTGAATTCGGACAAAGGGTTCGCCATCCGAGAACACCTTGCACACCAATTAGAGAGGGACCTTAGTCAAGGTCCCTCTGGGCTTGCCCGGGGCAACGGAAGGCATTTGGCATGCCTTCCAAAGATTGGGGTTTCCCCGATACGGAGTGCAATGGTAGAGGGATGAAGTAGAAATTGATAAAGTACTAGTAGAGAGTGATGAGAGTACTAGTAAATTGTTCATTGAGTAGTACTAGTATTCCGAGAACAGCACCAAGAGGCTGCAAAGGGCGAGAGAGTGGTACAGTATTGTAAGGGCACGGGCCACACCGGAGAGGTAAGAGGAATTGAAGTGGCATCGCCTCCACTTGGACTCCCCTTTCACTTTGCTCTCAGTTCGGTTATTGCACGGAGCACTGGAGCCTCTGTCGCTCTATAAAATGTTAGACTCCCCCTCTTCCCGCTCATCCCACCTTTACCCTCCCCACTTGACATTTTACACTTCGCCCGCACATACTCACCGATCGCAGCCCGACTGTCCATATTCATTCCTGGCGCATCGTACACACACACATCCTCGAAAACATGTCGGACGGCCCCGTTAAGCCTCCCAAGCCCGCCGTGGTAAGCAATGCCGCCAATGGCACAATCCCAATGGCAAGTGCCCCGCTGACCCCTCCACAGGTGCACGAGGCCCACGAAGTCGACACATTCCATGTCCCCCAGGCATTCCACGATAAGCATCCCACCGGCACTCACCTCAAGGATCTAGACGAGTACAAGAAGCTCTACGATGAATCAATCCGCAGCCCCGATACCTTCTGGGCCCGCATGGCCCGCGAGCTCCTCACATTCGACAAAGACTTCCAAACCACACACCACGGCTCATTCGAGAATGGCGACAACGCCTGGTTCGTCGAGGGTCGGCTGAACGCTTCGTTCAACTGCGTGGATCGCCACGCCCTGAAGAACCCAGACAAGGTCGCCATTATCTACGAAGCCGACGAGCCCAACGAGGGTCGCCAGATTACCTACGGAGAGCTGATGCGCGAGGTGTCGCGCGTGGCCTGGACGCTCAAGGAGCGTGGTGTCAAGAAGGGTGACACCGTCGGAATCTACCTGCCCATGATTCCCGAGGCTGTGATCGCCTTCCTGGCCTGCTCCCGCATTGGCGCTGTCCACTCCGTCGTCTTCGCCGGTTTCTCCTCCGACTCCCTCCGGGACCGTGTCCTAGACGCCTCCACCAAGGTGGTCATCACATCCGACGAGGGCAAGCGTGGCGGCAAGGTCATTGGAACCAAGAAGATCGTCGACGAGGCCATGAAGCAGTGCCCCGACGTCCACACCGTGCTGGTGTACAAGCGCACCGGCGCCGAGGTCCCCTGGACCGCCGGCCGTGATATCTGGTGGCACGAGGAGGTCGAGAAGTACCCCAACTACATTGCCCCGGAGCCCGTCAGCTCCGAGGACCCCCTGTTCTTGCTGTACACCTCCGGCTCGACGGGCAAGCCCAAGGGTGTGATGCACACCACTGCCGGATATCTGCTGGGAGCCGCCATGACCGGTAAATACGTGTTCGACATCCATGACGACGATCGCTACTTCTGCGGAGGCGATGTCGGCTGGATCACCGGTCACACCTATGTGGTGTACGCGCCCTTGTTGCTGGGTGCTGCCACCGTTGTGTTCGAAAGTACCCCCGCCTACCCCAACTTCTCCCGCTACTGGGATGTGATCGACAAGTACGATGTCACCCAGTTCTACGTCGCCCCCACCGCCCTGCGACTGCTGAAGCGCGCTGGTGACGAGCATATCCACCACAAGATGCACAGTCTTCGTATTCTTGGTTCCGTTGGAGAGCCCATTGCGGCCGAGGTGTGGAAGTGGTACTTCGAATCCGTTGGCAAGGAAGAGGCTCACATTTGCGACGTTCGTTTCCCCACAATGAAGTAACTTGCATTCACTAACTGTCCTGCAGACATATTGGCAAACCGAGACTGGCTCTAACGTCATCACACCCCTTGGCGGTATCACCCCCACCAAGCCCGGCAGTGCCTCGCTTCCTTTCTTCGGTATCGAGCCCGCGATCATCGACCCTGTCTCCGGAGAGGAGATCCTCGGCAACGATGTTGAGGGTGTTTTGGCCTTCAAGCAGCCCTGGCCTTCCATGGCGCGCACCGTCTGGGGTGCCCACAAGCGCTACATGGACACATACTTGAATGTGTACAAGGGTTACTACGTGAGTATCCTGCCATGACTTGAAGTCCGCAACTAACTGGTACAGTTCACCGGAGATGGTGCCGGCCGTGACCACGATGGTTACTACTGGATCCGTGGCCGTGTTGACGATGTCGTCAATGTCTCGGGTCACCGTCTGTCCACTGCCGAGATTGAGGCTGCTCTCCTCGAGCACTGTAAGTCGCCCTCCACTAGTCCAATTGCACAGGAACTCATCATTTCTAGCTTCCGTCGCCGAGGCTGCCGTCGTCGGTATCTCCGACGAGCTCACCGGCCAAGCCGTGAACGCCTTCGTTGCTCTGAAGGAGGGCAACGAGACTACCGAACAGATTCGCAAGGACCTGACTATGCAAGTCCGCAAGTCCATCGGTCCCTTCGCTGCCCCCAAGGCGGTCTTTGTCGTCGAGGATCTTCCTAAGACCCGCAGTGGCAAGATCATGCGCCGCATTTTGCGGAAGATTCTCAGCGGCGAGGAAGACAGCCTTGGTGATACTTCAACGGTAAGCACGAGTCCTCCAGTCCCTGGTTATATTCCGCGACATTCTTTCTAACAATTTCCAGCTTTCCGACCCCAGTGTTGTGGACAAGATCATTGAGACGGTCCACGCCGCTCGCAAGTGAAGGACACCCAATTGATGATAATGACATGGTAGCAAAATTTTCGACGAGGTCCGATGGCCCGGATGGCTATGATTTGTCTGGGCGAAGGCCTTTTTTCGTTTCTTTCATTCTGCGATTTTTGAATCACCTTTGTACTTGAGATTCCCTCGGCTCGCTTTTGGCGACATGAATAGTAAATTTTTTGGTTTAGAATCATATTGTTCAAGATATCTATCATGGCGGATTGAGTATTGATTGGATGCATTGGTGTAATCAATCACTGACTCCAGGGCGTTGCGACCTCACCTGATCATGCCGTTCAGCACTTGAGAATCCCCACGAATTGATCTCCATGCGCCCGAGATCGGCACATTTGTAATCACTCGACACCTGAGGCACCCACAGACAGTGGCGAGATCTCCAGATCGTGGACCCTTTCCATCCCACACCTTAGCGCTGACACAATGACTGAACCAACTGAATCTATCGCCGAAGTGGAGGCTGACACCTGGTCTGGACTGACAGACCCGGCTGAGCGTCGACGACGCCAAAATCGCATCAATCAGAGAGCTTATCGTAGGCATGCAACCTCCGCACATGGATTCACATTAACGTCTTCCAGGCAAGCGCAAGCGCATCAATTCGTCCAGAGACGTCCATCCCAAGAGTCTCGTCCTCGCACAATCGACATCTCCAGAATCACAATCTACAACACTCGACCTCAAACACAATATCTGCAACAGTCCACTGGACATACAAGGCCTACTTGATCGATTCGCAAAATCTGCTATAGAAAGCTATGCGCGCGGAGATCCTACTGCAGATCATCTCATGACACTCACGAAAGTGAATGTCTTCAGAGCCTTCGCCCAGAACATCAAACTAGTCGGCTGGTCTGAGTTCTCGATGCCTGACGACGCAATCTCAAAATTCAATACTGCACTACCACACGATCCTCGGACGTCCGATGAATTCAGTCGAATTCCTCCGAATCTCCAACCGACCCGGATCCAAAAATCAAAGCCACATCACCCATGGCTGGATTTCTTCCCGCTCCCTAAAATGCGCGATAACCTCATCGAAGCTGGTGATGACTGGGACGACGAACAGCTTTGTCATGATATTATGGGTTTCTGGGGTGAGCCTGCTATGGATGCTGGGTTATTGGTGTGGGGGGAGCCGTGGGATGTGCGGAATTGGGAGGTGACGGAGCCGTTTCTCAAGAAATGGCAGTGGGTCGTGAGAGGGTGTCCGGAGTTAATGAATGCGACGAATAGTTGGCGAGCGAAGCGCGGAGAAAAGCTGATTTTCCGGTATATTTGATTCGGCAATGCATTTATTGTCACGCAGTTATTGCACTTCTCTTTCACTTCTGGTGCTTTTCTTTTTCTTTTGCTGCTTGAGATGATCCTCGTGGATTTTCCATTCAGCCGCTAATGCACCCTGCTGACAGCGCTAAGTGAGCCTAAATCTTAACTCCGGAGCTCTGGGCCAATCAAATGCAGAGGACCCACCGCTGATCCTTTTTTTCGTTTCTTTGTGGTGTTGCCTGGCGATGCGGATTGATGGCCAGTATGAGTACATGCCCTAGAGGACAGGTTCTCCTTCCGCGGGACTGTCTCCCGCAAGTTGCCCTTTCATGACTCGCTGGGAGAATGGACTGTGATTTCGAATCCATTGTCCATATCGGATGAAGACAAATAGAATCACGGCCAGCAGAATGGCCACGAACGCCAGAAGAGAGCTGGCCCAGTTGATCCCTAGGTTACCATAGAGCGAGTTCGTGGCCAAGGGCAGGCAGACTGCGAAGCAGGAGCGCAAAGTGCTGGCAGCGGCTTGTGCTGAAGCAGAATATTGCTTATAAGCATCGGTCAAGTAATTGATCATGGCCATGAAAATGAGGATATATCCAATGCCGAAAGAGAAACCGGACATTATTGGAACGGCTGGATGGATGGATGCTTTGGATGTCCATCCCAGCCAGAAGAGGGCAATTGGGAGTCTGCGCGCGTCAGCGACTATATCAAAAAATACACGCGGTTGGGCTGATATCGTGATGAATTGGCTTTCTCGCAGGGCGGGCAAACTTACAATGGTGCTCCAAGTGCTGCAAGTGGGAGACGCCGGTACTCCTCTTGCATTGCCCATTCCTTGCCTTGTTCCACGGCTTTTGAATGCCATGATCCATATAATAAAAACAGTGAGAATGATACCAATGCTCCCACACTGACTGGAGGGCTAATGTCAGCAAAAAACTCAGTGTATACCAAGGAGATAACGTACCGGGCAAAAATGCGAGCCCAGCCATTCCAGGGGACAAGCCATACAAATCTAGAATCAGGTGTTATCATTCGGCCCATCTGCAGCAGCCAGAGCCAGGGATCACACACCTTGGAAAATGAGTGGATATGCCTGGAAATAGAGGTAAAACAGGGCATACGTGAAGCCCATGAACAGCGACGCAAACAACAAAATCGGCTCTCTCACAATCATTTTAAACGGTCGCATGAATATACTCAGGATGCCATCGGTATCATGGCCTCGTTCCGTGTCATTCACACATTCATCCGTCCTGTCCATCTCATCCCCCAACCGACCCATCTTCCGAGCATATCTCTTCTTCAAAACAGGCACATATGTCTCAGGAATGAACAAAATAAACGGATATCCCACACCCCCAGCAGCCAACCCAACCCAAAAAGCCCACCGCCACGAAACCACAGAAATGAACCCCGAAACAAGCGGCGCCAGCTGTGGTCCAAAAGCCGTAACAACCATGAACAGCGCCATCGCAATCCCCCTCGTATGCGGATCATCCAGAATATCCGCATACAGCCCCCCAAGAACGGCATTGGGCGATGCAGCATTCAACCCAGACAATAATCTGAAGACAAGAAGAGCAGGGAAATTGGGTGCCAGTGCGCAGGCCAGTGTGAAAATAAGGTATCCGCTGAATGTGCCGACGAGAACGGGCTTCCGGCCGACGTGTTCACTCAATGGTCCGAAGATTAGTGGTCCAATTGCGAATCCGATTAGGTAGAGGGAGTTCAGGAGAACCATTTTTGTGTCGGTGCGGGAGATGTGGAAGTAGTCTGCTATGGCATCGTGGGCTCCTGATGGGAGGGAGGAACCAAATGCGCTGTTGAAGATGAATAATATGCCTGCTAGGACGATGTGGACTTTTCGGATCTTATAATTCTATCTGTTAGTTGGGCGTTTCATTTCGAATTGGAAGTAGAAGTAGAAGCAGGCTTGAGTCGATACTCACAGGGGAGAGAGTGACTGGATCGCGATATCCGGATGATTTTGAAGGCATTGCTTGGATATTCGTTGCTCGAGGTGCGAGCACAACGTCCACTTGCACGATATCTGCTGTAGTGCAACAAAAAGCGTCTCACTTTTCAATTTCCGTGGTCATTCCTTCGCCTATCAATACTGAAATCCCCACCTCACGCCCTACGGCCCCACCGCGCCTTGTAGAAGACACGCCCTGTCTGTCACTGCATCGTCGGACCGAATGCCGATTCAAATCTACCACTGAAGTCGGGAAGTTGTCCGAGTTTGGCTTATGATCCCGAGGACTGCATGATACTCTACTCTATACAAAGCAAACAATTCCGGGATGAGTTGGCTGAATTCATTCTCTGAAAGTCTAAATACAGAAAAGCCATGAACCTAATCAGATCTACAGCAAGTCTGGTGAAGTTGCGCAGCAAAGTCTAAGAACATGAAGCAAATCAGGTAACATGCTCTTTCTCCTCCTCCTTGGGAATTCGGACCCAAATCAAGGTAATCAATGCCGCGACCACTTCACACGCAAGTGCAAACCACCAAATGGCATGAATGCCCGTGAGCCCAATATTTCCATCCGGCCCTTGATCAACCTTCGTTCCGATGGCATCAGCCACGGCCGTCATCACAGCCGAGCTCAAATTTTGCATAGTCACCAACAAGCTACCCGCGCTACCTTGGTAAGAGCGAGGCACATTGCTAGTGATGTAGATTGATGCAGCCGCGAATGAGAGATCAGGTCCGAAAGTGACGAGTGCCACGCCTGGGAAGGAAAGGGGCCAGTAGGATGTGTTGGGGGTCTGTGGGAGGAAGAATGCAGGCCCTGTTGCGAAAGCGATCATGGCTGCGAGGTAGATGTAATGGCCTGGGACGATGTGGAGAGTTCGACTGACGACCCAGGTGGCCAGTACTCCGACGATGGCATTGGGGAGAAGGTACAGGGCCACTGTTAGTGGGCTGTTTTGTTGAATCCGGAGCCAGAATTGAACGGCGTAGAATTGCCAGCCGCCCTGGAATCCCCCGTATCCGATGAAGTAGGCGATCATCAATGGGGTGAAGCCTTTGATCTTCCATAAACCGTTTGGGATAAGCGGTCGCTTCACTAAGCGCTCGATGAAGAAGAATGCAATCACCAGAAGCACACCCACGATGACCAGAGCGTATGTATATGGGATCCACTTAACCACCGAGCCCTGGGTGAGACCGAAGAGCACCAAGATACATCCAGTAGCAACAAAGCCTGCTCCAATGAAGTCGAACTCGCGAATAGTCGGCACATCGCCGCCGACAACGTCCGCGACCGGTCGAAGCGAGGGCATCGCATACCAAGCGGCCACTAGGCAAAGTGCGCAGATGATAGCATTCGAGCCGAAGATCCAATTGAGATGGGATTTCAGCGCACCACCCTGAATACCGCCCAGCCAGAACCCAAATGGAGCTGTCGCCGACATCGCTGAAAAGACCCGATTCTTGCGTAAGCCTGGATTGTATACTCTGCCGAGAACACTCATTGACCCAGAGACTAGAACGCCTACGGCAAGGCCTTGCATTGCGCGAACAATGTAGAAGAGGATCGCTCGGCTGGGCGTCACGGAAAAGACGCCGATCACATTCCAAATGGTCAACCAGGTAAAGGCTCCGATCATTAGTGTCCGTGGGGGACTCAAGTCATTTAAAGAGCCTGATACCACAACTGACAGACTGAGTGGTAGTGTGAATGAGCCCAGTAACCAAGGGAGCTCGCTGTTGCTGATCCCGAGCGCTCGTTTGCACTCCTCCTGGTTAACGGTGATGTCGCCCAGGAAGAAGGAATACAGCAACAGACCGGCTGAACAGACCAGAATGAAAATCACCTCTGCGGTGAAACTGCCCAGCTCTGGTGGGATGCCTTGAGACTTGAAAGCCGGACTGCCAGCTTCTTCATCGAGATCGGGCATTCGAGTTTGCGAGGGATGTCTGGCCGAGCGACGTGTCGCAGTGCGCTCCATACGAGAGTGTTCCTTTTCCAATCCATCCTCCGCATCCCCATTCTGATTGATTGAGAGAGTTCGCGACAGATGCTCAAGGGCTTCACCCATGTGCGAGTCACGACGACTTCTTGCCGTTGGGAGTTTGTGCAACTCCGCGACAGTCTCCGACTTCTCTAATTGTGAGGAAGTGCTGGTTTCATGGCTGATGGCTGGTGTTAAGACCGAGTCGGGTGTTCCCACTTCCTGCTCCTCCACATCATAACTTTTTTTGTGGTCTGGTTGTGCCATCTTTCACGGTGGGATGTGTAGGTCGCCAACCTGTGTCAAATTGAAATCACACAATGAAACAACCATCTTCCACACAAAAAAAATTCTCTGAAGAATTGTTCAACAGTGGAGACCGGGACGTCACTAGCAGCGACTTTAAGCAAATTATCGATTGTCTTCGCCGTGGACGTCGGGAACCAGAATCCGTGATGAGTCAGCGTCGCCAGTTGACGGATCGATCTCGATCAGCTGTTTAGATGAGAAGTGCATCATCTCCCTTCATGCACACAGTTTCCAAGATCTCGCATCAATTGAGAAAGCATCTGCACCAGGGCTGGTGTTTTCTCCGGTGAATCAGGCTGAAGTGTTGCTTGCGCCAAGCTCATGATCGCCGCAGGGTCCACGAGGTAAACTGCCCCCTCGGGGCCGTGCAAAGCCGGCAGGCCACAGTTTAGCGTGACGAATTTCGAAACTTCCCCTCCCTGCTCACCATCAAGAAATACCGTTGATCCGGTACCCGGGTTCTGGGATTCCGGACGCCCTGCAAGTCTCCCCGTGTAAGCCTTGGAAACTACACTGTAGGACCAAAATGCCAAACTGGCATAGTATACCCCAATGGCTGGGAATCCAGCCAGAGCACTAGGCGACATGCTTCGAGCGGCTCGGATGATCTGACCAGCGTGCCAAATTGCTTGTCGGGAATCGGAACTTGCAATCCACTCCAGTGCGGAATGATACACTCGGCGTGCTTCTTGTTTGTCTTCTCTGCCGGCGAATAATTGCAATTCTTCCAGGGACATGTACAGGAGCATGGAGACAACCTCGCCAATCAAAATGGTCTCGGGGCGACACTGTGTCTTTAATTCCGAGCAAACCATTCGGAAATGCTGGAGTGCTTGGTCGAGTTCTTGCTGCCGGGAGTTCGTCACGAGGGCATGCCAGTGTTTGGAACCACTGGTGGAAATGAATTTCAAGCGATGGTATTCATTCACCAGTGCTGAGAGACCATGGACTAACACCGACGCCGCCAACTGGGTATCAATCACGTCTTCAAAGATCGTTAATTGCGACATGTCCCGTAGTAGATCAGCCAACGAAGGCAGACGCTCCGAGGCCGCGGGTTTTCTGTGGAAAATTGCTTTCCACTCAGCCGCGGACTTGGCCTCCCATAGCTGGCGCGACGCGGGAAGCGGAAGTTCCATGTCCGCGTAGGATATTATTGGGTTGACGTTGAGGGCAATAGCCGTCTGCGCGTCGTGAAGGAAAACAAAATGCACGAGGCTATGTGCGCAAATGTCAGTGTGCATAATCTTTCAGATTCAAGATGACCTACCGCTTGAAAGACTCCTGTTCAACCCAACCACGCCACTTGGACTCGAGGGTATTTCCGACATCCTCAGCCAGTGGAGTGATATTGGGATAGATCGACCGACGAAACCGCAGAGCACGGCGCAGCATCGTAATCAAAGGTTGCGAGAAGCTTTCCGCTATCTCTGTCTTTCGTCGATTACCACTCCAGATCCCAATATCAATGGTTAGTGCGTAGGTCTGCGACGTTCGCAAGTCACGAATGAAAGTGTTATCCCGTTCATACTGGGGGGCGTCAGCATCTCCCCTATAGGTATAACACAGCACAAGCAACGCATACCTTGGTCGGAAGATGCATACGCACGCCCTCATTCAGTGCATATCCCAACTTTCGAATGGTAGGATTAGAAGAGCGAACAGCACCAGCGGCAGCCAAACCAGCAAGAATACCCGGGTCTTCACTATTAGTCCGAAAGGTCGACGTATGAATGAACGTCCCGATTGTATGCGTCTGATGCTCAAAGTACTGTTGAATCAGAGCATCGAGCAAATCGGTCCCAGGGAATGATTTGACAATCCGACTCAAGGTGGCTTCTCGACTAACCTCCAGTACCAAACTCAGGACCAAGTCCCGACTAGTGGGTAACAGACGGTCGCAGAGAGTTGCCTCGGTGGAGGAGACGCTACTCTCGGGTGTATTCATCATTTGCGGTACGGACAAATTCTCATGGTCGTCAAAGGCATGATCTTCGCGTGCGGGCTTGTATGCCGAAAGCGACGATCGATGATATGCCTCTGCTCCGATGCCGATACCACTGTCAATCCCACAAGCGGGGTCCGCGCGAGATTCGGGTACACTTGTAGGAATGCTGTGAGAGTTGTAGAAGTCGATGAGGCTGAAATCACCCTCTGTGAGAGTAAGGTCGAAGTGGAAATTGTCCAATGAGCCGTATTGAGTATAATCGGGGCCCGCGGGGAAATGACAATCATTGTATCGTGATAGAGACGGAATGAGAGAGTCTGGGATGAAGTTTGGAAAGAAAGTGCCATCAATGCTGAAAATTGCGCTCTCTTGATCGGTCGGCGAAACTGTCCCGCTGTTAGCTCCGATGAACTCGAAAAATCAATCATGAAATTACCCCCGTTGTCCAAAGAGATAGGCTGGTGGCTCATGTTATCAGCCGGGGATATAACACTATCTTGCAAAGTAACCCCAGATGTCATCAAGGCACTGGCGGACGAGAAATCTTCCACAGGGTCTGAGATGGGCGACAGTACAGCCGAGGGAGAGAGCATCGAGTCCAAAAGCATATTATCCGCCGGAGTTTCCAACTGCGTGTCCTGCTGTAACTCCGGGGGTGTTTGGTGAGGAACATCCTGCCAATCGCAAGCTAGATGGCGTTCGCGACAACGCCGACAAGGCTTTTCCTCATCGCACTTCAATTTCGAAGACGCACAAGCCTTGCATGCTTGCGACACTCTACTTTGCTTGTTAATCGACGAGCTTCGCTTTCGTTTGCGATCACGGTCGTTGGCATGGCCTGCTGCGTGACGCTTCAACAGATCTCTGGGGATACATCAGCCCTGCCGGGGAACGAGACTGGAGACTCACGGCCGGGCGAACCCCTTGTCGCACACGTCACAGACGTATGGCTTTTCGCGGGTATGCGAGCGAACATGTCGGATGAGATGATCTGCTCGGTTATAGTGTCGTTTGCAGAATCCACATTGGAAATAGCCGTCCGGGTTCTTCGAAGGAGTGGTAGGGCAGTCCAGCTTGGGTGATTCCATGATTTCATGCCATCGCAACGCAGATATCTTTCAGGGTGAAACAGAAAGAGGAGAAGAGAGGGGAGGATCGACGCCACCGGGAAATGCGCATTGGCAATGTTCAAGATGTCCCCGGAACAGCTGGGCAACATCTACCGAAATGACTAGCCCCTTTTGATCGAAGGCTACTCCGCAATGTACCCCGGATTAATCAACCCGAATTCGACGCGTTCTGACAGGTTCTGCCAGGTGCAGACAGGGGGCGTCGAGGAAAGTGACTAGGTCAAGTTGGGCGTCGGGAAGTGGGGGAACATACCCGACGCGCCGATGAGGTTGTATTAAAGGGTGTATCGCCACTATTCAAAATCCCCAAATCAGTCGCAATCATGGGTAATAAGGACTGAATCTGCAAATCACTTCATGGCTAATGAAAAACAGGCCTCACACCAGTGCATTTCTTTTCTCATGGCTCCACGATGATGCTCGGCGAGGAGTCCGAGAGTGCCGATTACTGGAAGAAGTGCGGAGATGAGGCACTGGCACAGAATATCCAAGGCGTGGTCATTATGGTAGGTGGCCCTTGACAAAGCCCTGGGGGGTGTTCCGTTAACATAACAACAGGGAGCCCACTGGGATTGCATGGGAGACAAGATCGAACTGGCAACCAATCCCAACCCGGACAAGAGCCCTGTCGCCTACGTGCATCCCGACAAATACCAGAACTACAAGCTCAACCCCGACCTGGAGACTACAGAGCGATGCATTACGATGCTGGCCGCCGAGGGCTTCAACGTCAGTGGCAATCCGAACTTCGACTGGATCCATGATGTGTATCTGATTCTAATTCGCATGTTTCCGGGAGGATGTCCACCCACGACGCTGGTCTCAGCGAATGCGCGCTACGATCCGCATTTCCACATGAAGATTGGCGACACGTTGCGTCCCCTGAGACGTGAAAACTACATGATCATCGGAACGGGCGGAGCAGTGCACAACCTGTACAGAAACAGATGGGCCCCGATGATGCGGTTCCGGGACAATTTTGCAATGGAGACGGCCCCTGAGGATTGGGCGATGGAGTTCCGTCAGGCGTTCGAGGATGTGGTGACCAAGACGTCTGGGGTGAACTTGCGCCGGGCGATGACAAGACTGATGAAGCACCCACGCTTCCGGGATGCACATGCGACCGACGACCATTTCATGGCTGCGTTGTTTGTGGCCGGCGCGGCCGGGCATGAGGAGGACGCCAATGCACCCGCGGTGCTGGGTGCGGAGAGTTGGGAATTGACCAACATGTGTAACTCGCAGTTCACGTTTGGGCGTTGGCCGAAGCAGATAGCTGCATAAAGTACCAATCCACATTTCTTTGTTGATGTTTGACCAGCTTTTGGAGATACGTCAATTCTGTAGAGCGATGCTAGTATCGCACTTGGCATCATATCACCAACGTAGGGGCCAGTCGGACGAGATCATCCGTCCATTTGCCGGAGCTCTGCTCTGACCAGATCGCAGGCAGCGATCGCATACCGGCAGCAATATTTTCAAACTTTGTTTTGGCATAGATCTGGCTCATTCGATCGACGAAGAATCTTCGGTGAGTCGGGTCTACACTATCAGCCGCCCCGATGAAGCAGACCCAGACCAGAGCATGTGACCCTGTTTGGTTAGGATCGATACGATGAACGAGGTTTTTGAGACTTTCGAGTAATTCCCACTGATCGTCATTGGTGTTTTTGCGTCCAGTGTAGATCTCAAACGCCTTGTTAAAGGCCAATCGAGACAAATGAAGGAAGTCGAAGTACTCGGAGTGACAAGGGACATCGTAATGTGTCCAATCCAGATAGTGATCAACTGGGAAACTCAATGAAGAACCACCAGAAGTCCCGAGCAGGGGCTGCCCAAGAAGTTGGAACCTAGTGTCCTTGGTCAGTAGATTCTCTCGTCATTGTCGATCAAAACTTACATGTGCGTCTGCTGCTGCAAGAACCAAGTTAACTGCGACGATTCTGCTTGGGGTATATTACCGGCGAGTGAGATCAGAGTCTGCAGCATGTACCCGCACTCTGAGCTCCCTGTGATAGTCTCTCCAACCAAGAGCACGATCAAGGTAGCCCACGTGGACACACTGAAGACCCGATCAGGGGACGATTGCAAAGAATCCCGGCGGAGACGTGAGATCACGGCTGCTCGATCCTGGTCTGCGGCATTCTTGTGGCTGGTATTGTGCAATGCCAGGTGCTGGGTCGCAACGACGCAGATCGCACGTTGCAAGAGAGGGTCTTCACAGGCCAATGGCAAGAGGACATCGCGATAGCCGTTGGAGATGCCGTCTAGGATGACCATCACAGGTGCGACTTGTTGTGCGACTGAATGCGATGGTAAGTTGGGAACAAGATCAATGCCTGGTGCAGTAGAAGTGGCTTACAGTGGGAGAACAGCATGCGAATGTCTGCGCTCAATGGTGGAACCCAGGGGACAATTCGATGAGCAGCGGTTGAAGCCATGCCGCGGCTGGTGGCTCCCAGGATGTTATTGAAGGCCTGACGGAAACCTTGGCCCCCTGAAGGGAGCAAGCGGTTAACCGACTTGCATTCATTGGTATTTCCTACCAGATCTGTGGGTGACTTGAGTGTCTCCTGCTGTTCGTTCTGAGATGACTCCAGTCCGTCACCCAGTCCAGCAGGTGTGGCCACAGTTGCTCGGCGCTTGTTGCTTTTCCGTTTCGCGCGCACCTTCTGATCGTCCTTCCATCTGATTGGCTTTGGTGGTATCACTGCTTCTGGCTGGGACTGCGGGACAATCCCCGAGTCCGCGGTATCGCGCACAGGGACGGGACATCCCTTCAACCTCCCGCGCAGTGCCACAGCATTCGAGAAGCGGATTCTCTCCGGACCGGAACATTCAATTCCTTTCTTCTGGCATTTCGCGCAGGTCGGCTGCGCGCCATCGCATATGATTCGTCGCTTGGAGCATTGGAAACACCCTAGACGTAATAGGTCAGATAGGGTTCTGGTACTGGAGAGGCAGGCCCACTAACCCCGACTTTTCTTGCCAGGGGGCGACATCTAGACAATTGGGTTGCACATGTATTCGAGGTTCTCGAGATGATATCAGTGGACTCGTCGATCAGCAGTCAGGAAAGCGTCGGGAAGATGTGGGGAGGACAAACAAGGCAAACGAGACAAACATCAGAGACAAACAAGATGACGTCTTGCCCTCAGAGTAAATCCCCACAGTACGAGATAATCCCGTGAGGATTTGAATATTCCTGAAGCCCCGGAGTCCCAAAAGACGCCGTTGAATCAAATCTAGGTTAGATGCGTTTCACCAGCACCATCCATATCGATGAAATTATGATTACCTAGGTAGTTGTCGTGGAGAGCTTCCCACTTGGGTCCCGCGGCTGCAATGCTATGTGCAAAAGAGCCACCCTCGTCCAAACAAGACGTGTAAGTGGAGAGCTGTAGCAGCAATTCGAGTGAGGCTTGAAATGTAACTCATCTATGCGGATATCTTGAATGAGATGTGTGTATACTCCACTATCCCCAAGGTAGTAAGTTTCCCCGGTCGCGAGACCCACACCTCCCGCAGAGAGCACGCTGATTGGTTCAGTGACCATACAACAGAGCGCAGAGTAGTAGATAACAAAGAGAAGGTCTATACCAGAATGTAAATCCCCCGTGGCCTAGTCGTTTAGACAGCTGTCGGAAAGACCGGCGTTACCGTAATGATCCCAATATGGGACTCCAGACGGTAACGCAGGTCTGCCACAGTGGGTAGCGGGGGAGCTGGGAGCCAGGGGTTCGAATCCGCCGACCGGAAGGTCTGGCGGGATCGGCCCTAGAGTTCCCAGCCATAATGTTTTTTTTTTTTTTTTTGCTTTCGTTTTTGCCCTTTTTCCCCCATGATATTGAGCGCAACGGAGAATCTATCCGGAGTGGGCTATGTGGGTCTGCGGGAGATCTGCACCCGCCATGCAAGTTGCGGCGAAAAGTGCTCTTTCGGGATCCGAGGACGACCATACCATTTGCGCAGAATATCCACTTCCCCGCTCTAAGAGCCCTGGACGGGGTTCAAATCTAGGTCGGTGTTCATGGATGTAGGATCTCCAAGTTGCAGGAAATATATTTCCTGTATGAGACTCAAATCTACAATCTATTCTACCAGTTGCATATTCTAACTCGGTACGGAGTACTTAGCTCAAAGGTCTTAAAATTTTCAAGGTCAAGTTCTCAACAGCTCTACCTAGTAGAATTATCTTCCATGATAGTTCCAAGGTTCCATTGTTGTGATACTAGGTACCTAATTCCCGACATTTAATGTTGTAAAATCCCTTCACAACTACTAGGTACCTAGAGCTAGTTTCGGTCTCGTCCCGAGACATCATTGAGCAAGCCACAACCTTGGAACTTATATTTCCGATCAGGTCCCGAGTCCAACCTTGGAACATTCCAAGGTTGGAAATCGACTGCTTCTGAAGTGGAATAGTATATTTAAATTGAAACATTGATATCTATCAGAAAAGCAAGGGCCAAGGCAGCTCAGAATCCACCATTAGGGTGGATGATCACTTTTGTATAGCCATCCTCTCTCTTGTCAAATTTCTCATACGCTGTCTCAGCATCTGCGAGCCCAATCTCGTGTGAAATGACAAAGCTGGGCTTGGCCTTGCCTGCAATAATCATGTCGCGGAGGTATCGGTTGTAGGCTTTGACATTACACTGTCCGGTGCCAAGCGAGAGACCCTGCAGTCAAGTTAGCGCAAACCGAGAAGGCGATGTTAGTCTTGGAGAGCATGATTACCTTTTCAAACAGCTTGCCAAAGCTGAGACTGATCATTCCGTTGGCAGTGGCGGCGTCAGCTGCACCGGGGTCACTGGAAGAGAGGTGTTAATTTCATGGCAAATCACCAGAAGCTGGGGGATTGCATACCTCGGAACGTAGAGTCCTGGAATTCCCATACCGCCACACGCCCGCGTCACCCGAATCATATTCTCCAGGACAATGTTCGCCTTTTCAGCAGAGCCGTTCGAGTCCACAGCCTGGTATCCCACAGCATCCACAGAGCGGTCCACCATATCTCCATTGTGAGCGATGATCTGGTCAACGGCATCTCCCTTCGTGAAGTCGATGGGAATGGCTCCAATATTCTTCGCGGCCTCCAGTCGCTCAGGAACACGGTCGACGACATAGATATTGGACGCTCCTCGCAATGCGGCGGAGTAGGCAGCCATCAGTCCGACAGGACCTGCGCCGAATACTGCAATACTTTCTCCTGACTGGAAGCCGGAAATCTCCACACCGTGCCAGCCTATCGAGTTTATCAGCATGACCGAAACGAGTTAAAGATGTGACCTGGCGCAAGCATACCGGTTGGGAAGATATCTGGAATGCAGTGTTAGTATTTGCGACCGCAAACCGATAAAATTGAATCACGATAAACTTACCAGCAAGAAGCACAAAGTCGGCCTCATGTTCCTTTCCAGGAGGCAGTTTCAAAGCATTGAAGTCTGCGTATGGAACGCGAATATATTGTGCTTGACCTAAAGCCACTCATTAGACGACCTTTCTCTGCTTGGACTGTGCGATGTCTCACCTCCCCGGTAGGGACCCATTGCGACATAGCCTGTGCATCGCACGTTAACAGAGAGCAATCAAGCACAAGTCCAACAGAAAGCATACCATAAGCGCCTCCAGCAAACCCAGGGTTCACACCAGTACAAAAGGCAGTTCTGCCTTCTTCACAGTTCCGGCAGCGACCGTCTGCTACGTTGAATGGCATCACCACGCGATCTCCCTTTTTCAGCAATGTGACTCCTTCACCCAGTTCCTCCACAATGCCCATGTTCTCGTGACCTGGATATCGATTAACACACCCTATTGTCCCCACGACCGAGTAAACGATTAGACTGTACCAAAAGTAATGCCAGGTTCCGCAGCCGTTCTCCCTTCATACATGCTGTGTCCCTGTCAGTCGGGCCGGGCCGAGATATGGCATTCGTGTTGGGAGCTCACTGCAAGTCAGAGCCACAGATCGCAGCCTATACAACTTGTCAGACGAGCACAGGGAGTAGCTAAGAGCCAATTGCAGTGGGATCACTCACCGTGGTAACTTTCACAATGACATCGTCGGGGTGCTCCATGCGGGGCTTCTCGACATCTTCGACTCGGACTTGGTAAGGCCCAAGGTAGTTGAGCGCCTTCATAGTTGCTGATGCCATCTTGTGTGTTTTGAGCGATAATTGGTCCTCTGCGAAGGAAATGGCCTGATATAAGTATTGACTGCTGGACCTACTTGGTCTTGGCGAATGAGGGGAATGTCCCCCGCACGGGAATCGCGGGGAAAATTCCCCGTTCTGGTCGTCGCCGAGGTTGCCAGAAACATCATTTCAGATCGGCGAGTTATCCTGTTTCCACTGAGGCGCTAAAGACATAGTGATCCGATGTAAGGAAACCCAATTCCTGAAAATTCCCTCGGTCGGATTTACTTCATCTTCACTCCCCCGGGACCGCAGTCTTTTCAAACCTCGACAGTCAACATGGCTCTGGGGATAGTGTTCAAGGATTTTACCCACGAACGTTGACCTGGAGGTGAAAATAGCACTGAATACCTCGAATAAACATGTCTACACCTCTCCCTGCTGAGAGTTCTGTTGTTTGGGTGTGCACAGTCACTCAATTGGCTGTGAATACGAGCCTCTCAGCTGATTAGGCCCCCGACTTCCACACTGACCGCATTCGCTGGCCCCCTATCGACCCTCTCTATTTGTGTGACCTATTTCACACCATCTTGATTCGAACTTTCCTCCACGCCTCAATGTATGCTCTCCAGCGACTTCTCTACGGATTTCCCGAGCCATCCCCGCACAAACGTAGCAAGCCCGTCGAGGTGCTCTGTCTGGGTTTACCAAGGACCGGAACCGAATCTTTAAGCGTGGCCTTAAGAGCTCTGGGTCTGCCAACATACCATGGCTGGGATCTAGTCTTCGAGCCAGACGGCAGCAAGCTGCAACACTGCAACGAGCTCGCGCGGCGCAAATACCACGGTGCGCGCGACGGCGACGTACAGATCACCACTGCGGAATTCGACATTCTCATCGGGGATAATCAGGCAGTCGTTGACTCCTTGTGTGCCTTTTTTGCACCGGAGCTGCTAGCCGCTTACCCAGACGCGAAAGTGATTCTCAATGTCCGTCCTGATATGGATGCGTGGCACCGCAGTATCGACAAAACGATTGTGCAAGAGGTCGATAGATCGTGGACGATGTGGGTGATGCAGTGGTTCTCTGCGGAGTTTCATTGGCTATACAGTCTGTACATGAGATATGGATATCCGGGCGTATTTCACAGCGTCAACACGACAGATGGTGTTCAGCGGAACGCTAAGTGGGTCTACCGCGACCACTGCAATATGGTTCGGGGGATGGTGCCTGCGGATAGGCTGCTTGAGTGGTCTGTTGAGGATGGCTGGGAACCACTTTGCGAGGTATGATCGAGATGAATCACGGACTTCTGTAAACCCGCGAGGGTGGGAAACCATGGCTGATGGAAAGGATACTAGTTCCTCGACAAACCTTGTCCCGATGAGCCCTTTCCTCGAACAAATACCCCAGGCAATTTCTCCGAGCGTGCAGATGAACTCATCAAAATACGCTTCGTTCGATGCCTGCGCAATGTGACTCTAACTGTCGTGATTCTAGGCGGGATTTCCACCGCCGCTGTGATGTGGTGGCAGGGACGAATTCCAGACCTCGCCAATTTACGAGGCTGGTACAAGGAATTATGAGCTGCGAAGCTCCAGGGGTTTTGAATTGATTGAGCGTCGGGAATTTTGGGCGTATAGAGAAGCCTAGCTTCAACGTTGGTGGTATGAATATCAATATCAGCAACACCAACTTTTTGGCCATGGGTTTAAACCACTACGGAATCTATAATGCGACAGCAAGAGTGACCGCTGCAAATCTTCCTTGTCGCTGCACATGA
This sequence comes from Penicillium olsonii, assembly GCA_911174995.1. Classification (NCBI taxonomy): domain Eukaryota; kingdom Fungi; phylum Ascomycota; class Eurotiomycetes; order Eurotiales; family Aspergillaceae; genus Penicillium; species Penicillium olsonii. The sequence continues at coordinate 246,555 of CAJVNO010000001.1, read as the reverse complement.
AGCTATACTAGGGCGCATATCCATGAGACAGAACCGGGTGGCCGTGGTCGTCCATAGACTTCGGCAGCCCGGAATGCCCAGAGCTCAACCCGGCCTACCCCAGTAATAGGCCGGGTTTTGGGCTGGTCCGGGGGCCCAATAGGCCCCAAACATCATAAACATGCCAAGGTTATGTATCTCTCTCTCGAAATTGAATTCATTCCATCTAAGGATTATGGTACTACACTACCTTACCTTGCTTGGAAAAAGGTCGAATAACAGAAGACAACTGCTCAGTCAACTTCACCACCTTGGTCGCTCCATACTGGAATTGCGGGGAATATGCAAGCTGAGACCATGGAATTGATTGCCTAGGAATTCTGTCTGCATACGAATTAAACAAAGAACCGTGTAGCCCGTCGTAAAAATTTCTAAAGATCAATGTTGCTCGCTGGTCGAGCAAGATTCAACCGCCAATGGTGCCGATTGACTGGATCCTTCTGATATAAATTGACTTCGAAGAACTTGTTGTGCGTTGTACACTTGAAGTTCTTGTACCTGTGTCTGATCAGCTTGCTGAGATATCCAATAAATCTTCGAGATCATACGAATTGAGCTTTTGAAAGTTTCCCGCGATCAAATCTTGCTCGGTCACCTCAACATAACCAGTCTGGGCACCACTTGCTTCTTTGCGAGGGATAAAATAACGTTTGGCTTCGATTGCGCCAAAGTTGACTTGGCGAACGAATTGAACCGCGTATGGTGGCAATCCGTTAGGATCCTCGAAGAACGAAGCCGACATGGCAGAGGGGGAGGAATCAGATATTTTAGCCCATGCAACGAAGGGCTCAAACTTTGTTTCGTGACTCAGATGGGCTGGTCGGTAAGGCTGTGGAGAAGGGCAGCAGAAAATAGAAGACATGACTAGAGGGCTTCTTGATCGTTTTCTCAGTCGTTGAATTATTGAATGGTTTCTTCCTCTTCTACGGAAACTGTCGACTTTATGTACTTTTGGATCTGGACGTATACATGTCACCAAAACCACAACATTACGCTCAATGAGTGCCATATGCATACAACCCGGTGAGGGGTCAACAGATATCGTATTTCACAAATGCATCGCTCAATCAGAGTCTTCCATTTTGAGGCCCCCTTCTGATCATAGCTGGTGTCTGAACCCAGATTACCTTGACCAGCCTTGGAAGGTTTAGCTCCACAACCGGCCCGCCCGAGTGCATGTATATCCAGGCCAATTAGAGTAAGAGATTTTGAGGCCCCCCTCGCACGGTCCCTGTCCTTGGGCTGAGTTTAACGTAGAGGCGTCGTTACGGGCCACTAGAGCCAACTGGTAGACGTACTGATGACGAACCAATCATGTTCAATCTGCCTTTCGAGAAGCTTAAAAAGCTCTCACTTTCGGTGTTGTCTACCTTCTCTTCTTTTCTTCCCATGGGCAGTGGGCCTGCCATCCTCACTCTTTATTCCAACTGTAACTGCCATTCCTTTGAGTTTGTGATATTTCCATTTGTCCATTGAAAAGAATACTCTTCATTGTTGACGTGCCAACTGAGAGTCTTGAATTGCACCGTATTCGCTCTTTTCCTTCAATTTTGGTCACTCTGCGTACCGAGGCCGTAAAGTGAAATTGTTCGTTTCTCCGTTCTCCGCGCGGAGCACACATACCAGAGCCACCATCAAAGGTCACAGAACGACAGCCCAATTCTCTTGAACATCAACATCATAATCTTCTCGATTCTGGGCTTGTCGATCCAGCGTGGCTACACTTGTCGGACATCTCTGGTCCTCGTGCCTCACAGGAACACACATCTCAACCTCGGTATTTTACAACTGCCACCCATGAAACAGAGCAACATCAGCAAGACAAATCACAACAAGCAGCGAGTTATTCTCAAGATGGACACTTGAACGAAGAAGATTTTGTCTTAGACGAAGACTTTGCCGCATCAAAAGCTGACCAACATGCCCCTTCCTCTGTGGGGACCAGCGTCTCTTTGCTGCAGTGCAATCACTGCGAGAAGGGGTATCAATATCCTGGGCAGCTCAAGTATGTTTCGTTCCACTGAAATCCCTACTTCAAGTCTCTAATGCCCCGATCTAATAACAGCAAACACATGAAGACACACACACGACCATGCGAATGTCATGTCAATGGATGCACTATGAGGTTTGCAACCACAAGGGACCTCAGGCGACATGAGCAGTCAGTGCACAAGGCCGGTGATCAAAGCTTGACCTTTTGTCCCCATTCCGGTTGCAACTATTTTGCAAAGGGGAGAGGAGATAATCTTGACCGCCATATTAGAAAAAGGCATCGACTTGAGCTTGGGTTCAGGCACTCGGTTTAGTCTAGACATCGAGTTCTGTGAGTATAGAGCACCTAGATCAGTTTTTGGCCTAGCGAATCTAAGTCAAACATTATCTTCAGAAAATAATTCTGCAACCATCCATCATCCTCCTACCGTTAATTCCCTTGTGGATAACTGATTAAGTTGAAAAATTCTCCTTCCAAAGCTTCCCCCCCCCCCTCCTGTCTCCCCTTTCTCTTTTCGTCCCTCTCTCCCTCCTCTCTCTGCTCTCTTTCCTTTCGTTCCTCTTTCTACTTTCTCTGTTCTTTATTCTCATCGTTGACCAGTGGTGATGTTCTCTATACTCTCATCCGTGACCGCAAATCCAAAAAAATCGACAAAAATTCAAATCTAAATTGTACTGAAAGCCGCATCAAATGACTAGTGATCTGTTCAAGGCTTTATTATATCCAAGTAGAGCTGTTGGTTTCGATTGTAGAAATCGGATATGGTAGTGAGTTTTCTTAGTCGCCCTCATTCGTAATCGATATAGCCTTCGCCAGACCCAGGGACGTAAAAGGTGTCTCGGTCATACGGAGTCAGATCCAAGCCTTGTCGAATCTTGAATGGCAGATCGGGATTAGACATAAAATGGCGTCCGAAGGCAATCATCACATCCCGATCCCGGAATTCCTTGTCCACGGCAACTCTCGCCGAATCGGGGGTGAATCCTCCCGCCAGAATCACAGGCTTTGAGTCTCCCCATGCACGAACAAAGGGATCAATCTTGTCACGATCTTCGCTGTCGACATTGCCGCAAACACGCGCTTCGATGAGGTGAAGATAAGCCAGATCGAGATTCTTCAAATGCTCGATAACATAGGTGAATTGTGGAACTGGGTCCTCCATCCTCATTCCCTGGTATCTTTGCCATGGTGACAAGCGAATTTCAACTCGTTGCGGGCCCACGGCTTTTGACACGGCGCTGGCGACTTCGAGGATAAAACGAGCTCGGTTCTCGATACTACCGCCATACTCGTCGTCTCGGCTGTTGCAATTGTCTTGGGTGAACTGGTCAATCAGATAGCCGCCAGCGCCGTGGATTTCCACCCCATCAAATCCGGCATCGATTGCATTCCGAGCAGCTTGCACGTAGTCGGCGATGAATAGTCGGATCTCTTCTGTGCTCAAGGCTTTTGGTGCGGGCATGCCAGACTCGAGAGGAGTAGCGCTAGAGCTGACCACATCGAAGCCTTCGGCTGCTGCAATTTCAGAGACAGCGACACGTCCAAGAGCCCAAAGCTGAAGGAAGATGACACTGCCCTTCTTGTGGACAGCATTGGTGACTTCCTTCCACGCAGCAACTTGTTCTGGGTTCCAGATCCCGAGCACGTTAGGATAGCCGCCAGCGCGTGGGGAGATGAAAGTTACTTCACTGATGATGAATGTACCTTGTACAGAGGCTCGCTGACCGTAATAGGTTGGAACGATGGGGAGTGGGACATGGGACTCGCTGGCCCTGAATCGGGTCAGAGGGGCCATAACCACCCGGTGGTTTAATTCAAGGCTGCCAACCTTCAGTGGCTCAAAGAGGCGACTTTCAGACATTCCGCCAGGCGATGTGAATGGAAGTAGGAAGAGAGTGAGAGTTGCGGGAGGTGATGAAGAGGTGCATATCTTTCAAGCTCAGTGACAAGAAAGGATTATTTATGACTCTTGAATTTTCCATAGCTGTGTTCTTCCCCAAATTTTCTCTATTTCTCCATCTCCGCGGAGGATAGCTGGCAAACATTCTTTGATATCGCGATGATGCTCGGTATTAACTCGGCCAAACACCCGAGCCGGGAAGACAGCGGACTTTGAATTCGGTCGGTAGACAGTTAGTCCGTACGGCTCATGGTTGCGCCGATTCCACTTCATTGCAGCTGGTTGGTAAGATGCAGGGGAAATGAAGAAGGACAACGCAATTTCTGGAAGCTTAATGGTGATGAAGATCTGACTGATGATGAGAAATGCATTCAGATGTGATGCGATATGGATGGCGTCACATAATCCAAACCATTGAGCCCACGTCGATATCTGGGATAACATTGCTATATAACCAGAGCGGTTGAACAACAGTATTTCAAACTACAAGTGTTTTTCCTCTATCATTATGGCTCCTGTGATCAAAGTCGCCCTTGTGGGAGCAAGTGGCGAGACTGGACAGTCCATTGTTAACGGACTGCTAGGTGCTTCTCACGCAAAGTTTGTATGTGACGGCGCTACGCTCCTCCGCAGTTGAGATTGCTTACATTCAACAGGAGATCAGGGCCCTTACTCGACCAGAGTCTTTGAACAAACCCATCAACGCAGAGCTGAAAAGCCGGGGGGTAGACATCGTCCCGGTCAATTTGAGTGGACCTCTGGAAACACTCATAGAGGTCCTCTCCGGCATCGATGTCGTTATCTCTGCCATCTTCTTCGGCAGTCTAAGTGACGAGATTCCTCTCGCGAATGCCGCGAAAGCAGCCGGCGTGAAGCGGTTTGTCCAGTCCGCCTTCATGGTCGTTGTGCCCCCGAGAGGCGTTGTGGATTTCCGTGAGAAGGTAATATGCTCTCATGATCCTTTGATACTTTCTATATGACCTCACTGATGTTCGTGATAGAAAGAAGACAACTTCAACCACATCCAGAAAATCCGTCTGCCGTACACGTACATAGACGTTGGCTGGTGGTATCAAATCACTCTTCCCCGTCTTCCTTCGGGACGGCTTGATTATCTCCTCCCAGCTTCCCAGCCTGACCAGCCCATTGGCCTGGATGGGAATGTACCGAGTGCGTTGGCAGATATCAGAGATGTTGGGCGCTACGTGGCAAAGATCATCTCTGATCCACGAACCTTGAACAAGAAGGTGCATGTATTCAATGAGGTTCAAACGCGAAACCAGGTGTACGACTTGCTGGATAGTGTCAGCGGAGAAAAGCTCGACCGCCAATACGTCAGTCTACAACTTCCCATATCAGTTTCTCGGTTGAAGAAACCGAGTTCGATGAAGATGCTAACATGTTTGCTGAGCACAGATATCAGAAGCAGACGCAAAGGAACGCCTTGGCAAGGCGCATCTTGCACTTTTACAAAGCCCGACAGATCCTGCGGCATTGGGCATGCTGACAGTTTCTCAACTATTTTTCTCTTGGGGAATTCGTGGTGATAATACCCCCGATAATGCTGCATATCTGGGTTATCTGAGTGGTAAAGACTTGTATCCTGACATGGAATTTACTACGCTTAGGGAGTATATGATAGAGGCACTTGGGGGAAAAGGCAAGGGGGTTTATCAAGGGAGGTAGATGTTGACAGAAAATGGCCCTTCCAAGGTTTCCGTGAAAGATGTAGCTACCTAGGTAGGTACCTTTAGTTGCGGCGTGCACCGTGAAAACTATACACAATACACAGATCCTGACTGAGGACACACAGTTTTAGACTTCCGCACCAGCCCAGTACTAGGTAAGCCCGTACTGGGTGGGGTTTTGGGCTCGGCCCTCCCGAGTCGGGCCCAGGGTCAGGTAATGGGCCCCAAACATTACCAACATAGCAAGATTCAGCCTTTTCATAAATAATAGGAACAGATATCAGCGGTATTCTTGAGTATTGATATACTATACTTTTGGAAAAAAGAACCTTGGACTATTGTAAAAAAAGGTTATTTATACCCGTGGACCTAGTGATAAACGTGATAATAATGAGACTCGGGAGGGGGAAACCTTCCAAGGTTGGAGCCTTGGAAGAGAGAGATTAAAACTTGGAATTTCTAATCTCTACTAGGTAGAGCTTGATGGTGCTCAGGTGTCTAGGTGAGGCCGTGAGGCCTGTTGCTCAGTTGGGTGAATAAATTGTGCCCCGGAGTCGAATATATATATTTGTAGCGATACTTCTAACATTTTATTCCAGTCTGAAACGATCAAAGCACCGCCTATGAGAGCTCATGGAAACCATCAGCTTGGGTTATTTACCCCGAATACCATGTTTCCAAGTTGATTCGAGCACCATCAAGTTTGCATGTTGCATTGATGTTCCAACCTTGCCCAGGTGGAAGGCTGTGAACACTCGGTCAGGTGACCATGGCCGTGTCTCCCTAGGTCACCTGGGCAGACAGCTCGCTCTCTACCTCTCTTTCCAAGTTGCTTTTTCCTTCCTCGTATCTCTCGATCTCCGTCGCTCGCGCTAGGAGGATCCCTATCTAATCCTGGTGGAAGTTCCCTTCAGTGGATTCATCAATCTATTTTCACGATCGGGCGTTCTGAGCTGGCAAATCAGAACCTTGGAAAGCAGAGCTAAAGCGCTTCATGAAACGAGCATGCACCATCATTCTTGGCAGCGCGATCTTTCAGCCTCATGGGTGTTTAGAAAAATGCCCAAAGTCCTGTGTAAATATGGTGCAAAGTCAGAGTTTGCTGGAACAACTCTGGCCCCGTTCCCAACAGGCACTGGCAGATAATGCTCACATACATTTCTTTCATCACCATTTTGGCTACCCTCCCAGTGGTTCACGCAGGAGGGTGGGATGACTTCTCAAACAATCTCGCGACCGACCTCGCCCCATTTCTATCCCTCTTCGGTGAACAGATCACAAAGCAGTACCTCAGTGAGAGCGTCAATGCAATCGATTACTTCATTTTCGCCATGGCCCCGATGGGCATCTTGACAGCGGTCGTCTCCGCGATTCGAGTCTGTGGAACCCCGTCACTACGCGCCTTCATCGGCAGAGCCCAAGAAGGAGCGGGCAACGCGGAGGCAGAGCTATGCACCTCGACAAGTCGGGATGTATGTGAGCTCTATAACAGTGGTGGTATCGCGCGCGTCTTTGGTCGTCCAAAAATCCTCGAGGTCATCCACGACCCGGATCATGATTTCAGCAATCCACAAGACGACACCGCTGGTATATACACATTTCAGCAATACATTGAGCACGACAAAGGCCAGGCCCTGTGGCAAAAACAAACATCCAACAGCACCGTCACACTATGGAAAAAGAAAGTCATGGCGCTTTGGAGAACGAGCACAGCAGTGGGGGACACCGAGTCAGCCCCTAAATCGTCTGGGCCTGATATCTCGCAGACGCCCTCAACGATATTTGCTCCGAATCTCTCCCTCAACATTGGTATCAAGAAAAAATCAAAGTATGTCTTCTACGCAATTGCTTTGCTGGGCCTATGTCTGCAAATTGGCGTTTTGGTTTTCGCCGGCTTTGCAACGTATCGCCTGAAATGGGGCAACGATGACAAGCCCCCTGAGTCTTATGCATGCCCGCTTGTGATAATCGGGACTGTTCTTGTCTGTGGAGGAATGTTTCATTGCGCACTTCTCATTGGCCAGAGCACCGAGGAAGATATCTGGCGCCGCCAAGAAATTGTCACCGACAAATCGTCAATGTATTGGATACAGCCTGGTGGTCAAATCATCGGCGATCAAACATTTGACGCCTTCTCACACACAGACTCTGACCAGAAGCTCCAAAAGTACATCACTTCGAAGAGAAAGGATGTGTCCCAAGAATCAAAGGTTGGAATTTGGGCAGCCATTGGGATCACGATCTCTGGCTTTGTGTTACAATTCACTGGGCTGAGAGGTATACATTCGGCGGTCTCCGTCGCTCAGTTAGGAGTCATCTTGGTCATGAGCACAGCTCGAGCGATGCTTCGCATGCAGCGGCTGGAGCCTAAGGATAATTGCTTCGCCGAATTTCCGGACGAGGTCCTTGGCCACGAACTCGACTGGCTCGCCTTGCGCATTGGCCGTAATGCTTTTGAAGAAGAAATCAACAACTCGTATCCAGCGTCATCAGGATCATCGGCTTCCACTTCGGTCACCAAAGAGTCATCATCCACGCTGTCAGGACCCGGTGATCAAAACCACCACTTCTGGAGGTTCTCAGGTGCATCTAAGACTGAAAGAATGAGCATCGAGAATCCGTCTCCTGGCAATCGTTCGACCGCCGCTGCTATATTCTTGGCATATCGAACTCGACTTGCGTCGCTCACGGATTTATCTACGCGTTCTATCGCCCCTGCCATGGAATTCAAAAGCGAGATGGTGGAGACTCGGAATGAGAGTCGACAGATAGCTGCGCTGATCGAGGCTACCATCAAGACGATTTTCTCGAAGGCGACTAAGGTTAAGAAAGAGTGGGAAACAGCCCCCTCGATGTTCTGGGGCATCGATTGTGTTCTTGGCCAACAAGCCAGCCAAACTTTGGAACCCAAGCAGTACACGATTTACCTGGAATTCACCCAAGATTCCTCTGCTCCAGGAAATCCCTGGGTACTCAAAAATCAACGAGAGCTAGAAGGTATTCTCGGTCTATGGGTCTGGTCGTTGAAATCCGATCCGAGGATAGAGACCGAGGACCAATGGACTAAATTGAGACGATCCACGGCCAGTGATATCAAAGCACGACGTATCCTTCCAACCGACCAGGCCGTGAAACCGGACCTAGGGATGTGGCTTGGCGATGACATGAGCGCCGTCACGAAATCCACTCTGCGCTCTATCTCCACTGACCTACAAAATGAGAGTACCGTCTGGACAATGTCGACAGAACCGGGAGCAACGAAAACCGTTCAGCATGTACCAAATGTCAACGTACCGAATGCGAAGATCCTTCCACTACTTCGTTTTTTTGGTTGGAAAACCGCGGGTTTGTCGCAGACACAAGACCGCGAGGGTTTGAGCCTTTGGTCAACCCCGATGACAGGGTCGCTTAAGAAATCCTGTGCCCAGGAAATTTTTGCAGCATTTCTCACAAGCGTTCTTGACATTGTGGACAATCTTGGACCTGTGCGTGTCGAGGAAGATACATCGATCAGGCTTGAGAACGACTTGGTGTCTGACATTGTTGCACTATTTACAGAGATGCAACTGGGCTCAAGACTGGAAGCTCTGCTTTGTGTAATGCCGATAGTGCTACCTCGGCTCGACATACCTTCCGCAGCAAGCGCCTTGGCAGCAGCAAAGAAAAGCGCCAATCAGCATCGACAACGCAAAGATTGGAAAAAGGCAGAAAGGGTGCTCCAATGGGCGTGGAATATCTGCCGGCAACACCAGGATTCTGATCAAAACGTGATTGATGGAGTTGAAGATCATACACCGAGCTCGGAAGAGACACTCGATAAGCAAGCGACAGTCGCTTTATGCGAGCTATACCGGTGGGCCTTGATGGAAGAAACTTCGTTTGGCAAGAATGGAATCTCCAGGCTCGAGGAGAAGAAGCATGACCAATCGATATCATCGCGCGAAGTTATTGATCGATACTTTCTTCTTGCGAATGAGATTGCACAAAATCAGGCTAGCGACGCTGAATTCGCGAAAATGGACACTGACTGCCTGAAAACTGCGCTGCTATTTGTTACACTCCCAGCGTCCGACACAGGAAGTGAACAAAAAGGACAGGCCCTTCATTCCGCCGCGAAACATGGATGGGTGGAGGTGGCACTTGCTTTGCTCGAATTAGGTGGCGAGCCGGACTTCCGAGACAAAGAGGGCAGAACACCGCTGTCACATGCGGCAGAAAGTGGCAATATCACTGTCGTCGATGACTTGATGAGATGGGGAAGCTTTCCAAACTTGGAGGATCGTCATCACAGGACACCCTTGTCATACGCTTCAGGAGCAGGTTGCTATGAAGTAGTTAAGTTGTTGCTCAGAGATGCTCGTGTTCCACCAGACCAGAGAGATGCCGAGCAACGAGCGCCGTTATCATGGGCGGCAGAGAATGGGCATGACGCTGTTGTTCGATGGCTTCTTCAGACCGGCAAGGCGCAGCCAGATCTCAAGGATACAAGTGGAAAACCAGCACTGTCTTTTGCTGTAGCGAATGGCCATGACGCTGTTGTCAAACGGCTTCTCGAGACTGGTAAAGTTGATCCAGATCCGAAGAATAGTGGACTGACACCGCTATATTCTGCCGCATCAGATGGCCATGACGCTGTGGTCAAACGGCTTCTCGAGACTGGCAAAGTTGATCCAGATGCAAAGGACAATTCTGGATGGACACCGCTGTTTGTTGCTGCATCAAATGGCCATGACGCTGTGGTCAAACGGCTTCTCGAGACTGGCAAAGTTGATCCAGATGCGAAGGATAATGATCGAGAGACACCGCTGCATTTTGCTGCACAGCGTGGCCATGACGCTGTGGTCAAACGGCTTCTCGAGACTGGCAAAGTTGATCCAGATACGAAGGATAATAATGGAGGGATACCGCTGCATTTTGCTGCAAGGTATGGGCATGACCCCGTGGTCAAACGGCTTCTCAAGACTGGCAAAGTTGATCCAGATGCAAAGGACAATTCTGGATGGACACCGCTGCATTTTGCTGCAATGTATGGGCAAGACCCCGTGGTCAAACGGCTTCTCGAGACTAGCAAAGTTGATCCAGATGCGAAGGATAATGATCGAGAGACACCGCTGCATTTTGCTGCATCAAATGGCCATGACGCTGTGGTCAAACGGCTTCTCGAGACTGGCAAAGTTGATCCAGATGCGAAGGATC